>CM056050.1:135323161-135923161 GCA_029574335.1 Rana kukunoris | reverse complement strand
AGCCAATCAGAATCTGGGAGCCCCGTTAATAAGGCGGCCCCCAGATTCGGGCCCCCCACCCTATGTGAATGAGTATGGGGTACATGGTACCCCTACCCCACTCACCTGGTGGAAAAAGTGTAAACACAAATAAACCACACAAGAATAAAATAATTTATTAGCCAGCTCCGGGGGTCTTCCGCCAACCCACCCCGGTCTTCGCCGCCACAGTCTTCCGCCGCCGCCCCCTTCACCTCGAAGCTCCGTGCTTGTGGGGGAGGGCAGCGGGCTTCGAAGTTTTCGCCGGGGTGAGGGTCGCACATCCCACCCCGGTTTTCTAGTCGTCTTCCGCCACGGCCCCCTTCACCATGAAGCTTCCTGCCTATGGGGGAGGGCCGCGGGCTTCGTAGTTTTCTCCCGGGGGGGGCTCTCGATAGCCTCTTCTGCCTGGCTCTTCCGCGGGGGCCAGGCCTTCTCGTCGCTGTGTCGCCGTCTTCCGCCGCCGCCCCCTTCACCACGAAGCTCCGTGCTTGTGTGGGAGGGCAGCGGGCTTCGAAGTTTTCGGCCGGGGTGAGGTTCGCACATCCTACTCCGGACTTCTAGTCGTTTTCGCCGCCGCGGGGTGACACTCGCGGGCTTCTTCGGCGACATCCGCTTCTGCCTGGCTCCGCCGCTGGGGCCAGGGCTTCTTCTTCCATTCGATGTTGACACGGCGAGGTCCGGCGCTGAAATGCCGACAGAGCTGTGGGCACGGACTTATATTGGCATAGGGCGTGGGCGTGGTTATGCCACCATGTGACCTTAACCCATGTGATATCACAGGGCATGATGGGAATCTGATGTTTCTGATGTTTCTGATGTTTCTGTATTCTGATAAGCCCCCCGCCCGCATACCCCGACAACCAACGGCCAGGGTTGTCGGGAAGAGGCTCTTGTCCCTATCGACATGGGGACAAGAGTGCTTTGGGGTGGGGGGCAGTGCCCCCCTCCCCCAAAGCACACACTCCCCCATGTCGAGGGCATGTGGTCTGGTATGGCTCAGGAGGGGGGGGCGCTCGCTCGTCCCCACCCCCATTCCTGTCCGGCCAGACTGCGTGCCTGGGAGAAGGGTTTGGTCTGGATCTGAGGGGGAACCCCAAGCCATTTTTGGCGTGGGTTTAACCCCTTATGTTCCAGATCAAATCTAAGAGCCTGTTGTGCACCTGGAGGGGGATCCCCACGCCGGTTTTTTTTTTATTTGGTGTGGAGTTCCCCTTTATCCCGGTCCTGTCAGGGGGGGGAATGCTTGCTCGTCTGTTCATACAATGTATGAACAGCGATCTGTCATTTCCCCTAGACAGTCCCACCCCCTTTACAGTTAGAACACACCCAGGTAACATAATCAACCCCTTCCTCGCCCCTAGTGTTAACCCCTTCCCTGCCAGTGACATTTTTATAGTAAGCAATGCATTTGTATACCATTGCTCGCTAGAAAAATGCCAAAGCTCACAAAAATGTGTCCGCCACAATGTCGCAGTAGCCAGAAAAATCAATGATCGCCACCATTACTAGTAAAACAAAAATATATTCCTAAAAAACCCATAAGACCAACCCCTACTTATAACTTTTGCCCAAACCAATCAAACGCTTATTGCGATTTTTTGGAACCAAAAATATGTCGAAGAATACGTATCGGCCTAAACTGAGGGCAAAAAGTTTTTGAATATATTTTGGGGGAGATTTATTATAGCAAACAGTAAAAAAGTTGTCTTTTTATTTACAAAATTGTCGCTATATTTTTGGTTCAAGCAAAAATAAGAAAAAACGCAGAGGTGATCAAATACCACCAAAAAAATAAATCAATAAATGTTGTTGGGGGAAAAAAGAGGACGCCAAATTTGTTTGGGGGCCACGTCGCACAACCACGCAATTGTCAGTTAAAATGACGCAGTGTTGAAATGCAAAAACTGGCCCCATCAGTGACTAGTAATATGGTCTGGGGCTCAAGTGGTTACAAATTAAGAAAACACTAAAGTTAGCCCAATTTATGGCCATAATGTGAAAGATGATGTTACACCGAGTAAATAGATACCCAACATGTTACACTTTAATATTGCACACACTCATGGAATGGCGCCAAACTTCAGTACTTGAAAATACCCATAGGCAACACTTTTTTATTTATTTTCAGGTTACCAGTTTAGATTTACAGAGGAGGTCTAGTGCTAAAAGTATTGCTCTCGCTCTAACGTACGCTATGATACCTCACATGTGGGGTTTGAACGGGGGTTAAATATGTGGGCGGGACTTACACATTTAAGGCCCGCCCACATATGGAAACATCCTTCAAACCACACATGTGAGGTATCATAGCGTGCGTAAGAGCGAGAGGAATAATTTTAGCACTAGACCTCATCTGTAAATCTAAACTGGTAACCGGAAAAAAAAATGCTGCGTGTTCGCTTCTGACTGCGAGCTACTAGGGACAGGGGCGTTTTAATTATTATTATTTATGTTTGTTACATAAAAATTCTATAAGACCTCCCCTTCAGGTTGTAAAGCATCAGTTCAGGGGGACAAAAAATAAATAAAACACCTCTAATGCTTTCATCCGCCATTGCAGATTTGATTCTGGTAATGCATTTCGAGTGAACTGGGCATGCTCGAACACTTAGAAAAATAAGCTGGGTGTTTGTGCCTGAAAATGACATGCATATTTCTGAGCATGCTCAGAAAGCTTGTTTTTTGGCTTAGTAATTTAAGGACATCCTTAACAGGTGTAAGCAGTTACAAGTGCACACAAACTAGAGGCTGACATTTCTTCATGTGTTTCCAATTGGTTCATTAGCACACATGTTATAAAAAGCGTGGATAGAGCACGTGTCAGCTGCCCTCAGAGGGGGTAGATTTGCTGGCTGGAAGTAATGGCGGAGCGAAACAGAGATGTTTTGGAGCAAGTTTTGTTTTTTTGATGTTTTGTCTGCTGCATAATTTTGCTAAATGTTTCTCAAGATGTTAATGACTAATGTTTTAATCCTGTGGGTCTATCCTGTTATTTCAAAAGCATGATTTATTTTCCAATGACTGTGTGAAATAAACGTTGGTCTATTTTTTGTTTTTAGGTTTTTTTATATTTTTTTTGTGTGTTTATTTTTAATATTTTGTTTTGCTTTCCTTGTTTTGTGGACCAATAAAATTACTTTCAAATTTTGAAGTTTGTTTTGTGATATTTTTTTCATGCTATGGATTTCAACCGCTGCAGCTGAAATAGTTTGGGCCTAAACCATCAAGTGTGATTTGTCTCTAAGCTCTTTCCTGGTGTGTATGCATGAAATGTTTAGTCACCAGAAAAGGAAGGACAAAGTGGTAAGTATTGTTTCCTAGAATTGATGTCCAGACTGACTTTTTAAAGCACATGTGCAAGATGTAGGAAAACCTGCAAACAGGGCCTGTTTGGAGGGGGGTGGTGTATTGGTGAACAGGCTTGAAGTGCTGATTTACAGCGCTGTGCTTGAAACTAGCACAAGACAATCCTATTCTAATTGTGGGTTGTTTGAGGGAAGCCAATTGAGTGTTAGAACCCCTGCTAGTGTTTTTAGGTTGGGCTTTGTGTCCCTTTTCTTAAAATTGGCTTCACTTCCTGTCACACAGCTGAACAGGAAGTGAGGTTAAAACCCTACCAATGGTCTTTTCTTCGGGACATAGGTCAAGCTAACTAGTGTCCCCATTAAGCAAATTGCACTGCTGTGTACACCCCAAATGATTAGTTACTTTGGGGTTTAGTACAGGCAAAGCCGCTCTGCAGTAGAAGCGTAGGCAATGAAAATCAGAAGGGAAGCACTGATGGTTTTAACTTCCAATCCCGCCAAGTTTATATTTTTCTTCCTTGCTTGTCCACTTGTAGTGCAAAGTGGATTTGCCTTTAGAAAATGGACCCCAAAGTCCAAGATCTATACTAATTTGGGGTGTACACAGCAAAATTCAATTTCCAAAATGGGAAACTATTTAGATCATGGGTCTTCAAACTATGGCCCTCCAGTTGTTCAGGAACTACAATTCCCATCATGCTCAGTCATGTCTGTGAATGTGAGAGTTTTACAATGCCTCATGGGATGTGTAGTTCCGCAACAGCTGGAGGGCCGTAGTTTGAGGATCCCTGATTTAGATTGATCTGTGTGTCCCCAACAAAACATTACTCAGGTTTTTCCCTCACTTCCTGTTTGGCTATGTGGCAGGAAGTGAATGAATTAAGTAGAAAGTGACAACATTTGTGAGGTGTCTTTACCCTATCAGGGGTGCAGGCATCCTCAAAACAAACAAGAAAATTGTTGATTTAACATTGGGTGGTGTTTGTGGGGGTCCCTAACACACATTCATACATATTAGCAACGCTGGATCCTGGCCTATTGGCATGGTTATATTTTCTTAAGCCTCTCAATAAAATGATCTGAAATTTGGGGTTAAACTGGAACTATAGTCATCACTTTTTTTTTTGTTTTCTCTCATTTTGGATAGAGTTGGGGGGGGGGGGTTAGAAGCTCTGTCAGTTTATTTTGTATTATCCCTGTCCGTTTGGGGAGATTGGCCTTCACTTCCTGCCCCATAGCCAAACAGGAAGTGATCGAAAAACTAGGCAAATTAAGGGACTCCTGTGCCCCCGCCCCCCCCCACAGAACTTGTGTGTGTCCCCTGAAAATTCCTGAGTGGGTCATAAAAAAACAGGGTGTGGCCTTGACAGGAAGGGTGGGTCATTTTTCTATTAGGGGGTGCCAAAATTTGGTCAGGCCTAGGGCAGCACAAAACCTAAATATCCTACTGCATATTAGGGCTTATTTAGACAGGATCCAATTTACAGCATGTTTTTAGATTGTGGGAGGAAACCCTCACAGGGAGAACATGCAAACTCCAGGCAGATAGTGTCACGGGCAGGATTCGAACCAGCAACCCTTTTGCTGTTAGGTGAACATGCTACACACTACACCACTGTGCTGAACGAACATGATCGCAGCTGAAAGCATGAGATGATTTTTTTTTTTTCAATTCCATGCTTTCCAGCCTGGAGGACAGATGTGGGGTCTAATTGACCCCGCCTCTCTCTATAAAGAGGACCTGTCACACACTAGTCCTATTACAAGGGATGTTTACATTCCTTGTAATAGGAAGAAAAGTGAAAAATAATACAAAAAAAGGGACAAACAAGTGCAAAAATAAAAATATTAAGTAAAAAAAAAAAAAAAAAAAAAAACTTAATTTAAATGCTCCTGTCCCTAGTAGCTCGCACTCAGAAGCGAACACACATGCAAGTCCCACCCACATATGTAAACACCCTTCAAACCCCACATGTGAGGTATCATAGCGTGCGTTAGAGTGAGAGCAATAATTTTAGCACTAGACCAGGGATCCTCAAACTACGGCCCTCCAGCTGTTACAGAACTACAAATCCCATGAGGCATTGCAAAACTGACATTCACAGACATGACTAGGCATGATGGGAATTGTAGTTCCTGAACATCTGGAGGGCCATAGTTTGAAGACCCCTGCACTAGACCTTCTCTGTAACTCAAAAGTGGTAACCTGAGAAAAAAAGTCAAGCGTCGCCTATGGAGATTTTTAATAACGAAGTTTAGCGCCATTCCATGAGTGTGCGCAATATGAAAGCGTGACAAGTTAGGTATCTATTTACTCGGTGTAATATCATCTTTCACCTTATCCCTAAAAATTGGGCTAGCTTTACTGCTTTCTTATTTTGTCATTCATGAAACAGGTTTTTTTTTGTAAGCCAAAAAAAAAAAAAAAACGTTTGAAAATTTTTGGCGCAAATACCGTTGGAAATTTGTAAGAAAAAATGGCCACCACTTTATTCCCTAGGGTGTTTGTTAATAAAATATATATAATGTTTGGGGGTCCTGAGTAATTTTCAAGGAAGAAAATATAATTGTTACATGAAGGAGAGAAGTGCCAGAATGGAATGGAAGTGGTTAAAGTGCAACAATAAAAGTTAAAAATTCCTTGAAATTTCGTACCATGGGGGGGGGAATCAGGGCCGCCAACAGGAATTATGGGGCCCCTTACACAGCTTCAGGCATGGGCCCCCTGGAGCAGAGAACAGGGGGGGGTGCTGCCACCTGAAATTGAGAAGGTGGGGGCTGCCGCAATTTGATAAGCGGGGGGTTCCTTTAAAAAAAAAATAAATATAGAAAAATATATATTAAAAAAAGGGTGGTAGCCATCCGGGGGCCCTGGGGACCTCTGGGCCCTTTAATGCAAATAAACCTCTGGGCCCTTTAATGAAAAATAAATAAAAATATCTATATATATATTTTTTTAGTCATTTTTTATTAAAGGGCCCAGAGCTCCCAAGGCA
Organism: Rana kukunoris; assembly: GCA_029574335.1. Classification (NCBI taxonomy): domain Eukaryota; kingdom Metazoa; phylum Chordata; class Amphibia; order Anura; family Ranidae; genus Rana; species Rana kukunoris. The sequence goes on along the minus strand of CM056050.1, from coordinate 135,916,839 downwards.
ACCCCCCTTTTTATTTATATATATATATATATATATATATATATATATATATATATATATATATATATATATATATATATATATATATATATATATATATATATATAAAAAAAGGGGGTTGCCTTGGGAGCTCTGGGCCCTTTAATAAAAAATGACTAAAAAAATATCTAAACAAAAATAACATGGGGTGGGAGCTGTGGTGGCTCAACGTGAATGGCACTGCGCTGACAAGCCGTTTACCTCTGCAGCCAAGGGTTCGGATCCCAGTCTCGGCTACATGTGAATTGAGTTTGGTGGTCTCAGCCCGGCTCCCGGTGGGTGTGCTATGCAAGGTACGCCTGTGCTTAGTACGCCCACCCCCCCCCCAAAAAAAACACCACACTTGCACGCACACGAAATTGGTTTAACACACATGCACTTTGGCCATGAGGTCTCCTAAAATAAAGAGAGGCGAAGGACCTACAGGGCTGGCTGGGTGTGCTAGACTCCCTCATAGGAGGAGTCCCTCTGTCCCATCGGGCTCCCAAGTGGAGCAGGTAGGGTGGGGTGAGTGGGAGGCCCCCCCTCACACCCGCCATTGCCACCGGGGGCATGGAGAAGGATGGCAATTGCCTCCGGGTGGAGGGTCTGCCTACTCCCAACTCCTGCAGTCCAGCTCCTCTCTCTTGACTTCACGCACGAAATACACTTAAAAAAATAAATTAAAGAAAAAAAAACAACCTGGGGAAAATATAAAATGTTTATACCATTTTTATAAGCAAACAGGTTGTCATCTGGGGCCCTCTGGGCCCTTTCATAATAAAATTATATATATATATATATATATATATATATATATATATATATATATATATGTTAAAAAAATAACAAAAAAAATATAAAAATATATCATTTTTTGTATTTTTTTAAAAAAAAAGGGGGGTTGTCATCTGGAGCCCTGGGGATCTCCGGGCCACTGGGGACCTCCAGACCCCTAAAAAAAAACATTGGCCCTTTAATAACAAAAAATATGGGGGGTTGCCACCCGGGGCCCTCTGGGCCCCTGGGGACCTCCGGACTGCTAAAAAAAATTAAATTCCAAAAATTGGCCCTTTAATAAAAAATAATAAAAAAATAAACTAAAAAATATATATATATAAAAAAAAAAGAGGGGGGTTACCATCTGGGGCGCTGGGGGGCCTCCAGGCATCTGGGCACCTCCGGACCCCCGGGCCCCTTACAGGTGTACTGCCTGTACCCCCCTGACATTACACCCGGCGGCCCTGGGTGTAATGTCAGCATGTGAAAAGTGACATTCTTAAGGAAAAAAGCCGTTTAAAACTGACTCGCAGGAATAATGAATTGTCAGCCCCTGGCAATTGCAGGAGAATTCATTCATAAAAAACACCAAAAAAAAAGCGTGGGGGTCCCCCCAAATTCAATAACCAAACCCTTTAGGTCTGGTATGGATATTAAGGGGAACCCCGCCGTCAATTTTCTAAAAAAAATTACGTGGGGTTCTCCCCAAATATCCATAACCAGACCCTTCAGGTCTGGTGTGGAATTTAAGGGGAACTCCACCCCAAATTGAAAAAAAAATGGCGTGGAGTCCCCCCTAAAGTCCACACCAGACCCCTTATCCGAGCACGTTGACCTGGCCGGCCGCAGAAAAGAGGGGGGGACAGAGTGCGGCCCCCCCTCTCCTGAACCACACCAGGCCACATGCCCTCAACATTGGAAAGGTGTTTTGGGGTACCCCCCAAAACACTTTGTCCCCATGTTGATGAGGACAAGGGTCTCTTCCCCACAACCCTTGCCCGGTGGTTGTGGGGGTCTGCGGGCATGAGGCTTATCGAAATCTGGAAGACCCATTTAACAAAGAGGCCCCCCAGATCCCGGCCCCCCCTGTGTGAAATGGTAATGGGGTACATTGTACCTCTACCATTTCACCATAAAAAAAAAGTGTCAAGGGTTAAAAACGACAAGAGACGGTTTTTGACAAGTGCTTTATTATCTTCTTTCTTCTTCTTTTCTTCTTTCCTTCGGGTTTCTTCCTCCATCTTCTTCTTCTTCCTCTGCTTCTGTCTTGGGTCTTCTATTCCCGCATCTTGCCCGGAATGTTCTTCCATCTTCTTCTCCTTCCGCTGTCCTTCTCGTCCGCATCTTCTTCTTCTGGTTCTTCTTCGCCGGAGCCGCCGCTTCCAATTGAAATCCCCGCTGTCTGCCGGACCACGCCCCCCCTCTGACGCCACGGGCAAGCTCTTAGGAGTGTGCTGCAAGTGCGTCAGAGGGGGGCGTGGTCACATGTCAGAGGGCGGGCAATTCAATTGGAAGCTTGTGCGCAGCTTCTTCTTTGCCAGAGTCGCCGCTTCCAATTGAATTGCCCGCCCTCTGACATGTGACCACGCCCCCCTCTGACGCACTTGCAGCACACTCCTAAGAACTTGCCCGTGGCGTCAGAGGGGGGGCGTGGTCCGGCAGACAGCGGGGATTTCAATTGGAAGCGGCGGCTCCGGCGAAGAAGAACAAGAAGAAGAAGATGCGGACGAGAAGGACAGCGGAAGGAGAAGAAGATGGAAGAACACGCCGGTCAAGATGCGGGAATAGAAGACCCAAGACAGAAGCAGAGGAAGAAGAAGAAGATGGAGGAAGAAACCCGAAGGAAAGAAGAAAAGAAGAAGAAAGAAGATAATAAAGGACTTGTCAAAAACCGTCTCTTGTTGTTTTTAACCCTTTACATTTTTTTTGGTGAAATGGTAGAGGTACAATGTACCCCATTACCATTTCACACAGGGGGGGCTGGGATCTGGGGGGCCCCTTTGTTAAAGGGGTCTTCCAGATTTCAATAAGCCTCCTGCCCGCAGACCCCCACAACCACCGGGCAAGGGTTGTGGGGAAGAGACCCTTGTCCTCATCAACATGGGGACAAGGTGTTTTGGGGGGTACCCCAAAACACCCTCCCAATGTTGAGGGCATGTGGCCTGGTGCGGTTCAGGAGAGGGGGGGCCGCGCTCTGTCCCCCCCTCTTTTCTGCGGCCGGCCAGGTCAACGTGCTCGGATAAGGGGTCTGGTGTGGATTTTAGGGGGGACTCCACGCCAATTTTTTTTTAATTTGGGGTGGAGTTCCCCTTAAATTCCACACCAGACCTGAAGGGTCTGGTTATGGATATTTGGGGGGAACCCCACGTCATTTTTTTTTTAAATTGACGGCGGGGTTCCCCTTAATATCCATACCAGACCTAAAGGGTCTGGTTATTGAATTTGGGGGGACCCCCACGCTTTTTTTTATGAATGAATTCTCCTGCAATTGCCGGGAGCCGACAATTCATTATAGCTGCGAGTCAGTTTTAAACGGCTTTTTTGCTTTGGAGAATGTCATTTTGTGCAGAGACAGTTCTAACCACGGGAAACTTAAGCTTTTTCACATGCTGACATTAGAGCCCCCCATGGTACGAAATTTAAAGAAAAATTACACTTTTATTGTTGCACTTTTAGCATTATTAAAATCACTGCTCCCGAAAAAACGGCCGTTTTAAAAAAATAAAAAAAGCATTGATACATGTCCCCTGGGGCAGGACTGAGGTCCCCAAACACTTTTTAGGACAAAACTTGCAGATTAGCCTTTAAAATTCACAATTAAGATTTCCCCCATAGACTTTAACAGGGAGTTCGGCGGCGGCTTTACTTATCAATTGCATCGCGCTGCTGCTGCGGCCGGTTCATGCGCCTAATTAAGGCTTCATCCAGCGCACTAATTAAGGCATGACCCGGCGCAGCGCAGCTTCAATAGTAAATCACCCCCATTATGTACACTTAATATACATGACAGCTTCCTACTGTCAATGGGTGTTAATGACACCTGGAGGTGGCTTACACCGCATGTACATTTACGTCGGCAGAATGGCACCGACAGGCACATCAACGTATATATACGTTGGTGCCTTGAGGGGGTTCGGGGGTCCGATCGGACCCCCCCTCCGTGCATACGGCAGTCCCTGTAGCTGGCCGAGCGATCTGGGATGAGGGGGCTGCTATTCGTTTTTGTCCGTCCCCTTCGGATCGCTCCCAGCCAATCCGCGCCCTCCCCTTGCAGTGCACTTCCTCCTCCTGTGTAAACACAGGAAGGAGGAAGCGATGTGATCTCTCCCCTCAGCGTTTTTTTCAACCACCGCTAAGGAGAGATCACATCGCACAGTAAGGCCTCGTACACACGATCGGACATATCCGATGAAAACGGTCCGCGGACCATTTCCATCGGACATGTCCGATCGGGAGTTTGATCCGATGGCGTGTACACACCATCGGATCAAATTCCCCGCCGCCGGACGGCGCGGTGACGTGGCGGTGACGCGGCGGTGACGTTGATGCCGCCACGTCACCGCCACGTCACCGCACCAGGAAGTTAAACACTTCCGCGCATGCGCCGAATCCATTCGGCGGCGGCGCGGCGGCGGTGGGGGACGACATGTCTGCTGGTAAGTGTACTAACCAGCAGACATGTCGGGCGGACAGATTCCCACCGGATAGATTTCAAAGCATGCTTTGAAATCTGTCGGGTGGAGAAATCTGTCCGCTAGCCCATACACACGAGCGGAGATGTCTGCTGAAACGGTCCATTGGACCGTTTTCAGCTGACATATCCCCTCGTGTGTACGAGGCCTAAGTCTGCACTAACACTACACTGACACACACTACACATAGTCACATTAACCCCTTGCGATCGCCCCCCTCCCCCTGTCACAGTGTCACTGAATGCAGTAATCATACATGTATGATTACTGTATTTAGTGTCAGTGTGACAGGCAGTGTGACAGTCAGTTAGTGTTAGGTTCAGGGTAGCCCCCGTACCCCCCTAATAAAGTTTTAACCCCTTGATGACCACCCTAGTTAACCCTTTCACTCCCTATTGCCAGCGTCACTAAGCGATCATTTTTCCCGCTAGGTAGCTAATTTTTTTTTTATTGTGATTTTTTTTACTAAAGACATGTGGCTAAATAAATTTTGGCCTAAATGATTGACCAAAATTTAGTTTATTTGATTTTTCTTATAACAAAAAGTAAAAAATATTGTTTTTTTTTCAAAAATGTCGCTCTATTTTTGTATATAGCGCAAAAAATAAAAATTGCAGAGGTGATCAAATACCACCAAAAGAAAGCTCTATTTGTGGGAAGAAAAGGACGCAAATTTTGTTTGGGAGCCACGTCGCACGACCGCGCAATTGTCAGTTAAAGCGACGCAGTGCCGAATCGCAAAAAGGGGCCAGGTCATTTACCTGCATTTTGGTCCGGGTCTTAAGTGGTTAACAACCAGTGACGTCACCTGCTCAATTCACTTATATGGCCAGGAACCCCTGGCAATGTAAAGAAAGGGGCAGGGATAGTTTAATGAAAAATAAATGGGGTGGAGTTCCACCTTTTTTCATACCAAGTCCTGGAATGGATTTTAAGACGGTACCCCATGAAAAAAATATTTGCGAGGTCCTCCAGGAAATCTTTTTGATTTTAGGGGGACCTCATACAAACCAAAAATAGCATGGTAATTGCTCCAAAAACCCATGCCAGATCCTTAATCAGAGCATGCAGTGGCGACTGGTGCTCAAAATATTTGGGTGGGCACAAACTAACTGAAAAATTCTGACAAATATTGAAACAAAAACATCAATTGCAGCCACTCTGCCCATCATATGCAGCCACTGTGCCCATCATATGCAGACTCTGTGCCCAGCAAAAGCAGCCACCTATGCCCATAATATGCAGCCAACTGTGCCCATAATATGCAGCCAACTGTGCCCATAATATGCAGCCAATGTGCCAATCATATGCAGCCAACTGTGCCCATTATATGCAGCCAACTGTGCCCATCATATGTAGTCTCTGTACTCATTAATTGCAGCCTCTGTGCCCATAATATGCAGCCACTGTGCCCTGCAAATGCAGCCAACTGTGCTCCATCAATTGCAGCCTTTGTGCCCATAATATGCAGCCACTTTGCCCCCCGCCTGCTGTCTGCCCAGCACTTTCCCCATCTTGGTGGTGGGTTAGGCAGCGGGACAGTGATGCTGTGTGTCCTCCGACTCCTCCGTGCTCGTCTTCTTCCTGTTTTGCACGGCGGCCAATGGGATTAGCCTCTAAACATAAATCCAGAGCTACAATGGAATTGTTTAGATCAAAGTATATTCATGTGGTAGAATGGCCCAGTCAAAGCCCAGACCTAAATCTAATTGAGAATCTGTGGCAAGACTTGAAAATTGCTGTTCACAGACGCTCTCCATCCAATCTGACAGAGCTTGAGCTATTTTGAATAGAAGCATGGAAAAAAAAAATGTCATTATCTATGTGTGCAAAGCTGGTAGGCACATACCCCAAAAAGACTTGCAGCTGTAAAAGGTGGTTCTACAAAGTACTGACTTAGGGGGCTAAATACAAATGCATGCCACACTTTTCAGATATTTATTTGTAAAAAAAAATTGAAAGCCATTTATCATTTTCCTTTCACTTCACAATCATGTGCCACTTTGTGTTGGTCTATCACATAAAATGCCAATAAAATGCTTTACATTTGTGGTTGTAACATGACAAAATGTGGAAAATTTCAAGAGGTGTGAATACTTTTTCAAGGCACTGTATGCATAACCAGTAGTGTTCACCTAACCTAAGAGTGAGTTAAAGGGGTTGTAAAGGTTTGTTTTTTTATTTTCTAAATAGGTTACTTTATGCTAGTGCATTCTTGGTTCACTTACATGTTCCTTCGATTTCCCTTCTAAATGTTTTTTTTCTTTGTTTTCTTTGTCTGAATTTCTCACTTCCTGTTCCTCCTCAGTAAGGTGTTCAGTAAGCTGTTCTAAATTACTTTCCACTGCTCAGATGATGGTGGAAAGCTTACTGAGGAGAAACAGGAAGTGAGAAATTCAAACAAAGATAAAAAACATTTAGAAGGGACGTTGCACTAGCTTAAAGTAACCTATTTAGAAAATAAAAGACAAACCTTTACAACCCTTTCAAGCCTTGTGCACACGATCAGAATTTCCAATGGAAAAAGTCAGACAGAGTTTTTCCATTGGAAATTCTGACCGTGCGTATGCCCCATTGGATTTTTTCCATCGGAAATTCTGAGGAATTACGTCGGAGTTTAGATAGAGAACAGTTTCTTTTTAACTCCGATGGAAGTCCGTCAGAATTCCGATGTGATTTTGGCCAGACAAAAGTCTGACCGAGTGTACGGGCTTAAGTGTGAGGTGAATTTGATATACACTGATTTTGCTCTTTGTTCTATGATATTTATTTATTTTTTCTCAAAAGGTGCAGCAGTGTGCTGCAAAAAAAGGTAACGACCAGAAAAGGTTGGCAACTTAAAAAAGGCTCCATCAACATAACATAAAAATAAAAAACAAACCAAATAAAAAAAACTAAATACAATCCTTTGCATTGAGAAGCCTACTTCTTTTAAAAATAATACTTTGCTGTTAAGAAAAAGTTTTTTTTTTTGAGGGATTTATTGATCTTTTTTTTAGGTTAAAGCACGTTAAAGCAGAGTAAAAAAAAAAACACTGTAGCTACTAAATTTTAATATAATGACACTATCTTTTTGAATTAGCCTCAATGTTGGCACCCAAAGCTGACCAATCCATTGGCTCCGGGTGCAGGCGCTAGGACCCTTACTAAGGGAAACAGTAAAAGCCTGTTTCCTTCACAGCCTATTTCCTACTGTGCTTTGTTTGTGTCGTATGGCACTTTCTGAATGGTCCTGTCATCTTCTGGGACACACATAGGTCCCAGAAGGCGATGGGAAAAAGGAGGAGGAGGCACAAAAATAAACACAGAAGTGATGTACGTCATTGCGGCGCAGTGGGACTGAAGTCCAAAAGAAAACATTTTAAAAGGTGTGTGTGTATATATATATATATATATATATATATATATATATAAATATATCCAGAAACCTGAAAATACTGCCCCCTGAAACAAAAGCTTATTTATCTTGCATCCAAAAAAAAAAAAAAGGTTACTATGGGCTGCGTAGCAACTAAAACTGACTGCTGACCTAAATCAATAAAAAAAATAAAAAATCAGAATTATGCCGCGTACACACGATCACTTTTTGTGATGAAAAAAAATGACATTTTTAAAAATGTCATTTAAAATGATCGTGTTTGGGCAAAATGTCATTTTATGTCTTCTGAAAAACGACCAAAAAAAAATTCGAACATGCTCGAATTTTTTATGTCATTTTTAAAAATGTCATTTTTTGTGTCATAAAAAATGATCGTGTGTGGGCAAAACGACGTAAAAAATGACGTTTTAAACCCGCACATGCCCAGAAGCAAGTTAGGAGACGGGAGGTAAAACTACCATTCATAATGGAAATCGCACATTCATCACGCTATAACAGACAAAAAAGCAGGAATCGTCTTTTACTAACAAGTAACCAGCTAAAAGCAGCCTCAAGGCAAATAGAACTTCCCCTTTATGCCGCGTACACACGGTCGTTTTTTGCAATGAAAAAAAACGTTGTTTTTTAAAACGTCATTTAAATTGATTGTGTGTGGGCAAAACGTCGTTTTTTGTCTTAAAAAAAACGACCCAAAAAAAATTCCAACATGCTTGAATTTTTTGTGTCGTTTTTCAAAACGTCGTTTTTTGTTTCACATAAAGTCACCGCGTGTAGCAAAAACGTTGTTTAAAACGACGTTTTTCAACTCGCGCATGCCCAGAAGCTAGTTATGAAGCGAGCTTCAATGGAAAAGTGTGGTGAACGTAACCTCGCTTTTTGTGAAAAAAACGATGGTGTGTATGCAACATCGTCTTTGAAAGTGACGTTTCAAAAACGTTGTTTTTTACTTCACAAAAAACGTCGTTTTTTTTTCATCGCAAAAAACGACCGTGTGTACGCGGAATAAGAGTGCCGTCGTTTTGTTCATCATTTTCCAAAAATGATGGTGTGTACGCAACATCATTTTTGAAAATGATGTTTGAAAAATGTCATTTTTTTTCATGAAGAAAAATGACATTTTTTTTCATCACAAAAAGTGATCGTGTGTACGAGGCATTAGGCTCCATGCACACTGAAGCTAAAAAAAAGCTATAAAAAACCGCCAGTAGCTTTGCAGGGAGCCTTTCAACCATTTTTAGTGTTTTTGCAACAACTTTACCCACTTGCCTACTGTGCACCTACACCCCCTTCCTGCCCAGACAAAATGTTAGCTTCCGGCACTGCGTCGCTTTAACTGACAATTGCGCGGTCGTGCGACGTGGCTCCCAAACAAAATTGCCGTCCTTTTTTCCCCACAAATAGAGCTTTCTTTTGGTGGTATTTAATCGCCCGTGCGGTTTTTATTTTTTGCGCTATAAACAAAAAAAAAGCGACAATTTTGAAAAAAGACACAATGGGGCAGATTCACGTAGATCGGCGCATTATCATTCCGGCGTAGCGCACCACTTTTCCGTTAGACTTGCGCAATCTAGCCGCGTAATCCGGCGATTCACGTAGCTTTTACGCAAGAGCTTGCGCAAACGTAAGGTTTTTTCCGGAGGCGTAAGGAGGAGTAATACAAATTGGGAGGGACGTGGGCGTGTTACATTGAAATGAGCCGTGACCCCATGCAAATGAAGGGCCGGCCGACTCGCGCATGCGCGCGTGAAGGAAACCATGTCAGCTCCGTTGTGCGCATGCTCACAACTCGGGAGCGGCGCAATCAGTGAAATTGGAAATGGACTAGGGCAACTTTATGAACTACGCAGACAGCATAAATAGACACACACAAATGCACTTCCTTTGCAAAAATACATCCCTTTGTATCCCTCCCTATACAGCAAGGTGCTTTTGTTTGTTTGTGTCTTTGAGATATTTGGGGACTGTTTTGCAGAGTGATTTTTGTCTTTTATGTGTTTTCTTTGTTGTTATTTTGTTTAAATTATATTTTTGCTGGGCATTTTTTATTTACATTATATTTTTGCTGGGCATTTTTTATTTACATTATATTTTTGCTGGGCATTTTTTATTTACATTATATTTTTGCTGGGCATTTTTTATTTACATTATATTTTTGCTGGGCATTTTTTATTTACATTATATTTTTGCTGGGCATTTTTTTTTTTTGCTCGTCATTTATTTAATTTTTTTGGTTCTGTTTGTGTATGATTTTGGAATGTGGGGGTGATATTCCTGCGGGAAAAGGGGTGTCACCCTCATTTGTGGTGGAGAAGTGATCCCCAGGTCTGTGTGAATGGTGTATGAATGTACAGTGACATAATTGGAGCCGTGGCGTGGCGTTGCAGCTCACAAGTCCTGCATGGTGGACTGGTGCCAATCCAATGTGATGAGGATGTGGGGTGTGTGTGCTAGGGACCACAGTGGTGTGCATGCATGCATTCTCATTGTGCCATGATTAATGTGTGTGTTTAACGTGCAAAGATGCATAATGTGAGCTGGCATGAGATGGGGTCATGAGATGGGGTACCAGTGCATATGCAGAGTCACCTTGAAGGGAAAAGACAGGAGGATGTTAGTCATGCATGTGCCACTTGTGAGGTGTGCATCACGGGAGGGGATAGTCATGCCTGACTCCCATGTCACTCACCAACCAGCCAGCTGTCCCCATACATGTTCTGTTCGAAATCTGTGGGGATGGGGCTCTGATTGTATATGTAGCTGTCATGGGTGTCATGGGTGGTGCCATGTGTTGGGCTGCTGATGTCCTCCTGCAGGGTTGTGGTAATTCCATGATGGCATGAGGGGGGAATCTGAAGATGCGAGACACCTCAGAATCACTCATGCCAAAGATGTCTATGCGTGTGTGATATATCAAGTGAAGAGTGAGGGGCTTGTATCAGATAAGAATATTGTATTAGATTAATTTAAATTGTAAATTTTATGTAAGCAAATAAAAAAAAAAAAAAAAACATCTCCCGTGCCCTCCTTAGTGCCATCCTCCGTGCCCTCATCCTTCTTTGTTCATCTAAAGTCAGTAGTATAGCTATGCGCGACGATGCCCCTGGCATGTTGGCATACAGATTGTTGGGCAACACGTGTGACTGCTGAACTCCTCACTAACAGTGTTGCTTTATCTGACAATTAGACTTTTTTTCAAAATTTAGACCAGCTTTTAGGTCCTCTAACTTTAGACAGGACATTTTGCAGTTGCGCACATCGCGTAGCCTGCGCAGCAACTGCGTTTTTTTGTGAATCCCCGTAACTCCCTCATTAGCATATTTGACTAGCAAATCAATGGTGTGTCTAGCGCAGTTTTGCGCGAAGGGAAGCGAATGTCTAATTCAATTACGCCGGACCAAAAAACGTAGATTTCTGGCGTATATTGTTTTGTGAATCGCGTCCAACTATACGCACGCGCACATTTAGACTTACGCACGCGCAACAGCAGTTGCGCAGGCGTAATCGCTCTGTGAATCTGGCCCAATATTTTTTGCTTTTTGCTATAATAAATATCCCATTTAAAAAAAAAAATGTAAAAAATAAAATCGCAATAACCGTATAGTGACTGGTTTGCGCAAAAGATATATTGCCTACAAAATAGGGGACATAATTATGATTTTTTTTAATTTTTTTTTTTACTAGGAATGGCGGCGATCTGGGATTTTTTCTCGGGACTGGGACATTATAGCGGACACATCGGACACTTTTGACACATTTTTGGGACCATTTACATTTATACAGTGAACAATGCTATAAATATGCATTGATAACTGTATAAATGTAACTGGCAGGGAAGGGGTTAACCACTAGGGGGCGGGGAAGGGGATAAATGTTTCTCCTAGTTTGTGTTCTAACTGTGGGGGGAGGGGGGTGACTGGGGAGGTGACCGATTGTGTCCCTATGTACAAGGGACACAATCGGTCTCCTCTCTCCCTGACAGGGACGTGCAGCTCTGTGTTTACACACAGAGCTGCACGTCCCAGCTCAGTTACTGGGCAATCGCGTGTGCCCGGCGGCCATCGCGGCCGCCGGGCACACGCACGGGGATCCTAGTGATGCGACGGGTGCGCGCGCCCTAGCAGCTTTCTATGACTGCACGTCATATGACGTGCAGTTAGGACAATGGAGTTATCCGCCCGCCGTCATATGACGGTGGACGGATGACAAGTGGTTAATCAGCGTTTTTCAGTGTAGCTTTTTTTTTCAATGGATAAAAAAAAATTAAAAACGCTGTTTTTTTAGCTTTTTTTTCATGCCGAAAAACTGCACTTTGAACGCAAATTTTGGGCGTTCAGAAAAAAGCCAATAAACTCCAAAGCTCATTAACACTAAAAAACACCCAGGTGTGCACGGGCACAAAGGCTAACATAGAGTTCAGTTTATGGGCTTTAAAAAAAAGCCAAAATGCCAATAAACTACAGTTTATCAGCTTCAATTTCTAGACTGACCCTGGACTTTCCCTATGCGGTTTGACAGCTTCCCCTTTCCTTTCCCTACAAGAAGGTTCCAATACACAGACACTACTACTGATCTGTCCCCCCCCCCATTTTATAATGAGGGAATTGGCACACAACAAAGCCCCCATTACTGGCCCTTTTAAGCAAAGTAGCTGAAGATCAAATGCCCTTCCAGAGCATCATCTTCAGAATGTATTATCCTGGGCAAATTGCTGCAGTAGTTTGCAGGTGTTCTGTCGAGAAGTGCCCGGCTATCGAATAGTGCCCGGGAGCCGCAGAACAGCGGTGCATGCGCAGTTCTGGCCGGGTATTTTTTGATAGGGTGCATTTCTCGACTGGACACCGGGAATGGCCTCAGTTCTCCTCAAACTCATGGCTGACCCGAATCTAATGTCTAAGTATTTATTCAAACAAGAACTGCAATGTCTGCTTATATTGTCCACTTAAACGCTTCATCAACATTGTCGGTAAAATGCTCAAGCTTGGCTGTTCTGGAAAGTGAACATTTTTTGTTTTCTTCCGTGATCTTACCAACATGTTTGTTTGCATTCCATAAAGTGCTATGCTGTCAGTCAGTATAAGGTGGTGGAGAAGATGGATATTCCACAGCATTTTTTTAGATTTTCAAGTGCTGGACAGCGTCTTTCACTCTCTTTTATTACAGTCATGTATTGATTTTAACAACTTCTTGTTTTAAAACGATTGTGTATTCTTTTTATTCTTATTGTATTCCTTTTAAAATAATTACAACATGTTAATTGTTTATTTGTTAAATTGTTAAAGCGGAGGTAAACCCATCGATTTAACAGTTTCAAAAAGCAGTTAAATTTCCAGCATGCCGGGATTGCCAACTGTCACATTGTGCAAACCAAACTGGTGGCTGGTGTCATAACTGATCACATGTGCAGCACCACGGCAGTTGAAGATTAAACATAGGCCAAGATGGCAGCTTCCTTGGCTGAAAATAATAGAAGGGTTTACTTCCACTTTAATATAGGGAACAGGTATTGAAAAGGGTAGCTATGTTTCAATAATGGCTCCACACAATTATGATTTCTGTTTAACCACTTCAATACCCAGCCATAGTAATATGACGTCCACAGATGGGATCTACCATCCTGGGCGGACGTCAAATTATGTCCTGGGCTTTGTGGGGGGATATCTAAATGATGTCTGCAGCTAGAGGCATCATTCAGATATCCTTCTCTGATGCCTGCGATTTCGCGCACAATAAGAACAATTATAGCAGCGGTTCAGCCGCTTGACTGTTCTTATAGGCGGCGGGAGGGGACATCCCCCCATCCGCATCCCTGGGCTCTCCCGTGCCATCGGGGGCCCGGAGAAAGAATCGTCCGGCAGCGGTGTCTTGTCACATGATGAGCATAGACATGACTGGTGACCAGATGTTCACCAGTCATCTCTATGACCGTTGAAGCCCCGGGTGATGACGTCACATCCGGGTTCCCAGAAGTAAACAAAGCCACGATTGCTGCTAGTAAGCATGAGATCGGTGAATGTTTTTCACAATCTAATGTTTTCCAGCCTGGAGGAGAGACGTGGGGTCTTATTGACCCCGCATCTCTCCATAAAAAGGACCTGTCACACACCATTCCTATTACAAGGGATGTTTACATTCCTTGTAATAGGAATAAAAGTGATCAAAGTGGTATAAAAAAGAGATTTTTTAATACAGCTTACCTGTAAAATCTTTTTCTTGGAGTACATCACGGGACACAGAGCAGCATATTCATTACTATATGGGTTATATGGAGTACCTTCAGGTGTGGACACTGGCAATCTCAAACAGGAAGTCCCCTCCCTATATAACCCCCTCCCATAGAGGAAGTACCTCAGTTTTGTAGCAAGCAGTATGCCTCCCAAAAATGTTCTCCAAAAGAGGGGGGGGAGCTCTGTGTCCCGTGATGTACTCCAAGAAAAAGATTTTACAGGTAAGCTGTATTAAAAAATCTCTTTTTCTTTCTCGTACATCACGGAACACAGAGCAGCATATTCATTACTATATGGGATGTCCGAAAGCAATGCTTTAATGAGGGGAGGGAGACATCTTCCAAAAAAGGATTTAATTTAAAGGTATACTCAAATACTAGTAAATCCAATTTAAACAAGAAATGTAAATCTCAAATCTAAATCAAGGGAGCCCCCTCAGATCCTGAGGAGCTTGAATCGCGGCCTGTAGTACTGACTGCCCAAAGGCTGTATCCGCATTCCTTCTCACGTTGCTGCCTTGCATATTCGAGCCATAGAGATCTGATGATGTGCTGCCCAGGAGGTGCCTATGGCCCTGGTAGAATGGGCCTTTACCGACAAAGGAGGAGGCAACCTCTTCAAACCGCAGGCCTGAACGATTAATTGTTTAATCCATCTTGCGATGGTGAATCAAGCAGCTGCCTGACCCATCTTGGGCCCTTCCGGTAAAACGAACACCACATCTGTTTTCCGAACCTTCTCTGTAGCGTTAAGATAGGCCTTTATGGCCCTGACAATATCCAACGTATGCAGCAACCCCTCCTTTCTAGAGGTGGGTTTTGGAAGAAGGATGGAAGTACCACATCCTGGTTCAGGTGGAAACTGGATATAACCTTTGGTAGAAAGGAAGGATGAGGACGGAAACCCGCCCTATCCTTATGTAAAATGAGATATGGTTCCTTACAAGATAAGGCTGCCAATTCCGATACTCTCCTGGCCGAAACTATGGCGATCAGAAATACCGACTTTCTAGTCAGTAAAACCAAAGGTACCTCAGCCAACGGCTCAAAGGGTTGTTTCTGTAGAGTTGACAGAACAAGATTTAAGTCCCATGGACAAAGTGGTGATTTGACCGGAGGATTAACACGTAAGACTCTCTGTATGAAGATCTTAACCAGCGAGTGGGCGGCCAGCGGCCTCTGAAACCACACTGATAAGGCTGAAATCTGTCCCTAGATCGTGCTTAATGCCAGGCCTTTATCCACTCCTAGCTGGAAAAAAAAACGTAATACTCTATCAATGGTATACTTGCGGGAAACCCATCTCTTAGACTCACACCAGCCTACGTAGGCCCTCCAAACCCTGTAACAATTTACCCTGGAGGCCGGCTTTCTAGCCTTAATGAGGGTAGGGATTACCTGCCTAGACAGACCTCTACCCCTGAGAATCAGGGATTCAGCCGCCAGGCCGTCAAATTTAGACGCCATAATGCAGGGTGGAGGATCGGGCCTTGTGAGAGTAGGTCTGGCCATAGAGGAAGAGTCCAAGGGCCTCCTTCTGCCAATTTCAGGACTAGTGAGTACCATGCCCTCCGGTACCACGCTGGGGCTACCAGGATAACCGGCCTGTGCTATGATCCTGCGCAACAGGCGGGGTAGTAACTGCAGCAGGGGAAATGCATATAGAAGTTATGATTGATGCCAAGGGCAAACCAACACATCGGTTCCGCAGGCCATAGGGTCCCTCGTTCGAGACATGAACCTGTCTAGCTTCTTGTTGAATCCTGATGCCATGACATCCACGTCTGGCACTCCCCACTTCTGGCAGATTGTCTGAAAGACCTGTGGATGCAGAGACCACTCCCCCGGCGACAGGGTTTGGCGACTTAGGAAGTACGCCTGCAGGTTGTCCACCCCGGGAATGAATGTCGTCGATATGCAGGGTACATAAACCTCTGCCCACCGAAAAACCAAGCTCATCTCTCTCTGAGTGGCTTGACTCTTGGTTCCCCCTTGGTGGTTCACCTATATGCCACTGCTGTGGCATTGTCTGAATGAATTCTCACCGAGGACCCCTGTAATCTGGATGTCTATGCCAGGAGGGCTAGCCGAGCCGCTCCGATCTCCCAGATATTGATGGGCAGCTGCCTCTCCGCCTCTGCCCAAGTTCCTTGGCGAGTGAACTCGTTCAAGACCGCTCTCTAGCCTTCCAGACCACTGGGCAGAAAGACTCCCCTTCAGAAGGTTCTGAGGGTTTAACCACCAGCATAGATTCTGCCGGACCTTTAATGACGGCGTCACAGGAAACTCCAAGGCCTTTGCTCCCTTGCTCCAAGCTGCTAGAATTGTTTGGAAGGACGCTACGGCAGGCACTGCTGAGATCTGAACTCAGGATCTCCAGTTTACTAGACAGGCACCTTCACCAACTAAGCCACAGCGCCTCGCTTCTGTAGGACGCGAGTGTGAAGCGTGCGGTATCGCCTCGAACATGGCCATTAGTTTGCCTAGTAATCGCATACATAGGCGAATAGTTGGTTCTCTTTTGCTTAGAACCAATTGAATCAATTTTTTGATAGCCTTGACTTTTACCAGGGGCAGGAACACCCGTTTTGCTGTTCTGTGTCTAATCTCATGCCGAGATATTCCAACTGCTTTGTAGGTTGAAATGCTGATTTTTCCCCGGTTTAGGACCCAGCCGAACCTCTAGAGGTACTGAACCATGAGGGCTACTGCGCATTCCAGCCAAGGAAGCGAGTGATCTATGATTAAGAGGTCGTCCAGGTATGCTAGGACCAAGACCCCTTGGATCCTTAGGTTGACTAGAATTGGAGCTAGGACCTTCGTGAATACCCGGGGGCCGTAGCCAGCCCGAAGGGGAGCGCCACGAATTGGAAGTGACGCTGTATCACTGCGAAGCGTAAAAAATCTTTGATGTGGCTGAAAGATTGGTACATGAAGGTAACCATCCTTTATGTCTATAGAAGCCAGAAAGTCGTCCTTCTGGAGTGTGGCGGCTGCTGACTGAACGGATTCCATCCGGAAAGAGCGAACCCTTAGGTAAGCATTTAAACCTTTTAGGTCCAAAATTGGTCTGACATCGCCGATGGGCTTTGGTATGATAAACAGATTGGAATAGACACCTAGCCCCTGTCCTTGGGCTGGTACCTCTACCATTATGCCCTGGTACAGCAGATGATCCAGTGCCACCCGCATTGAGGCCTTCCTTGTGGAGGAAACTTTAGAAATTCTAATCTGTAGCCTGTGGCCACAGATGATCGGACCCCCTCTGTCGGGGATCGATACCATGGCCTCTTGCCCCCAGAGGCCTGTCCTTGCGATCCGTTGTTAAAAGTTTGATCGCGCAGGAGGTCCAATACTGCCTGGAATTTGAGGGCCCCGGAACAGGGGGGAGCTGCCCTTTTAAACGCAGGACCCCGGAACTTCTTTTGACTGGTAAAAGGGTACTTTTGCCATTTGAACAGTCTGAATGTATTTATCCAGATCTTTCCATGGAAGGGAAAAACCTGCCAGTAGTCTTTTGCATGGGGCTCGGCCGCCCAGTTCTTCAACCATAAGAGCCTTCTCATATGCACTAAAAATAGTGACAAACGAGACGCTTGCTGGATGGAGTCTTTTATAGCCTCTACCGCAAAGCACAGAGCTCTGGGAATATCCAATAACTCCTCTGCCTATTGGGCAGGGATGTCTTTAAGCATCTGTCTTGTCTGGTCCTTTAACGCCTGACAAACTCCAATTGCAGCCACTGCTGGCTGTACTACTGCTCCTGCCGTAGCAAAGGATGCTTGAAAACGTGTCTCTAAACGTTTATCGAAAATTTTTCTATATGCATGCGCGCGTGCATGCGCGCGAGCGACTGTCGGGGGAGGAGAGCCCAGGAGGAGACGCACTCTGGAGCCCAGGAATGCAGGCTGGAGGACGCATCAGGCGGCAGATTTGAATCCCGGCAAGGTAAGGCTAAAAACAGGCCCCTAAGGAGTCCCTTTAGCCTAGAGACAGATCTGTTTTTTTTTTTTTTTTTTTTTAAAGATCTTCAACCAGCGAGCAGCAGGTAGCTAGCAAACATACATAGATAGGTAGGGGGATCAAGTGATGGGGGGGAACATTTCAGGGCATCCTGTCCATCAGACATAGTGACCATGGTGCCAATGCAGAGCATACTCAGGCTACCCCCCTTAAGATCTCCCCTGGAGAGCCTGCTGTCGAACCAAGTCCCGCAGGCTCCCCTCTTACCTGCTCCATGCCGCAGGACGTTTGCAAAACGGTCCAATCTTCTCCCATCTCCGTGGGTAGCGTAGTAGACCTTCAGGCACTGGGGTCCTGGAAGGAACCGCTGTCCTGGACCTATACAGCACCCTGGCAAACAGGATCTTTTGGTTTAGAAAACTCCAAGTCCTGGGCCCAGGGTCCAGCCCTCTAGAGAGGAGCATTATAGGCAAAACCCCACGGTTTGGGGCACGGGTACTGTCCACTTTGGCACTGAGGCTCCTTGGACAGATCCGGTTAGCCCGCCTTAATCCCAAGGATGTGGAGGCAAAGCTATTCCGTGACCAACACCTAAGACACTGGCGAAAAAAACTGAGGTACTTCCTCTATGGGAGGGGGTTATATAGGGAGGGGACTTCCTGTTTGAGATTGCCAGTGTCCACACCTGAAGGTACTCCATATAACCCATATAGTAATGAATATGCTGCTCTGTGTCCCGTGATGTACGAGAAAGAAAGCCTGGTATTGAAGTGGTTAAAGGAGTTGTAAAAGGTTTGTTTTAAATTTTCTAAATTGGTTCCTTTAAGCTAGTGCATTGTTGGTTTACTTACATTTTCCTTTGATTTCCCTTCTAAATCTTTTTTTTCTTTGTCTGAATTTCTCACTTCCTGTTTCTCCCCAGTAATCTTACCCCATCATCCGCGCCGTTCTGGCTGGGGGTTAGTCAGCCAGAACAGCTTTCTGAGGAGGAACAGGAAGTGAGAAATTCAGACAAAGAAAAAAAACTTTTAGAAGGAAAATCGAAGGAAAGGGTTAGTGAACCAACAATGCACTAGCTTAAAGGAACCTATTTAGAAAATGTAAAACAAACCTTTACAACCCCTTTAACTAAAAAAAAACATAAAAATATAAAAATAAAATACCATTGGTAATTTGTGTAGGATATAAAGTGTAATGATGAGCGCAAACCTAAACTAAACTATATAAACAATCCAAACAAACAAGTGAGTATCACTAAAAATGGTGATTAAATATATAATCCAAAATATGTGCAATAAGTGCAGCAGCAAATGTCCCAAATACGTGATTCAATTAATAGTCCAAATATGTGCAATACAGTGCAACAACGAATGTCCCAAATAAATGAAATCCAGTGGAGAGACTAACATAAATCAATCAGTGACAAGGCTTCTATCCATGTAACAACGATACATCCAGATGAGACTTCACAGATGAACGTGCTCACAGAGCGCTTACCTTCCACAAGGAAGAAAGAGGCATCAAACACATGCAATGATGATCCTGTAGGCAGCCGTCTCCAATGCAATCCTTAAGCCAGTCTCAGCCACATTCGACGTCCGGTCGAAAATGTAACGGATGTTCCAAAGGAAAAATGAAGCTCACATAGTGAAGTACGTAAACTTAAAAATGGTTTAATAGAGTAAACACACTTACAGAAAGAAAATCGAATAAAAACACCAAAACAATGGCACTTCCGGTCGGACGGTCAGGGTGTCACGTCACTTCCGGTTGACCTTACGCATTGCGTCACGTGACTTCATCAGAGGTTACCAAGGGCCTATCGGATACATTCTTTTATAGGTGAAAAGCGGAAATCGAATTGCGGTCATTTTCGATACTGCGTCGAAAACGGAAGTATCTCTGTGGCCATTTTCGATATGGGAAAACGGCTAATAGTGTTCAAGGATTTGCAAAGCAGATACCAGTATAACAAAAACCATGATATATATGATGAATAAATCATAAAATATAATGAAGCACCTACATTACTGTGTACATATGTAATAAAAACTCCCGATCATATTCGACGAGACATCGAATATGAAATGCCATAAAGGCCATTACAGGAAGGGGAGGCGAATCAGTGACTGTAAAGCCGAATCATCAGCAAATGCACTAATATGGAGTGCTAGTGTGGGAAATAATACATAGTCACTATAACTTGTGTGAAAAACAATCTTAGACGTACAACGTAACATAGAAATAGATTGGATGTTCAAACCTCACATATAAGTCAATACTGTGCTTATATGATGCAGGTGACCACTCAATAAAAATAGAAATTGACTAAAATAAATACAGTAGCCCAAAAACCAATAAAAGGCTAAAATAGAATTGGATGATAAACTACTGGAAAAAACGGAGTGATCAAATAGGAAACGAGTGACACCCCTTCCGCTTACATACTTACATATAGCCAATCTATTTAAAATAGGGATCAAGTGTACCTCAAAACCTAAAATTAAAATGTTAAAATTAAAAATTGCTAAGAAAACAATTTAAATCGAACTCGACGTTTAATCCATAAGGGACCATAGTATTCAGGGAATTGTTCCACTGGGATTCCATCTGGCTGATGGACCTAACCAGATGGGCTCCTCTCCAGGGCTTATTGAATTTATCTATCCCCCAAAAGGTCAGATGTCTGGGGTCTTTCTTATGTTTCTCCAGAAAGTGTCGGCTAACACTATGTTTAGTGAAGCCATTCTCAATATTCACTACATGTTCTTTTATACGGACCATTAGTGCCCTTTTTGTCCTTCCTATATATTGTAGGTTACAACTACATTGCAACACATACACTACGCCTTCTGTATGGCAACTAATGAAATTCTTTATTTGATGGCACTCATTGGTGTGAGTGCTTATGAATTGTGTCCTCTTCTGTTGAGGACACTTCGACCGTTTACAGGCATAACAATATTTACACGGAACAAATCCTTTAGTGGTGAAAAACGTATACCCGCTTTTGGGTGGAGGATCCACTACATTTTTCACAAGTAGGTCCCTAATAGTGGGGGCTCTTTTATACACAATATTGGGCATTTCCGGCAAAATAGATTTCAAATGCCTATCCCCCTTCATTACATGCCAGTGTCTTTTAAGCACTTTTGCCACATCCTTATATTGGATATTGTAATCCAAGATGATGGCAGGGGCTGTCATGTCCCGCTGCTTTTTCACATTCCCCTGTAGCATCATATTTCTATCAAGACCAGCGACTTCTTGAATCTGTCTTTAAATTAATTTGTGGGAATAACCTTTATCTTTAAACCTCTCTCCTATAAAGGATGCTTGAGCTAGGAAATCGGAATCTTTAGTGCAATTTTGTTTAATCCGAACCAGTTGTCCTTTCGGTATATTCAACAGCCAAGATTTGTAATGGCAACGATTTAAGGATAAATAGCTATTTGAGTCGACACTCTTGAAATGTGTTTTCGTAATCAGCTTGTTAGATGTTATAGTGATATCCAAATCAAGAAAATTAACTACCTTATCACTGATATGGAAAACCAGATTTATGTTCTTATCATTAACATTTAAATCTGCACAAAATTTCTCCAATGTTTCTTTAGTACCCTTCCATACCATCAGCACGTCATCGATATATCTTTTATAAAAGATTAATTCAATGGGGGTATCCGAATAGATCGCCTCTTCTTCCCATTGTGCCATGAAAGCGTTGGCAACTGAAGGAGCGAATTTAGCGCCCATGGCGATGCCCGTGCTTTGGTTATAGTAAGACTGGTTGTACCAGAAATAATTGGACTTTAAACAAAATTCTAGGCACTTAACCACTTGCCCACCGGGTTTGTTTTTCAGATTCGGTGTTTACGAGACTAAAACTGTTTTTTTTGCTAGAAAATTACTTAAACCCCCCAAACATTATATATTTTTTTTTTCTAACACCCTAGAGAATAAAATGGCAGTCATTGCAATACTTTTTGTCACACCGTATTTGCGCAGCGGTCTTACAAGCGCACTTTTTTTGAAAAAAAAAAACACTTTTTTGAATAAAAAAATAAGACAACAATAAATTTGGCCCAATTTTTTTATATATTGTGATAGATAATGTTACGCCGAGTAAAATGATACCCAACATGTCACACTTAAAAATTGCGCCCGCTCGTGGCATGGCGTCAAACTTTTACCCTTAAAAATCTCGATAGGCAACGTTTAAAAAATTCTACAGGTTGCATTTTTTGAGATACAGAGGAGGTCTAGGGCTAGAATTATTGCTCTCGCTCTAACGATCGCGGCGATATCTCACTTGTGTGGTTTGAACACCGTTTTCATATGCGGGCGCTACTCGCGTATGCGTTCGCTTCTGCGCGCGAGCTCGTCGGGACGGGGCGTTTTACATTTTTTTTTTTTTTGTTTTCTTATTTATTTTTAATTAGTTTATAATTTTATACATCGAAATAAATTAAAAAAAAAAAATTATCACTTTTATTCCTATTACAAGGAATGTAAACATCCCTTGTAATAGAAAAAAGCATGACAGGTCCTCTTAAATATGAGATCTGGGGTCAAAAAGACCTCAGATCTCATATTTAGGCTTAAATGCAAAAAAAGAAAAAAAAAAAAAAAAAAATGTCATTTTTCAAATTTCAGAAAAAAAAAATGTTTCTTTAAGACGCTGGGCGGAAGTGACGTTTTGACGTCACTTCCGCCCAGCAGAGCTGTGGGGGACGGGTGGGGGCGATTTTTCCCTCACTCGTATCCCAACACAGCCAGCAAGAGGACCCGATCGCCTCCGCCGTTACCGACGGCTCCGGTAAGCGGCGGAGAGCGCGGGAGAGCGGCGGGAGGGGGGGGGGCCCTCTCCCGCCACCGATAACGGCGATCTTGCGGCGAATCCGCCGCTGGGACCGCCATTATCGTGTACAGCACTGCCCATGGAAAAGATGGATATCTCGGTTGTGGCAGCAGCTGCTGCCGTTACCGAGATATCCATCTTTAAAGTCATGACGTATTTTGACTATGACACCATGGGCAAGTGGTTAATGAGAAATTTTCGTTGCTTACAGATAAGTAAGGTATAATTCTTGAGGAGCCATTTGGTAGCACTGCAAGCTTGATGATGTTGTACAATCGTGTATAGAGAAGATACATCTGCAGTGGCAATCAAGGTCTCTCCTTCCACTACAGGCACCTCTTCCAACAACTGTAGAACATGCTTGGTGTCTCTCAAATATGCTTTGGTCTGTTGAATAGCTGGTTGTAAGAAACAGTCGAGATATTGGCCCATCCTCGCTGTAAGGGAATCTATCCCGTTAACAATAGGTCTACCGGGTGGGTTGACCTTGTCTTTATGCACTTTCGGAATAGTGTATATTACCGGAATTCTACAGGTCTCCGGCAATAAAAACACTGATTCCTTTTTACTCAAGATATTTCTTTTCACTCCCACTTTGATTAATTGTTTCAGTTGTTCTTTATACATATTCGTGGGGTTACTCAGTAATTTGGTATAGGTATCCACGTCTTCCAATTGTTCCCTATTTTAAATAGATTGGCTATATGTAACTATGTAAGCGGAAGGGGTGTCACTCGTTTCCTATTTGATCACCCCGTTTTTTCCAGTAGTTTATCATCCAATTCTATTTTAGCCTTTTATTGGTTTTTGGGCTACTGTATTTATTTTAGTCAATTTCTATTTTTATTGAGTGGTCACCTGCATCATATAAGCACAGTATTGACTTATATGTGAGGTTTGAACATCCAATCTATTTGTATGTACGTTGTACGTCTAAGATTGTTTTTCACACAAGTTATAGTGACTATGTATTATTTCCCACACTGGCACTCCATATTAGTGCATTCGCTGATGATTCGGCTTTACAGTCACTGATTCGCCTCCCCTTCCTGTAATGGTCTTTATGGCATTTCATATTCGATGTCTCGTCGAATATGATCGGGAGTTTTTATTACATATGTACATAGTAATGTAGGTGCTTCATTATATTTTATGATTTATTCATCATATATATCATGGTTTTTGTTATACTGGTATCTGCTTTGCAAATCCTTGAACACTATTAGCCATTTTCCCATATTGAAAATGGCCGCAGAGATACTTCCGTTTTCGACGCAGTATCGAAAATGGCCGCGATTCGATTTCTGCTTTTCACCTATAAAAGAATGTATCCGATAGGCCCTTGGTAACCTCTGATGAAGTCACGTGACGTGACGCAACGCATAAGGTCAACCGGAAGTGACGTGACACCCTGACCGTCCGACCGGAAGTGCCATTGTTTTGGTGTTTTTATTCGATTTTCTTTCTGTAAGTGTGTTTACTCTATTAAACCATTTTTAAGTTTACGTACTTCACTATGTGAGCTTCATTTTTCCTTTGGAACATCCGTTACATTTTCGACCGGACGTCGAATGTGGCTGAGACTGGCTTAAGGATTGCATTGGAGACGGCTGCCTACAGGATCATCATTGCATGTGCTTGATGCCTCTTTCTTCCTTGTGGAAGGTAAGCGCTCTGTGAGCACGTTCATCTGTGAAGTCTCATCTGGATGTATCGTTGTTACATGGATAGAAGCCTTGTCACTGATTGATTTATGTTAGTCTCTCCACTGGATTTCATTTATTTGGGACATTCGTTGATGCACTGTATTGCACATATTTGGACTATTAATTGAATCACGTATTTGGGACATTTGCTGCTGCACTTATTGCACATATTTTGGATTATATATTTAATCACCATTTTTAGCGATACTCACTTGTTTGTTTGGATTGTTTATATAGTTTAGTTTAAGTTTGCGCTCATCATTACACTTTATATCCTATTCTTTGTTGTTAGCACATATTAGATTTGAGCCGCATGTAATTAGTTTAATTATTTCTCATATTGGGTCTATTCACTGGTGGCTAGCGTTTAGTTTTTTCCTTTTATAATTTGTGCAGGATGTAATATGTTTCAGTTTTTTATGACGTTCATGTACATTGGCTTATTCTTATTTTGTCTCTAAATGTATTATCTATGTGATTCGCAGAGTCTGGCCTAATGACTCAGTGACATGCTAACATACTAACCTATAATTCAAGAAAAATCCAAGGCTGCAGTACACTAAACCCCTAATCTGCCTTAATACCTTGAGCCAATCAGAGACGACCAAGGCAAAGTTAGTTTACTTTCTTAAAGGGACAAGGGTAAGCCATTTGCTGAGCTTACCAGAAGGGGAAAATTAAAGCTCCTGATTCCTAGAACTGAAATAGTATCAGTTGTGTAATACCCTGCAACAACACAACGTCACCAATCAAAGCTTTGTACGTGACTGTACAGGTATTTAGTCGTTTTTTTCAATATTGCATATTACCAATGTATTTTTAGAATGACAACAATATAACTTATATATAATATAAATAAAGAACCTTTTTCCTGTTGTCAAATCCCACCTTCTACCTTCTCTTCTGCAATTAGCATCTTCTACAACGTAGTTATGCAACTTCTTTGTTTTGTTGTGTAATAGTGAATTCTATGTAGACTAATGAATAACGATTTGTTGATTATTTTAAAATGAACTAAAGAATAGGGGATACCAGTTTGTTGTTACTATATTTAATACACATAATACTTTGTAATAGTGGTTATTAGACAGATACCCAGCTACAAAGTGAGCCTGAAGGCTGGATGTACTCTCACTGTAAATAGTTGTACTGAATTCCTTTTCATGTATAAAATATTTATTTGAAAAATATACACATTATATTATATATATATATATATATATATATATTACTGTATGTATATAGTTTTCAAATAAATATTTTATACACAGTATATAGCACTGTGAGCATCATTACCAGCTTCCCATGTTATTGATGCTAAAACAATCATCTACTATATTGGCAGTTAGGTGCCACATCCGTATTCTCAAGACAATTTCAATAAAATATAGTCAAACTTAAAAGGTGGTACAACCTTAAGTGGTTAAACCATTGTCCCAAAAGGGTATTTGGGTACTTGTAATTTCAAAACCCAATTGTTACAACATATATAACCATAAATCTCAATACACAATATACTCCTAGTTAATAGTGAGATGGCATTTAATTTTTAGCAAGTTTAACAGACAGGTTTAGTTTAGATTTGTTTAATACTCTTTGAAATACGTTAACAATGGAATGTCATCTCAACATTAACCAGGAACATAATGTGTATAACAATTATGGTTATATATGTTGAAACAATTCATTAATGAAATTACAAGTAGGAGGACTCAAATAATCTTTCGGGACTATTGTTAAATGGCGTGAAAATAGGAGTGGTGGTAAAATACAGCCCGACAATGTGTAGATAATAATAAAAGTGTAGCCAGGTGTGCCGCCAGCGTCATGTGCCTCTGTCCCTTCTCTTCTCTCTCCCCCATCATCACTGTGTTGCAGAAGCTCCCTCTCACCCTGAGCTTTCCTGCTACAGGCCTGCCCCGCTTTAAAGTGTCACTAAAGGAAATGACTGTTTACAGGGTATAGAGACATAGGGCCAGATTCAGGAAGATGGGAGCATCTTTGCTCTGGAGTAACGCTTCTCATTTACGTTATTCTGCCGAAATTTTAGGAGCAAGTGCTGTTATTCATGAAGCACTTGCTCCTAAAGTTGCGGCAGCGCATCGCAAATGAGCCGGCGGAATTCAAATTGGGCGGGTACGGGGCGTGTATTATTTAAACTAAGCGCGATCCCGCGGCGAACGTACTGCGCATGCGTCGAGTGTCAATACATCCCAGTGCGCATGCTCCAAATTCTGTCAGTGAACGTCAATGACGTCACATCCCCATTCATGAACGTTTTACGCAAGCGACGCAAATTTTTTTTTTTCCGACGCGATGACGACGGCTATACTTAACATAGGATACTCCACTAGGGGGCTGCTTTATCTTTACGTCGCGTATCGCTTACGGAAACGTCGGAAAGTCACTGCGTCGCGCCCGAAAACGATCGTGAATTTCCGATTCCCGCTGATTAACATATTTTTTCAGCGTTAATCAGCGGGAACGCCCCCGGCGCCATTTTTAAATTAAATTTGTGATGCGATGGCGAAATTCAATTACGCCGATCGCATCGGAACTCCAACCCGGCGTTTCTTGTTTTCTGGTTACAGAAAACAGAAACGCCGGCTTAAAGTGACAGTTAGGCTGGAGTATCACAGATACTCCAGCCTAACTCTACCAGAATCTGGCCCATAAAAGTTAACTGATTCCTTTTAAAAATGATTAAAAATAGATAAAAATCAATCATATAATGTGCCTCTAGTTTCACTTTCAATTTTTAAAATGATTTCATGTTTCTGTGAAGTAGAGAAGACACACAGAACAAAAACAAACAAATCCAGGGCAGTGTTTTTTTTTTTTTTTAAATGAATCTGATTGGTTTTGAGGAGTTTTAGACACACAGCTTAGACCACAGTGAAAATCTGCCATGAGTTTTTTCATAAGGAGCCATAAAACCAGAAAGTGTGGAGATCAGAGAAGTATTACAGCTACTTCAAAGCAAAAAACGAACAATGAGAACATGAAACCAGCACTGCATTAAGGTAAAGGAAGCTATTTAGCTAAAAAAAAAAATCTTTAGTGATCCTTTAAGTACACTCACTTTACATACACTCGCGAGTAAGGACATACCCGCGAGTGTCTGTAAAGTGCCTTACAACTACTGTACAGACATTTTGCAGCTGCAGTAGAAGGATCTGAAGCTCCGAGAGCATAGGCTGCCCTGTTGCAGTGTGACCCTGACACCCGACTACAGCCCCTGAGACCTTAACTACAGCCCCTGATCCCACACTACACCCTATAAGTGAAAAAAATGTATTGTTTCGCTTTAAGTACATTTTCGTTTTACATACATGCTCGGGTCCCATTGTGTACTTTAAAGTGGGGTATGCCTGTACTTCAGTATCAGAGCAGCACCGTGTGATCCCCCCAATCTCTCCTGCCCCCTCCCTCCTGGCTGCAGTGGGCCTGAACCAACCAATCAGAGGTGGGTAGAAGGCTTGCTATGCAGACACTGAGGATCATAGGAAATGTAATCTTAAAGGGACACTGTACAATACAAGTGAATAGATGCAGAATTTTAATACCCAGGCTGCCCTGTGTCAGGAGGGGGAGAGATCCAGAACTTTTCCTGGACAAATTACCAGAGGTCTGGGGAGTGTTTTACAGGAAGAGAAAGAGAGCTGAGCCAAAGCCATGGAGGACCTTATGAAGACCGAGCTCCTGAGTGCTGGGCTGGAGCTGTGCAGATTTCGGAGCATATTAGACATGTGCAGAACAAAAAATGTGTTAAGTTTTGTTTCTGATAGATTTGTTATGTTACTAATTTCATTGATTTGTTTTGGAATTAGTTTAGTTTTATTTTGTTTATTCATTCAACGATTCTCATTGATTGAAAAATTATCGTCCGATCCGAATTCTGTGTGAAGAATAGCTGGTTGGTAAGGAGCAGGCCAGGAAGCTGCTGCCACATCCTTAACAAATAATGACTCATCAGCTGTCAGTGAACTTCCCGCTGACAGCTGAATGTAAAGAAAAGTATACCAGACCCCTTTGGGTCTGGTATGCTTTTTAAGGGGAACTCCACAGCAAAATGTAAAAAAAAATGGCGTGGGGCCCCCCAAATTCCACACCAGACTCTTATCCGAGCATGCAGCCTCGCATGCCAGGGAAGAGGGGGGCTGTGCCACCTCCTGAACCATACCAGACCACATGCCCTCAACATGGGAGGTACTTTGGAGCAGGGGACTCCTCCCAAAGCACCTTGTGCCCATGTTGATGAGGACAAGGACCACACTCTTTTTTTTCAGAATTTTTATTTTCCGCCAATTCCCTCTGACAGCTGATGAGTCATCTGTTGTTAAGTACGTGGTGGCGACCAGCTCCTTAACAGCCAGCTATACTTTACACCGAATTCAGATTGGTCGATCATTTTTTGATCAATCCGAATTTGAATCATTGTAAAAATTTGAATTTTTTTATTCTATTGTCATTCGGAGTTTCAGATACATATGAATTTTCTAAAAACCAAAAAATGTGTCCGAATTTATAATCGAACCGAAAAGAAAATTGCAC
Source organism: Rana kukunoris (assembly GCA_029574335.1). Taxonomy (NCBI): domain Eukaryota; kingdom Metazoa; phylum Chordata; class Amphibia; order Anura; family Ranidae; genus Rana; species Rana kukunoris. The sequence continues at coordinate 135,887,663 of CM056050.1, read as the reverse complement.
ATGTTTAGTGCATATCTACATCAGAGCTGAGAGACTGAGCCATCAAGATTGGCTGTGTCCTGGGACCAGAACTGGAAGACCTATTGCCATATGTGTCTACAGCCAGTGAAGAATGTGAAGGCAGTGAAGGCTTGAGGAAACTGATCGCCAAGTGTATTGGATCTGATCTGTTGCATACTGGAAGTGGTGAGCCTAACCCCTTGTTGCCCACAGTGAATTCCAACTGAGATAGCCCCCTTACTTAGCAGCCCATCGGCCATCCTTTGTGTAAAGTCTTAAAGGGACAGCTACAGTACCTATGTACCACCTACAGAAGGGCCTCGACAAAAGCTGGCTAACATTGACAGTTATTAAATGACACTTTTTTGAACTATGGCTCACTAAGGTTCTCTATTGATTTTGCTACATTGATGACCTGCTCATCATTTGGACTGGGTTTGTGGATGAATTAATATCCTGTTTAGAGATGTTAAACATTAATGTATATAATCTTAAAATTGGAGATCTTAAAATGATGAGGGCAATCTTGTTACCAATCTATATCGGAAACCAAGCTCTGGGAATACTATTTTACATGCATCCAGCCTACATCCAGCTCCTCTCATCCGTAGCATACACTACGCTCAGTATCTGTGTCTACACAGAAATTGCTCTACAGATGATGATTTTCTTACTCAGGCAAACTTGTTGCAAAACAGATTACTGGCCAGAGGGTATCCCAGATCTCTTCTAAGGAAGGCCTTTAACAAGGCCAGACTTAGATCAAGGATTGATCTTTTATATAGATCAAACCTTTCAATTCATTACCCGTTTCTCTGCCCATGAATCATGTCTATGAACATCTATGTCCCATCACTGGCATCTCTTAGCTTAAGACCCTACACTTTCCAAATATGTATGCCTAATGTCAGAATTTGTTTTCAGATGAGCTACTTCCCTCCAGGATACTTTGAAATCTAGTCATTACTCCAACATTATGGTTCCTTCTCCTAAACTTGGAGGGGAACTTATCATGTAGGAGATGCAGCCGCTGCCCTTGGGTAACAGAGGGTACTGGTATCCGGTTGCCCAATGGACAATAGCATCAATCCCGAGATTTCGCAGATTGCTCTACTCGAGAGGTTATTTATCTAATGACATGCCAATATCATGCATTTTACATTGGCAAAACTATACGTGAATTTGGCCAGTGAATAAGAGACCATCTCTATTATTCTGGATCTTGTAAAATAATTACCTCAGTGACCAGACATATTGGTCTGCATCACAGATATGATAACAGCCTGGTTTCTTTTTTTTGTATTGGAAGTCATCCCTCCCAGTCCTAGAGGAGTTGATTGGGATAACATAGACTTTCTGGACTTTCTGGATAGAGAGACTATCCACCACCAACCCTCCCGGTATAAACAAAATTAATTTGTATAAGCCTTTCCTATAGTTCTGAGTCATTATTTCAGATAAGTTGTCCTTCAGGATTATCATGATTCTGAAGTTTTGAGTTTTGAGTTTTGATTTTTGGACTGACTGTCATTTTTGATTATCTGACTGTGATGTTCATCATAAAATTACTCTGGCTTTATTTATTTTCCGCTATGCGGTTTATTTTTCGCTGCTGTCCATTTGATGGAGCCAGTGTGCTCTGTTGGGTCCCTTCCACTTTGGAGCAGCTCTATACATTCATATATCCATCTGGGATTTCGAGACATTTGCAGGCCTTTTCTGTCTGTTTTAAATCTAACCTATATACCTACGCTAGGCTAAATATGATTCTTTACCATTGTTGTTATATATATATATATATATATATATATATATATATAAAATATCTATGTATTTACATCTTTAGGTAATCATATAAGCAGTCCTTTCGTCTTGTGTTTTTCCTTGACTCCATGTTTGAGCATCCTGCAATGCTGATCCTGACCACTGGGTTTCCTTTACATCTCTTGGGCGAGTGTGTGATCTCCAGTCCTCTCTTGAGGACAGGCGAACGGCATCCATCGTCGTTGTCTCTGGACCTATTTGGATTTTTTGCGGTACTGCGCATGTGCCCCGCGCATGTGTCCTGCGCATGCGCAGTCCGAGATCATATGAAGCAACGTTTTTCACCGGCAAGAGATTTCTCCCATCGTACGGTGCTGTGTGCTTGGCTGAAAAGGCTGTGTCTGCACATTGATCTATATGCATTTAAGGTAAACAATGTTATTCTCTCTTTTGGCCTTTCTTTTAACTGCTGTTTGTATTCAGGCTAAACTTTATGATGTGCTCAATCTTTTACAGGCTGTCTATTCTTTTTTGGGGTGTCTTTTTCTCCCAAAGATATAATAAGCCTTATCTCTTTGGCAGTGTCCTGGTTTATATATCCTTAATTGAAAATACAATCTATCGGACTTTTCTGAATGGGCTAATACAGTATCTTTCCCCAATCAGGGTGAGTTCTTGCTGATAGCTGTCTTTAATAGTTATTATACAGACCCAGCATTTGAATGGCCAACATATTTATGATTCTTTCTCTGCATGTCATTACCAGCTTTGTAGTCCCTGAGTTTTTTCTCTGGACCGTTGCCTTCTCAGTCACACTGCCGTTTAATGTTCTGCAGTCCTGTTTTACTGGTGTGTATTATTATCTTTCTATATGCATATATATATGTTACCTCCCCTTGATTGTGCTGGCTCAGTCTACATGTGGGTACATGTGATATGTGTTCAGCTCCTATATATTGTGCTATTAATAGCCATTTATAAAATTCCAAAATTTTCTATTTTTGACAGCTTTTTTAAATAATTGTGTGCCGTAACCTGGCCCCCACACTCACCCGGGAGATTTGCCCATTGGAGCCTGTGAGACCCATGCTTGGGTCCTTGTTTTGCAGGTAAGCTCTTCCTCCAAATATCTAGGATTGACACATATAGGTGTTTCAATTGTTACTACAGATTGTTGTAAATTTGATTGATTTCTATGACTTGGCTCACAGCTATGGCAGACAGACTGTGGTCCCTTATACAGGTCTGAAATCTCTCTTCAAGATAACATGTTTGCATTTATCTGTTCTTGTCTCATATGTCAAAATGCATATACTTATGTCTATATATCTGTTTATTATAGAGATACCCATACTGTACATAATTTGAAAATATACTCCTGAAGAAGGAGTAGCCCGCAAAACATGTAGAGGCGGAACTGTTAAGGGACCAACATCTCTTTTCCATTCAAACTTCATTTTAAAAAACGATGTTGCCTACACACCATCATTTTCTGAAAATGTTCTAGCAAAGCGCGGTTACATACACCACGTTCGACGGCACTCTGTTCCATTGAAGCTCCCATCTCATAACTTGCTTCTGAGCATGCGCGGGTTTAAAAACGTTGTTTTAAACGTCGTTTTGCCCACACACGATAATTTTTATGTGAAACAAAAGACGACATTCTGAAAAACGACATAAAAAATTCAAGCATGTTCAAATTTTTTTTTGGTCGTTTTTTTGAAGACATAAAACAACCTTTTGCCCACACACGATCATTTTAAATTACGTTTTTTAAAACGTCGTTTTATTTCATCACAAAAAACGACCATGTGTTCGCAGCATTGGACTTTTTCTTCGTGCCATTCATGCTTTTACAGTTAATGCAGTTGCTACTAATTTGTAATGGCCGTAGGCGAGGCTAATATTCCTGTCAGTTAACCTAACGTTTTCATTGACCTGTCTTTTGGTATGTGCATTGTATTAATTCTACTTTGCTAATTAAAAACGTACTTTACCCAGTATCAGTTACCTGTGGCCCATTTTCTGTGAAATGGTGTGGGTGAATCCACGCAATAGAAACAAATATTGCCAATGAGTGATTGTGTAAATAGGGTTTTGACACCCTTAAAATTAATTAAAGCTGCTGCCTCTACGGAGTTTTTTTGCTGCTGCCTCTACGTATTTTATTTGAACTATTATAAAGTGGTAACAACTAATGCTTAAATTACACAGGCTTGACCAGCCTTTTTGGTGTGTCAGTGTGGACCAAGCAGTTTAAAGAAATTGTATGGTATGGACGAAACGGACTATATAGGTGCTTATTCACAACATACAATAATAGGTAATTTTTAATAATTTATTAAAAAGATTGTCAAAAGACATAACATAATGTACACATTAAGACAATTACAAAGATTTAATTAACAATTAAACCAGGCAGCTGTAAATCCCGATTACGTATATGGAGCGTATTGCGAGCGGTCACAACCAGAGTGGTATTATGCCCAATATATTTCGCCTAGATTCCGGCTTCATCAGGGGCTAGGTTGGAATCGAGACTTTGAAATCAGCTCTATTGATAAAGAGATTTGCATATTACAAACAACTCAGATAATAAAACATAAAAAGGTATGTTTATGCAAATGAATGTATGAATTGGGCTGACCTTATACGTCGAGATGGATGTCCAGACCCAGAGGTGAGGGGGGGAGGGGGGGAATGAAAAAGGGAAATGGGAAAAGGATCAAAACAGGGAAAGGGAGGAAAGAGGGGGGAGTCAGGCGGCTAGCCTCACAATCCAGATGGATAAACGACTGTAGTCCAGTGCATAAAAAATTAGGGCCAGGGGTGCGTCTCCATAGGAGAGGAGAAATAAAAACGGGCTAGAGGAGACACAGAACGCTTAATGAGAAATGTGTCCCAACTAAAATAACCAAACTCAATTTAATGTGAGATAAAATACTGATTCAATGAACTTGGACTTACAGAAATTTTAATAAATCGGTGCACTACTAGGAGCAGCCACAAGAGTTCACCCAGATAATGCTGACAACATCCAGGGAAAAATGGTACCAGGTTACTCTCTGGTTCTATGAATATGTAAAAGAAAAAGAGAGAAAGAGGAAGAACAAGGGAGAAAAAAGAGAGGTTTTTCAATCACTAGATAGCTCTGCTTAGAGCGTCAAAAATAGTATCTATCAAAGAAGTTCTTTGATGGATATTATTTTTGACGCTTTAAGCAGAGCTATCTAGTGATTGAAAAACCTCTCTTTTTTCTCCCTTGTTTTTCCTCTTTCTCTTTTACAATTCATACATGCATTTGCATAAATATACCTTTTTATGTTTTATTATCTGAGTTGTTTGTAATATGCAAATCTCTATCAATAGAGCTGATTTCAAAGTCTCGATTCCAACCTAGCCCCTGATGAAGCCGGAATCTAGGCGAAATATATTGGGCATAATACCACTCTGGTTAAATCTTTGTAATTGTCTTAATGTGTACATTGTGTTATGTCTTTTGACAATCTTTTTAATAAATTATTAAAAATTACCTATTATTGTATGTTGTGAATTAGCACCGATATAGTCCCTTTTCGTCCATACCATACAATTTACTATTATATGGGATGAGGTGCGACAGACTTCTGTGAAAATATTTAGACCAAGCGGATCCCATTCTCCCCCTTTTTTGTAAGCAGTTTAAGTAGTCATGGAAGAACAAAGGACCCATCATAGTAGCTATTGTGGGGGTAGCACTATAAAAAATATTGTTTTGTAGAAATTAGAAAAACATTTTTATTTTGTGTGGTGCCTCTAAAATGTGATTATATGTAATTGAAAAAGTGGTCTTTTTTCAATATGAAGAACCTGTCCACTTGTCTACAGCTTTTCAAAACATCAGGGCACTTATAATAGAAGCGACAGTGTAGGAAGCTGTCACCACATTTCACAAGCCACAAAGGTCAACAGTACCATTACTAAAGAGACACATTTCTTATGTTCTGTTTGTTAGGCAGTCCACAGCTCAATACTCAATTGTAAAGTTGTTATTTAGAGTACACCTGCAGCATAATACAAACATTTAAAAGCAGCCATGTAGAGGTTCAAGAACAGTGTTGGATTTATACGTCATGCCCTTTAGGCCAACCACCCACACCCCTCTGACTAAACTTAGTATAATGCCAATAAAGTTGGATGTCATCAATATATAAGGCACGCTAAGGTTGGAAGCATAAAGGCAGAAAAAAAAATGTGCGTCACGTCCAAAGGCTAGAAAAAATAGCATACTGCCACCCTACTTGGCTATCAGTTTTTTTTTTTTCGGAAGGGTTGAGCTATGCATTATTAAAAAAACAGAAAAAATGCAAAAAACATGCAAAAAATAATAATCCGCTATGGGTCTGGTAGGCAGGGTAGCATTCTGGAGCCTTTTATTACATAAGGGAATGCAATAAAAGCAGTAAAATGATGTGTGGTTGGCTGTGTGCTTCCCCTGATAGGCCTGCCTCCCTAAGCCACAGCTTATTTTGGCTATGCATTTACACACATCTACAAATCTTTCTTTGCTCCTATAACACTTGTATTGTGACTGTACTGTCTTCCCTGATGTAATGCGCTGCGCAAACTGTTGGCGCTATATAAATCCTGAATAATAATAATAACACGGGAAGGCACCTAATTATTTAACTAATAATATATAGCAACAGGCTTGCTTAAAATATGCTGGAAATCATTCTTGGATAGTATTCCAAATTAGGTAAGGTATATTTAGAGGAAAAACATTGCATTGTGCTGCACTATGATCATAACAGGTGAGTTAGTATTACTAAATGTTGGCCAGTACCATTAAAGGGGTTGTAAAGGAAGTTTTTTTTTTCATAATAAGCATCCTTTACCTGCAGACATTCCTCTTTTCACTTCCTCATTGTTCCTTTTTGCTCAGAAGTTGCTCTATTTCTTCTCTGTTCTGTTCCTGCTTGTCTGATTTTACTGACCACCGTGAAGGGAGACTTTACTGCAGTGGTCAGTAACGTGCTCGCCCCCTCCTGAGAACTACATTTGTGTGGCAGGACGCTCTCTACTTCAAGGAGGTGTGAAATACTGGGCGTGCCGCAATTCATACTGGGAAATGTAGTTCTTACATGAACAAGTGATGCAAACCAGGAAGTGAATGAGAGAACAGAAACTAGAATGCCGGAGGTGACATAGATGAAGAAATGTAATAGTTATTTACTCGTTTATTAACATAATTATTACACTATTCTGTCTGTCTACCTTGCAGACATTGGCCCAGATTCACAGAGAATTAGATTCTCGTAGAGTATCAGAAATACACTACGCTGCCGTATTTTACCTGGCTCTACGTGGAATCCAGGTAGATTTTGTCCAGTAAACGACGGCGGCGTAGTGTATTTCTCCCGTCGCAATCCATCTGCGCGAGTAGGGGGCGTGAAGCATTTAAAATAGGCGCGTTCCCGCGGCGATCGAACTGCGCATGCTCCGTTCGCTAATTTCCCGCCGTGCATTGCGCGTAAACACGTCGTCACGTCGTAGTAGCGTCGTTTACGTACATTCCTATTCCCGAACGAGTTACGTTAAAAAAAAATATATATTTTCAAATCGACGCGGGAACGACGGCCATACTTTACATGGGTTACGCACTGTTAGACCAGCAAAAAGCTCCTCTAACATTACGCAGCCAAAAAATGACGTAGGCGATTGCGAGGGACACTCGTACCTTCTTGGATCGCCGTAAAAACTACTTTGCATACCCCGACGCATGAAAACGACGCGAACTCCTCCCAGCGGCCGCAAAAATATCGCAGCGTAGAACCCAGTAGATGTCTGTGAAGACGAAACCGGTCGGTTAACTGGACTCTTATCACCACTATTGCGTTACTACCAAGATTTTTGCTTGCTGTGGTTTCCTTGATGTGCAGTGTGGAACTTTTTATCTTTTGGGGTTTTTTTGCTTTTATATTTTGGTACATGGACCTTATCCTTGCTTGGAATTTTTAATGAGATTTGCAGATCTCTTTGCTGTGTCAATACTTTTTGATCAACTTTTAATAAATTTCTACACGATGAGGAGGTGTTCTCGCCCTCTTTTTTTCATATCTTCCATGAAATACGGAGTCTCACATCTTCACTGTTCTGTCTGACGTTCCTGAGGCCAGCGATACCTGCTCTCCTTTTGGGATCTGCCTACAGCATCACAACCTGGGACATCGATTTATCCATTGGGATGATCGGAGGGCGGCTAGCCTATACAAGCTTTGAAGACCTACCCACCATACGGTGAGCTGTGGGTCAACAAAAGTCGGTAAGAGTACCTTAATATATATATATATATATATGCCAAGGAATGTCCTGGGAAGATGACCTGTTTCTGAGGGAAAGGATTGCCCATGTATATGGATGAGGTGTTTCAAACTGAATGAACAATCAGTCTGTTTTGGGGAAACTGGAATATCAACATCCTCAAACCCACACCTATTCCCCCTCCCCCCTTGTTTTTGCTGTTTTCAGGACCTCTTGCATTTGTTTTCAGCTGCACTTACTTTGTTGCAACACTTTTCACATTACCTTCAGTTTGTGTTTTTGAATATTATTTGTTTCACCCAGCCCAACAGCTGGTGTTTCATAGCCTATAGTCTATGATCTTCTTCACGAAGGCTGCACCTTAGGTCTTACTGTATTTTGGCTGGTAGCTACATCACCCTGGCCATTTATGGTTTTTCCTACATCTATATAGTTTTGGCGCTACACTTTTTTTCTTTTTTCTATTACACTTTATCCACTGTGGTGTTGGCTGCCTATACACTATATATTTATACTATATATTTACACTGAATTGTTTAGCGCAATATATTTTTAAACTTTTTTACGAAGACGTAAGCCTCTCGGATCGAAGCCCGAAGCCGCCGTATCATGGTTTGAGGATTCAAACTAGTGATACGGCGCGCAAAATTTGAAATTACTCCTGTCTAACACCAGTTAGACAGGCGTAATTGCTCTGTGAATCTGGGCCATTAATTTTAGGCAAAAAAAAAACATTTTCCTTTACAACTCCTTTAATGTTTAAAACAGTGAATTATGTAAGGAGAACAGAAAGTAATTTTCTGGCTCTATTAAGGTGAATGAGATAAACTGGTCTTTGTCGTTACGGTCAGGACAGAGAGACCAGGAATGGAATTATCATGTCACGAATAAAGCATCTTAAAAGGATTACGTAGTCACTCAGTGTGACTGGGTCAGACTCCAGTACAGGATTCTGGAAAGGCCATGTCCCTTTATTAAGTCATCCTGTCTGCTCAGGGGGCCTTTAGACAGATTTTTGTTAATAGTCTGGCTCACGCACATATCCTCAAAGAAAATCTGTAAGGAGAGAAATTTGTTGACTTTTGACTTCAACGCCTAGAAATCCTAGTTGTGTGGCCTTCTTGCTTCTATAGTTTAAAGACCAGCTCCACTATTTACTTCTAAATGTTCCCACAGTTGTTTATCAAAAAAAGCACATTGGGGTGCATTCATTATTATAATTTCGAAGCTGTCTCCTGCGCTACCTCTTTTTAGCCACAAGATAACATCAATCTTCCTAGTTGAATGATGCCCAGCATCTATGGAATACAAATTAAGGAAAGACTGTGAGTGCAGGACGTCATAGCCTCTGCCTTTCAGCATGGTGCCCCACACTCAGAGCTTTTTTTCTCAGAAAATAGGTGCAGGAACCACGACCACGTTAAGATTTCACAAACAGTAGAAGGGTCTTAAAGGGGCATTAAATACCAGGATTGCATTACATACAGAGTGTAGAGTTCAGGGGGTTACACACAGAGTACAGAGCTGTCACTTGTAAACACAGAATCCAGACTTCTGTGTTTACAAGTAATTGTGGTGAGAAGGCACCAAAGGGTCTGAGCCAGAGGTGGTGGAACTCAGTTCCCCCAAGTTCCCCCTGAAAAAAAGCCCTGCCCACACTTATAGTATACTGATGCAGAGAGGGGGGTTGGATATCATTACATCAGCACAGCTCTCTGTATAATTCAGGACCACCTGGAGACCTCTGAGCAGAAAGATGATCATGGGCTTCATATGACTGGCCAGCAGACACCAGACAATGGTAACTAAAAAAAAAAAAACATAAAATACCACTGGCTGGGACCTCAAGCAGTTTAAGGGAAGGGGATTGGAGAGTGAAAGCATGGAGCCCATGGAAACAGTAGATTCAGGTAAGTGGGCGTCCGACCGCCCGGGTTTTTTCATACTACCGATGAGATGCTGCAGTTGAGCAGCCATACAGTACAGCCATGGATTAGGCAAGGCGCTCTGTGATTGTAGGAAAGGAAATGGTGATGTTCATCCACCCACATTTGTGTGGATTTATTTTTACAATGCACATTTCAAATATAGTTTTTGGCCGGAGTTCAGGTTTAATTAGACCCTGTCTAAATTGGTCCTAGTATGTGTGTGTATAGGAGCATATGAGATGGAGACCTTAAAATGTAAGGTCTTTGAGGTCAGGGACCTGTAAGTGAACAGCATGTCCTGTGTAAACTGACATCACTAGAGAAATACCTGTAATAAATAAAGCAAAGTAAAAATATAGACCAGGTAGCTTTCATTGGACATACTGGAAGATAAAATCTGCAGTGGGAACGTACATCATGCCCTCACATTATACTGTATACAAACTCAATGCAGATCATGTCCTGGTTGGGATTCAAATCAAAGACCTGAGCTCTGCAAGGCAGTAGTGTTAATAGTAGTAGTTTTAACAGCAGTAGTGTTATGCCTCGTACCCACGATTGGTTTTCCCGGCGGACTTTTTACCACCAGGAAAGCTGAGAACCTGCTCAGCAGCTTTTGCCCCTACGCATGGTCAGTTTTCCTGGTGGGAAAACTGCCATGCGAGCTTTAGCCAGGAATCCCGGCTGTGTGTATGCTCCACTGCAGGCTTACCCCATAGGGAAACTGCAGAGAAAAATACCGCTGGGAATCCCGGCAGGAAAATAGAAGACATGCTCTCACTTTCCTGCCTAGATTCCCGGCGGTTTTCCTGTCAGGAAAACTGCCATGGAGCATACACACAGACAGTTTTTGCAGCCAAAAGCTATCCTGGCAGTTTTCCTGCAAGGAAAACAGGTCGTGTGTACGGGTCATTAGCCACTATTCTGCCCTTTTCTACCGGTTATATCATGTAGCCACACATGCTACAATAGTTTAGCTAACTAATGCAAACACTGCCATCTAATGGTAACAGTGATAAAGGAATAATATTCCTGAAAAACAACAAACAATTACATTATAAGGAAGGTAAAAAAAAAATTATGGAAATTAAAACAAAATATTTTATTTACCAAAAAAATTAGGAATATTAAATAATGAATAAACTCCAAATTCTCAAATAAAAAAATCCATCCATCCATCCTGTATACTAGGGAACTCAATATGGGTAACTTCCAAAGAAAAAACCTTAATAATAAATATCTACAGATTTAATCTATTTTGAATATTTTCATTATGAAAATTGGCAGTATTGGTGTGTTTTGAGATTTATATTACTTTCATCCTCATTATAATCAAGATGTGATTGTATTCTGAATATGAACATGTTGAAACTTCAATTTTGAAAACAGCAAAACTAGTATTTCTTGTACCAGAGTCCACAGTTCTAACAAAACTTTTAGGCCCCGTACACACGACCGAGCTTCTCGGCAGAATCCAGCGAGAAGCTCGCTGGGATCCATATTCTGCCGAGAAGCTCGATCGTGTATACGTTTTCGCCGAGCAAACTGTCGAGCGAGGTGTCGAGCCAAAATAGAGAGCAGGTTCTTTATTTCCTCGACGGGCCATCGGGAATAATGGCTCGACGCCTTTTTTGACAGCCTGGTCGACGAACTCGACGGCCGGCCGAGAACCTCGTCGGGCGGAACGATGGGTTTAGCCCGACGAGGTTCTCGTACGTGTGTACGCGGCCTTAGATTAGGTTTCCTGGATCATCGACATTCCACTAAATAAATAAAAAGGTGGAGTTTGGTCAGATACCCAAGCTGGCATAAATCCAGACTGCTAGACATCCTAGATTTATAGAACTATTAAAACTAATCTTAAATACAAAGACAAAATACACATATTTCAAACACAAGAGATCATTTACCTGGCAAAGGATCTGTATTGCTGTCCATCCAATACTGAGATTTCCACACCACTGCCAGACAGCACAGCTAGCCTGGATACCTGACTTGTGTCTACTGCAACTGCCTCCTTCACTTTGGCCTAGCTGCTGATTCACAATCTGTGGTGGATTGCGCTGTCAACGGAGGAGGCCTTAGGTTAGCAGGCAATCAGGAGGTGATATGTCACCTTCTACACACCAGTTTGAAAAGGGACTTTACAACAAACTCTCTTTTCACCATGTGGCAACTGTGTCCCTTGGATAAAGGTTTTAATAGTTTTTAATTAAGGTTGGCTGGGTTCATTGACTACGGGATTGGTTTGCCTCTTGTGAACCAAATTATGTTTGGTCCCTGCATCCAAATGGTAAGCAACTTAAAGGATCACTAAAGGAAAACATTTGTTTTGCTGAAATGACTGTTTACAGGGTATAGAGACATAAAAGTTAACTGATTCCTTTTAAAAATGATTAAAAATAGATAAAAATCAATCATAAGCCGCTAGTTTCACTTTAGTTTTTAAATTGGTTTTGTGTTTATGTGAAGTAGAGAGAGAGAGACAGAACAAAAACAAACAAATCCAGGGCACTGTTTTGTTTTTAAATTGAATCCCAGGGCAGTGTTTTGTTTTTAAAATGAATCTGATTGGTTCTGAGGAGTTTTAGACACACAGCTTGGACCACAGTGAAAAGCTGCCATGAGATTTTTTTTTAAGGAGCCAGACAAGCAGGAAGTGTGGAGATCAGAAAAGAATTACAGTAACTTCAAAGCAAAAAATGAACAATGAGAACATGAAAACAGCACTGCATTAAGGTAAAGGAAGCTATTTAGCTAAAAAAAATGGTTTCCTTTAGTGATCCTTTAAAACATCTCTCCTGCCGCAATTGCACAAAACAGATTAGCAACTTATGCTTATGTAGCTTATGTAGCACTACCCCTTAGATTTGGGTCCCCATATTCCAAACTTCCACAAAAAGTCAGTAACAAAAAGTCAGTTACCAGTCCATGGGCTTGTTTTTGTTGTTTTATTGAGGGAAATTAACTTGGAGAGGTATGAGGGCGTGCTGTATTTAAATTAAGCGCGCCCCCGTGCCGAACGAACTGCGCATGCGCAGGCCTTAAACGCAGGTAATATGACGCAAATACATAGGTTGCGACGTGAACGTAATTAACGCACGTCCCTATTCACGACGTGTTACGTAAACAACGTAAACGACGGAAAAAGCCGTCGTTAACCCGACGGCCATACTTAACATGGCATACGGCGGACTGAAGTAAGGTTACCCCTCATATAGCAGGGGTAACCTTACGCGTACGCAACCTACGTAAACTACGTCGCCGCGTCGCAAAAACTTTCAAGAATCGGCGTATCGGCTCATTTGCAATTTGATTTTCCTCAATAAAACAACAAAAACAAGCCCATGAACTGGTTACTGACTCTCCTGGCCCTCCTAGGGTAGTGCTACACATACTATAGCAAATCTATGCAAGGCAGTAAGCCTCAGAAGCCAAATTAGGTCCCAAGGCACTTCCCTAGTCTAGACAGAAATATTATGAATTTTCCAATGGACCCCCAATACCTCTCCTGAACTAGGTTTTCAAATGTATGATGCCTACATTCCACATGGTATAGTCAAAACTTTCAGACATTATTTATGAAACATCTATAACTCTTTCTCCCTACAAAACATACAACATTAAAGTGTTTTTATGAGAAGTATAAACTAACATCATCTGAAGTAACTTGTAGTTATTAAAAACATTCGTTTTTAGACTACACTACTCTTACTACAAGCAATTCCTCCCCTATATACTTGACTATACAAATAATTTCAAAGGGGAATTTCCACACTCCTAATTCATACTTTCTTACAGTATATAACACTAATCCCTAAACCTAAAAAAACAACCCTTACTTCAATTAAAGGTCTATTGCCTTATTCAGCTATAGGATCTTCACATAGATCCTGGCTAATCAATTGACAAAAATGTTAAAAATACTTGTTAGCAGTTGACAATCTGTTAACACTCACTGACTCTCACATGTCTCTCCTCAACTTAAATGCTTTACTCGAAGTTGGAGGTGCTTTCATTATATATCCCGTAAGCTTACTCGTCTATAGTCAAAGCCAGCTACAGTTATACCTTGTGTGACCACTCACTCAAATATCCAATCCAAACAGTACCTAAAGAGACCCTGCTGAAAGACCATTGTTTTCAGTGAAAATCTTCCTATGAGATGGTAGGTGCATTTAATGTATAATAATGTATATTGTCAAAGGTATTGGGATGCCTGCCTTTACACACACTTGGGGCCAGATTCTCCAATATTTTCGGCGGCGTAGCGTAAGCCAGTTACACTACGCCGCCGCTGCTTACTGGAGCAAGTGCTTTATTCTCTAAGCACTTGCTCCGTAGGTTTCGCCTGCGTCGCGTAAATCGCGCAGCGTAAACCTGCGCAATTCAAATGGGGCGGCTTGTATTTAAATTAAGCGCGCCCCCGCGTCGAACGAACTGCGCATGCGCCGGCCGGGGAAAAACCCCAGTGCGCATGCTCCAGCTCACGTCGGAAAGCGTCGTTGAAACCGACGTCAAAACGACGTGAGCGTCATTTACGCAAGTCCCTATTCGCGAACGAGTTAGTAAAACGACGTAAGCGACGGAAAAAGCCGACGCTGACCCGACGCCATACTTAACATGGCATCCGACGGGACCTCGTAAGGTTACTCCACATAGAAGCTGGGGTAACCTTACGAGTTCGTAAACGACGTACGCGAAGACGGGGCGGCGTAAAAGCGATCGAGAATCGGCGTACTACTTCATTTGCATATGCAAATGAAAAAACAACGTAAAGGCCACCTAGTGGCCGGAGTTGTCATTACATCTACGATCCGAAAGTGTAATTGTATTACACTTGTCGGATGTAGAAGCGTATCTATGCAAAAGTGATGCTCAGCATCACTCGCATAGATACGAGTCAAAAAAAAAGGCGATACGACGGGGTATCTGAGATACTCCGTCGTAACGCCTCTGAGAATCTGGCCCTTGAACTTTAACTGATTTCCGCAGATTTTCTGTGGCACAATGTCCCTCTTGGGTGAAAGTCTGTACATATACGGGTTTCCCTTTAGGAGATACCAGAGGGCGCGCGCGTGCCCCCGGAGGCACTGGTTAACCCCTTGATCGCCCCCTAGTGCTAACCCCTTCCCTGCCAGTGACATTTACACAGAAAAGGATGAAAATTTTGTTTGGGTACAGCGTCGCACGACTGCACAATTGTCAGTTAAATTAATGTAGTGCCAAATTATAAAACATGCTTCAAACAATCTTCTAAATCAGACTTGCTGTCATTTGAACAACTAAAACAAGATGCTGACGAAATTCAGGCTATTGAAACACTAATGGAGCTCTGGGAAGAGGGGCACACTGATGATGATTTATCATCATGTGTGCCGTCCCCTGTTGGCATTTGTGCTCCAGAAGTATCCTTTCCGCCACCAATCTCTTTTAAACCTAAGTCTCAAAATGTTCCCTTTTTAAACAAAAATGCAAGTATTTGGTCGTTTGTACAACAAACAACCAAAGAAATTGGCAAATTAGATCTAACAGCGGATGCCAAAGTAAATAATCTTACCTTCAATCAGCGTCAAGCTCTTAAAAACCTTCAAAATAATCATTCAATCATAATCAAACCTTCGGATAAAGGAGGAAACGTTGTGGTTATGAACATATCGGATTATGAAAATATGTGTAGAAAAATCTTGGATAACACTGATTGGTATTCACCCATCTCACAGCACTTGCTTTCCACCTTTAATAAAGAATTTCTATCAATTATTATCCAGGCTTATCATAAGGGCACTATCAACAAAGATACTTGGAATTTTTTGAACGTACAGGCACCTAAGGTTCCAACGATGTATGCCTTACCCAAAATTCATAAATCACTGACATGCCCGCCCGGTAGACCCATTGTCTCCGGGTGTGCAAGTCTAACCGAGAATGCCAGTGCCCTGGTCGATAATTATCTTCGTCCACATGTAACATCTCTGACTTCCTACATAAAGGACACTATCGATTTGTTGCAAACGATTGAGGGAATTACAGTACCCCCTAACACATGGCTGGTTGCCATAGATATTGAAAGCTTGTATAATGCCATACCACATAAAAAGGGTCTTGAGACCATCGGAGCTATCCTTAGGGATAGAGGTGATCAAGCTCAGACATATAATCTTTTTATTTTGGATTTATTAAGATTTATCCTGACAAGAAACATTTTTCTTTTTGGACTCTCCCACTACCTCCAGGTACAGGGGGTTGCGATGGGGACAAAATGTGCCCCATCGTATGCCAACCTGTACCTGGGGGGGTGGGAGAAGGAACTTTTTTGTAGTGAGGATCCATCGATGTGCATGCACCATGTGATTTCATGGTATAGCTATATCGATGACGTCCTGTTATTGTGGTCAGGCACCAGATCGGAACTTGATCAATTTATGAAGGGCCTGTCGATGAACGCATACAACCTAAAATTCACCATGGAATGTAGTCAGGAAAGTATTAACTTCCTCGATTTAAAAATCTCTATTGGTTCAGATGGAACAGTATTTTCATCCCTCTATCGTAAACCCTCATCGGGGAACACAATTCTTCACGCCTCTAGTGGTCACCCTCTTTCTCTGGTAAAGAGCATACCATACAGCCAGTACATAAGACTTAAACGAAACTGTGCCCTGAGGACGGACTATGAAGCGGCGGCTGATGATCTGTATCTTCGCCTGAGAAAGAGGGGATACAGTCATAAAAATCTCAAAAAAGCATACAACAGAGCAGCCCAAACTGAGCGTAGAGATTTAATCTTTCCTAACAGAAAAAGAAGTACCCTTCAACCGATACGCATTCTTACGCAATATTCCACTGACCATTGGAAATTTAGAACCATTCTGGGACAATTTTGGACCCTATTGCTAGCGGACAACACAGTACGGAAATTCATCAAGGAATCTCCGGAAATTACTTACCGACGGGCACCCTCATTGAGGGATAAGTTGGTCCAAAGTCATTTTGATTCTAAAGGTGACTTACCAAGAAAAACCACTGGCACATATCCGTCCAAAAAATGTAGAATGTGCCCATATATATTGTATGGCCCTACCACCTTACTACCCAATGGACACACTCATAACATCAGGCATCGGGTTACATGCCAAACGATTGGGGTAGTATATCTGGCTAAATGCCTCTGCGGGTGTTTCTATGTAGGGAAGACCAAAAGGCCCATTCATGTAAGAATTTCCGACCACATAGGACCCATTTGTAAGAAGCTGATGACCACTGCCATCAGCCGGCACATGGGCAAGGAACATAATTTTTAACTGTCAATGATCCAATTCGCAGCCCTTGAGCATGTACCCCAACATGTTAGGGGCGGCGATATTGATCGCACGCTACTCCAACTAGAAACACGGTGGATTCAGTCCCTGAAATGCGACTCAATACTCAGGATTAAATGAATATATTAGCTACAAGTCATTTCTTTAAGTGTGTCCATTATCTGATTGAATATGTGAGTCTATATATATATATATATATATATATATTCTTTGAATGCTTTTTTTTTTTTTTTTTTTAATTCATTAGATTACTTAATTGATGTATGAGCCAGCAGCTCACCCACCTCGGGTACTCTTTGTTTGTTTTGTGTGTTTCCTCCTCTTGTGTTTAGTGTTCCACTTTTACCCCCTCCCCCCTCTCCTCCTTTTTCCTCCCCCCCCTCCTCCCCCTTCCCTTCTTTCCCCCTTCCCTCCTCTCCCCTTCATATGACTGTGAGCCCCTCACTATAGAGGCCTTCCAACAACTCCCTCTCCCATTTTCCCCCCTTTTGTCTTTAAAATTTCTTAAGATATCTCGATTTGCATTTGTATACTCACTTATCCAAATATATAGTACTGTTATAAATGTGCAATCATTAATATGTATACTTCTCTGGCACTATTGTGCTGGTTTGTCTCCTTTCATTAGTCGGTAAATGTTTTTGTGCAGCTGTATGTGTGTACGGCTTTTAATCATCTTTCCTCTTTATACCAGTTGTTTGGCTTGAGAGGATATAACCTTGCGTGTCTTAAGTAATGGATGTAATGACCTGTTTAGGTTCCCCTTATGTTTTCCTGAGCTTTTCCAATCAGGCTATCTTATTTTACACTTGCATCCGATCCAGTGTCAACACTCCCATCTCTTGTTACCCTGTGCACCGTCTTTTGGGCGAATATGCCTCTCTGTAAGGACACCCAAGGGCTTGTTTACATTCTTAGCCCGCCTGTCGCTGTGCTGTAGTCGTACGGGATCTCTCCACGCCCTTCTCATCTGTATCGGGCTAGTGGATATCACCCATTAGCTCTGATGCCAACTCCACCTTGCAGGTGTGGCTTCGTATGTGTGGAGGGGAAATACCCTCCCTCTCCACGCATTAAATCGCGGGGCATTATGGGCATTGTAGGCGCGCGTGGACGTTCCCCAGGCTGCAGCGCGCTGACGTTCTCTGTCCTCTCACGCCCGATGACGTCATACGTTTGGACGTGTGGGAGAGGAGGTTTATTTAAACTGGCTTCAGTTTCTTTTTTTCTCCACATTGAATGCACCCGCTAGGAGCGTTACGGTGTGACACCTTTACCACAGGTAAATCGTCTACACTCCTATATGCCTCTTGGATTGTGCTTGGTCACTTTATGGATATGTGCTCAGTTTAATTAATGGTTGTTGCTGTGTTTTATTTAGAGAGTCACATTGACTGATTTAACATCACACCTTCCTGGATGTTGTTGGTAATGTTTGGACGCTCTCTTGTGGCTGCTCCTGGCATTGCATAATTTTTCTAAAGAATTATGTAAGTTTAAGTGGATCTAGCTAATCTTTTATTTGAATATACAATTGAACTTTTTGTGATGTATGTAGGCAGGTTACAATTCTCATTAAGTTTTTTTATGGTTTTTTTCAGACAGTTTTCTTTCTCCTCTCCTATGGAGACGCATCTCTGGCCCTACTTTGGTGCATTGGACCATTAGATGAGTCGGTTGTCCGTTTGGATTGTAAGTGTCTAGCCGCTCTCTCCTTCTTTTATCCCCCATCCCTTTCTTTGTTGTAATCCCTTCCTTAATTGTGTCCGTTTTGCCCCACCCCCACCTCCAGGTCTGGATATCCATTTTTTGACACGCAAGGTCAGCACAGTATACACATTAACCTGTATGAATATATGGTTGCGTTTTTTATATATGCCCTTTTGTAATATGCAACTTTTTCTATTAATAGAGCTGTTTTCAAATTCTCGTTCTCAACCTAGCCCCTGACGAAGCCGGAATCTAGGCGAAATATATCAGGCTTAACATCTTTCTGGTTGCGATCATCTGTAATACGCTCTGCTTGTATAATCAGGATCCACAGCTGCCTGGTTTTATGTTTTTCCTACCCTATTGTTCTGAAATATGTGTTTTGTATCATATTTTGTGATCATTTTCTCTTTCCCTTTTTTTTTAAAATAAATTATTAAACAATTACTACTGTATGTGTTGAATTAGCACTGGTATAGTCCCCCATTGTCCATACTATAGAATCTATTGTTATATGGGATGAGGTGCGACAGATTTGTGTAAAATTATTTGGACCTAGCTGATCCCATTTTCGCTTCTTTCCCTATATAAAACATGCTCTGGTCAGGAAGGGGGTAAAATCTTCCAGGGCTGAAGTGGTTAATGGCATCCCTGTCTTAGTCAATTTTGAGTTGGCCCACCCTTTGCAGCTATAACAGCTTCAACTCTTCTGAGAAGACTATCCACAAGGTTTAGGAGTGTTTATTTGGGAATCTTTGACCATTCTTCCAGAGGCGCATTTGTGAGGTCAGGCACTGAAGTAGACCTGGCTCACAATCTCTGCTCTAATTCATCCCAAAGGTGTTCTATTGGGTTGAGCTTAAGACTCTGTGCAGGCCAGTCAAGTTCCTACAACCCAAACTCGCTAATCCATGTCTTTATGGACCTTGCTTTGTGAACTGGTCCAAATAATTATTTGGGAGCAGTGATTTTAATAATGCTTAAAGTGAAACAAGAAAAGTGAAATATTCCTTTAAATTTCGTACCTCGGGGGGTGTATAGTATGCCTGTGAAGTAGCGCTTGTTTCCCTTGCTTAAAGGGTCTGGTATGGATTTTTGGGGGGGAACTCCATGCCATTTTTTTTTTAATTAGGACTTAGCACCTGTTGTTCTGACAGGACGATATACAAGCGATGTCTTGATATACTGTCATGTATCAGGAGTGACCAGAACTATGTGGACTGCAACCAAGGAAACCGCAAACAGAAATAGGTGAAAGTAAGTTAGTTTATTTAAAGGTAAATACATATAAATGTGAATACACCACCGATACAAGTGAACAACCAAACAGTGACAGTAAACAACCAGCATATGTAGCAAAAGGGGGAACAAGAATCATAGTCAAGCCAGACCAGGAGCATTAACAGGAGATCAGCAGATGGGGGGCCAGGAGTAGACAGACAGGGACAAAAAGTAAGCAACCAGGCTGCAGAGCAAGAATCCAGGGATGCAGGAACAGATACAACAGGTTCAGGATACAGGAATCAGGGTTCAGGTAAACAGGATGCAGGTTAGGGCACAAGGTCAATACCAGGGCAGTGTGTGTGCACTTGCTGGGTATTTATACTAATACCTGCTAACAAGCTCAGGTGACACCTGATTGCAGAAGGTAACATCTGCACCACACTGCCAGGATCCATTCGCTGGTGGATGCCAGTACTGCAGCCCAAAGTTGACATAACACCAGCAGCTAGAAGCTCCGCTGACAGTTCCAAACTGCCAGGAGACACCTGTTGGTGGACCCCAGTACTGTACGCCAAATGATAGATATTACCAGCGGATGGAACCTTTCCTTACATATACATGTAGCGTCATGTCTAAAATACAAGAGAGGCACCTCTAAGGCCGTGTACACACGATCGAACATGTCCGCTGAAACTGGTCCGCAGACCAGTTTCAGCGGGCATGTTCGATCGTGTGTACGGCCTATCGGACCGTTTTCCAGCGGACAAAATTTCCAAACATGCTTGAAAACATGTCCGCTGGAAACCTGTCCGTCGGACAGGTTCGATGGTTAGTACACAAACCATCGGACCAAAATCTCCCGCATGCGCAGAATCAAGTCGACGCATGCTTGGAAGCATTGAACTTCGTTTTTTCATCACGTTGTTGTGTTCTACGTCACTGCGTTCTGGTCCATGGGGATTTTGGTCCAATGGTGTGTACGCACATCAGACCAACAGACAAATCAGCCTTGTCCGATGAAAACGGTCCGTCAGACATGTTTCCTCGGACATGTCTGATCGTGTGTACAGGGCCTAAGTGTAGCAATATGGTTACATTTAATAAAGGTACAACATTTAGCAACATATTGCTACACTTAGGCCGCGTACACACGGAGGGACATCCGCTGAAACTCTCCGACGGACCGTTTCCAGCGGACATGTCTCCTCCGGATTATCATCCGACGGCGTGTACACACCATCGGATCAAAATCCCCGCCGGCAGACAGCGCGGTGACGTGGCGGTGACGTTGACGCCACCACGTCACCGCACCAGGAAGTAAAAAACTTCCACGCATGCGTCGCATCCATTCGACGCTTGTGCGGGCAGATATGTCCGCTGGTTAGTGTACTAACCAGCGGACATATCCGACGGACATGTCTCCGGCGGACAAATTTTAAAGCATGCTTTAAAATTTGTCCGCCGGTCAGACATGTCCGCTAGCCCATACACACGATCGGATTTGTCTGCTGAAACAGTCCGTCGGACTAGTTTCAGCGGACAAATTCGATCGTGTGTACGCGGCTATAGAGGTGCCTCTCTTCTACTTTTATACTCTGTAGCTCATGCTGGATTTTGCTTCTAATCCCCTTGTGGAGGCTTCCATTTGTGGATGGACATGCTATGGTTACACAACCTATCACATTGCTATAATCTTTTTATATGGACTACAAACTGAAGAACTCATGAATTTATGGTTGTGGAACAAATCATTTGAGTTTCATTTGTTTCTTATGGGGAAATTTGCTTTAATATACAAGTGCTTTGAATTACAAGCATGTTTCTGGAACGAATTATGCTTGAAACCAAGGTTTTACTGTATTACCTTAGAGCAGGGGTCTCCAAACTTTATAAACAAAGGGCCAGTTTATTGTTCTTCAGACCTAAGGGGGGCCGGCAAATGGCCAGTAGTAGTGGAAATTTTCCTGGCATCAGTGGGCATAAACATTACCATATTTGGCATTAGGGGAAGAAACAGTGCCCCATTGTTGGTATCATGAGGAGGAATAATGCCCTATTATTGGTGTCAGGGGGACATTAACAATGAAAACTCACATCAAACTTTAGGAATGTTTTAAAGTTTTGATTTAGTTAAGTTAGTTCTTATATGTTTTGTCTAACAAACACGTAATGATCCGCCTCCGTGTGCTCCGTAAGCTCAACGGGGATCGTTTCGTAGATCCCCACTGAGCCGGCGGATGACAGGGCGGTCCCTGCACACTGTGCAGGGACCGCCCTGTCTTTTCTCAGCTCTACCCTATGGGGGGATCGGATGAACACGGACCGCGTGTCCGTGTTCATCCGATCCGATGGCGTAAGAAAAAAAAATAGGATTTTTGTACTCACCGTAAAATCCATTTCTCTGAGTTCATGGACGGACACAGCAGCAATTCACCATAAGGTATTATATCCTTCCTTCCAGGAGAGACTAGGCAGAAAACAGCACTTTAAGTGTTAAAAACACTTTCCTCAGTACAGCTCTTCCCAGGGGGCGTGGTCTTCCGGGTATAACCCACTCTCTGACTCAGCAGCTCCAGTTTGTAACAAGAAGTACAAACAAAAGGAGGGGTGGGTGCTGTGTCCGTCCATGAACTCAGAGAAATGGATTTTACGGTGAGTACAAAAATCCTATTTTCTCTTTTGTTCATGGACGGACACAGCAGCAATTGACCTTAGGGACGTCCCCAAGCAGTGTCAAAAAATTTGAGGGGTGGGAAAAAACACAGCAAATTAAGCTTCACCCAGAACAAACCAGAGTTCCTCAATGGAGGAACTTCAACCTTAAGCAGCCGCCTGCAAAACCTTGCGGCCAAAAGAGGCATCCGCAGATGCACTCACATCCACCTTGTAAAACTTGAAAAGGTGTGGGTTGACGACCCGGTCGCTGTCTTACACAGCTGTAAAACAGACGCTTGATGGCGGAAAGCTCAGGAGATATCAATCGCCCTGGTCGAATGCGCCGTAACCAGAAAGGGAGGAACTTTGCCCGCTCGGTAATTGTCTGTGACATTAGAGCTCCGGCCAAAATCAGTCTCACTGCCTACCCCACTACTGTGAACATGGAGCAGGCCACAGCCTCACCTCTCCTATCTGCGGGGTCCTTAAAGGCGGGAGCCCCTTCCACAGGTAACGTGGCAGACTTGAGCAGTCTGTCTGGACACAGGGGGGGTACGCTGACAGAGGACTTTTTTTTATTTTTTAAAGTCTTCCTCAAAAGGATAACGGACCACAAGTATGTCGGCCGATCTCATTCCTTGTATGATATTTTTTCCAGGTATGGAACACAAGGAAACACACTTGTGGTGCGGGGCGGCTTGCGGAGCCCAAAAGGGACCGGCATCTCTGATGTCTCCGCTGTCCGCTGTCCTCAAGGTCTTGAGTATCCCGCACCGCAGTGATAAGAGTTCCAACAAAATGCCATATCAGCGCTGACCCTGAAGCAGAGCCATCCTCACTTACCGTGTGGGCTAAGCCGGCATCATCTGACATGACAGAACCAGAACCAGCAGTAGGGTACGATTCCGTGTCATAGCCATCCCCAGAAGCAGGCGCAGTGAGGGGGTTTTTACCCCCCTTCTGGCCACTTGTCGCTTCAATCCTGGCGATAAACGCCCAAGGGACTGCCATATGGGCTCTACAGAGACTGCAGGGGCAGGGGCACTAAGGGTTAACTCAGGCATGGTTCAGACTCCATGTTGACCCACCGCTTTTGCCTCCTTAGTACTGCAAGGCAGACACCCACCGGTCACCCTCCCGGCTGCAAAACAGAGAGCAGGGGATCCCCAGGGAACTCACCACCTGACCCAGTTGCAGTGTTGGCTGAAGCACTGAGAAGTGCTGGCTGTGCTGCGCTGTCCCTCAGGAAGTGATTTGCGGGCTTTTGCTGCGTTATTTCAGGCACTAGAGGCCAAGACATTTCCAAAATGGCCGCCATATGCAGGAAAAAACAGCAAGCGGGCCAAAAAACAGTGACACAGCAGAAAGACACAGCCCAGCACATACAGCAGCTCCCCCAACAAAAACAACAGCACCTCACAGTACACGGTCCCCGGTAGTGACAGAAACCCCAGGAGGGCCCCCCTTACAGCCGCCACCCAGCATGTGGAAGGAGGGAGAGGAAGGGAGAGAGGAAAGCAGGGCGAACCCTCATTCAAACTCCCCAGGGAAGCACCAGCCATACCACCTTGCCAGGGCAAGGGGCCACTACTTACCCGTCCTGCGACACCGGCTGGAGGCATTCCGGATAGAACCAACGTCCGCTAAATGGCATGGCTGTCGGCCAGACACACTGTGACAAAGCCAAAGAGACTGATTATATGTGTGCCCTGGAACATGTAGTTCCCCGGCCACCCTTGGAGCAACGGGGCATGTCGTGGATGACCCAGAGCTGAGCTGAGGGCCGGCACACGCTCGATGGGTGAGCATGGGGGGGACTACAAGGATTAAGATCCAGCCTGTGACCCAGTTGGCAGTTTATCTGGATTATCTGCTCCATTCAAGTATACATTCGCTACACCTTCCTGAGTGTATGGACTGATACTTATTTGATTGCTTCCATATAATCACTGTGGACATTATACTATATATGTTTTTCACTTTATTATTATTTTTACGATCACTGGTTGCTATATCATAGACTGTTTTTATTGTTTATTCTAAACAAGTTTGAACACCTGTACAGATTTATTCTGTCATACACTGAGTGATTTTTTCACTTCTCATTGATTTTCTAGACGGGTTTATATACCCATCTCATATACACCTACACAATTTTTGGTTATATATTATTTCCTTCATAAGTAAGACCAGTAAGAAGAGAACGTTTTGAATAACTCCCTCCCTTCTAAAAACTAATTGTAGGCACAGGTCATCTTATTTGTATATTTTAGGTTTTGCTGATTTCAATCACTGAGCCTATAGGAGAGTCTTTTCTAAAAAAGGGCTCCCGATTGGCGCTACACTTTATACACATTTACATTTACAAAATCTCCATTTTGCTGTGTTGGCTGCCTTACTTATATATTGATTTATTTTGTATTTTTAGTTAGCGCAATATAACATACTAACACTTAGTTGATAGTAGATCTCAGGATCAAAAATGCAGGAACAAACAAAATAAAAGCGAAAAAAATCGCAAAAAAAAGTACATGGACTCTAGAAGGCCATGTCTACTGCTGACGCTAGGCAGAAAAAAACTGGAGCTGCTGAGTCAGAGAGTCAGAGAGTGGGTTATACCCGGGGGACCACGCCCCCTGGGAGGAGCTGTACTGAGGAAAGTGTTTTTAACACTTAAAGTGCTGTTTTCTGCCTAGTCTCTCCTGGAAGGAAGGATATAATAACCTGAGACCCGCAATCACATAGGGACCAATGTATGTCCCTTTTTCATCCGGATTTTATTTCCGACCAATTGCTAGATCCTAATTAGTGATAACTTACTTCATTGTATGTTGGATGGCTTTTATTATTTTACAATGGATATTACCTTTTTTATGTGTACTCCAAGGTGGCCTAAATAAACAATTTCCTTTAGATAACTATTCAGCAGTAGGGATGAGCTTCGTGTTCGAGTCGAATGTATGTTCGACTCAAACATCGTATGTTCGATCGTTCGTCGAAATACGAACAAAACGGGTTTTTCGCGCCAAATTCGAGTGACGCACCACGGCCCATAATTCACTGCGGCATTGCGCGCTGATGATTGGCCAAGCATGCACTATGACCCACATGCTTGGCCAATCACAGCGCCGTCAGTACAGAGAGCCGTAATTGGCCAAAGCCAGGGTGGCTTTGGCCAATTATGGCTCAGGGCTTTAGTACACGCCCCACACTTTAAAAGCCTGCCTGCAGGGCGGCCTCGTGTATTGTGTTGCAGCGCTGGTTAGATATCAGGCCCCGTACACACGAGCAAATGAATCTGTTCAAATCGGTCTGACAGACCGATTTGATCAGATTTGTCTGCTGGCTGTTTTGGTTTGATCGCTGTACACACGGTCAAACCAAAATCCCCGCCGGCAGACAGCGCGGTGACATGGCGGTGACGTTGACGCCGCCACGTCACCGCACCAGGAAGTAAAACACTTCTGCGCATGCGTCGAATCCATTCGACGCATGTGCGGGCAGATATGTCTGCTGGTTAGCGTACTAACCAGCAGACATATCGGTCCGACGGGTTCCCAGCAGACAGATTTTAAAGCAGGCTTTAAAATCTGTCTGCTGGACAAATCCGTCTGCTCGCCCGTACAGACGATCGAATCTGTCTGCTGAGACGGTCTGTCAGACCGTTTTCAGCAGATAGATTTGATCGTGTGTACGCGGCCTCAGTCACAGAGAGGGAGAGAGAGAGAGAGAGAGAGAGAGAGAGAGAGAGAGAGAGAGAGAGAGAGAGAGAGAGAGAGAGAGAGAGAGAGAGTCTTTTTTTTCTAGCTAGATAGAGCAGGCAGGCTAGTCAGTTACATTTACAGTGTGTAGAGGATATATATATATGCATCCCAGGTGTTGTACATATATTTATACACTGTATAGTTTAGCTAGATCAGTTCTTCCTAATTTACTGGCAGGTAGTTGATTGTGCTAGCTGCAGTATTCTCACGTGGTGTATTGCCTGTGTCCTCTGCAGTGTGCACCATAAAGCTACACAGGCATACTATAGACACCCAGCAGAAACAATATTTAAAGGAATTTCTTTTTTTTTTTTAACCACTTCTCTACCGTGGGTGTTTTTCAGATTTGGTGTTTACAAGACTAAAACATTTTTTTTGCTAGAAAATTACTTAAAACCCCCAAACATTATATATATATTTTTCTAACACCCTAGAGAATAAAATGGCGATCATTGCAATACTTTTTGTCACACCATATTTGCGCAGCGGTCCTACAAGCGCACTTTTTTTGGAAAAAAATAAATTTTTTGAATTAAAAAAATAAGACAGCAATAAATTTGGCCCAATTTTTTTATTTATTGTGAAAGATAATGTTACGCCGAGTAAAATGATACCCAACATGTCACGCTTACAAATTGCGCCCGCTCGTGGCATGGTGTCAAACTTTTACCCTTAAAAATCTCGATAGGCGACGTTTAAAAAATTCTACAGGTTGCATTTTTTGAGATACAGAGGAGGTCTAGGGCTAGAATTATTGCTCTTGCTCCAACGATCACGGCGATACCTCACTCGTCGGGACTGGGCACTTTATAAAAAAAATGTTTTGTTTTCTTATTTATTTTTATTTAGTTTATAATTTTTTACACTGAAATAAAAAAAAAATTATCACTTTTATTCCTATTACAAGGAATGTAAACATCCCTTGTAATAGAAAAAAGCATGACAGGTCCCCTTGAATATGAGATCTGGGGTCAAAAAGACCTCAGATCTCATATTTAGACTTAAAAGAAAAAAAAAAGAACAAAAAAAAAAAGTAATTTTTTTAAATGACAGAAAAAAATATTGTTTCTTTAAGACGCTGGGCGGGACTGACGTTTTGATGTTAATTCCGCCCAGCAGAGGTATGGGGACGGGCGAGGGAAATTTTTCCTTCACTCGTATCCCCACTGAGCAGATGAGCGGACCCAATCGCCTCCGCCGCTACCGACGGCTCCGGTAAGCGGCGGAGGGCGCGGGAGAGCGGCGGGAGGGGGGGCCCTCTCCCGCCGCCGATAACGGCGATCTCGCGGTGAATCTGCCGCGGAGACCGCCGTTATCTTTTACAGGACCGCTCACACTAAAGATGGATACCTCGGTTGTGGCAGCAGCTGCTGTTACCGAGATATCCATCTTTAAAGTGCTGCCATAAAAAGATGTAAGGCGGTAGGGAAGTGGTTAATTAAGCATCATCAAAATATTGTACCTGCTGGGTGTCTATAGTATGTAAAACGTTTTTTTCTGGAGCAGTGATTTTAATGATGCTGCATCATTAAAATCACTGCTCCAGAAAAAAAAAAGTTTTTAAAACTTTTTTCCATTGATACATGTTCCCTGGGGCAAGACCCGGGTTCTCAAAGACGTTTTTCGACAATAACTTGCATATTAGGCTTTAAAATGAGCACTTGAATTTGAACGTTCGAGTCCCATTGACGTCAATGGGGTTCTAAATGTTTGCACGAGCGTTCGGTCCGTTCGAAGGTTCTGGTGCGAACCGAACGCAGGGGTGTTCGGCTCATCCCTATTTAGCAGCTGTGCGTACTGTAATATAATGTTGTAGCATTAGCTCCATACGGTATGAAACACTGGGATTTATTTACTAAAGCTGGAGAGTGCAAAATCAGGCTCACTTGTGCATAGAATCCAACCAGCTTCTAACCTCAGCTTCCTCAATTACGCTTTGGCAATAAAACCTGGAAGCTGATTGGTTTCTATGCAGAAGTGAGCCTGATTTTGCACTCTCTAGCTTTAGTAAATCAACCCCACTGTGTTTCAGCAGCAGTATAGGCTACTCTCCATCTGCTTCTGTAACTAAGTACAGTTGGCCTAAATGCCACCAAAGAGAAACCTTTTTTTTTTATCTACACGCTTGTTCCAGGTCATTGACCCTCATATTTCTCCAAACAATATAAAACCTTATAATGAGAATAGGCAAATATTATTATGTAAAAATCCATTATCTATAACGTTTTTCACTTCGCATCACAAGTCACAAAGCTGCAGTTTGATAAATGCAGAAGATTCTCAAAATGTCACACTTGCATAGTTGACATTTATGCAGATGGAAAGTCTCAGAATACTTTAGCTGACCAACCTGCAGCATCCTGTGATGTGTGTTGTGAATATCCCAAGAGTCTTTGGGTGGCTGAAGTTATGTAACTCTCACCTAGGTGAGAAATTATAAAATGAGAGGACGGAGGGAGGGACAATGTTGAACTATTTACAGGCCACAAAATATAAAAAATTCTTAGCAAATATGTAATAGAGTGGAGAGAAGGAGAGAATGGTCAAAACTACAATGATTGGGAAAAGGGCCTGTTATAAGCTTAAAGGGGTTGTAAAGGAAAAATTTGTGTTCCCCAAATAGGTTCCTTTACCTTAATGCAGTCCTCCTTCACTTACCTCATTCTTCGATTTTGCTTTTAAATGTCCTTATTTCTTCTGAGAAATCCTCACTTCCTGACTTGCCTGCTCGCCCCCTCCCCCTCAAGTGGCTTTCTCCACACCAGGGAGAAAGCCTCGGATTACGGTGTGTAGTTACAGACACCAGAACAGGAAGTTAGCTTTTTTCAGAAGAAATAAGGACTGCACTAAGGTAAAGGAAGCTATTTAGGGGGGAAAAAATTCCTTTACAACCCCTTTAAAAAGTAAAGCTATGTGAGAGTGACAGTCAACACAGTCAACACCTCCACTAAGATTTGTGTTAAACTCCTCTAAAATGGACCTGAAAGTTGTTGTAAAGCCTGCAACAAAGTTATTCCAATATTTCTGAACACACTCCAAAAATGCTTTGTAATAGCTTGTACCTACAAGCTGAAGTCTGTAGGTACAATGTTTTATAGAACAAAAGACAGAACAGTACTAAGGCATAACAAAAGCCAGTTAACAGTCATTAAGTATTTAATAGCAACATTCTGGTTCTCCATGCCTTATGAATTACAAGTTCCAGTATAAACATGCTAAGGATTTTATTTCAGCAACACATGGTAGCCACAGTTGCAGCTCTGTAACAGCACTGCAGTGACAAACGTGTGCTGCCAGCTGCTGGCCAGCGCTGATAACTGCTATTTTTAAGGCAGGGGTATGAACTGCCACATGTCATGGTTTACAGACTGTGGGGAAATCAAATTAATATTTTTGGACTACAATAAATAAGGGAGAAAATAAGAGAATAGCAATTACCTGTTATTATTGCTGAACAAAGCATATGCTACAAGAGTTTGAAGCTCTTATTAACACTGGACCTGTGTTTTCCAAACCTAGCCTTAAACGCAATTAAAAGTACTGGTAGATTTTGGAGCCTCTAAAGCCGCGTACACACAATCGGTCAAACCGATGCGAACGGTCTGAAGGACAGTTGTCTTAGGTTAACCGATAAAGCTGACTGATGGTCTGATGTGCCTACACACACCATCAGTTAAAAAAAAAACGATTGTATCAGAATGTGGTGATGTAAAACACAACGACGTGCTGAAAAAAAATTAAGTTCAATGCTTCCAAGCATGCATCGACTTGATTCTGAGCATGCGCGGGTTTTGCATACTAACAATCGGCAAGTTGGCTTTTTTTTAAACGAAGGTTAAATAACCTATTGAGCCTACACACGATTGGTTTTGACCAATGAAAATGGTCCATCAGTCCGTTGTCCTCTGGTTAACCTATCGTGTGTACGTGATTTAGCGATGATTGGGTTATATTGCCACCTACAGGAGGATGTGGTTTTTACATTGCTGTTTCACAGATTAACATTTCAAACCCCCACCACAACAAAAAAAAAATCCATACCAGACTCTTCAAGCATGCATCTTAGCTGGCCAGGAAAGGAAATACAAATCCCCCAAAAAGTAGATCATTGTAAATCTTTTGACAATCACAATGCCTATCAATGTCATCAGCTATACAGTGGCATTGATAGTGGTGACATTGTTGCCCAAATATGGAACAGCCAAATTTACTCTACCCAAGTGGGGGACCGTCAGGCAGTTAATATGGGGGGCCACAATTTCTAACAGTGACTCTGGCTGGAGAGACCCAATAAAGAAAAAATGCTCCACTTAAGCTTGGAATCCGTCAAGCAGTGCTTGACAGATACAGACAGGGCCGGTACAAGGCAGGGGCGGAAGGAGCGGGTGCCCAGGGCTGTAACATTTTGAAGGGAGGGGGGCGCAGGTGAAGTGCCTGCGCTGCTAATAGTTGTGCTGTACGTCTCCCCTGTCACATCAGGTTTTTTGCCGCTGTGCCTGTATGTGGGCGGCTGGGTTACTTAAGGGGAAGGGTACGTGAAAAAAAAATATGTGACAGACCACTCCCCTCGCACGGGACCGCTGAGTTGAATGGGCGGGCCATCAGCTCTCCACAGAACATTGTATCCAGACTGCCTCCAAGTAGCGTGAGTGTTCTTCCTGTCCCCGCTGCTCTGTGAGTTGGTTCCGCCCCTCCACCTCTTACATCTCTCACTGCAAGTCAGTGCGATCTTATCTCTCCCTCATCTCTCGTTGTCACCCCCCCTCACCTGTCCTCAGTCATGGCGGGTGGGTCTGGCTGGGGATACGTGCTTTTAAGCTGGAGCCATTAGGAGCCGGAGAAGTTACTGCAAGCAAGTTCACCAAGAGGTCAGATGCAGGAGGGGGGGTATGTGGAGGGAGTTGGAGCATTCGAAAGTCCAGCCTGGACACTGACATGGCTGGGGGGGCTTCTATACATTGAGGGGGGCTGAGACTTCCCTGGACTCCCCTGTACTGGGAACATCCCATATGTAAGGAAGTTACAGGAACCCAGCATGGGAAAGGGGGAGTCCTGGACATGCTGGGACTTGTAGTGACTGTGTGGCTATCCCTAATTCAGTGCCACAAGAGGTTCAGATGAATGTACAAATAACATAAGGAACACCCATAACAGAGATCATTAATACACTACTGGATTTTATTACAACTAAGAACAACAGTGCTGCACATAATTCAAAATGTGCAAACAAAGCGGAATAAACTGATAAAAAGAAAAAATCCATATATATATATATATATACAGATCAAATTCATCAATAAAGTTCAAGTGAATGTGCACATAACAAATAAATACAATAAGACAACCTTAACCTACTGGATATTGCAACCAAAAGCACCAGTGCTGTAAAAAATCAAAGGTCTTGATGTGAGGTCTGAGGTGAGCTGCACATATGGAGTGATCACACCATATATGCATTTCTATCATCACTGGGATCTGTTTGATGCATTTATTTGCTTGGACACATTGATGTGGCATGTGAAACACAAAAAAAAGGACACTTTATTGATGAACTTTATTATCCTATGAAATATATTTGGTTTATTTATTTATTCGCCATGGGCCAGATTCACAGAGCCATTATGCCGGCGTTACAGGAGATGCGCGGCGTAAGTCTAAATTTGCACATGCGTAGACCTCTTTGGCATGAGTGATTCTGAGGTGTATCGCATCTTCAGATTCACCCCTCATGCCATCCTGGAATTAACCACAACCTTGCAGGCGGACATCACCAGCCCAACACACCGCTCACATGCAGTGCAGCCACTGGTCAAGGTCCTGGCAACACTCCATTTCCTTGCCAGTGGCTCTTTTGAAAGAACAAGTGGAGTGGTGGCTGGGATGTTACAATCCTCCATGAGCAGATGTGTGCACCAGGTTGTCCCCGCATTTCTCAGACGCATGGCCAACCAAATCATCAAACCAACCACTGAGGACCTGCGGCTGAAGGCAATGACAGATTTCTACAGAATTGCCAGATTCCCACGCACCGTGGGGGCCATTGATTGCACACATGTGGCACTCCAGCCCCCCCATGAGACAGAGCACATATACCGCAAAAAGAAGCATTGGCATTCTATCAATGTACAGGTGATAGTCGATGCCCAAGGCCTCATATGGCACGTCCGTGCCAAACACCCCGGATCCAGCCATGACAGCTACATATACAATCAGAGCCCCATCCCAATGGAATTCGAACAGAATGTGTATGGGGACACCTGGCTGGTTGGTGAGTGACATGGGTGGCAGGCATGACTGTCCCCCCCATGATGCACACATCACAAGGGGGCACATGCTTGACTAACATCCTCTTGTCTTTTCCCTTACAGGTGACTCTGCATATGCACTGGGACCCCATCTCATGACTCCTAACCCCCAAACTCGGAACCCCCAAACCCCAGGAGAGGAAAGATACAATGAAGCCCACGCCCAAACACGTGCAGTGGTGGAGCGCACCTTTGGCCCCCTGAAGTCACGTTTCCGATGCCTGGATAAGTCTGGGGGGACCCTGTTGTATTCCCCAAACTTTGTGTGCCAGATCATCGGTGCATGTTGCCTGCTGCACAACTTCGCAGTAAGAAAGGGCCTGCAGATTGACATACATGATGACCTGACCCCTGAACTAGACAATCCCCCCTAACCGAGGATACCCCATCTTCTGAGGGAAGAGCAGCCAGGAGACAGCTCACATTAGGCATCTTTGCACGTTAAACACACACATTAATCATGGCACAATGAGAATGCATGCATGCACACCACTGTGGTCCCTAGCACAGACACATCACATCCTCATCAAATTGGATTAGCACAAGCCCACCATGCAGGACTTGTGAGCAGCAACGCCACGCCATGCCACGCCACGCCACGGCTCCAATTATGTCACTGTACATTCATACACCATTCACACGGACCTGGGGATCACTTCTCCCTGGTCCTGGGGAACCCTTCTCCACCACAAATGAGGGTGACACCCCTTTTCTGGCAGGAATGTCACCCCCACATTCTGAAATCATTCACAACACAGAAAAAAAAATTGTCCACCAAAAAAAAAAAAAAAGTCCAAAAAAAAAAAAGGTCCAGAGAAAAAAAAAAAAAAAGTCCAGAAAAAGAACAAAAAAAGGGGGAAACCAAATTAATGCCGCTGGC
Organism: Rana kukunoris; assembly: GCA_029574335.1. Classification (NCBI taxonomy): domain Eukaryota; kingdom Metazoa; phylum Chordata; class Amphibia; order Anura; family Ranidae; genus Rana; species Rana kukunoris. The sequence goes on along the minus strand of CM056050.1, from coordinate 135,853,808 downwards.
GTGACCCACGCCTGGGGCGCCCTTGGCCACGGCCCCGGCTCCTCAGGGGAGACTCATGGGGGGGGGGTAATCCGGGGAAGGAGGAGCAGCCCCTGGTCTCTGCCCACCTGGTGGCCTGCCCTCCAAGGCCACAGCAATTCTGGTCAGGCCAGCACTTAGTGTTGCCGTATTGGCCTGGATAGCCTGGGTGAGGGCCCTCACATCCTGCCCAACGTCTGCTGTAGTAGTCTGCAGTTCGTTTAGGCAGTTTGTAAGAGCCAGGGAGTGGCAGTCCAGGTCCCCAAGCATATCCTTTATGGAGGACAGGCTCTCCTCCATCCGCACCAAAGTCTGGCTGACCTGTCCCAGATGGTGGGTCTGAAGGGCCTGGTCCCTTCTGAGATTGGCGGGCAGAACCTCGGCCACCCCCCTGGTCTTCTGGGACGACTTCCTGCCTCCAGCTGATGCTTGTGGCCGGGGAGAAGGGGAGGCCTTTGGGAGGGGAGCCCTGTTGGGGGAGGAGTTGGAGGGGCTACCCCTTATGGAGGGCTGGCTGCTGCCAGCCAGAGGGGAAGACTCCTCCAAAAACAAAAATCCACTGGCTGACATGACCTCCTCCTCCTCAAACTCCTCCTCCTCAACCTCCTCCGAGGACTCCGGCATTGTCTGGGGGTCCTCATCAGGCTGCTGTCCTGGGGATGGTGCGGTTTTGTGGATGACACAAAACATTCACAGGTTTGGGGATCCACACACTTGCCACATATTCCCTTTCACCCCCCCCCCCCCACATGCTACACACCTGATAGGGCAAAAAAACCTTACCTGGCATCACGCCTTCATGACTGGAGTCATAGCCAGGCAGGCCCTCCACCTGTTGTCTATGAAAGGTGTGGGCCACCGCACGCTACTCCGCTGTCAGCCTAACAGGGCATGGTGGGCCCCCTCCTGTGCTCCTGGCATGGGCTGCCATTTTGGCCAGCTTCTTTCTGACCAGGCGCCGGAGGTCATTGATCTTCTTTTCAATCCCTGACCGTGTCCGGGTCTCTCCACCCCCCCCCCGATGCATTCACCTTGTCAGTAATGTGCTGCAAGATCTCACGCCTCCTGGCCGGGGGGGTGTTGGCACTCTCCAGGCCGTGGAGGAAACGCCCATATTGGGTAATGGCCCGGGCAAGAATTTGTTTCTCCCCCAAAGAAAAATTTAACTTCCTCTTCCTCTCAGTCATACTCAGACAAAAACTTTCTCCCAAACAGTCAGCAAAAATCACTCACAAAAACAAGCAGGAAAAATCACTCACAAAAACAAGCAGGAAAAATCAAGCAACAAAACAAAAAAACAAAAATCTATCAACCAAAAAGTCCCACAAGCAGTAACCAAAAAACACTTTCAAATATCTTCTACAAAACTCTAGATCAAACAGTCCACAAATATAACAAAGACAAATCACAACTCAACAAACAACAGAACAAAAGCACCTTGCTGTATAGGGAGAGATACAAAGAGATGTACTTTTGCAAAGGAAGTGCGTTTGTGTCTGTCTATTTATGCTGTCTGCGTAGTTCACTAAGTTGCCCTGGTCCACTTCCAATTTCACTGATTGCGCCGTTCCCGAGTTGTGAGCATGCGCACAGAGGTGCTGACCATGGTCTGCTTCATGTGCATATGCGCGAGCCGGCCGGCCCTTCATTTGCATGGGGTCACGGCTCATTTCAATGTAACACGCCCACGTCCTTCCCAATTTGAATTACTCCGCCTTACGCCTCTGAAATTACGTTGCACAGGCGCTAATTTCTGCGCAAATCTATGGAGAATACGGTGGTTGCGCCGCTACATTGCGGAAGTCTAACGTAAAGGAGGTGCGCTACGCCAGTCAGAAAATGCGCCGATGTACGTGAATCTGGCCCATTGAGTATATCAGCACGCTCACTTTAATCTATATATATTGGGCCAGATCCACAAAATAATTACGCCGGTGTATCTACTGATACACCGGCATAATTCGAATTTCCTGCCGCCGTGTCATTGTTTTCTATCCAGAAAACAAGATACGCCGGCCTTGCGCTAAGATACGACTTGCGTAAGTTTCTTACACCGTCGTATCTTAGATGCATATTTACGCTGGACGCGCGTCCGTGTTAAATATGCAAATGAGGTAGATACGGCGATCCACGAACGTACGTACGCCCGGCGCAGTGTGTTTACGTCGTTTGCGTAAGCGTCGTCTTTACGGCGTAAAGATAAAGCTGCTATAGTGAGGTGCAGCCAATGTTAAGTATGGACGGCGGGACCGCGTCGTATTAGACGTTGTTTATGTCGTTTGCTTAACTCGTTTGCGAATAGGGAATTGCGTATATTACGTACACGTCGTTTTCATTGACTATTTTCGACGTGATTTCACACATGCGCACTAGGGTACATCCATGGCCGGCGCATGCGCAGTGTAAAAATAGCGTTGTTTGCGTCGGGTCATTCATAATTATACTAAACCACGCCCCCACTAGTTAATTTGAATTACACCCGCGTACGCCGGCCCATTTACGCTACACCGCCGTTACAGCGGCATTTCTTTGTGGATAAGGATACGCCACTGTGGCTTACAGCGGCGTAGTGTAAATGGGATACGCCGCGCCGACGTCCCATTTTCGTGGATCTGGCCCATTGTCTTTAAGTGTTTCTAAACCCACAACAGTAAAATCAGTCTGTATTTGCAGTAAATCATGCTAGTTATACTCACTGTGGAACCTAAGGGGTTAATCCTGCTCGTTGTGTAAAAAGGCTGTTTGATCCTGTCTTCTCTGATCCTCCCCTTCTTTTACTGTCCTCAATCTATCTCCTGTTATAACAGAGCCTTGGAGGCCCCATGCACATGTTCAGTTTGGTGTATATTGCTTGAGAGTAGGGATGAGCTTTATGTTTGGGTCAAACATGAGTTTGACTCGAACATTGGCTGTTCGTCCGTTCGCCAAATAGCGAACAATTTGGGGTGTTCGCGAAAAAATTCAAAAGCCGCGGAACACCCTATAAAAGTCTATGGGAGAAATCAAAAATGCTAATTGTAATGGTTAATATGCAAGTTATTGTCATAAAAAGTGTTTGGGGACCTGGGTCCTGCCCCAGGGGACATGTATCAATGCAAAAAAAGGTTTAAAATGCCCCTTTTTCAGGAGCAGTGATTTTAATAATTCTTAAAGTGAAACAATAAAAGAGAAATATTCCTTTAAATTTCGTACCAGGGGGTGTCTATAGTATGTCTGTAAAGTAGCGCATGTTTCCCTGCACAAAATGCACAAAATTACATTTCTAAAGAAAAAAAAGTAATCTAAGGACCACTTAAGGACCCTGCACTGTATATATACATCCTCTTTTTAAAGATGGATATCTCGGTAACGGCAGCAGCTGCTGCCACAACCGAGATATCCATCTCTTCAGTGCAGGGTCCTGTGTACAATAACGGCGGTCTCCGCGGCGGATTCGTCGCGAGATCGCCGTTATCGGTGACCGGAGAGGTGCCCCTCCCGCCGCTTTCCCGTGCTCTCCGCTGCTTAACGTTGCCGTCGGTAGCGGCGGAGGCGATCGGGTCTGTGCGGCTCCTCTGCTGGGATACGAGTGAGGGAAAAATCACCCCCACCCGTTCCCCATAGCAGCGCTGGGCGGAAGTGACGTCAAAACGTCATTTCCGCCCACTGTCTTAAAGAGATATTTTCTTTTTAAGGCTATTTAAAAAATTACATTTTCCTTTTTTTTCTCTTTTTAAGCCTAAATATGAGATCTGAGGTCTTTTTGACCCCAGATCTCATATTTAAGAGGACCTATCATGCTTTTTTCTATTACAAGGGATGTTTACATTTCTTGTAATAGGAATAAAAGTGATCAATTATTATATATATTTTTTTTTTCAGTGTAAAAAATGTTAAAATAAATACAAATAAATAGGAAAACAAAACAATTTTTTTTTAAAGCGCCCCGTCCCGACGAGCTCGCGCGCAGAAGCGAACGCATACGCGAGTAGCGCCCGCATATGAAAACGGTGTTCAAACCACACAAGTGAGGTATCGCCGCGATTGTTAGAGCGAGAGCAATAATTCTAGCCCTAGACCTCCTCTGTATCTAAAAAAATGCAACCTATAGAATTTTTTAAATGTCGCCTATGGAGATTTTTAAGGGTAAAAGTTTGACGCCATGCTACGAGCGGGCGCAATTTCTAAACGTGACATGTTGGGTGTCATTTTACTCGGCGTAACATTATCTTTCACAATATATAAAAAAATTGGACCAAATTTATTGTTGTCTTATTTTTTAATTCAAAAAAGTGTATTTTTTCCAAAAAAAGTGCGCTTGTAAGACCGCTGCGCAAATACGGTGTGACAAAAAGTATTGCAATGACCACTATTTTATTCTCTAGGGTGTTAGAAAAAAAATATATATAATGTTTGGGGTCTTTAAGTAATTTTCTAGCAGAAAAAACTGTTTCAGTCTTGCAAACACCAAAACTGAAAAACACCCAAGGTCCTTAAGTGGTTAAACTACTCGTGGCTACAATGAATTGTCAGGTCCCGGCAATACAGATAAAAGTAATTGAAAAAAAATGGCATGGGTTCCCCCCCAGTCCATTACCAGGCCCTTTGGGTCCGGTATAAATATTAAGGGGAAACTCCAAACCAAAAAAAAATGCAAGAGAGCGCTCCCTCTCCTGAACCATACCAGGCCACATGCCCTTAACATGGGGAGGATGTCCCCATGTTGATGGGGACAAGTGCCTCATCCCCACAACCCTTGCCCCGGTAGTTGTGGGGGTCTACGGGCGGGGGGCTTATCAGAATTTGGAAGCCCCCTTTAACAAGGGAGACCTCCAGATCCATTGTACCCTTACCATTTCACAAAAAAAGTGTCAAAAATGTTAAAAACCACAGTGCACAGCTTGGGACAAGTCCTTTATTAAAAAGAAGAAAAATTCCAACAATGTAATCCAATCTCGATCATTACGAAGAAATAAAAAAAGCTGACTAGATCCTGCCTCCATGGGAGGCACCCGCGGAATGACGCTCTCCCACCGTGACAGCTCTTTTATAGCTGAGGGCGGGGCCATCTGTCTCATGCCCAGATGACCCTGCCCCCCTCTAATGCAAGGGGAAATTCCGTCGGTTACCCATTGATGTGTATGGGTGACCTTGCCCCCTCAGACGCATCACGGCAAACCCGCGTTGCGTCAGAGGGGGGGCAGGGTCATCCGTGATGGCACTGGCAAACCGCCGTAAACCCCAGTTGCGTCAGAGGGGGCGAGGTCACCCATCCAACAGCTGTCTGATAGGTCACGGGTCTTTTGGCTGGGCGCCTTCTATGGATTTTTCTTCTCAAATTAAGCCAAAATTTATGCTGCCAAATTAGTGTATATTAATTAGTCTGTGTGAAAGTTATAGAGTTTAAAAGCTATGCTACAAATTGTTGAAAATTGATCACACATGATGTACTGACTGCCTATCTAATTTCTTAAGATCCTGAAATAGACAGTACAAGTTCCCCATACATGACCCCTTTTTGGAAAGTAGACAGTCTAAGGTCTTGAGTAAGAGGCAATGTGAGTTTTTTAAAGTTGTCGTTTTTCCCACAATTCTTGGGAAATAAATAAATATATATTTTTGCTACTCGTCCTAAGTATGATGATACCACATGTGTGAGACTTGTTTACAGCCTGGCCACATACAGAGGTCCAATATCCAAGTACCACTTTTAGGCATTTTAGGGACATAAATTACACATTTATTTTCCTGACTACCTATCACATGTTTGAAGGCCATAAAAAACATAGAACAAAATAACCCCATTTTGGAATTCTATGAGGCATTATGAGTCTTCTTCTGTCATTTTTTTCCACACGTTTTTGGAAAATGAAAAAAATTTTGTTATACAAAGTTGTAAATGTATAAGATATTTCTAACACATAACAAGAATTACACCCCAAAATACATTCTGCTACTCGTCCTGAGTATGGTGATACCACATGTGTGAGACTTTTAGACAGCTTGACCAAATAAAGAGGCCCAACATCCAAGTAGCACTTTCAGGCATTCTAGGGACATAAATTACACATACAATTTGCTGACTATTAATCAAAAAAATTGAAGGCCTTGCAGCACCAAGACAGTGGAAACACCTAAAAATTGCATTTTGGAAGGCAAACATTGAATGTATATTCTATGATGCATTATGAGTCTTTTGAACATGTAATTTTTTCCACAAGTTTTGGGAAAATGTGTTAAGAAGATGATTTTTTTTTACACAAAGTTGTCAATTTATAAGATATTTCCAAATCACAGCATGGACATAGCAATAATTACACCCCAAAAAACATACTGCTACTCTTCCTGAGTATGGCAATACCACATGTGTGAGACTTTTTCACAGCCTAGCTAAACAAAGGGTAAACAAATGATTACCTGCGTCTTTAGTAGAGCAGTTGTCCTTAGAGGAAAGCATTGGTCCAGGAGCAGAGAGATATGTGGTCAGTAACAGCAAAAGGAATTGTCCAGGCAGCAGGCAATTCACAAAAAAAATCCTGGGTCATTACAGGAAGCAGACAGACATATGGTCAGCACAGCCAAAGGATTGGTCCAAACAACAGTCAGGAATGTATTGGTCCAGGCAGCAGGCAGGAACATGGTCCATAAAAAGTCCTGGGTCATTACAGGCAGCAGGCAGAGATATGGTCAGAACAGTCAAAGTATTGGTCCAGGCAGCAGACAGGAACATCAAGCTTAGTACCTCAGTCAGGAAAGAATAAGGACAGGGGTAGAAGCTTCTTCCCACCCAAATGTCTTCGAAGCCTTCGGTCTCCAGGCCCTGATCTGGAAATTGAAAACCCAGAGAAAATCACAAACTGTTTTTCTCTACTCAGAACACAATTCTGAAGCCCCTCGCATATGTGAGACCCCTTTGTTATCTTGAATCCCACTACTACAGTAGCAGAGCAAAAGATTATTTCAAGCGGTAGGCAAAAAACATGGTCGATTAACAGGCCCAAGGTCAGTGCAAGACAGAAACGTGTTTAAGAAACAATCTAGACGGCAAGCAGAGGCATCTTAAGTAAACAGACCAGGGTCAGTTTAGGCGGAAGGTAGACATTTGGTTTAGAAACAATCAAGAGAGTAAGCAGAGGCATCATCAATAAACAGGCCAGAGTCAGTTAAGGTGGATGGCAGAAACGTGATTTAGAAACAATCCAGATAGCAGGCAGGGGCATCGTCAGTAAAAAGGCCAGGATCACTTAATGTGGAAGGTAAAGTCATGGTCAAATGAGGCAACAAGCAAATGATCCACACAGGTATTAGAAACAGGGAAATGGCAGGCTGAAGCAAATAAGGGGAACTAATATTTTAGGGATGTGTGATAACGTCTGAAGCATTCTCCGATGCATAGGCCTGGTTCAGAGGGACATTGGCAACAATGAAAACTGGTGTCTCTCCTATCTCTGGTATCTTCTTCATGATTCTGTGGGTGGAATATTTTCTGGAAAATGTTGCTTATGAATTCATACGCATTATACATGGCCAAATGGAAAAGGTAAATTGCAACTCTTTTATACCAGTGGAGGGTCTTTATAGTTGATAAATTGGGCTGTAACATCTGATTGTTTAAATCTCCCCATGAACTGATTATAATCATGGATACATTCAGGCTTTACGATGGGACCACGTCTTCCATGATCTCCACCAAGGTGTCATTGTGGATGATGGACAGGACATACACATCTCTCTTATCCCTCCACTTAACGACTAACACTTCCTCATTCCTCAGACTTGCTGATTCCCTTGCGGTCACAACATTTTGTGGGAGTCCCTTCCTATTTTTTCTGGTGGTACTGCAGGCCATGATACAGGTGGCAGAAAAGGGGCAGAGATTGGCTCATTCTCCCACTGATGCTATTGGACGGCCGCATCTTGGTCTTCTGCCCGATTCGCCATTGGTCTCACATTTGGCAATGCACATGCGCCAGCCTACCTGGCACGTGCACAATCGAGTACCGGGCCCTGTGAGGTCATAGGCTGGCCATCGGACCAACTTGGCATCTCTGGGTTTGAGCAACATTTAAGGGCCACTATCTCAGTCATTGTTACATGGTGGTGGATGCAAGCTGGTGGACCCTTCTTTCCCAGATACCCACCTTACAAATGGTAACCTATTTCAGCTATGCATAGGGTGCATATACTGATATATTTACACTGGTCTATACCACTATTTATGGGTTCATACTCTTTCCTGGTACAGGACTTGCCCTAGGCTAGGAGTTTGGTTTCTAATTGTTTAAACCTAGCCACCACAGCTAATTCACAAGTGTATGTCAGAAAACACCCCTTTTGGGTAAGTTTTTTTATGGCCCTTTTTCTGTTTCCTCTAGTTTCTCATTTAATCTTGCCCCTTTCCTTTCTTTGATGCCTTAATCGCTGCTTAAGATTCCATATGATAGGGCTTAGTGCTTTTGGAATGGGAATTAGCATTTTCCTTTATTCCTATTTAATTCCACCAAGCTATCAATATTCACAGAACAAGCTTTGGGAGGTACTCTGCTTAGGTATGAAACTTTTCAGCTTAATCTATTGGGATCCAGTTGCATACCATCTATCACACCGCCTACAATAATTTAATTTAATTTGATTCAGATTTTTGGCTTCAAAGTAATGCCACGCTGGTACCTTATGTTATGTGTTATGACCAGTAATATTATAATGGAATGTAAATTAAGAATATAATCTTATATTTCACATACATATACAATATTTACAGTGGCCCATATATATCTGCTCCCATGTTCACCCAGAGTATATGCCTTAATGCCCCCCTGTGATTGTCAGCCAACTTGGTCTAGTCTCTGAGGTAAATCTCTTGTCTCTAAGGCAGCGTACACACGATCAGTCCATCCGATGAGAACGGTTCAAAGGACCGTTTTCGTCGGTTAACCGATGAAGCTGACTGATGGTCTGATGTGCCTACACACCATTGGTTAAAAAAAAACGATTGTGTTAGAACGCGGTGATGTTTACGTGTTTTAACACAGCGACGTGCTGAAAAAAACAAAGTTCAATGCTTCCAAGCATGCGTTGACTTAATTCTGAGCATGCGTGGCATTTTAACCGATGCTTTTGCATACTAACGATCGGTTTTGACCCATCGGTCAGGCGTCCATCTGTCAAATTTTAAAGCAAGTTCTCTTTTTTTGACCGAAGGATAACTGACCGATGGGGCCCACACACAATCGGTTTGGACCGATGAAACGGTCCTTCAGTTGGTTTTCATCGGTTTTGACCAATCGTGTGTACTCGGCCTTACACAACTCTTATAAATCAACATATTGCATGATATGTATTGAATATCTACGTCATTAGAGATTTCATTATGTTGTATATACATTTATGTTTTTGATTTCCAGTGTCCTGTCTCCTCCGTATTTCTTCTGTAGAAGCAGGTGACCGTGAAACATGTCGCGAGTTTGGAGGTCTACACTTTCATACCTTCCCTGGAGGTTATCTCCAGGTAGAAGTGGCACCAATGTTGGGGGTGTAGCAACCGTCAAGAGGGACATATATATTCATTGTATGCCTATGTGACACTTTCTTTTTCATGTTGTTGATTATATGTATATAAATAAAATGTATTGTTTAAAAAAAAATGCTTGTAATGTTCTATGACGGTACCCATAAAATCCTGTTGCCTGTTGCCTCACCACTCCAATTGTGCTTCTTTATGATATTTAGGATGCGGGTAACTGCATTTTAGAATAAATGCATTTATGAGCAGCCACTTTAAAATAGGCTTGTATAGTAGTTTTCAAGGTAGATATGATAACCTTTTTAAAACAGTGGGAATGCCAGGTCCCAGTCAATTTTTCTGCTTGTGTTGATATAGGTTGGGGGCTGTAACTGGGAGTCTTTGCCTTCATACACACTGAAAGCATGCACATATCCTGTGGTTCTTTCACAAAGTTTGTTGAGTTTCAATCCATACCTGGTCCTCTTACTGGGAATGCATTGCTTGACTTGCAGCCAGACAAGGGTTCCATCCACACAAATGTTTTGGTCTGGAACATACATTTCTGCTAATCTCTTAGAAAAATTATTTATATTTATATTTATATTATTTTATCATAATTTATCATAGTTGGGGTGATCTCGGCACTGTGAGTTATCATTGAAATGCAGGAAGCATATGATCATGTCATAGAATGATCTGGACATTACAGCAGAATAAATTGGTATGTGACGGATGGTGTGGGTGGACCAGTAGGCATGTAATTTGTTTTCATTTGATTTTGTAAGCCCCATGCTAAATGTAAGGCACAAAAACAGTTTCAACTCATCCACTGTAGGTTGTTGCCAATGAAACAGACGAGCATAGGACGAATTGGGGTTGGTGGCAATATATTACTCTGCAAAAAGGTTAGTCCGGTCCACAATATATTGCAGTAAATCAGCAAGGAAAAAAATAAATTTCATGTAGCAAAGTCTTTTACCTCTCCTAGTCGAATGAGAACCTTCAAGGCCAAAGTCAGTTGATATCCTTTAATGATGTAGTGGGTGGGTTGTGAGGCATAGTGTGTGCAAAGATGGTGAGAGTCATTGGGTGCCAGACACTTCTTGGATGCAAAAGAGGATTTATTTCTTTTAACAGTCCTTTTTATATTTTGCAAGGGAAAGAGGGTTAGAGCCAGGACACCTTTGACTAGTTACAATTTCAATTGTCAGACTCCGAGACTACAATAAGAGGACAGGCGTACAGGGAAAGGCCCCAGCAAGATGCTACTTCTGCAGGTTTGCTGTCCCCTATGGCAACAGTATCTAACATTTCCTAACACAAAGTTCAACAGTTCTCTCAACTTCACTACAATATCCACTTGTAGCTCTTCAGCCCCTTGAGCTCCTAGTCTCTCACTAGACCCTCTAATTCACTGACTCTGAATCCTGTGAGCTCCTCAAGGTTTTTGCAGTGGTATCTCCCTCAAGGGTCATCCATGCTTCTCCGTGGGGTCCCTAGCTTGGCACTCCAGATACCTTTCAAGCTTCACTCCTGCTAACTGGCTCGGTCCCTGGCTTGACACACAAGGCTGCTCTGCAAGCCTCACCTCCGCTGGTTGGGTCCCTGACTTTATAACTGCCTGAAGTTTCCTAATTCTCCGCCGTGCCCATTCAGTGAGAGTACTGCTCCGGTACTTGCTTCAGTCACTCAGTGTGGTCCCTGGTAAAGGTGGTTGGTCCCTTAGTGGCGACAACTTCCCTTCTACCTCCGACCACGACAGGTTCTCTGGCCAGCATAACTGTCACTAACCCTGTACCGTCCCTAACCTTGTGCTGCCCTCTTACTTCTGGATAGACCCTCACATAATGCCCACGGGATAGGCCCAATCTCTGGCCTATTAGCCCGGGGTGTATGACACACGTCCACCCAGACAGAGGTCCGGGTGGCACAGAACATATCACCTGAGACTCCACCCGAATATATAGGTTCTCCCAGCAGGCTAAGGGATTCAAGAAAACACCTGCCCATTGGCTGAGATATACAATATACCCATAACCTATAACTTTACCTTTAAATGTCCTTCTCACATCTAATGCCACCAAGTGGGAGAAGAGAAAAGTGCAACAAGGCCAAACTTAAGGAGAAATCAATGGATCTCTAAAAACTATCTACAGTAGCTACTCCTGACAATGTATTTGGTGAGGAGCTCTCTGACTAAAACCCAGGGCGCTACATTCAGAAAAATTGTCAGTGTTGGGCTGCACACCTGGCTGTTCCTTTTTAGTCTAATTCCATTGTTGTTGGTGCCGTTGGGGTGTATGGTGCTGCTGGTCTTCTGAGCATCCTCCAATTTGGTCACCAATCCACTACCTTCTACTGGCTCATAGTTCAAATCAGAATCGGATAGTAAGAGCTCCCTGCTGCTCTCATCCGACATACTAAGGATTTTATGTACCTCCTTACTAGGTTCACTGATGGACTGATTTGACAAGTTCTCTCTTTTAGGGGGCCATGTGGGGTACAGTAATGGGTTTGGTAAGTGGTTAATTCACTGTTTCTCCGTTCTCCTCCTCACAGAGGATCGGTGTGTGAGGAAAACCGGGTCAATTTACATTTGTAATTTGTGTCCAGTCACAGCCGGTCATGTGGTAAAGAGCCAATTTCATTGATTCTTTACCCTGATCGGGGACGCACTAATTACTGTATAAATGTGACACATCTGGTCCAATAATCCCTATCTCAGTAAATTGATATATTATGGGAGATATATTGATGACGTGGTGGTAATTTGGGACGGCGATGCCAATGAGATTGATACTTTCGTTGAGCATTGCAATAATAATCCCTATGGCTTGTCGTTCACTTATGTTTGTGATTACGACAAACTTGTATTCTTGGATCTTGAGTTGTTCCATCGCAACGGCAACATAGAAGCTAAGACACATTTTAAACCCACTGCGGGTAATTCCCTTTTGCACTACAACAGTTGCCATTACAAAAAATGGATTGATAACATCCCCAAGGGCCAATTCTGCCGTCTTAATCGTAACTGCACCCAGAAAAGTCATTATGTCGAACAAAGTACAATTTTAAAGAAAAAATTATATGAAAAAGAATATCCGACCTCCCTAGTAAACCAAGCATGTGACTATTATTTAAATTCAGATTTACCAACAACCACACAAAAACAGGTACCAAATTCATCAACTCGTTTTATCACAAAATTTCATACAGGTTTTAAAACAATGGAGTCAATTTTTAAAAAATATTGGCCCCTTCTCTTAGAAGACCAACACTTAAAAATGCTTTTACCACAAAAACCTGTGATCACTTATCGCCGGGCCACCAATTTAAAGAACAAAATAGCCCCAAGCAAATTGAAAGTGCCACCGTCCCAACATTTTATTCCTATGATTTCATTACAAGGAATGTTCCAATGCAAGAAAAAAACATGTAAAACATGTAGCTTTGTCAATCATGGACAAAAGCAGTTTACTAACAAAGGAAATACATACTTGAGCAAAGATTTCTATAATTGTGGGTCAGACTTTGTAGTGTATGCCTTGACCTGTCCTTGTTAACTGTTATACATAGGCCGCACCATACGCCCACTTCGCCAACGTTTTGGCGAACATAGAAGAAAAAATGAGGCTGGTAAAGATAAGCATAGTGTCCCACGTCATTTCGTGGAACAACATGGTAAATCTACCAAGGGTCTGAAAGTATGGGTCATTGAACAGATCCCCAGTAACCTTACGGAGGCTGAAAGATTCCATCGTCTATGTGAGAGGGAAACCTACTGGATCTATTCCCTTGATACTTTAAAACCAGGAGGTATGAACGAAGAACTAGAAATTGCCACTATTTTATAAGTGCAATATTTAAAGAGTTAAAACTAATCAATCTTTTATCAGATCTTTAACAATATTACCCTATTCATATTTAGTTGAGAATATTTAGATGTGCATGCTTATATATGTATGTATATGCACATGTATATGTATAGACATCATAAACAGTATGTAGATTGTCCCATAATATAACAACCCTATTTTTACCTCTATTTTTATGATAATATTCATCAATTTTAAAATTTGTTTCACTTAAATATAGTGTTATCCTTTTATTTATTAATTTAATCAGTCCCATCATCATCCACTAGGGGGTGTTAGCTCACATCAACTTATGCAATTTTTTAATTTGAGAGGCCTATTAACAATAGTTTTTTTAGGTAGAAGTGAACACCAGATTGTGATTTTTAATGAATTGATTGTAATATTTTTATTAGATGTTTTATGTGTTTACATGTATTGAAGTCAGAATATATGTCCTTGTAGTAGTAAGTACTAAAAATCCTATTAATTTGTCACTATATATGGCCAGTTATAGCAAGTGTTTTAAATAGTACTGATTTTTCATATTTGTTGAATTTTTACTATTCTGCCACAAGATGGCGATCACAGGCAGACTTCTATATAAGCTGGCCTTAGCAACCCATTAGAAACAGCTTGAAAAAGGTGCGCGCCGTGTGACAGACATCCAACACACGGCAATTGCACGGAAACGCGTCGCATCCTTGAGGTATTGCGTGATGACGTCATCCCCCCTCGCCAAGCCGCAACCATAGCTTCTCAGTGTGCGCTCCAAAGTGCGTTCCAGCTCCTCTTGATGATTCACTTGCATACTAATACCGGCACGCTTCCGGACTCAGCGTTGCAGGTATTACTTCCCCCGCACAGCAGATATCAGCTGGATGATTTCCCTGGGACGTTATCTATCCTCGGCTGGTTTGACGATCCATGCAGACCCTCACCTCACTCTATGCCTGTGAACTTCAATTACCATGTGAGTGCTTTTGTGTTATTGTATCATTAAAAGTTCAGCAGTTTTATTTATTGGCGCCTGTCCTTTTGTTTGCTTTTTACTCATTCTGCTATAGACTGGGCGGTAAAGGGTAAGTTAACCTTTAAAAAAAAAAAAAAAGTCACATCTTTTTGCAGGTAAAAAAATGTGCATTTGTTTTTGTTTTTTTACTTGGAGCCAGGAAAGCATTGCACCTGCGATCTGCAGATGACAGATGCCATGCAGGACTTTTTCAGACTTCTCAGTGTATCTGTCTGCTCATTCCTCATACGGCCAGGCAGATACACACTGACAGGAAGAATGAATGATCTACCAGAGCGCCCAACAGCACCGGGTAGTTAATTAAAACTACAAGCCTATAGCCGCAAAGGGGCGGGGGGGGGGGGGGTTTGGACAGGCTGCAGTTGCTGAAACATGTTACTTTACATGTTCCACCCTAAATATGGATGTAACATGTGACTTGTTCCAAAAGGTGAACTTATCCTTTAACCACTTGAGGCCCGGCATATGCTCAATTGACGGCAGCTTTGGGGATCTGAATTTCCAAGCTGCCGTCAATTGACGGCATTGTTTTTTCCGGCCACTGGGGGGCGTGCGCGCCGATGGCGGCGTGCGCGCGCACCCGGCGCGTCCCCGAGATGCCGATGCGCGTGCCTGGCGGTCGCGATGTCCGCCAGGTACCCGCTGATCGGCAGTTTTAGAGCAGGGACGTGAAGCTCTGTGTGTAAACACAGAGCTCCACATCCTGTCAGGGAGAGGTGACAGATGCTGTTTCTCTTGTACATAGGGAGACAGCATCGGTCACCTCCCTCAGTCACCCCCCTCCCCCCACACAGTTAGAACACTCATAGGACACACATTTAACCCCTTCTTCACCCCCTAGTGTTAACCCCTTCACTGCCAGTTACATTTATACAGTAATTAGTGCGTTTTTATAGCACTGATCGCTGTATAAATGTGAATGGTCCCAAAAATGTGTCAAAAGTGTCCGATGTGTCCGTCGCAATATGGCAGTCCTGCCAAATTTTGCAGATCACCGTATTACTAGTAAAAAAAAAAAAAATTGTCAGAATTCTATCCCTTATTTCCCAGCCACTATAATCTTTGCGCAAACCAATTACTATATGCTTATTGCGATTGTTTTTTTTACCAAAAATATGTAGAATACATATCAGCCTGAACTGAGAAAAAAAAAAAAATTTAAAAAAAAAATGGATTTTTAATATAGCAAAGAGTAAAAAATATTCTGTGTTTTTTTTTTTTGTTTATAGCGCAAAAAAAAAAAAAACGCAGAGGAGATCAAATACCACCAAAAGAAAGCTCTATTTGTGGGGAAAAAAAGGACGTCAATTCTGTTTGTAAGGCACATCGCACGACCGCGCAATTTTAATTTAAAGCGACGCAGTGCTGAAAGCTGAAATTTCGCCTGGGCAGGAAGGGGGTATATGTACCCAGTAAGCAAGTGGTTAAGCTATACTTTAAAGTAGATCGTACTTGTTTAAAAAAATAGCTGTCAAACCCGTAGATAGAATATCTCCTGGTAGAAGTGTATAGCCTATATAACTGTGAAGTATAAAACTTCATAATCTTGCATATCACAAAATAAAAACATAAAAAAATGCAATGTCTTTAACATTTTCAGCTGCACCAACCATTTATCTACTTTACCAGATTTCTTTAAAACTACAGGAGCTAATAAATAAATACACACATATATATTTATATATATATATATACACACACTGCATATATTTTTTGTTTTGTTTTTTGCTGAAATTAAATGATACAATTTAGCACACAAAGACACACTCCCTAGTCTTATTATACACAATTGTCATACACAAATGTGATGCACAAGTAATCTGTGCTCTCCTTTTCAAGGAATGTTTCTGAAAAATTAACATTTATTCAGGAGACCTAAGTTGTCAAGGTGAAATTGTATAATATAATTGCAATCATTAATAAAATGTCTGGAAGAAGTAGTAAAAAAATTGAATTTTGCTGCATAAATGCTAGTCCTGCATGAAAAAATTGTGAATAACAACAAATGTGCTGACCACGTTGGGCACAAACAATAGAAAAACTCTTCTTGCACTTATTTACTGGCGTTTGCAAAATTCTTGTGAACAGAGCAGCCTGTATTAACCTATTGTTAAAAAGGTAGGTATGCCAATAACAAATCACATTGCTAAAGCCCTGCAGACAATAACAATTTAATTAATGCCACCTAAAGTCATGTAAATATTAAGAACTGTTGAGTTTTTTCTGTGCTTTAAACTTTTAGTTAAAGAAAGTCAATACTGTAACTTATAACTGTAACTGTAACTGATAACATCCAAAAACTTATGCTGATAATTTATATTTGCATTTTTTTAAACAATGGGCCTTAAATCTAATTGGTCATATAAAAAATATGGAAAACATTTCTGTGTTTGTAAAACTATAGTATATAGTACGGTAATTAACTTTTTGAAAAATGTCAATATACTAGGAGAATGAAATGTTTGCAAATGCAATAAAAATCAATAAAAATACAATAAAAAAAGCTAATCACACTGCTCTTACCTTTACTTGCCAAAGGTGGGTTTGCTGCTTTTCTTTACAATCATATGCATCCATTATTTTAGCATAGTATATCTAGTTTTGTCTAGATGTAACATCTTTAAAGGGATGCATAAAAAGTACATTATATGCTGCATGCATTGGTCAATCATAATGCAAACTGCTATATGCAAAGAGTCATAGTACTTTGTCCAAACAGGTTGGTCTCTACATGATGTGCATCCGAGACAGGTCTATTTATTCTGATGCTGCTACATGCTATTTATAGTCCATACATAGAGATGGATTGTTTGACATATGCATAGGACCATCTGTACAGAAAATCTCTTGTTGTATATCTGTTTTGCCTTGTGATAGACACATCTGTCCTATCCGCACATGGCATATGTCACTCCCTCTGCTCTCCTGAGAGAAGGTAAAGCCACAGAGTCTGTTAAGGTCTTCACCAGTTCAAGAAGCACCACATTTAAAAAACACCTGTTGTACATGCTTTTAACTTATCTGCTTTAGACTCTAAAAACAAATGCCTATTCTTAGTCATTAGAACACTTTAGCAACTAAGGTTTAATGCTGATTAGAGACAGATAGATTTCTCATTAAGAATTCAAGTAGTAAAAAAGGTTTGCATGTTCTTATGTACATTGCCAGACAACTAAGACCCCCCTACGTTTTCCCCAACTTGGCCAATGTACAGTGTACGCGAACATGGCATGAAAAGCTAGTTTCCATCTATATTTCTTAGAAAGGGAATAATCTGTCTTTCGTTGTAGAGAGAATTCCTGGGATGCTGTGAAATTTCTCTGTGCAGTAAAAAGTGCTTCCAACACTCTAAGACATTCATAATCTCTAATTAATCCCTACACATAGTTGTCATTGCAAGAGATACCCTAATGTCTTGCTTTGTGTAGTACATGACCATTACATCTAAACTGGATTACTTGCATTGTTTGTGAAAATTGTTTACTAGATCTTATAAGGTAGGGGCAATGGATCATTTGGTCATTAAGGTATGTTAGATAACGGAGAATGAAAAAAAAAATTCACAGAAAAACTGCTTCAAAGTAAGGAGTTGAAAGCAATGGTTGCATCAGCACTTGTTGCTAAGTAGGTGCATCAAGGACTGGCAGATCTAAATCTGGCCATACACCTGGTATTTGTGAAATTGGAAAACAATTGCAATTGAGAAATTGGGGTTTCAATTGAGAGCAAGGAGATGGTATGGAAATGTAACCAATTGAATGCAGTGAAATAATCGAATGCCTTGTACACATGATCGGTTTTCCCGGCGGGAAAAAGTTGGAGCTGGAACCCTCCCCCGCCCCCCCCCCCTCCAAAAAAAATGACATACATTAAAGCGGAAGTAACATTTTTGGGTGGAACTGCGCTTTAAGTATCTCATTAAAAAAAATTGTAAACTCTTTCCAAATCCTTGTTTTCTTTAGCAGGCCCTGCATTGCAACCTGCCATGCCATATTAGTCTGCCAAATTTTAGGACAATGGGCTCTATTCATGCTGACTCCGTGAAGCCTCACAACCTCTTTGATGAATACCCTGGCCCTCTCTATGGCCAAAAGGGTACCCTTCAATGGCACAAAATTGGCCATCTTGGACAAACAGTCAAACACCACGCAGATGGCTGTGCACCCTTCTGGCGGTGGTAGTTTTGCAATAAAGTCTATGGCGATCATACTCCACGGCCTGTCAGGAACTGTCAGAGATGAGAGTAGACCCCTGGCATGGTTTTTAGGGCTTTTACTGTGGGTACAGACTAGGGTTGTCCCGATACCACTTTTTTAGGACCGAGTACAAGTACCGATACTTTTTTTTTATGTACTCGCCGATACCGATTACCGATACCTTTTTTAAATGTGTCCATATGTCCCCAAATGCAGCCATGTGCCCCCAAATGCAGCCATGTATCACAAAATGCAGCCATGTGTCCCCAAATGCAGCCTTGTCTCCAAATGCAGGCATGTTCCGAAATGCAGCCATGTCCCCAAATGCAGCCTTGTCCCCAAAGAGAAATCCAAGCGCCCCCCCGTCGCCATCTAGTTGATCAGCGCGGGGAACATTATAGCTTTCATTTGAATAGCTGTGTGTTCCCCAGCCGCGCCTCGTCATATATAGCCTCTCCCCCTTGTCTGCGCACTTTGATAGACAGATCACCCATCCAATCCTGGGATGGGTGATCTGTCTATCAAAGTGCCTGGACAAGCAGGAGGGACTATATATGATGAGGCGCAGTGGGGAACACACAGCTATTCAAATGAAAGCTGTAATGTTCCCCGCGCTAATCAACTAGGCGGCGGTGGCAGGGGGGAGGGCTTAGCTTTCTCTTTGGGGACTAGACGGCGGCAGCAGCTCTCCGCCCCCTCTCCTCCCACTCTCCACCCCCTCTCCACCCGCTCTCTGAAGAAAAAAGTGTATCTGTGAAGCAAAATTTCCCCCGGTCCCCCAAAAACCTTTCTGGTGCTGGAACTCTTGGTTCAGGGGGTGGCATCATGACTGAGGGCACTGTAGTAGAAGTCCTGGTGGTAAAGGGCTCAGAATTTGTCGCTGTGGTGGGTGTACTCGCTGGTCCAGCTGCTTGTAGCCATCCTGCAGGGATTGGACAGCTTGGGTCAGAGCAGTGAGATGCTGGCAGATGTCATCTGGAGGCCAACTTCCATGGCTCTCTGATACTGTCACGTACCTGACGGATGAACCTTATGTGTAGCAGGAAGGCCTGGCATACAACCCCGGCTCAAGGACCACCAATGTTATGAACAGTGGCTACAAGAGATGAGTGGTGTAAGAGTGCCTGGATCATATCTTGTGCAGCTGATGAATTCCCAGTGTAGACCAACAGGTAACAGCAGGTGTAGTCAGCTCAGCAGACAGGAAGCAGGAAACTGGAAGATGCAGAACTGGGGAGACACTGGATGCATGGTCAGACAAACCAGGGTTCAGTAACAGATGATCAATCAGACACAAGAGGCAGGCAGAGAGTGGTCAGTATATAGGCAAAAGTTTGGCGACAGGATATCAGTCAAATTTGGAGATAAGCGTAGTCACAAGGCAAGCCGGGGTCAGGATGTCAGTCAATCGTAGTCAAACAAGCCAGGTCAAAATAGGAAACAGATCGGATCTCGGGAACAGGTACACACAGAAAAAGGTATGAGCTGCAGATCAGACAGCAAAGTCTCTATGCAGCGGAGCTGTTTAAGAAAGGCAGCTTGGCGCCAATCACTGCAATTACTCTTTATCATTGTTAACTCTAAGGTGACCCCTGTGCTGGATGGCAGATCCATGACAGTGCTTCTTCTTGAGACACTCCTTTGTTGCCTTGGAGGTATGTTTTGGGTCATGGTCATACTGGAAGACCCATTCATGACCCATCTTCAGTGTTCTGGCTGAGGGAAGAACATTTCCCATACATGGCCCTGTCCATTGGCCCCTCAATGGGACAAAATTAGCCTGTACCTTTAGCAGAGAAACAGCTCCAAAGCATAATGTTTATACCTCTGTGCTTGACTGTAGGGATGGTGTAATTAGGGTCATAGTCAGCATTTTTCTTCCTCAAAATATGGCAAGTTGAGTTAATGCCAAAGAGCTCAATTTTGGTTTCATCTGACCACAGTACTTTTTTCTAATCCTTTTCTGAATCAAGAGAATACAAAACAGAAACGCAATATGTTAACCATGTTACCATATCAGCCAGGCTCAAGCCTGAAAGCCTGATGAGGTGGAAGGATGGAAAAAAAGAGTAAGGGAGGAAAGACATTAAAAAAGTAGGAAGAAAAGAATGAGTAAGTAGGAGAAAAAAGACAAGTAGGAATATGAGAGAAGGAAAAGAAAAACAAATAAAGTTGGGGGGCAATATTAGATTGATAGAAGCGAGGAGTCGGTCATTAAAGTTCATGTGTGTGTAAAGACAGGCGCTCCAATACTTTTGGTAATATAGTGTAGATAGATAGATACTTTGCACAGAGCTGTTTTTACTTAATCCTGCAGCAACTTTTGATTGTTCTTCTCATTTTGTGACTAGAAACATCTTGAAGCCACATTTATAATTTACTTAGGCTTCACAAATGCGGATTAGCGTAGAGCTGTTTATAGCTCTATAATCTAAAGCTGGATCTGAGTATGTGCTTTGCAGGCATAGTACCTGCTGTTGACTGTGATGATCCAAGAGTTTACTGAGTTTAATACAATCAACATGGTAACACAGATACTGTATTTAATGTGTGTTGTGTTTTAGATGGGTAATAATTTACATGGCTTATATTCTACAATCTGAGTACTCTGTGTGCATTCTGACCCCTCACAGTATCTCTTAGGCCACGTACACACGATCAGACCGGTCCAATGAAACTTGTCAGACGGACCGTTTTCATCGGACCATGCTGAAGTGGTCTGATGGTCTGATGTGCATACACACCATCGGAGCAAAAATCCAATCAGACCAGAACGCGGTGACATAGAACACAACGACGTGATGAAAAAACGAAATTAAATGCTTCCAAGCATGCGTTGACTTGATTCTGAGCATGCGTGGGTTTTTGGTCTGATGCTTTTGTGTACCAACAATCGAATCTGTCCGCCGGACAGGTGTCCGTCGGAACAGATTTTAAAGTACACACCATCGAATTTGTCCGATGAAACTAGTCTTCAGACAAGTTTCATCGGAACGATCTGATCGTGTGTACGCGGCCTTAAGGTGATCATTGTTTGACACAAATGCTATTTGAAAAAATCTTTTACAGAATACGTAATGTGTGAATAATCTTATGATTGTCGTGCAATGTGGTGGTGCCAGGCAGATGTTTTACATCAGGGGTAGGCAACCTTAAAGAGGTGGAGATTTACTTGAACAACATGGGAGAAATTAAAGATCACCGGGCATAGTGTCGCCTCCTCGCATCTGATTCAAACCTATAATTGCTGCACTACCATGTGGCAATCACGTGCATTGCACAACATTCATGAGTTTAAATCAGGTGGTGAGAAGGCACATTAGTGTGAAATCAGCCCTATACTATTATGCCCATTGTATTGCTTCACACTGACCTGAAGATCTCTTCTTTCCTGCTGCTGGCACCACTCTGGAGATCGCTAGCCAGGATAAGAGGTGGAGTGTAGTTGGTACCACTCCACATGGGACAGGATTCAGCCCTACAGAGAAGGCATCTGCTTATGTGGCCCTTGCTCACTACTACAGCTCAAACTTTACAAGTAGTCCCTCTGCATTGCACTCTATTTGATTCTCTTAAATAGTGGGTCAGCAAGCCAAGACCGTGATCTACCAGTCAACTAGTAGATTGCGCTCTATAGGTTGCTGACCCCCTTTTAGATCATTTTATCTATAAGATCTGCCTGTCAATTGAAACCTAAGTGTTCTAATATAAAAGACAAAAATGTGTTTGATAAAAAAACTTCAACTGCTTTTATATATCTGCTTTATTATTGCGGAATACAACATTTAGCAACAAATGAACCATGTCACAAAATGTTTATCTTTATATCTGGGACCAAAATTAATTATTCACAGCATTTCTTGACCTGTTAAAATGTTTTAAATTCTTTCACTAATTTAGGATTTCCTATAGGGATTGAAAACATAGTCTAATCCTGCTTACGTTTACAAAAAAAAAGACCCTCCTTGCATAAATGAAACAACAAAGCAGGATTTTACGCATAACTCCAGGGTAAATTTTCAACACATACAGTGATTTAAAGCCAATAAAAGCCTAATTTATTGTATTTATATACTTTAAAAATTTACATAATAAAACAAATAACCAGCCAATCTCTGTGTGCGATAGATTGCAACAATTTACAAACATAAGTATTTGCAGCACTTAAAATTGATGCATTTCATTATTTTGGGCTTCTGTTTCTCGGGCTAAGCACTGACATAAGGGCTTAACTACATCATCCAATCTAAAGTTGCAAAAATATCTCCATTTGCAAACTCATATTAATCATTCCAGGAGGGCATGAAAATATATTGTATAAAATACATCCATAAATAGACAGGGGTAGACTAAGGTATTTGTAGTTCCCCTACTCCCTGATTACAAACGCTACATATCGAGGTATCCAGATACTGATAGGAAGTTATCAATAGGTAGTGCACACTGCACAGTATGGTGACTAAATAGGTCTCTTCTCAGCCAAACATACCTTCTGATTGGAATGGTGGCTCTATTCCCTACCCATCCTACTTTAGTACGTTTTCAATGTAAATATTTATTATTTGATCAAGTAATAAGAATTGCAACTGAGCTGAATCGTGACAGTTGAGGGGTCCCTCGACTCTTCCAGTACTGGACTCCTTGACTGTCACTAAGTGAGGCCCCCTAGGCTGCTGAGCTGGACCCCTGGACTGAAGTCAAGCCAGGCCCATGGACTTCCCCTGAACAGGTTTCCTGCACTCATCTGAAGCCTAGTCATTTGTCTGCCACTGAGCAGAGTCCATTGCCTGCTGCCAACCTAGGCCATTGCACTGCAATTGAGCCAGGTCCTAAACTTAAAGCGAGCTGGGAACCTGGACTTATTCTGAATCATGCCTAGATGGGTACCCTTTGCTGTCCCTAAACCATGCCACTGGACTGCTCCTAAGCTGGGTCCTTTGCCTGACACAAAGCAGGGCCCCTGCACTCCTTGGTCCGGATATAATTTATTCACGCACTCGTTATGTATTTGCACTGGCATATGAGTTTATTTGCACTGCAATAGCAGGTTTATTTATTTATACCTTTTATATATATATACATTTTTCACTTATTTTTTATATTTTAATTACGCGTCTATGAATTGCCAGACATACTTTCTATATCTGATAACACGTGTATGAATACAATATATTAATTTACGTAATGAAATAGCACATGTGACCTTACCATAAGATACTTGAAGCAGGCATTGGGTCATATACTACATAAGCAGCGCCACTTCCACTCTCTAATTCCATAGTAATTAGAGTTGAGCGGACACCTGGATGTTCGGGTTCGTACCCGAACCCGAACTTTAAAAAAAAAGTTCGGGTTCGGGAACCCGAACCCGGACTCCGAACCCCATTGAAGTCAATGGGACACAGACTTTTAGTAAAAAAAAAAAAAGGTCCCCCCCAAATTCAATAACCAGGCCCTTTAGGTCTGGTATAGATATTAAGGGGAACCCCGCCGTCAATTAAAAAAAAAATTACGTGGGGTTCCCCCCAAATATCTATAACCAGACCCTTCAAGTCTGGTGTGGATTTTAAGGGGAACTCCACCCCAAATTTAAAAAAAAATGGTGTGGAGTTCCCCATAAAATCCACACCAGACCCCTTTTCCAGAGCATGTTGACTTGGCCGGCCGCAGAAAAGAGGGGGGGACAGAGTGCAGCCCCCCCTCTCCTGAACCGCACCAGGCCACATGTCCTCAACATTGGAAGGGTGCTTTGGGGTGCCCCCCAAAGCACCTTGTCCCCATGTTGATGGGGACAAGGGTCTCATCCCCACAACCCTTGGTGGTTGTGGTTGGTTGTGGGGGTATGTGGGCAGGGGGCTTATCAGAATCTGGAAGACCCCTTTAACAAAGGGGACCCCCAGATCCTGCCACGTCACGTGACCCTGTCCCCCTCTAACACACACAGTGCTACGTCACTGGGACAGCCCAGACATGCCCCTTGCATCAGAGGGGGACGGGGTCATGTGACGCATTGGCCCTCCTCCCCTATAAAAGAAACACCAAAGCTCCGGCGCTTCATTCGCGGAGCTGTGCTCTGAATGGATGGATCTTCTCATCGCTGGACCAACCAGCCGACGCTGGAGAGATCACCGCTGGATACAAGACAACGTTGGAGCAGGGAGCAGCATCGATCGTCTATTTTCACCGCTGGGTTTTTATTTGGTTTAATTAATAAAGTCATTTGTTCTACGGTGTGTGTGTTTTTTTTCTGAAAACTACTATTTACACTTCCTTCGTGAAATGGTAGGGGTACAGTGTACCCCATTACCATTTCACACAGGGGGGGCCAGGATCTGGGGGTCCCCTTTGTTAAAGGTGTCTTCCAGATTCTGATAAGCCCCCTGCCCGCATACCCCCACAACCACCGGGCAAGGGTTGTGGGGATGAGACCCTTGTCCCCATCAACATGGGGACAAGGTGCTTTGGGGGGCACCCCAAAGCACCCTCCCAATGTTGAGGGCATGTGGCCTGGTGCGTTTCAGGAAAGGGGGGGACGCACTTTTTTTTTAAATTGACGGCGGGGTTCCCCTTTTATATCCATACCAGACCTAAAGGGTCTGGTTATTGAATTTGGGGGGCCCCCGCCCAAAGTCCTTACCGAACCCGAACTTTACAGTTCGGGTTCGCTCAACCATAATAGTAATACATTCTGAATGATTTCAGAAGCGCCTCAAATTATTGTCAAAATCATCTGCATTTACTAATTGTAGCCCATCAACACAGGCCCTAAAGTTAGGTAGACATGGGTGGTTTTCTTCATTCACCCCAACGGGCTGAACGAAAAAAAACAAAAACATGAGAGGTCGTCGTACTAACACTTCGGATGTTAGGGGTGTACTATATCAAGAGGCAGGTTGGAACCAACAGCCTAAAGCCCTGTACATATGATCAGAAAATCGTCTGAAATATCGTACGATTTTTAAGAAGGTGTGACGAGAATATTACTAACTTGTCCGAATTTTGTATTCTGACAGAGAAAACGTGATTTACGTGCTGGCGTAGTATAAAGGAAGTGAAATTGCCATCATGACCCATGCAGACAACATCGGAGACTACATTAAAGCCCTGTACACAGAATCGATTTGTCCGCTGAAAACAGACTGTTGACTGTTTTCATCGGACAAGCCGATCGTGTGTGGGCCCCCATCGGTTTTATTTCAGTGTAAAAAAATAGAACATGTTTTAAATTTTTCCTATGGATAAAAAAAACGACAGAAAAATCGGATCGTCTGGGTGGAAGTCCATCCGACAAAAATCCATGCATGCTCAAACTAGCGCTCGTAATGGAGATAGCACATTTGTCATTCTTCAAATTGTTGCATAGTTTAATGCAGCGCATTGTTTTCTTCTTTTTAGAATAAAGAAGTTGTTTTGCTGCTGATATTTATACAGAGTTCTGACAAACTTATTTCTTTATTCTTTCTTGTGATCTCATGAATATTCGTATTGGTTTTTAATGCCAGATTTCCATAATAATGTTTTTTTTTTATCAAGATCTCCTTGTTTTTTTTGTTTTTTTAGCTTTTAATATTTTTTGTGATCTTAATTTTTTTTTGTCAAGTTATCACAACAAAATTATTATCTTGAATTTTTTTTTTTTACTCAAGGAGGTTGGTGGTTGGTTGGTTGGTGTTAATTACACATTGTATTTATGAAATGTTATGGCTACTCAAAAGGAAAGTATTTAACTCAAATCAAATCTCCATTTATTCTGGGTAAACAAAATAAAGAGGAAGGTCAGCAATTGAGAAATTAGTTACATTTAGGCATACTTTGGACCCCAAAGGTAGACATGAATTGTATTGAAAATAAAATTATTAACATGAAGAGTCCCTCTAATTGGGATCACAATTTGGTCCCCAAATCACAGAAATCAGGAGCAGCAGCAGATGTCATACATGTCCCCAAGCTGTGGTACTCCAACAAACTGCGTCTTCTGGCAGAGCAGCTTGAAGCCACAAAATCACTTTCTGGTCTTCCTTGTAGCCTTCCTTCCACTGCTCCCTGCCGTGTTCCCTCCACGCTTCCCTGCAGCATTCCTTCCACGGCTCCCTCCATGCCCCCTTTGAGGCTGAGGCTGAGGCTCTGGTGGTGGGAATGTAGCAGGAGGAGAAGGAGGAGAAGGATGGTCCAGATCACACAGATGTGTGGCCTCTGTCAGCTGGCCCCTCACCGCCCTCTGAAGGACACTGAAGATCAGCTCCTCAGAGAGGGCACGTTGTCCCTCCTCCACTTTATGGAGCTTATCGGCCAGGTAGCAGATATAGGCCTCTACAGGGGGTTGAGGGGGCCCCTCATTATGACAGCTGCGTCCCTGATGATCTTAAGCGATTCCTCCTCAACCTGCGTCATCCTCCTTGGTCTTTTGGCTCTGACGTGGAGGGGAGGCACCTGGGACTGGGTGCTGCCACTTGGCCTGGGCACCTGCTGACTGCCACTTGGCTCAGCCTCCTCCTGGCTGCCACTCACCCCTGCCTCCTCCTGGCATGCTCAAACTAGCGCTCGTAATGGAGATAGCACATTTGTCATTCTTCAAATTGTTGCATAGTTTAATGCAGCGCATTGTTTTCTTCTTTTTAGAATAAAGAAGTTGTTTTGCTGCTGATATTTATACAGAGTTCTGACAAACTTATTTCTTTATTCTTTCTTGTGATCTCATGAATATTCGTATTGGTTTTTAATGCCAGATTTCCATAATAATGTTTTTTTTTATCAAGATCTCCTTGTTTTTTTTTGTTTTTTTAGCTTTTAATATTTTTTGTGATCTTAATTTTTTTTTGTCAAGTTATCACAACAAAATTATTATCTTGAATTTTTTTTTTTTACTCAAGGAGGTTGGTGGTTGGTTGGTTGGTGTTAATTACACATTGTATTTATGAAATGTTATGGCTACTCAAAAGGAAAGTATTTAACTCAAATCAAATCTCCATTTATTCTGGGTAAACAGAATAAAGAGGAAGGTCAGCAATTGAGAAATTAGTTACATTTAGGCATACTTTGGACCCCAAAGGTAGACATGAATTGTATTGAAAATAAAATTATTAACATGAAGAGTCCCTCTAATTGGGATCACAATTTGGTCCCCAAATCACAGAAATCAGGAGCAGCAGCAGATGTCATACATGTCCCCAAGCTGTGGTACTCCAACAAACTGCGTCTTCTGGCAGAGCAGCTTGAAGCCACGAAATCACTTTCTGGTCTTCCTTGTAGCCTTCCTTCCACTGCTCCCTGCCGTGTTCCCTCCACGCTTCCCTGCAGCATTCCTTCCACGGCTCCCTCCATGCCCCCTTTGAGGCTGAGGCTGAGGCTCTGGTGGTGGGAATGTAGCAGGAGGAGAAGGAGGAGAAGGATGGTCCAGATCACACAGATGTGTGGCCTCTGTCAGCTGGCCCCTCACCGCCCTCTGAAGGACACTGAAGATCAGCTCCTCAGAGAGGGCACGTTGTCCCTCCTCCACTTTATGGAGCTTATCGGCCAGGTAGCAGATATAGGCCTCTACAGGGGTTTGAGGGGGCCCCTCATTATGACAGCTGCGTCCCTGATGATCTTAAGCGATTCCTCCTCAACCTGCGTCATCCTCCTTGGTCTTTTGGCTCTGACGTGGAGGGGAGGCACCTGGGACTGGGTGCTGCCACTTGGCCTGGGCACCTGCTGACTGCCACTTGGCTCAGCCTCCTCCTGGCTGCCACTCACCCCTGCCTCCTCCTGGCTGCCACATTCTGGAGCCTCGTCCTCCTGGCTGAGCTCATCTTGTGTATAAAAAAAGGGACATTTTTGGTTCATCAATCACACACATTTTTTAGCTCATGACTGTTGCAATTAGAATGTTAAAGAAATAGAAAATACTTTCATTCTGACCCCAGTAGTTTTCATTCCTGTCCCAATCATTTCTGGCCACTACTGTTTTTTGTAATTATTTTATTTGGGAATAATACCATCTAGTTCTCAACAATAATTCTAGGCCAAGAAATATGTTGTAAAATACTATACCTGGCTATAGATGTGTAGATCCGGCTCTTCCAGCTCAGGTTGCTCCTCATCACCCTCTGCAGGGGTGGAGGAAAGGGTGGAAGGAACGCTGGAGGGAAGGGTGGAAGGAACGCTGGAGGGAAGGGTGGAGGGAAGACTCAAAAGTGATTCCCTGGCTTCAATCTGGTCGTCCAGAAAACGCAGCTGTTTGTACTGCCACAGCTTGGGCACATGTACTTGGTCTGCTGCTGCTTCTGATCTCTGGGACTGGCGGACCTCTTTGTACCACTTCTTGTAGCTATTCCTCATGTTATTAATTTTATTGTTCATCATGGTATAGTCTGCCTCTGGGAATCAGGTTTTCATATACTGTATTCAGCAAATTTTTCAATTGTTGCCCTTCATACCACACTGCTGTGGAATAAACTGTTTTTGACCTCCCATAGGTTTCTCAGTTCTCTATATTTCTCGAAAAAAGCAAGCATAATATCAGGTTCCCTTAATTTATGCATTATTTCTGCAAGATAAAACACAAGACATAAACACTAGGTCAGCTTAAAAATTGTCCTAATCTTATCCCAATATAGACCTTTATAATCATGAATCAGTATAGGCCACTGATGGCCCAAGTTTCATGTTTACCTTTGTTTGAGTCATTCTGCACTTTCGTTCGTCCTTACTCCACGCACACAACGTAGTATACTCAGCACACAGACATTTGAGGGCAGAAATTGCTTGGAAGTTGGGTACAATTGTCTGTTTTGGCAGAGTTCCAAAATGAACACAAGATTTTATTCTTGCATGTTTTGCTCCATGTGCTTGGATTGACTGGTTTTACATTTGTAATGACAACTTTCAGGTTGTTGGCCAAAGTTTTAATCGTTCGTAGTAAACATTGTTCATCAAAAACACGATGTTTCCCGCAGATCCAGGTAAACCACATGTGGTTATGCCTATTTGTATTAAAACAACGTTTATAAACACTGTTGTCTAGATGATGTGTTTGTTACTAGAATGTGAAATGCAAACTTGATTCAGTGTAAAGGAGAGGACACTCAGGAGCTGGTTACACATCTGTACTCAGGAGCACCTGTGTGGCCCACCAGAATAAACTTTTTAGGGTGTCCCACATAGGTGCTACAGTGAATACTTTGGGGGTGTCGCCATGTGTGTAACTTTGACAAAAACGATCAGTATTCCAGCTTGGGATCAGGAAACTGTGTGCATCTTCAATTTTTTTTTCTAAGGCTGAACTTTGTAAGTTCCATTGTTTTTATATCTTTGATTGTTTAAACCATGCCTGTTTAAGCAAACCAATAAAAAAAAAAAATGTAAACAATTTTTTTTATAGCGCACAAGTTGTGCACAAAGTAAAAATAGTTTTCTACTCAACAATGTGAAACTAGTGGGTTTGGACTTTTAAAAGGTACACAGTAGATATAGCAAAAAACTAAATATATTTTATTTACAGAGATGTCATAAAAAAACAGTTATATATCTATAAAATCAAAGCAATTGAATCAATATTATAACTGATCCTCACAGGTTATCACAGTATTGGTAACATGATACAGTTTGGTTTTAGAAACTCAAAAGTACAATCAAAAATATAACTGTAGTATCTATAACCAGGCGGTGGGTAAAGAGGAAAGGAGGGCTTGCTCTACATGTTTTACGCGTTGTTGAAACGCTTCCTCAGGAGCATAGACATATGAATAGGGTTGGCCACATTGGAAAAACAATAGTCGGCCTTTTAGCCTAGACAGTGGCAATGTGTTGTAATACAGTGCAGAAAATAAGTATTTGAACACCCTGCTATTTTGCAAGTTCTCCCACTTGGAAATCATGGAGGGGTCTGAAATTGTCATCGTAGGTGCATGTCCACTGTGAGAGACATAATAAAAAAAAAAAATTCCAGAAATCACAATGTATGATTTTTTTTAACTATTTATTTGTATGATACAGCTGCAAATAAGTATTTGAACACCTGAGAAAATCAATGTTAATATTTGGTACAGTCGCCTTTGTTTGCAATTACAGAGGTCAAACGTTTCTTGTAGTTTTTCACCAGGTTTGCACACACTGGGAGAGGGATTTTGGCCCACTCCTCCACACAGATCTTCTCTAGATCAGTTAGGTTTCTGGGCTGTCGCTGAGAAACATGGAGTTTGAGCTCCCTCCAAAGATTCTCTATTGGGTTTAGGTCTGGAGACTGGCTAGGCCACGCCAGAACCTTGATATGCTTCTTACAGAGCCACTCCTTGGTTATCCTGGCTGTGTGCTTCGGGTCATTGTCATGTTGGAAGACCCAGCCTCGACCCATCTTCAAAGCTCTAACTGAGGGAAGGAGGTTGTTGCCCAAAATCTCGCAATACATGGCCCCGGTCATCCTCTCCTTAATACAGTGCAGTCGCCCTGTCCCATGTGCAGAAAAACACCCCCAAAGCATGATGCTACCACCCCCATGCTTCACAGTAGGGATGGTGTTCTTGGGATGGTACTCATCATTCTTCTTCCTCCAAACACGGTTAGTGGAATAATGACCAAAAAGTTCTATTTTGGTCTCAACTGACCACATGACTTTCTCCCATGACTCCTCTGGATCATCCAAATGGTCATTGGCAAACTTAAGACGGGCCTTGACATGTGCTGGTTTAAGCAGGGGAACCTTCCGTGCCATGCATGATTTCAAACCATGACGTCTTAGTGTATTACCAACAGTAACCTTGGAAACGGTGGTCCCAGCTCTTTTCAGGTCATTGACCAGCTCCTCCCGTGTAGTCCTGGGCTGATTTCTCACCTTTCTTAGGATCATTGAGACCCCACGAGGTGAGATTTTTCATGGAGCCCCAGTCCGAGGGAGATTGACAGTCATGTTTAGCTTCTTCCATTTTCTAATGATTGCTCCAACAGTGGACCTTTTTTCACCAAGCTGCTTGGCAATTTCCCCGTAGCCCTTTCCAGCCTTGTGGAGGTGTACAATTTTGTCTCTAGTGTCTTTGGACAGCTCTTTGGTCTTGGCCATGTTAGTAGTTGGATTCTTACTGATTGTATGGGGTGGACAGGTGTCTTTATGCAGCTAATGACCTCAAACAGGTGCATCTAATTTAGGATAATAAATGGAGTGGAGGTGGACATTTTAAAGGCAGACTAACAGGTCTTTGAGGGTCAGAATTCTAGCTGATAGACAGGTGTTCAAATACTTCTTTGCAGCTGTATCATACAAATAAATAGTTAAAAATTCATAAATTGTGATTTCTGGAAAAAAAAAAATGGATTATGTCTCTCACAGTGGACATGCACCTACGATGACAATTTCAGACCCCTCCATGATTTCCAAGTGGGAGAACTTGCAAAATAGCAGGGTGTTCAAATACTTATTTTCTGCACTGTATATAGCCAGTCAGGGAAGTAATATCATGTAAAGAGAATTAAGGTAGCAATGACAGGACGATCTATGCTGGTAAGCAGAAAAAAGAACGAAGGAGACACAACTGATCCGGTGCAGTAATGTATATTAGTGCCAAAGCGATATTTAAAGTGGTAACCTCAATTCAAGCAATTTAGCATAGTACATCTGGTCCACTCGGTAGAGAGGTCAGAAACCCTTGGGTTCAGATTGAAATTGCACCGCCAGTGAGTATTCCCAAATTCGTTATGATCGCCTGTGGCATTCTCAACAACCCGACGGGCTCTAGCCAGCCGGTAATTAAAAACCCTCCTCTCTGGGGTGAGGGTCCTCTGCAGGAATGGCCGCATCAGGTGTGGTCCCAGCCCGAAAGCTTCATCCGCAAAAAAAATGAACGGAACTCCCTCCACGTTATCTGCATCAGGTGGCAGTGCCAGGCCACCAGTCTGCAGACGTTGGGCAAATTCCATCTGTGCGAAGATTCCGCCATCGGACATCCGGCCATTCTTCCCCACATCCACATACAGGAATTTGTAGTGTGCCGACACCACCGCCATTAACACGATACTATTAAAACCTTTATAGTGGAAATAGTACAACCCCGAACGGGGTGGTGTCACTATGCGGACGTGTTTCCCATTGATTGCCCATTCGCAGTTAGGAAAGTCCCACTGCTCGGCAAACTGGGATGCCACAGTCTGCCATGAGTACATGAGTATATGCGTACATGCACATAACATTGCAAGCAGATTACACAAATACATTATTGGCCAACAACAGTATAACATTTATTTGAAGGAGTATTTAAAGCCAAAAATATAAGGCCCACTTATCAGATTCCTCACCCCCTCTGATGGTCCATTGGAAAAATGTAAGGGGGGAGGGGGTTCTAGCTGAGTTTGGGTCCTCAAAAAAAAACCTCTACCACTCTGCCTAAATTGAATGAGAAAAAAATGCATTTCTACACATTTAAGGGGGAGGGGGTTCTAGCTGAGTTGGGGCCCTCCAAAAAAAGCAGCTACCACTCTGCCTAAATTGAATGAGAAAAAATACATTTGTACACATTTTAAGGGGGGGGGGGTTCAAGCAGAGTTGGGGCCCTCCAAAAAAAACAGCTACCACTCTGCCTAAATTGAATGAGAAATAATACATTTGTACACATTTTAGGGGGGGTCTAGCTGAGTTTGGGCCCCCCCCCGAAAAAAGCCTCTACCACTCTGCCTAAATTGAATGAGAAATAAACCATTTGTACACATTTTT
The DNA here is from genome assembly GCA_029574335.1 of Rana kukunoris. Lineage (NCBI taxonomy): Eukaryota > Metazoa > Chordata > Amphibia > Anura > Ranidae > Rana > Rana kukunoris. The sequence continues at coordinate 135,820,546 of CM056050.1, read as the reverse complement.
TTTTTTGGGGGGGGGGGGTCAGAACTACAATGGAGCTGACAAAATATATTGTTAAAAGACTAGGCTAGGTGTGTTTGGGCCCAGAATAGCATGCAGGAGAGGTTAGTGAAAAGACATATGCATGTAGGCCAAAAAAGGAGCATTAAAAGCTTACAGCATACATGGGAACAACGGAGACATTCAAAGCATATTACAATCATGGTAATTAGGGAAGGATGAAAGAAATACAACACATTAGCATACATTAAATACATAGAATGTGATGTTAAAGGAGAAAACTTACCTTAATATAGTCCTTCTGCGTGACTTGTATGATGGCAGAAGACGTTTCTGGGATTATGATCCCAAGAGCCTGGGGGGAGATGCCTGTCGTGAACTTAAGGTCCTGCAGGCTTCTCCCAGTCGCCAGGTACCGCAACATGGCAATGAACCTCTGCTCGGCAATGATGGCTTGGCGAATCACAGTGTCCTGCCTGTGATATAGGGGGACAGCAAATCCAACAGACGGTGAAAAACGGGGTCCGTAATCCGGAGATAATTCCTGAAGTCATCAGGATTATTCGCCTGGATTTCCCACAGCAGAGGCATGTGAGAGAATTGGTCCCGCTGGAGAAACCAATTCTTGGTCCATGAACTCCTTCTCACTCTGTTCATGGACTGAGCTCGGGTTACAGTATTAACCACTTAAGGACCGCTGCATGTACATTTACGTCGGCAGAATGGCACGGACAGGCACATCAACGTACCTGTACGTGGCTGCCTTGACGTGGGTCGGGGGTCCGTTCGGGACCCCTCCCCCTGGTACATGCGACGGTGGCTGTAGGAGCAATCCATGCTGAGGGGGCGGCGCCCCCTACAGATCGCTCCCAGCCAATGCGCACGCTCCCCTGCAGTGTCACTTCCTCCTTCTGTGTAAACACAGGAAGAGGGAAGTGATGTGATCTCTGCTTTCTGCATTTTTTTCAACCGCCGCTGAGGAGAGATCACATCACATAGTAAGTCTGCACAACACTACACTGACACCAGGACACGCAGGCACACTTAACCTCTTGCGATCACCCTCCCTCCCCCCTGTCACAGTGTCACTGAATGCAGTGATCATATATGTATGATCACTGCATTTAGTGTCAGTGTGACAGGCAGTGTGACAGGCAGTGTGACAGGCAGTTAGTGTTAGGTCCGGGATAGCCCCCGTACCCCCCTAAAAAAGTTTTAACCCCTTGATCACCGCCCTAGTTAACCCTTTCACTCCCTATTGCCAGTGTCACTAAACTAATAATTTTTCTGATCGCTGTATTAGTGTCGCTGTTCCCGCTAGGTAGCTATTTTTTTTTATTGTGATTTTTTTTTACTAAAGACATGTGGCTTAATAAATTTTGGCCTAAATGTTTGACTAAAATGTAGTTTATTTGATTTTTCTTATAACAAAAAGTAAAAGTCGCTCTATTTTTGTATATAGCGCAAAAAAATAAAATTGGGAAGAAAAGGACGCAAATTTTGTTTGGGAGCCACGTCGCACGACCGCGCAATTGTCTGTTAAAGCGACGCAGTGCCGAATTGTAAAAACCCCTTGGGTCATTTAGCAGCATATTGGTCCGGTCCTTAATGGTTAACCATAGCACCAAGCCCATATGCAGCACAAACTCGAGAATGATAACGTACTTCAAACATGGCTTTAAACCGGTCGGCTGGTCAGATCGAACTTTAAACAGAACACACAGAGGAACAGCAAGGCCTATAAATAATGACATGAAAACCAGAAAACGAGCAGACAGGAATGCACTGCAAAACAGATACGACCTGACTGCACGCACTGAAAGACAGATTTTTTTTTTTTTCTATTGAAAAGCCTGTGGCGTGCAAAACACAACCCAAAAACTTCACCCGGTGCAGGAAAAAATGTGCACACACATAAAGAGTGAAACACAAAAAACTGCGACGGGTGCCATCGTCAATGGTCCTTCGAGAAGAACTCAGCTCTGATTCCCCGGGGCGTTAGGCTCCTGGCAGGGAAAAGAGTATAGGAGTCCAAGCAGCCGAAACCACTAGGACCCCACTAAGGCCCATGCAGCCGAAACCACATGGCCTAACATCCTCGGAGGCACTGCCGAAACAGAATCCTCCTCGGTGAGGCTCCCCCGAAGGGAGACCCCATGAGAGCAGGCGAACTAAGCCAGAAGGCCATGTCCACCTACTCCCAAGACTTTCAGAGCTGGCCCGAGGACCAGCACCCTTACTCGCCACACATAAAGTGCAAAGCACCAAACAAAAAAAGTGACAAAACAAGACAAACAGGGGGTAAAATAAAAAAGAAAGTGGGGGAAAAGGAAGGTGGGAATGGTGAGTGGAAAGTGGCCACCGTGCAATACGATGGCCGGCCCTCCGGCCAGGAACAAAAATTCCTCTGGTCCTAGCCAAAAGGCTCGGCCCTAGAGGCAGGTGTCAAAAAGGTGTTTGTGGAGATCAGTGACCTAAGGTGCCACACGTTGAGTGCCCCTCAAACACTCAGTGCAATGTATGGCACCCCTGGACTGCCACTCCGGAGGCACTATCTCCACAGGTTTTTCAACGGACCCTGACCCCCGGCCCGGCCCGGCAGCACCCTTCCCAGCCAGGAAGGTAGGAGAAGAGGTTGGGGAGAGCCCGCCGCAGCAGACAACTACCCACAACCCCCATCTATCCCACCTAATTACATTCGGGAAGTACTACCCGCCTCTCCCCAAAAGGATTAGCAAAGGTTCCCTCGCCGAACAACTGACTGGGGCAGACACCACCGGATCCCAGCCAAAGGCCAGGGTCCCGGCCTTTCAGCTTCGACCTCATGCCTCTCTGCCCCGATCAAAAGGCTTTCGCCTCTACACCAATAGGCTTAGCATCCGCCGACTACCATCCCTTTCCCCCTCGCCGAGTACTGGGGACAGTCAGCTTAGCGCCACCTATTGGCAACTGATAAGAACAGATACTACACTTGATCTTAGCCAAAAGGCCGAAAGACAGATACAAGCACAAACTGAACACCAAGAGATGATCTGAAAAGCACGCAGACTGAAAAGCGTGAATCGGCTCTCATCAAACTTTTACTAACACGCGGTAACACAAAACCAGCAAAAGCAGCCCAAAGAGTGGCGCCGTTGGATTTTAACTTCCCCTTTATAGTGCCGTCGTACATGTTGTACGTGACCGCGTTTTGGCACGGTTAGATTTTTGACTGATGGTGTGTAGGTAAGACTGATGAAAGTTAGCTTCATCGGATATCCGACGAAAAAATCCATCGGATTAGATTCCATCAGATATCCGATTGTGTGTACGGGGCTTTAGTAGTTTTTTCGGAATCAATGTTTTGTGAATTTCGATGAATCGTTGAAACATCAACTGCACTCCATGGCAGATTCTACAGTTTTTGCTATTGTTGTAAAAAAAAAAAGAGAAGAAGCTGGTGCAAAACTTGGTTGCCTCAACAGGAAAAGTTTTCCCATATGTCCCCGTGAGCTCTAGGAGAATAATCCCAATGATTATTGAAATTATCTCAGGATGACTGATGACTGTTGACTGTTTTTATCAGCTGTTGAGAGTTGTTTTCCTTTATATCCATAAAAAGAATACGTTAATGTGTGATGCCATCAATCCGGAGTAAAGGTTAATTGCCACTTTAAGATACCTTACCACAGAAAGAAGCCTCCAGGATCTTAAGTTTACCACTGGCAACTCCCCCCAAGCTCTGGAAGTGATCATACCCGAGGCCTGCTTGGCCCTCATTAAAGGGTTGCAGCCTGAATATATTAAGGTATGAAACATTTTCATGTTTTTTTTTGGTTAAGTAAATGTCAATTCATGGTTGAACCCATTCATATTTAAAATACCTGCCTACTGTAAACTTGTTTTTACTTACAGTTTCCCATCCAGCCCCAAGCAGTGGAAAGAAGTTGCTGCCCAATTCAAAACGAGAAATTAAATTTTCCAAACTGTGGAGGTGCAATTGATGGCTAACATATCTGCGTTGCCCCACCCCCCAACTTAGGCTCATTTTTTTTACAATTATAAGGGGTATAGAAGTATTGTTCTCATGGCGATTGTGAATGCAATTATGAATACATTGGGGCGCAATTCAGATGGCAGTGTGATTGAGCAAACCAAACTTTCTTGCCGTCTGAAAAAATAGAACTCTGAGCCTTCATGTGAAGAGAATGTTAGGCAGCCTAACATTGTTTTTGCGGCTGATGAGGCCTTTGCACTTGGGTAGCATTTGCTCAAATCCTATCCAATCTCACCCCTGAGCAAAAGATTTTTAATTATCGGCTCTCCAGGGAATGCAGAGTGGTGGAGAACGCATTTGGGATCATGGCCAACAGGTTCAGATTATTTTTACATCCATAAATTTGGTCTTATACAAGGTAGACAATATTGTGCTGTGCTGCTTCATCCTGCACAACTACCTCCGTAGACATGCAGACAGGTATATGACATCACTGCCATTTGAGAATGACTCTGTTGTGCCAGGAATAAGCATAGAGTATGAAGCGCATGATTCCATTGAGGGACTTACGCCCATTGCTATTGCCCATACAAACTTGGCCTCCCAAAGTGCAAGGGCAAACCAAAATAATTACAATAATTATTTTGTATAAATAGAGGCAGGTTAAGGTGTTTTTTTAGTTCCCACTTGGGCATTTATGTGTTGTTTGTAAATTTGCTGTCAATAAAGTCATACCTTTTGGATTTGTGCAATAATTTGAGATGTGAATTCATCACAGATTATGCAGCAGATATGCATGGGAGCCAATCAGCTTCTAACTTAATTTTTGGGAACTATACTGTGTCTAGAAAACTTGTAATCTGCTTGGCTTATATGCTGAGTTACATACATGTTTGCACTTGCCACATAAGGCTTTGTTGCCCAAACCTATTTGCATCTCAATTTACCAAAGTACTTATTTGTACTTTCCTGCAAACAAAATACAGCATTACTAAAAAACACAAAGTTGTTTCATACTTTTTATTATGTAACTTGGCTAACATTAGCCAGCCACATTTCTTTATAAAACTCCAAAAATTACAGGTAAATGTGTACATAAATCTGTTAACCAGGAAATTTGTACAATGTGTGAAAGCACACCTTCAAGTTTTTTGTACATGACAATACTTTTGGCTAAGCTACCCCATCATATTCAACAATGTGCTGTGTCCAATTTGGTGCTGTAGCTGGGGGAGCCAACCACCCTCAGAAATGGGCAAAGTTAAAATAGGAGCTGGCAACTCAATGATTTCTCTTTTTCTCCCAAATAATGTAAAACAGGAACCAAACTGATGCATTTCATCTAAAGCAGAATCACTGATCCGAGGAAGTCTGCAAGTGCTGAAACGCATCTGTTTAATCCTGTTTAACATGATGTAGGCAAAAAAAGATAAAGACGAGTCATCAAATTGTGGGTTCATATGTCAAACCTTTTCTGAGGTGAAATCGTACATTGAAATATAACAGTTGAAATTATTCCAAAAATCTGACTAAAAATGTGCAAAGGGTAGTCAATTTTAAAACTGTAAAAACACATGTATAACAGAACGTAAAACAAAAAAACATGTTTGCTTTTTAAATTTTAGCTAAGATATCGATGATGAAAACTCTGTTTTAGGGATGCACGTTTTCTTTCATTTTTTTTCCAGTTCCCTATTGCAAACCAATAGCTCACTGATAATAATTTGGGCACTTGCACTGCTAAAGGGAGTTTTGCCTTTCACAACATTCACATCAAATTACATGCAGAGTCTCTCAAGCATCACCCCTGTCATCTGTGCTCTTAAACATCTACCTCCATCTTCTCCTCAAAATCATCAGCAAACAGGACCTGCTCTATCACTCCTACGCTGATGACACCCAAATTTCTGTATGCATCACCAACAAAAAAGACCAATACCACGCACTGGAAAACTGCCTCTCATTGATCGACGATTGGATGATGGAGAGCTCCCTCAAACTTAATAGATCAAAAACAGAACTTCTCTTCCTCCATGCAAACCGAAACAAAAACCCTAGCACGTCATTCACACCACCCACCATCCTTGGACAAACCATCACCCCGGCACTAAAGCCAAGAGCCTCAGAGTCATCTTTGACTCAGACATGACAATAGATGCACAAATAGGATCAGTAGTCAGCGGATCTCACCACCTTCTTCATCTGACACAGCAGCAGTAGTTGGAATAATCATCAATTCCCGACCCGACTATGCAAACTCTCTCTACCTAGGACTTCCCAAATACCAAATTTCACATCTACAAGTTGTCCAGAACACAGCAGCCAGACTGGTAACTGGAAAAAACCTGGGAATCAATCACCCCGTCCCTAAGGACCCTCCATTGGCTAGCCGTGAAGGATCAGGTTATATATATATATATATATTTTTTTTTTTTAATATTTTTTATTGAAGATTTTCAAAATAAGAACATACATCACATAGAAAGGTACAGTGTAACGGTGTCAGTAAAAGAAACAGAACCTGCCCAATCTAGGAGGTAATAACCACAACGGTCAATAGCAAATTACATAGGAGAGTAAAATGTGCCAACATCATCCCACCGCATTTAGAATGAGTCTATCAATCTCAGGACAGATAGCCACCCTGAAGTAAATCAACTGAACACAGGCCAGGCGCAGCGCTTCCCATCCCCCGAGAGGCCCCAACGGGGACACACTGCCTCTCGGGAAACGCGAAGACCACCACCCCCAGACCAGCCGTCAACTACCAGTAGGTGGAAGGGCGATGCCGACACTTAAATTAATTGCAGCGTCAAGATATGTTCTTCTCAGCAGTAGTAGATAAAAGTAACCACACAAAGAAAGGGAAAGAAAAAAAGAGGAAAAAAGGAAAAATAAAGAAAAATGTTTAGGCAAACAACAAGTGAGGTGGCAGAAAGAGGAATGAGAGGAAAACGTAGAGTAGAAATGAAAGGTAGCGTGCCTGCTCGGTTAAGAAATGGCTCGGGCTGTCAAGTTGCCAGGTTGTACTCCCGGTATAAGAGAGATATTACAATATGTGGCCCATGCCTCCCAAGTGGCCAAAAATCTCTCCGATTTATCATTGAGTTTAGCAACTATCTGTTCTTGCATCATGATCCAGGAAACTTTTCTCCTGAAGGCACAAAACGATACCCTTGGTTTCTTCCAGGCTTTGGCAATGGACATCCTGGCTCCCAGTAATATGAAGAACGTCAAAGCCTGGGAGCGTCTGGTTAAATTAGGAATGTCTTGATTTAAAAGAGCTATACCAGGGTGGGGGGTCACCACCACCGCCGTCAAGGAGCTAATTGTGCGAAAAACCTTCTGCCAGAAAGTTTGAATACGAGGACAGGACCACCACGTGTGGAGCATAGACCCCTCCAGCTCGCACCCCCTAAAACATACCGGGGAAGTCCCAGGATACATTCTTGCCAGCCTGGAAGGAACGTAGTACCATCTCAGAACAACTTTAAGACCCGCCTCTACAAGAGAAACATTGAGAATCCCTTTAAACGCTTTCCGAGTAGCATGGAGCCAAACTGCGGTGTCCCACGAGTAGCCCAGGTCCTCCTCCCAGGCCCGGGCATAGGATGGCTTTTGCTCTCTAGTCGCGAGTGCTGTATAGATCAAGGATATGCCTCCTCTCTGATCCACTGTGTTGGAGCACCAATGCTCGTAGGGGGTTATTGTGGGGGGAACCTTTTTATTGGACCAAATGGAGTGTAAAAAATGGGAGATTTGGGAAAATCTGAATAGTTCAGAATCCGGCATTTTCAATGTCTTTCTACAGAACGACAGGGATATCGGACCTGCCGGAGACAGAAAGTGACCTATACGATAGAGGCCCTTGTCTGTCCACCATCGAAATGCTTCCATGCACAGTCCAGGGGGAAATGCTTCATTATGAAATAAATGTGCTAAAGGCTTCAGGGGAGACGTCAGGGCGTTAGATCCAAAGAGTTTGGAGCTTAGAGCAATCGAGTGCGAAAGGGTGGGGGACATTATCGCGGGCCTCGCCCGGTGATCGCAACAAAGGAGGTAATCAATAGTATTCAAGGGGGTAGCCTGTCTTTCCATCGAGACCCAATCAGGTTTTGGCCCCCGAAAGAAAACCGTTAAAATTTGGGTAAGTTGAGCTGCCTGGTAGTACCCCCATAAATTCGGGAGACCCAAACCTCCCTGCGATTTTAAACGGAAAAGGATTCCAGAGGGGCATCTATACCCCTTCCCACCCCACACAAAGTGGACTATTTGCGACTGCAGCACATCTAGGAAATGTTTCCTGATCGGGATTGGGAGGGAACGAAACAGGTACAGTAGACGGGGAAGAAGGGTCATTTTCACCGCGTGTATTCTCCCCAGCCAGGACAAACCACACCTCGACCACACCTCCAGATCCCCCCTACATTTATGGAACATAGGGGGATAATTAGCTTTGAAGAGCCCCTGGATATCTGACGTAAGTTTAATACCCAGGTAGGGGAGCTTCCCAGAAGCCCAGCTAAACTCAAAGGCCCAGATTCATAAAGCAATTACGCCTGTCTAACTGGTGTTAGACAGGAGTAATTTCAAATTTCACGCGCCGTATCACTAGTTTGAATCCTCAAACCATGATACGGCGGCTTCGGGCTTCGATCCGAGAGGCTTACGTCTTCGTAAGCCTTCGGATCTACGCTGCGATATTTTTGCGACCGCTGGGAGGAGTTCGCGTCGTTTTCATGCGTCGGGATATGCAAATGTGTTTTTACTGCAATCCACGAAGATACGAGCGGTCTTCGCAATCGCTTACGTCTGTTTTTTTTTACGTACTGTTAGACCAGCTTTTTGCTGGTCTAACGGTGCGTAGCCCATGTTAAGTATGGCCGTCGTTCCCGCGTCGAATTTCAATTTTTTTTTGCGTAACTCGTTCGGGAATAGAAATGTCCGTAAACGACGCTACTCAAACAACGAATGACGTAATGACGTGATTTCGCGCAATGCACGGCGGGAAATTTGCGAACGGAACATGCGCAGTTCGATCGCCGCAGGAACGCGCCTATTTTAAATCCTTCACGCCCCCTACTCGTCTAGATGGATTGCGACGGGAGAAATACACTACGCCGCCGTCGTTTACTGGACAAAATCTACCTGGATTCCACGTAGAGCCAGGTAAAAAACGGCGGCGTAGTGTATTTCTGATACGCTACGAGAATCCAATTCTCTCTGAATCTGGGCCAAAGTTATTAGAAATTTGGTTAAGAAGGTCCGGTGGCATAGTAATGTTCATGGCTGTCGACTTAGTCATGTTAACTCTCAGTCCCGAAATCTCGCTGAAGGTCCTTAGAGTCTTAAGGATCACAGGAGTGGAGGTCAGGGGTGAAGTAATGAAGAGGAGAAGGTCATCCGCGTACAAAGCACACTTTTGTTCCCTTTGTCCGCACGTCACTCCTTTAAAGTCTGGGTTAGATCTAAGAGCTATGGCAAGTGTCTCTATGGCCATTGCAAAAAGGAGGGGGGAGAGTGGGCATCCCTGTCTGGTACCCCTGCCGATATTAAATGAGTCCGAGTATCTGCCCATAAGACGCACCTGGGCAGTGGGGTGCGCGTGAAGCGCCTGTATCAAGTTCAGGAAACAAGGACCGAAGCCCCACCTCCCCAAGATATCAGACAGGTATGCCCAATCTATTGAATCAAAGGCCTTGTGGAGGTCTATGGAGAGGAGAAAACCTTTTTGCGGGGTTCCCCCATCCCAATGCGATCTGAGAAGCGAAATGATGTCAATGGCCCGTCGGACCTGGTCCGGACCCTGTCTCCCAGGGATGAAGCCCAACTGATCCTTATGAATGTAAGTTGCGATAAAGCCAGCCACCCTGTTAGCCAGGATCTTGGTCATAATTTTGATGTCGTTATTGATAAGCGATATAGGGCGGTAATTACTAACTTCACTAGCATCCTTTTCAGGTTTGGGAATCACTGAGATATAGGCGGTGTTCAGGTCATTCCCCAAGGGGTTTCCTTCCCTGAGAAAATTAAACAACCGGGCCAAATGCGGTGCCAGATGAGGTCCAAATTTTTTGTAATAAGCGGTGGAAAAACCGTCCGGTCTGGGTGAGGAACCAAGCTTTAGGGATTTAATAGTGTCCAGTATTTCCTCCGGGGTGAAAGGACTCTCTAGCAGAGTCCTATGTTCCTCGGACAAGGAGGGCAATGGAAGATCATCTAGGAAGGTATTACATAGAGAAGTTCGACGAGAGCTGTCAGTTTTATACAGATCGGCATAGAACCTCAAAAAGGCGTCCATAATCTTAGTAGGGTTCTGCGTCAGGTCCCCCGCGGATGTCCGAATTTTAGGGAATGTAAGGGAACGAGGCTTGGGAGTCAGTTTTACCGCCAATTTGGACCCAATCTTATCCCTCTGGGAATAAAACCTAGCTCCAGTCCATCTAAGATGCCGTTCTGCCTCAGTTGTTAGTTTCAGGTTAAGTAGAGCTCGGGCCCTATCTAATTTATCAAGGGAGTCTGCCGTGGGATGTCTCTTATGATTTTTAGCAAGAGAACGAAAGTCCTCAGTAAGCCGGAGCGTTTCCGCCCTGTGTTCCGACTTAAGATTCGAAACCATCTGGATGATTTTACCTCGAATCACCGTTTTGTGCGCCGCCCAGACGGTGGCTGCTGAAACCTCACTTGTCACGTTAATAAGGAAATATTCCTCAATTGCTTTCTCAAGGATTGTACACTGTATGGGATCACTCAGTAAGGATTCCTGTAAGCGCCAACGCGGGGGTACTCGTACGCCTGAGGTTCGCAGCATGGTCAGAGTGACCATTGAGTGGTCAGAAAGGGGGGTTTCTATGATCTTGGAACTCCTAAGCAGCGGTATTGTTGATGCGCGTGTAAAGATGTGGTCTATCCTGGCAAACGAGCGGTGTGGGGCAGAGAAATGTGTGTAGTCCTTTGTGTGGGGGTTTACTTCTCTCCAAACATCAATCAACCCCGCCGAGTGTAATAGTTTAGCTATTTTAACGCTTTGTTTGGAGGGACGCTTGGGTATCGGTTTCCCGCTGCCAGATTTGTCCAGTGAGAAATCGAAAGCGGTGTTAGAATCGCCACCAATGAAAGTTGTCCCCTTAAAGTGGTCTCTCAATTTGTGCAGTAAGAATGCAAAAAAGAGTCTCTGACCTCTATTGGGAGTGTAGTACGAAACAAAAGTATAAAGTTCTCCATCAATGTGACCAGAAACTGGGATGTAGCGCCCTTCCGGGTCCACCACCGTCTCCGGTTGAGAGAGGTTAATGTGCTTAGCAAAACATATTGCCACACCCTTTGTCTTATTTTCTGCTGATGCCAAAAAAAATTGAGGGTAACACTGGTGGAGAAACGCGGCTGGGAAGTGTGTTTCCTGTAGCAATAGAATATCTGCATGCATAGAGTGATATTGTTGAAAAAGCTTTCTGCGTTTAATTGGGGAGTTCATACCCTGTGTGTTATGAGATATTATTTTAAGGGAGGGGGGAGAGGAGTGTGTGTTAGGCATGGATCAGAGAGGAAAAAACTAGGACAGCATATCGAGGTGCATCTTCATCTATAGAGCGGTACTCACCAGAGAGCCTGAGGGGTGAAAGTGCCGAGTCCTCGTTCCCTGTAATGAGAGCCCTGTGATGACTATGAAATCCGTGTAGACGAGCAGTATCAAGGGTAGAAAGCCAAACAGGTGTGAAAAATAAGAAGAGAAGAGAGAAGTTGGTTACTAACAGGTAACAGAGACAAATTACATGTGTAATAATTGAAAGAGCAAAACAATCAAAAGCCCGGGGATCCCCAAATCCCCCCTCACACAGGGTTCGGAATGGACCAGCCATGTCCCAACCCAAACCTGAGATGTCCGGAACAAAGGGATGCCGTGTAAGAACCTAGGAGCGCTATAGACGCACCTGGTCTTAAGATGAGGTGCACTGAGTCCACCACAGCCCAGCCACCTAAAATCCTATGAAGCTGAGGGCTCGGACTGAAGCCCATGATAAACAAGCTGAACAGAGCACCCCAACACCAAACATGAGCAATTAACCCAAAAAAAAAACAGACAACAACCCTTCCACCCCCCGACCAACCCCCCCCAAAGAGCCAGGGGCCACCGGAGGGGACGGGAAGAGGGCCCAGGCGGAGTGTGATACAGCGCCATCAGATCAACCTGGTGAAGAACACAAAAAAAAGAAAAAACCCCAGGGAGCAACCCAGACACCCCCCCCCCCATTCACAGGAGGCGGGCTCCCACCCAGCTCCCCATAGGGTTCCCTCAATAAGACATAACAGAATTCAAACAGTAATCTAAACACAAGGCGTAAACATGACGGTTGAAAATCGAACGTTTCCCCTTAGGGAACCATCAGCGTCCTAGAGGGGGAGGTCACTGAGGGCGAAGCAATCCCTTCACCAATTCCTGCATATGAACCAGGCAAAATCCACCAACCCCTCCCCCCCAGTCCAGGGGAGTAAGCCCCAATGAGCAGCTTGCAGAAGTGGAAAAAAATGGTTAACAACAATAAACACATCACTGCAGGCAGGAAGACGGCTCAAGCGGGGGCCAACGTGGAAGGCTGGAAACGTGGAGAAGACACAGGAGGGAAAACAATTCTTCAAAACGGGAGGTTTTCTTTGGAGCGCTTGGAACCTTTTTTCAGCCAGGTGTGCTGCAGCGGACTAGCAGGCGAGGGTATCTTAGTGGAGGCCGGGTTGCTACTGCCAGTCTGCATAGGTGGGGGGTCTTGGCACAGAATCCCCAGATGGGTCAGCAGGCGCTCGCCTTCAGCCAGGGAGGAGAAGCCATAGCTTTTATTCTTGAAGGAAAAGTTGAGGCGTAGAGGAAACGACCATCTATAAGTGATTTCTCTCTCCAACAAAAGCTGCAACAACGGTTTAAGCGATCGTCTTTTCTGTACAGTATATGGGGAAAGATCGGCAAAGATCTGAATCTTGTGACCGTGTAGCATTAGATTTTCTGCATACCTGGACTTCCTCATCACTTCCTCCTTAACCGAATAAAAGTGAGGTTTCACTATTATGTCTCTGGGGAGGCCATCTGAGCGGGGGGGTTGTAGGGCTCTTTGAGCTCTATTCAGCTCCAGGCGGTGATCGGCAATGTCAGGAATAAGGCTTTTAATTAACGATTTCATCGCTGCCTGGACCTCCTTCCCTGATTCGGGGAGCCCCCTGACCCTAAAATTATAGCGTCTTGATTGGTTCTCGAGGTCGTCGATCTTGGCGAAAGCAGTGTCCAATTGATCCTGTACATCCTGCAACCTGGCAGTGTTCTGGTTAATCCGTGCTACAGATTGCTCAGCTTTTCTCTCAATTGTGTCCATTCTCATCCCAATCTGCTGCAGGTCTGCATGGATGGATGAGGTGATCTGTGCTGCATTAAGGGCCAGGCTTTTGGATAACATCTGGGCTAAAGCCTCCAACATAGAAGGAAAGTCAGTGGGGATGGGGGTGGATTCTGCTACCTCACAGACTTCCAGCAGCAGGCCTGTATGAGGATCCAGCATAGGGGTGGAGGGGGTGCCCACATTCATCCTCCCAAGCAGGGATTCCGTGGAGACTGGAGAAGCTGCCTGGGGCAAGGGGGGATAGTCTGTACCTGGTGAAGGTGGTGGGACCAGGTCCTGGTCCGCAATCGATTCCCCCTGCTCGTCCGCCGTGTCCAGGCCTTGCTGCGCCGCCGCCATTTTGGCATAGCTGAGGGGGCCGGGAGAAGCCGCTAACTGCCGCGTCAGGTCTCTCCTCGTCGGCGCTGCCGACATCTACTTACTCCCGAGTGTTTCCCCCACTGGATTAGCCCGGTGATGCTGTCGGAGGGGCGCCCTGTGAGCTCCGGTGGTTACAATGGGACTGCGGTGGAGCGGAGCTCTAGGCACCAGCGGCCATCTTGGAGCTGCCGCGCATGCGCTTCCTGGATCAGGTTATATTTATGACCCTTTGCCTCACTCACAAATGTACACAAGGAAAAGCCCCGCAATACCTCTGCGAAAAATAAAAGACTACACCCCAAGTCGCCCCCTCCGGTCAACTAACCAGAACCTCCTGAACAGTCCATGGACCCTGGCTATGGGACGCTCTACCCGCGAACATCTGCTTGGAAGAAAACCATCTGGCCTTCAGGAAGAAGCTTAAGACCCATGTTTTCTGAAGACACAGGCAGTCACTGGCTGTAAAAGCACCTTGAGGCGATTTAGTTCGCGTTTTTAGCGATATATAAGTTACTCATTCATTCATCACCTAAAAAAATATGAAACACACCATGTATTAGAAATATGCAGACATCCATTACTTGAAGCTGTGGTCTCAGACACTGACCTGTGGTCAACACAGTTTCCAGAACTTCACACAGTATTTCCTGTACATCATCTTATTTAGGGTGTCTGATGGGTTAACTTTCTGGATCTTCAGGAGGTGCTGGGTTACTGGTGTCCACACACAGCTCAGATGTTCCTCATAATTTATCCCCTATGTGAAACCAAAGAGGGTATACTTAGCTGACAGATAGCAATAGCAATACCTTTCCAAATTAGGAATACTTATCTGTTTTGTGCATGTTTCACACATGGAGATACCCCTAGTATCCACTGGAGCACCAGAGTGGGACACTATAACAAGGGTGTTATGGTGTCCCATGCTGGTGCTTCTGGATCCAGCTGCATAACAGCTGCTGAGTGTCCTCTACCGACACTGAATATAGTTGACATTTCAGTAGTTAAGAACACATCTATACAACAATCTAATGAACTTATGTTACAAAATAGGTCAGAACCAATGCATTTACCATGCATCTCCCAAGAACTATTAGTGGTCGATCGAAATTATTTTTCCTGTCCCGTGAAAGCTTTCTGTGAAAATAAAACTCGGCATGGAAAACTGTACAACAGTAAAGAAAAGCACACGGGCCAGCAAGAAAGTATTAGTAACACAGAACAAATACTTACTTTTTCGCAGCTCTTTATTGATCTTTCTATACTGGTCTTCCTCTTTTAATTTAAGGCCTTCAGTTTCTACCTTTATTTCTTGCTTGCAATGATCATTGGTTTGTCCACAACTGCCCACACTTCGGACACTTCGGACAATTTTGACACATTTTTGGGACCATTGTCATTTTCACAGCAAAAAATGCATTAAAAATGCATTGCTTACTGTGAAAATGACAATTGCAGTTTGGGAGTTAACCACAATGGGGCGCTGAAGGGGTTATGTGTGACCTCATGTCTGCTTCTTTTTTTTTTTCTTTTTTTCTTTTTTTTTCACATCAGCTAATACCGAGCTTTAGAGAGCCGTTCATGGCATGACCCTTCGATCGTCTCTATATACGATTTTGCATCATCTGTGGTTACTGTTCATGCTCTACATATCTCTTAACTGAGCTTTTCTAGATATTTTTCTCATTCTTGTTTTTTTTTTTTTTATACTGTTATAGGTATAAAGAACACTACATTTATATACCTTTAAATACTAGTTGGGGCCAGCCACCCCCTCTTAGCTGCCCACTGGCCATACCCCTGCAGTAATCCATAGGTATACCCCCATCCCTCCCTCCCAAGACCCGCCCCCCAGGACTCCATGTTTCTGTTCATAATAGATGGCTCATAATGTCTTCTGTACCCGATTAAGCACTCCTCTTTGTTTGAGAGAGACTCTTGGTTACTCCTTCTCCAAAGGTGTACCTCAACTATGAGTACAACGGGCCCCTAACTCGATGGGGCTCTTAGACCCTCAGCATAGCTCCATGTTTTTTTATAAATCTTCCACTTATGCCATTTGGTCTCAAAACTATACTGGGTTTCTAAGGCATTCTCCCTCAACTCTTCCATCCTGTACGTTTCTTCAACAGCATCCACCCATTCCCATAGTTGTGGGCTATCAGTATCTTGCCACTTTTTGGGTATGAGCCTTTTTGCGGCATTTAGTAAATGGGGGAGTAGTGACTGCTTATATTTTTTGATGCCATCGCATCCCCCATGAAAAAGTACTACCCACGGATGTTTTATTATCTCTGTGCCTGTTATTTCCTTGACCTGGTGCAGTATGGCGTCCCAATATTTCTCAATTACCGGGCACTCCCACCACAGGTGTGCCATTGTACCTCTATCAGGGCATCCACGCCAGCACTAGGCGGGTTGCCCGTTTTTAAAGTTGCTCAGTTTGGCTGGAGTTATATACCACCCAGAGATACACTTGTAATTCATCTCCGCAGTTCGCGTATCTATAGCGGATGTATGGGCAAGAGACATTAACTTATTAACCGTGATTGCCCCCCTGGTGATTCCCAGCTCCCTTTCCTATTTTTCCACAAAAGGTGCTACCTCCGGTGCCCCAATCTTAATAAGTATTTTATATATTTTAGAAATTGTGCCCTTAGTGTTCACCCCAGTGCAAACTTTCTCTAATGGTGTCAGCTCCGAGCCCGTCCTCAACGGTCGGGGAAGCTGCTGTACAATGTGGCTTAGCTGCATATAGTGCCATCTATCGAGGTTCCACATGTCCACTCTAGATTTCAGGTCCTCGAAGGTGGCCAGTTCGCCGCTCCTTATCATATCCCCTAGGTGCACACTGTCTTTTTTAATCCAATTTCCCCCTATTTTAGTTTCACCCGGTGGAAAAAATGCATTTTCTTTTAGATTGATGAGTGGCGAATTAAATTTACTATCGAGTGACATCTGTACCCTGTCCCACATCCTCAGAGTGCTTTTTGTTGTTTCACAAATATTATGTGTAATAATTCTATATTGTGTAGGCATCCACAAAATGTTACTTAATTGCGTCATGTCTTGTGACTTTTCAATTTGTAACCATCTTATCCCTTGCCTGTCTCCAGCCCATTCCACCGCCCGAGAAAGAACTGCTGCTTTATAATAACTTTTAATATCAGGGACAGCCAGCCCACCATCTTGTTTGTCTAGTTTTAGGATAGTCAAGGATATTCTATGTTTTCTGTTTTTCCAGACATAGTTCATTAATATGGCATTTAAAATTATTAGATATCGTGGGGATAGCGCGATTGGAATTAATTGAAATTTATAAAGTATCTTAGGGACATAAATCATTTTTAACATATTGATATGTCCCATCCATGAGATGGGTTTATTTACTGTCTTTTTTAAAACTTTTTTAATTTCATTTAGCAGGGGAACGTAGTTAGACTTATAGATCTTGTTGACCGAATTGGCTAGTTTTACACCTAAATACTTTACTTCTTTCCGCCATGGGAAGTCGCATATCTCTTTAACCCGCCTTACTTCCGTTTTATCCATGCTTATATTTAGTATCTCAGACTTTGCGACATTGACCCTAAAATTAGAGATAGAGCCATATTGCCGCAGGGTCCGTGACAGCCTGGGTATGGTGTTTACTGAGATAAAAAACAATATATCGTCAGCGAACGCTGATAATTTATGTTCCTCTTCACCGACCAGGACCCCTTTGATATCAGGATCTTTACGGATCGTGGTTAAAAGGGGTTCTAGTGATAAGATAAATAGAAGTGGGGACAGGGGACATCCCTGTCTTGTCCCATTGCTCATCTCGAAAGAATCCGAAAGCGATCCGTTGATCTTAATTTTGGCTGTTGGCCGACGATATAGTGCTTCAATCCATCCACTGAGCCTGTTCCCAACTCCAATTGCGGTTAGTGTCTGCATCATAAACCCCCAGTCTACCCTGTCAAATGCTTTTTCCGCATTTACTGACAGGAATAGACTGGGGGGTCCCGCTTGCCTTATCTTCTGTATCAGAAGGAGAGCCCTTATACCGTTATCTTTGCCTTCCCTATTGGGTACAAATCCTACCTGGTCCGGGTGAATCTGGTGAATACCTGCATAACTCCCTTTAGACGTTCCGCCAAGACCTTTGCAAAGAGCTTGACGTCTATGTTCAAAAGGGAAATAGGTCTATATGCGGAACACAGGGAGTTATCCTTCCCTTCTTTTAAAATGATCGCCACCGATGCAGCTAATGCTTCCTGGCTCAACCCGCGTTCCCTGCCTAAGCTGTTAAAATAGCTGCAAAGTTTAGGTATCAGGATATCGCTAAAACTTTTATAGTATGAAACCGTGAACCCATCAGGGCCCGGGCTTTTCCCCAGGGCCATGTTTTTCAGGGCTTTTTTAATTTCCGCTTCTGTTATGGGCCTATCCATATTCAAGCTAGTATAGTCATCAATCTTTACTAGACCTGCCCCCTCAATGAATGTCTGGTTTCGAGCCCTCCTCTCCTCCATTCGTCCCGGCTGTTGTTCTATGTTGTATAGAGCTTCATAATATTTTCTAAAAGTTTCTGCGATATCCGCTGTTGAATAGGCCAACTCTCCATTTTCCTTTTGAATTTTTTCAATATAGTTCCTCGTTTTCTTTTTCTGTGCCAATTTCGCTAAATGTTTACTAGATTTGTTGCCCCATATATATGTCTCACTTGCAATGCTGTTAAGTTTTTTCTTGGCTTCCTTTTCCATAATTTCCTTTAATTGATCTCTTTTTGTTATTAAGTTAAGGTACGTCTCTTTTTGTCCCAGTTCTTTAAGTTTTTGCTCCAAGTGCCCTCTGGGTCTGTCAGCCTCGCCTCCAAGGCTAAGTTGACCCCTCTGGCAAATCCAATAGCCACCCCTCTAGAGCGGTTGGATATCGCATCACCATAGAACCAAGTGGGGTATGATGGTGAAAACAGTTTAATATTGGACCCTAGGGAGAGGTGGGACTCCTGGATAAATACCACATCCGCCTTATATTGTTTAATTTCTTCCAGGATCTGTATTCTTTTGACCCTCGCATTTAGGCCTTTCACATTGTATGACAGGAAATTCAACTCAGCCATACCTAAGCTCATCAGCTGTGAGCCTTGTAGCCATTATGGAGTCCTGGGGGTCCACGTTCCCCTTCCCCATCCCCTCCCCTCCCCATTTGCCCTCCCAACCCCCCCTTCCTATCCCCAAGCCCCTCCCTATACCCCCCCTCCCCCTTCCCAGGCCTAAAAAAGACCTCTGAACCGTGGGAGACATCGTGTCTCATTGCCCACTGGTTCTCTTCTAGTGAGGTATAGATGCCTAGCGCCCAGCCCTGCCTAGCCCAAAGGCAGACCTTTAATTCAAGGTTGTGGATCCCTCCAAGGGGGATACCCCCACCCTCCTCCCTTCGCGCCCCCCCACTCCCCACCCACCATGCCCTTCTTATTCTTCCCATCCTGGTATTTCTACCCCTTGCAAATCTAGTTTGCTACAAAAGCCTGGGAGATCTTCTGGGAAAGTTAGTTTTGCCGAAATCCCTTCCTTCTGGCCAATGAGACAGGCCGGAAAGCCCCACTGATATTTTACATTATGCTCCCTCATCTGCTCAAGAAGGGGTTTAAGGTGTCTTCTTCTATTTAAGGTTTCCCATGCCAGATCAGGGTATATTTGTAGTTCCACATCGCCGTAACTTATAGGAGACTTTCTTCTCAGTTTTGTCCATATCTCGGCCTTGTCTTCATAGTGTCTAAATCTAATTATTATGTCTCTTGGTCTTTCGCTTACGTTATCCTTATACCTCCCTAAGCGATGAACTCGTTTAATTTTGAGGGGTTTCCCCGAACCATTCTCGAGAAAAGGAATGAACAGGTTGTTCATTATTTTTCTGAGATCCTCCCCCCTTTCTTCCTTAATACCGCAAATTCTCCTGGTCTTCCAGGCGGTATTGGAGCTGCCTTTGATTCAGTTTCATGGCGGTGTGTTGCCTTTTTAACGCGTTCAGTTCTGCTTCCTGTTTATCCATTTTTTCTTCTATCTCCTCTACCCTTGATAGAATGTGACTTATGTCGTTTCTTAAAACACTAATTTCCTCTTTTATGGCATTTTCCAATCTCGTTAACATCCCGTCTAATTCAGATCTTGTTGGTATGTGTAGCCCAGTCCCAGCCTCATCAGTCTTACTTGGTTCCTGATCCCCATCGTTGGACGTATCGGTAGCCGAAGGATTCATACCCCCGGACCCTTTTTTAGTAGTCCCAGACTTTGTAGTTTTCTTCTCGTTAGCAGGGCTTTTAGAGCTCGCTTCTTGGGACATATAGTGTCTTATTGAACTCGTGGTAGAGTTATCTTTAGGGGTTTTCGGGGCAGAGCCCCTTGTGGTCTTACTCATACTGTATCTGTTTCTTGCTCTAATTCGCTTCCCCAGTTTTAATGGAGGGTTTGCTTATGTCCTTACCGGACTTAATGTCTAGATCGGGCGACGTAAGTCCCACAGTGCCTTTAACGGTTACTGCCCTATAGTAGGACTTAATGGGTAGGTTGCTCTTGGTACTCGAAACGGGATGGGTTTAATAAGTCCTGCTTGTATTCCCTCTGACTCCCCAGTATAGTATACAGTGATGTATCCTGAGAGTAGAACAATTACAGGGTTTATAATATGGGTCCTAATCAGGAAGTGGAGCCAAAAGGGGCAGTGCAGCTTTACTTAAAGTCTGCTAGGCTAGTTACTTGTTTAACCACTGGCCTGTACTCCGTTTGAACGGTCTATTCAACTGAATAGGATCGATTTACACTATTTGGCCGTCTAGTGGAGCTTATTCCTTTGACCCACCCAATGGGGGGATATTATACGGCGACAAACCAAATGCCTTAGGTTGTCCGTGGCTTATCTGGCTCCTACTGTAAGCTCTAAAAAGGGGGGGGGTGCAGTCAGTTCCACCCGTCAGGTACTGTTCTCATAGCCCAGTCCGGCCTAGATGGTCCAGGACTTGTATAAAGCGCGCCCCTCAACACGTGCACAGTTTACACAATCAAGAAAAAGTAAACACACCCCCGATCGAATGTTCAATCCGTTATTCAATCAGTTATATACAGTGTACATAGTATTCAGCAACTGCCTTGTCTCTGTACCTCTCTCCTTTTATAAAAGTTTCCCTTCGTTGTTTAAGGTAGTAATGGTTCCCTGCGAGTTATGTCCTGTTATCTACATCTGTCGTAGATCGCCAGAGAACCTTTTTCCAGAGTTATAGCACTGACTTTTAGCATGCGCTCGACACTTTTGAAACAAGTACACATTTAGGAGCAGTGAATTGTTATTACTCAAATCCTTACCGCATACTTGTAGATATGCACTATTATCTGTTCCAAACGTTGATATCATGGAGAGGAGAAAAGAAAAATCAGAAAGTTCTTACCGCCTTGCTCTCTCCCCTATTTTCCGAATATGGGGAGCCATCTGCGTCTGCCTCCTGTTCTCGGGGCAGCTGTGGGTAGCTGTTACCTGTCCCATAAGGGGGAGGCTACGATCCCGGGAAGTCCATCCCATCCAAGATGTGTGCTGGGACCGCCGGTGGGTGCGTTCACTCCGTCTGCTCTTTCCGGCAGCTGTACGGAGCGGGGAGAAACGGTGGGGGGGGCTCGATGGAGGGTGGAGGGAGCGCACTGGTGTCTGCTAGGGTGCCTGCATTCGGTGTGTCGGCAGGCTCTCACTCCGTGCGACTGTCACTCGCTAGCTCGAGCTTCCCTTCACAGCCTCCAGCGTCCTCCATCTGCTGGGTCCGTAAGCGTGGTCGGCCCCTCCCTCAACGAGCGGTCTTCACGTGCAGCACGTCATCGCTCCCCATGCCTCATGTCTGCTTCTAACATGGCTGGTGTGGAGAAAGCCTCTTGAGGGGGGGCGAGCAGGAGTGTCAGGACGCCCACTAACACACAGCTCCTTTCTCTATCTGCAAAGTAGAGAGTGTCCTGACCCTCCTGCTGCCCAAGGGTGTCCTGGCCCTAACCCTCTCTCCCAAAAGTTCTGTTAAGAGAAATAAAATCTCTTTTGCATTAAAGAAGTGTCTGGCGCCCAATAACTTTAACTACATTGCACCCACTATGCCTTACAACCCACCATATTCAGAAGGATGTCAGCTATCTCTGTCCCTGGAGGTCCTCATTAGACCGAATGAGGCCTGGGACCTTGCTACATTTATAAGTGATCACGTTCCCTCTGTTCTCAGTTGCATAAGAGCTGGGGGGAAGAGAATCAACAGCACGCTGAGCTTCTCTTTGAGTGGCTGTGCAGTGAGGGTGTGTAAGGACAAGTCTGACAATTGAAAGAGAGTACACTGAGTTCCCAATACATCTATAGAGCTGACCACAGTGTGCTTTCCTGCTTAGTGCGGTCCGTTTTTTAATAGGAAAGCAAAGGGAATAGCAGGAACACCAGGGATTTCACATAAAGGAAGCAATAAAAAGAGATCATAATACTTTACCATACAAGTACATGCTACTGCAGGCACATATCAGGAATATGAAGTGTTGGGGTAACAAACACTTTACCCCTTCAGCAAGAGACAGAAGTTAAAACCGTCACAATTTTACTTCAGCTAATTGCAGTACAGATGATGTTTTTCCAGTCCTTTGAAGTGTAAAGCCTCATTCACACAATCGGATATCGGATGGAATCTAATCCGATGTATTTTTTTGTCAGATATCCGATGAAGCTGACTTTCATCAGTCTTGCCTACACACCATCAGTCAAAAATCCAACCGTGCCAAAACGCGGTGACGTAAAACACGACGTGCTGAGAAAAATTAAGTTTAATTCTTCGGAGCATGCATCGACTTGATTCTGAGCATGCGTGAATTTTTGACCGATGGACTTCCACACAGATGATCGTTTTTTTTTCTATTGTTTTTTTATCCATAGGAAGAATGTAAAACATGATCTATTTTTTTGCACCAATGGAAAACAAACGGCCCACACACGATCGGTTTGTCCGATGAAAACAGTCCATCGGTCAGTTTTCATCAGACAAACCGATCGTGTGTAAAGGGCTTTAGAAGACTATGACTTTACAGTCTCCATGAAGTACTAACACTGACTGAAAGAACATAGAAGATAAAGATCTAGCTAGAACGTGGAGTAACTAGCACTAAACAGGAGGAGAAAAAGCAAGAAATCCAAATTACAAAGTCCACAAGCTGTAGTGTGTCAAAAACTCTACTGGTTGTCAGCATTCTACTGAACAATAATAACCTGATGAATTCCAATACAACACATACAAAATACATGTAAGTTGGACAGAGCACAGTGGTTGTATTGGCTTTTTGTCTATTGAAACAGTTTATAGTAGCATTCCTCTCGTATCTGTGTAGCACACTACTGCATGTTCAAGGGGTTGATTTACTAAAGGGGCAAAAAAACAGGATGCGCTAACATGAATAAACAAACCATACAAGGTAATAACAATAAGTGGAAATCTAGATGGACAGGCTAAATTGATGTCCAAACATAGTGCACAAAAATAAATAAAAAAATGTCCAATTGGTCCTGGCGGACCAGTACGTGGTAAAAGTCTTGAGAAAACACCAGTGCAGAGATGTGGTGATGACAAATAAACGTAGTGACATTCAATGTACAGTGCTGATAGAAGATCCTCCACCTTGCAAGCAACATTAACTGCTTACCAGAACTCCGGTGGTCTCTTAATGAAAAGAAGACCCCAGAGAGCGTGTATATAACCAAAGGAGGGAGGTAGTAGGCCAGATGTCGATCCCCTTCAGACTGGAGTCTCGAAAGAAGGTTTTTGAATATTTGGATGCCGCCTTCCAATATCAAACAGACACTTCCTTAGTGAACTCTCCAGACCAGATCCTTGGTGAAATCTCCTTGTTTGGCTTCATGGATTCTCAGCAAGCAGGCCCCCCAGATTTAGCATTACTGGGACCTTGATGAGCTGCCTGGGAGGGAAATAGCCCTTCAGGCTCTTGACCAAGAGGAGAAGTTCCCAGCCTGAAGGGCTATTTCCCTCCCAGGCAGCTCATCAAGGTCCCAGTAATGCTAAATCTGGGGGGCCTGCTTGCTGAGAATCCATGAAGCCAAACAAGGAGATTTCACCAAGGATCTGGTCTGGAGAGTTCACTAAGGAAGTGTCTGTTTGATATTGGAAGGCGGCATCCAAATATTCAAAAACCTTCTTTCGAGACTCCAGTCTGAAGGGGATCGACATCTGGCCTACTACCTCCCTCCTTTGGTTATATACACGCTCTCTGGGGTCTTCTTTTCATTAAGAGACCACCGGAGTTCTGGTAAGCAGTTAATGTTGCTTGCAAGGTGGAGGATCTTCTATCAGCACTGTACATTGAATGTCACTACGTTTATTTGTCATCACCACATCTCTGCACTGGTGTTTTCTCAAGACTTTTACCACGTACTGGTCCGCCAGGACCAATTGGACATTTTTTTATTTATTTTTGTGCACTATGTTTGGACATCAATTTAGCCTGTCCATCTAGATTTCCACTTATTGTTATTACCTTGTATGGTTTGTTTATTCATGTTAGCGCATCCTGTTTTTTTGCCACTTTGTTTTTCTGTATTTGTCACTACAGTCAGGTGCAGCTTCCTTTTGAGTTTGAGTCACTTTTGATCAATAAGCACTTTGTTGTTTTAAGTAGTCTTTTTCTTGTGTTTACGTTAGCGCAGTTGCTTCTCTTCTTTTTTGATTTACTAAAGGAATAGAGGCTGTATGTTAATGAGCGAATGTAAATCAAATCTCCTCTTTGCAAAGTGAATATTGTTAATAAGTTGTGCCTGTATTCACTTTTATTACCCAATAATATGAGAGGGAAATTTGTTGGGTAGGGGGTTTAAGGGTTTGATTCTAGCTCCCATTCACAGAAGTAATTTGAGGCGAAGGTTTGACATGTTATTAAAAAAGTACAGCAGAATCTTTGGGGCATGATGACATGTTTTTGGCCCATCTAGACTTCAGTGGATCTGCCTAACAACTGTCTTCTCCTCCTAGCAACTACAGTAGCTTCCCAATTACTAAAACAAAATGCTGAAGCCTGAAAACATGTGGAAATTGCACGCACAAACACAAAAAAAATTTCAACACTTAGTTTTGAATGTACAGTGGGTATAGAAAAGAATCCCCCTTTAAAATAATAACATTGGGTTGTTTTGCAGCCTGAAATGAAGACAGACAACATTTTTGTTTTATCCAGCTGTATTTACTAATGCAACTTATATTACTTCCAAGTGAAAGATGTAACACTAACATGTCATAAAACAAATAAAAAAAATAATAACAGAATCGCTGAGTTCGGAAAGGATCACCCACCTTATGTCAGTATTTTGTTGGACCACATTTTGCTTTAAATACAGCCTTTAGTCTGCTGGGATATGTGGGACAAACTTTGCACATCTAGACTTTGCAATATTTGCCCACTCTTCTTTGCAGAACTACTAACTATGATCAGTTAAATTTAATGGTGGCTGTTTGTGCACTGCAGTCTTCAAGTCATTCCACAAATTTTCAATGGAGTTAAAGTCTGCGCTCTGACTAAGACATGCAAAGAGAATCACCTTTTTCTCCATACTTTGGTGATTTTTGCCGTGTGCCATGGGTAACTGTCATGTTCATTTTTCTTCTATCCTAACAAGTGCTCCAGTTTCTGCTGCAGAGAAACAATCCAGTTACAGGGAGCTTGCCTGCACGAGTGCCCCCATGGAATACGGCTCTCCCTGGGGGCACTCGATGAAGAGAAGGAGCCAGGAGCGCTGCCTGGGGACTCCAGAAAAGGAGGATAGGGGCCGCTCTGTGCAAAACCCTTGCACAGAGCAGGTAAGTATGACATGTTTGTTATTTTTTTTAAACTAACCTTTACAATCACTTTAAGCTGCCGTGTCCCTAGCCAGTATCAGTAACCAAAACTGCAGTGTCTATCCTCATAACACATCACAGGAAGCACCTCCATGGTTAACAGAGGACAGAATTCAAATTAGTCTTGGGAAACTTAACATTAATAAATCCCCGGGACCGGTTGGCTTGCACCGGAGGGTACTTAGGGAACTCAGTCAAGTAATTGCCAGACCATTGTTCCTAATTTTTACTGACAGTCTACTGACTGGAATGGTACCAGCTGATTGGAGAAAAGCCAATGTAGCACCAATATTTAAAAAGGGCCCAAAATACATCCCTTTGAATTACAGAGCAGTTAGCCTAACATCAATAGTGTGTAAGCTCTTGGAGGGGACGATAAGGGACTGTATACAAGATTTTAGTAATGAGAACGGTATCATTAGCAATAATCAGCATGGATTCATGAAAAATCGTTCTTGCCAAACCAATCTATTAACCTTCTATGAAGAGGTGAGTTGCCATCTAGATAAAGGAAGACCCATAGACGTGGTGTATCTGGAGCAAGAGCATTTGACACAGTTCCCCATAAACGTTTACTATACAAAATAAGTTCCATTGGCATTGACCATAGGGTGAGTACATGGATTGAAAACTGGCTACAAGGGCGAGTTCAGAGGGTGGTGATAAATGGGTAGTATTAGGAATGGTCAGGGGTGGTTAGTGGGGTCCCCCAGGGTTCTGTGCTGGGATCAATCCTGTATAATTTGTTCATAAATGACCAGGAGGATGGCTTAACCAGTGCAATCTCTGTATTTGTGGACGATACTAAGCTAAGAAGGGCAATAACTTCTACGCAGGATGTGGAAACCTTGGGAAAAAATCTGAACAAATTAATGGAGTGGGAAAATACATGGCAAATGAGGTTCAATGTAGAAAATTTTTAAATAATGCATTTGGGTAGCAAAAATACAAATGCAATTTATACACTGGGGGGAGAACCTCTGGTATAATCTAGGATGGAAATTACCTGGGGGTCCTAGTAGATGATAGGCTCAGCAATGGCATGCAATGCCAAGCTGCTGCTAACAAAGCAAACAGAATATTGGCATGCATAAAAAATGGGGATTAACTCCAGAGATAACACAATAATTCTTCCTCTCTACAAGACTCTGGTCCAGCCGCACCTGGAGTATGCTGTCCAGGTCTGGGTACCAGTCCTCACAAAAGAAGTACTGGAAATGAAGCGAGAACAAAGAAGGGCAACAAAGATAATAAAGGTTCTGGAGGATATTAGTTATGAGGAAAGGATGCAAGCACTGAACTTATTCTCTCTGGAGAAGAGACGCTTGAGAATGGATATGATTTCAATTTACAAATACCATACT
The DNA here is from genome assembly GCA_029574335.1 of Rana kukunoris. Classification (NCBI taxonomy): domain Eukaryota; kingdom Metazoa; phylum Chordata; class Amphibia; order Anura; family Ranidae; genus Rana; species Rana kukunoris. Next base: position 135,793,576 of record CM056050.1, on the reverse strand, counting down.
GGTAACTAGGGATGAGCCGAACACCCCCCGTTCGCTTCGCACCAGAAGCTTTGAACAGACCGACCGTTCGCGAGAACATTTAGAACCCCATTGACGTCAATGGGACTCGAGCGTTCAAATTCAAAATGGTAATTTTAATGCCCCATATGCAAGTTATTGTCGGAAAACGTCTTTGAGAACCCGGGTCTTGCCCCAGGGAACATGTGTATCAATGGAAAAAAAAAGTTTTAAAAACGGTTGTTTTTTCTGGAGCAGCGATTTTAATGATGCTTAAAGTGAATTTTAGTAGTGGCATGTGTTTAGAACTGTCCCTGCACAAAATGAGATTACTATAAGAAAAAAGTAATATAAGACTGCTTTCGGCTTTAATGTCATGTCTGGTCCCCACAATATGGATGAAAATCACTGAGAAAGATAGCATGGGTTTCCCCGCCCCCCTCCCCCCAGGTCATTACAAGCCCCTTTGGCCCTATATACTTTGAACAGCAGTATGCAGGTGGTGCAAACAGGACAGAGACTGTTGGTTTGTTGTTAAGTAGATTCTGTTTGTAATTTTCAACTGGTACTTCTTTAAAGTGTAGCTTGAGACATAAAATCTTTTTTTAAGCTTTTCTGAAAACATAGAGAAGGGTTATCACCCCTGTAACATTTGTTTTGCTGTCTGTGTGCATCTGTTTAGAAGATTGCACCTCACTTTCTGTCACAAAGACAAATTATTTTTTATTTTATTTTTATTTTTTTGTGAAACAATGATTGTGATAAAGCATCAGTGGACAGGAGACACCTTTTACAGAAGAGAATTTCCCTTTCTAGGGGTAGATTTCCTGTCACTTCCTGTTGTCTACTTCCGTTTGCAAGTAGGAGTCGTTTGTAAGTTGGATGTTTTAAAGTAGGGGCCTGCCGTATATACACTTCAGAAATTTGGGCCCTAGGTGTTGGTGCTGCGACAACACTGCAACCCCTCACAGTTAGTCTTGGTGGCCGCTGGAACGCCCTGCTGTGAAATATTAGATCAAGAATTGTAATTACACGCCCCTGTTGAACAGGGGCACACAAATTGGGCCTTAGGCACTGGTGCTGGTGCCACAACACTCTAGTTGTAGTGCAGCAAATAGCCTGCTGAAAACTATTGCATCAAAAATTGTAAATCACACGCCCCTGTTGAACAGGGGCAGAAAAATTGGGCCTTAGCCACTGGTGGGGGTGCCTAGAACCGACAATGTTCTAACAAGCTATCAGTAAGATCATTGAGAAGGAGAAGGATATTCAGTCAGCAGAACAGGATAGTCACTCAGCATCAGCATAGGCAGTCTCCAAGGGATCTGACATTTCAAAAATATTATTCGGTTACATCAGCATCAGGTGCTTGGTAGCTGGTTGGTGATCCAAGCCTGATTAATTTTTATGAAGGTCAGTCGATCGACAGAGTCAGTGGAGAGGCGCACCCTGTGATCGGTCACAAAGCCTCCAGCAGCACTGAATGTGCGTTCTGAAAGAACGCTGGATGCAGGACAAGCCAGTAGCTCAATTGCGTACTGTGCAAGCTCTGGTCAGTGATCCATCCTCAAGACCCAGTAAGCCAGAGGATTTTCGGTGGGTAAGGTGTCCAAGGTGTCCAAGTCTGCTCGATCACAGGGTGTAAAACAGACGCTGTCGATGGTTGCTGGAACCAGTCATACCTTGGGGGTGCGGCCTAAAAAATTGTCTGAACGCATCAGTCAGACGGCCACCTTCTCCACTGCTTCTTCTGTGACTCACCGAAGCCTCAGCAACACGTTGTCCAGGACCAGGATTTGGTAACCCCCCAGTCTCTGGGAACGCGTTGCACAGACCTTTCTGCAAGGCCGCCCGAAGAAGTTTCATCTTCTGTTCCCTCTGCGATGGCAAGATAAGGTCCGCAACCTTACCCTTGTAATGTGGATCAAGGAGAGTTGCCAGCCAGTAATGATCCCTCTCCTTGATAGCACGAATACGACGATCCTTACGCAGGATTTGCAGGATCAGGGAGGCCATGCGGCGTAGGTTTGCTGAGGCATTCGGGGCAGAGTCCTCTGGGTCACTAAGGACGACAGGATCCGCAGCCACCTCATCCCAGCCATGTAAAAGTCCATGGGTTCCTTGGGACTGTAATTGATCTCTTGAAGACTGCTGCTAATGCTGAGTCAAAAGCTCCACCTCCATGCTGCTGATACAATCCTCCTCCTCCTCCTCCTCTTCCTGTGTGCTAGGTGGGCAAGCAGGACCACTGTCTGGGTAAAGGGGGCCTTGAGAGGTAAGGAAGTCCTCCTCTTCCTCCCTCTGTTCTGCCTCAAGGGCCCTGTCCATTATTCCACGTAGTGTGTGCTCCAACATGTGAATAAGAGGGACAGTCTCACTAATGCATGCACTGTCACTGTTCACCATCCTCGTGGCCTCCTCAAATGGTGACAGGACAATGCATGCATCCCTGATCAAGGCCCACTGGCGTGGGGAAAACAAACAAACTCCCTTGACCCAGTTCTGCTGCCATATTGGCACAGGTACTCATTGATGGCCCTCTGCTGCATGTGCAGCTGCTGCATCATGGCCAATGTAGAGTTCCATCTGGTGGGCATGTCACAGATTAGGCGGTTCTTGGGCAGGTTGTATTTCCTTTGGAGGTCTGTCAGCCGAGCAGTGGCATTATATGACCTTCTGAAATGCACACAGACTTTCCTGGCCTGCTTCAGGACATCCTGTAAGCCGGGTACCTGCCCAAGGACCACTGCACCACCAAATTCAGAACATGAGCAAAACAGGGCACATGGGTCAGAGAGGAGGTTGGTGCCATTGTCGCTAACCACCATTCCTGGCTTAAGCTGGTGTGGCGTCAACCACCTCTGAGCCTGCCCCTGCAGAGCTGACAGAACCTCTGCTCCAGTGTGGCTCTTGTCTCCCAAGCACACCAGCTCTAGCACCACATGGTATCTCTTTGCTTGCATTCCTGCATAGCCCCTTGTACGCCCACGGCTGGTTCCGAGGATACATCAGCACAGGAAGAGGCCACAGAGGAAGAAGAAGTGGAGGGAGTGGAGGAGAGAGGTGTGTCACAACCCGTAGTAGTGTTTTGGAGGCGTGGTGGCGGAACCACCTCCAACACTACTGTACCTTGCCCTGCGTCCTTCCCAGCTGCCATCAGATTCACCCAATGCGCTGTGAAAGAGAGGTAACGTCCCTGTCCATGCCTGCTGGACCATGAATCAGCGGTAATATGCACCTTACCACTGACCGCCCTGTCCAGCGAGGCATGGATATTGCCTTCCATATGGCGGCAGAGAGCCGGAATCGCCTTCCGTGAGAAAAAGGCGTTTGGGAACTTGCAACTGAGGTACTGCACATTCCACAAACTCACGGAAGGGGGCAAAATCTACCAACTGAAAAGGCAGCAGTTGAAGTGCTAGTAATTTCGCTAGTCTAGCATTCAACCGCTGGGCATGTGGATGGCTGGGAGAGTACTTCTTTCTGCGCTGCAGCAGCTCGGGCAGGGAAATTTGTCTGGTACAATCTGCCATCGGTGTACTACTAGGTTGTGACACACCTAAATTTTCACCTTCAGGCCTATCAGTGCAGGCTTCAGAGAGGACTGATGGTATAGTGGGGTTGGGGATCCCAGCTGATGGGGGGCAAGGGGAGGTCCGCTTTGTTCTTTGGTGTGGGTCTTTCAGGTATGCTTGCCAACGAACTGCATGGCAGGTCGACATAGGTCTGGTCAAGCATGTGGTGCCCAGGCGGTTGATGTTTTGGCCACACGAGATACGCTTGAGACATATGTTTCAAATAGCAACGGTGCGATTGGATGCACATGTCTCAAAAAAGGCCCACACCAAAGAACTTTTGCAGTAACACTGAGACACAGAAGCGCCCTGCACAGGCGTAGCTCTGCGATGTAATGCAGTTGGTGTGCTGCCCTTAAGCTGTCCCCTGGAGGGCATCCTGCCACTTTGAAGATGTGCCTGTGCCTCCTCCTCCTCCTCCTCTTCCTCCTCTCTCCTATCAGGCACCCACGTAGAGTCAGTGACCTCATCATCCCCTCCCTCACTGTCAAAAACCTGGCAGTATGCTGCAACTGAGGAAAGATGACTGCCAGATTGCTGTCCTTCTTGGGCACCCCCTCTCTCTGGGCTCACATTACTGCCTTCCTCTATCTGTGTTCCATCATCGGAGCCTTCAAAACGCTGCGCATCTTCATGCAGCATGTACCCAACACTGTGTTCTACAGTTCGTGGGACTCCTCAGGAGGACATGGTGGGACTAGGGAAGGAGTAAATGATGCCATTGAGCAGAGGGAAGAGGACGCCTTGGCAGCTACTTTGCCAGAAAAAGTACCCTGAGCATGGGTGAGAGAGGATGAGGAGGATGAGGATGGCTTGGTCATCCACTCTACCAAGTCTTCGGCATGTTGCGGCCACGGCCACTTGCTGATGAGGATGCACCACGACCAGCACTGTTGCCTGTAGACGCAGAGGCTGCTTGCCCTCGTGACTCTCTGCCTCTCCTTGTTGCCCTTCCAGACATTATAATGTCAAAGGCAGTACACACACACCTCGTAGCTTTTGGTGCAAGCTGCAGAGGACACGTGCAGTACACAGCAAGTAGCTTTATGTGCAAAGTAATGAGCACACTTGCACTATGCACCACCAAGTGGGTTTAGTTGAAAAGTAACTAATGAGCACACTTGCACTATGCACCACCAAGTGGGTTTAGTTGAAAATAAAGTAATGAGCACACTTGCACTATGTACCACCAAGTGTGTTTAGTTGAAAAGTAAGTATTGAGCACACTTGCACTTTGCACCACCAAGTGTGTTTAGTTGCAAAGTAATGAGCACACTAGCACTATGCACCACCAAGTGGGTTTAGTTGCAAAGCAATGAGCACACTTGCACTATGCACCACCAAGTGTGTTTAGTTGAAAAGAAAGTAATGAGCACACTTGCACTATGCACCACCAAGTGGGTTTAGTTGCAAAGTAATGAGCACACTTGCACTATGCACCACCAAGTGGGTTTAGTTGAAAAGAAAGTAATGAGCACACTTGCACTATGCACCACCAAGTGGGTTTAGTTGAAAAGTAACTAAGGAGCACACTTGCACTATGCACCACCAAGTGGGTTTAGTTGAAAATAAAGTAATGAGCACACTTGCACTATGCACCACCAAGTGGGTTTAGTTAAAAAGTAAGTATTGAGCACACTTGCACTATGCACCACCAAGTGTGTTTAGTTGCAAAGTAATGAGCACACTAGCACTATGCACCACCAAGTGGGTTTAGTTGCAAAGCAATGGGCACACTTGCACTATGCACCACCAAGTGTGTTTAGTTGAAAATAAAGTAATGAGCACACTTGCACTATGCACCACCAAGTGGGTTTAGTTGCAAAGCAATGAGCACACTTGCACTATGCACTACCAAGTGTGTTTAGTTGAAAATTAAGCAATGAGCACACTTGCACTGTGCACCACCAAGTGGGTTTAGTTGCAAAGTAATGAGCACACCTGCACTATGCACCACCAAGTGGGTTTAGTTGAAAAGAAAGTAATGAGCACACTTCCACTATGCACCACCAAGTGGGTTTAGTTGAAAAGAGAGTAATGAGCACACTTGCACTATGCACCACCAAGTGGGTTTAGTTGCAAAGTAATGAGCACACTTGCACTATGCACCACCAAGTTGGTTTAGTTGAAAAGTAAGTAATGAGCACACTTGCACTATGCACCACCAAGTGGGTTTAGTTGAAAAATAAGTATTGAGCACACTTGCACTATGCACCACCAAGTGGGTTTAGTTGCAAAGCAATGAGCACACTTGCACTATGCACCACCAAGTGTGTTTAGTTGAAAATTAAGCAATGAGCACACTTGCACTGTGCACCACCAAGTGGGTTTAGTTGCAAAGTAATGAGCACACCTGCACTATGCACCACCAAGTGGGTTTAGTTGAAAAGAAAGTAATGAGCACACTTCCACTATGCACCACCAAGTGGGTTTAGTTGAAAAGAGAGTAATGAGCACACTTGCACTATGCACCACCAAGTGGGTTTAGTTGCAAAGTAATGAGCACACTTGCACTATGCACCACCAAGTTGGTTTAGTTGAAAAGTAAGTAATGAGCACACTTGCACTATGCACCACCAAGTGGGTTTAGTTGAAAAATAAGTATTGAGCACACTTGCACTATGCACCACCAAGTGTGTTTAGTTGCAAAGTAATGAGCACACTAGCACTATGCACCACCAAGTGGGTTTAGTTGCAAAGCAATGAGCACACTTGCACTATGCACCACCAAGTATCTGTGTGTTGAGTATACCCTTTGTTCAGGGGTCAAGTCCTGGGGAAAAAAGTGTGGCAACTCCCACCCAAGATCCACTCCCCCACCAAATAAAATAAAAAATGATATGCTCATATGCATATATATTTCACAGAAAATACAGTGCAACATTTATTGTAAAGTGCCAGTTTACAAAAATAAAATGCGGCGCTCGTTCCTAGGAGTAGGAACGGGTGAGCCATAGCTCCAGGAAGGCGTAGCAGGTAGTCAGGCAGGCAGGGTTCTTCCCAGCCCAGCCCTCCCCTAGCTCCAGCTCCAGCCTGCTTCCGAACCTGGCCTCCCCTCCAGCTTCCAGTTTCTAGCCTCTCTCCAGCATTCCTCCCCTCCTTTGGAAGGTTAGCTCTACCTGTCTCCCTGGCACTGTGGGCGGCCGTCCTTTTCAGGACAAGCCGCAGCACTCGATCCCAGGAGGCAGACAAGGGCCCCCTCCCGCCACCTCCCGCCACCACCTCGCGGAAATTTCCGCCGTTTTCGGTGCTCATTCGGGAGCACCGCGCCAGGCCGTCCTGAATCGCGGGGCCGCGGTCTAGGAAAGACCGCGGCTTCACTTGCGGCCTAACGGCGCGCCGCTCCCCACGTTTCAGGGTCCTCATCCTGCTCCCTGGCAAACCTCCCCCTGATCCCTGAAGGACAGTTACCCGGCCCCCTGTTGCTCACCCTTCACCCTTCACCCATTCAGCCCAGATTATTCAGTAAATCCCCTGTCAGCCCTCATCCCTGAGCAGGCAGCCACCAGACCAGCAACAAGTTCTCCCCTTTCAGCCCTAGCCCCCCCCCTCGTCATCCCAACACACAGTAGCTTGATCCAGGGGTTAACCGATCGCCTCTTACAGGGGTCAGGAAGGAATTTTTTTCCCTACCGGAGCATATTGGCTGAGCTCTGACAGGGTTTTTTGCCTTCCTCTGGACCAAGCCAGGAGAGAGGAGCCAGTTAATTCCTCTCCCCACTGCCCCAAACCCCCCCCCCCCCCCGGTGTAATGGCGATCATGGTATGTCGGCAATATTCTGCCGATACCATTTGGAGTTTGAGGCAATGCGCCGCAATACTGCCAGCCATCACCAAAAAGGCCCTAAGAACTGAGCGACTATTGAGAATCGATCATAGATCGACGGTCAGACATTTTCAGCCATTTACCCCAGCCCAAGCACATATCGTGTGCTCTGATCAACACAAGATCGGCAGTAAAACACCGACTAGAAATCCGCGACTTTATTCAACAAAAGGATCTAGACTGCCTCTTTATTACAGAGAGTTGGCTCACAGCCGACTGTAACACCATTCTAGGAGAATTGGTGCCAGAAAATTACCGTATTATAACGGAAAACAGAATAGGGCAAAGAGGAGGCGGCCTGGCGGTGATCCACAAGACTCATCTTAAGATCACCAAACCAGTCCGCCAAAACCCTCTTCCATTCATGGAAACCCTTACTCTGCAACTGCAAGCAAATACAAAGGAGACCATTCACATTCTGCTCTGCTATAAGCCGCCCGGCCCAAAATCGCAGCTGCTATCATCATGGACAGATTTCTTCTCCACTTATACCCTCATCAGCAAACATCTTTTGCTGCTCGGGGATTTCAATCTCTGGGCCAACTCCTCACTAGACCCCATTGCCGACGCCTGTATTGACCACCTGGAAGGATTGGGATTGCAGCAATTAGTATGTGGGCCCACACATGCTTCAGGTCACACACTTGATCTTATCTTCAGACAAGCTCTGGAAATAAAGATTTGGGAAAATGAAAAGTTGCCATGGACAGATCACCATGCAATTATATTCAGGATTTCCGCCATCCCCCCTGCAACAAAAACATCAAATCCAGTGACAACACACTGGACTAGATGTCAGAAGAAGCTCCACTCGGAACTCTTCAAAACAACTTTAAGGAAAAAAATAGAAACAACTCAGCCGCATCAAACGGCCGTTGAAACACTCAAAGCCATTAACTCGGCCATGCTACAGTCAGCTGACTTGGTAGCGCCGAAACGAAGTACCCGCATCCGGAAAAACAACCGCAGCTGGTTTAACAACCAGCTGTCGTTACTGAAGTAAGAACGCAGAAGGGCAGAATCTGCCTGGAAAAAATGTTCTTCAGAACTAAACCTATCCATCTACAAGGCAGCGACAAGAAAATACCACAAAGGAATTTTCCAAGCCAAGAAAAATTATTTTTCGGAGGCTATCAACGGTGCCATTAACCGCGCCCGCGAACTCTTCAAGATGGTCACCCAGACCATGGAACCAGAATGCATCAAAGCCCCCAGTTCGGATACACAAGAATTTTGCAATGAACTATCGGATTACTTCATTAATAAAATCGAAGCAATCCGTGAAAGCATTCAGCAAAACAATTCCCCCCTCAGCCCTCCCTGCAGCCTCTCACACAGCACCCTTAGTAATGCTCCGTTATCAGGTAAGTTTACCCTGGAACCCATCTCCATCGAGACCACTAAGAATGTCATTTGTACTCTGCGTAATGGCACAGCGCCGAATGACATTATCCCCACAAAACTGCTGAAGGAATGCGCCTATATCCTGGCTCCTCCCATCACGCAGTTTATCAACCAGTCTTTTCTGGAGGGCAAAGTGCCCACACAGTTGAAAGAGGGTATAATCCAACCCATCCTGAAGAAACCCTCCCTGGACCCCAAGGACCCACTCCACCGCCGTCCCATAACAACCCTCAACGTACTCTCTAAGATAATGGAGAAAGTAGTGGTACAACAGCTGCAACAGCATCTAGATACCTACAAGCTACTTGACCCATTGCAATCAGGCTTCCGTCCCGGACACGGGACGGAAACAGCACTGCTGAAAGTATGGGACGATGTTCTCCAGTCCGCAGACGAAGGAGAATCTTGTCTTCTAGTTCTGTTGGACCTAAGTGCAGCTTTCGACACTGTAGACCACAAACTGTTACTGACTCGGCTTGCTGAAGTAGCCAGAGTCGCAGAAGGCGATTTATCTTGGTTCTCCTCTTTTCTGGAAAAACCGATCGCAAACAGTAAAGTTAGGACCTTTTACGTCAGAAAAACGCACAGTAACATGCGGAGTCCCTCAAGGATCGCCTCTGTCACCAGTGCTGTTTAACATCTATCTTCGTCCTCTTTTTGAGATTATCAGCAGCCAAAAACTGCTCTACCACTCATATGCAGATGATACGCAACTGTATTTCCGCATCTGCAACAGACAGGATCACCACCTCAATCTAGAGACATGTCTCTCTTTGATAGAGGACTGGATGACAAAGAGTTATCTTAAACTCAATGGAGCGAAAACAGAACTTCTCCTGTTTCACGCCAAGCGCAGGAATCAACTTTCAACAGCGTGGACCCCCCCCACCTATTTTGGGCAAGCTCATCACCCCTAGCGCCAAAGTCAAAAGCCTAGGGGTCATTTTTGACTCCTTTATGACAATGGACGCACAAATAGGGTCAGTAGTCAGCGGATCTCACCATCTACTGCGCCTACTACGCAGACTCACTCCGTTCATCCCTAAAGAAGATTTAGCGGTCGTGGTGGGAACAATTGTAAACTCCAGGCTGGATTATGCAAATGCCCTTTACCTCGGCCTTCCCAAGTACCAAATCGCTCGTCTGCAAGTCGTTCAGAATACGGCCGCCAGACTTGTGACTGGGAAAAAACCCTGGGAATCCATTTCACCATCACTGAGAGCCCTTCATTGGCTGCCAGTCAAAGACAGAATTACTTTTAAAGCTCTCTGTCTTACGCATAGATGTGTCCATGGGAATGCCCCCCTTTACTTATGCGAATTAATAAAAGCGCATAATCCCAATCGCGTTTTGCGATCCACAAATCAGAACCTACTCCAGGTTCCGAAAGCCAACTTCAAGTCCAAAGGAGAAAGAAGATTCGCGGTCCAAGGTCCCAGACTATGGAACGCTTTACCAACCAGCATTCGGTTGGAGGAGAACCACCTACAGTAGGTGACTGGGATATTGTGTCAATCTTGCTCCCTTTCTCGGCGAGATTGACCACCTACGAGCCCCATCGCGGGAGCCAGCGCCGAGCTGGCTTGCCGCGATGGAGACAAAGCCGTCATAGAAGCGACGGGAATCCGACGCGGATTCCCGCCAATTCTACACGTGGGCGGAGTTTGTTATGAATCCTGAACGAGAAATCCCCGCCGGATTTTTAAAGAAAAATCCGGCATGGGTTCCCCCCTCAGGAGCATAACGGGCCCTTAGGTCGGTTATGGGTTGTAAGGAGACCCCCTACGCCGAAAAAACGGCGTGGGGGTCCCCCCACAATCCATAACAGACCCGTATCCAAAGCACGCCGGCCGGCCGGTCAGGAAGGGAGTGGGGGGCGAGCGAGCGCCCCCCCTCCTGAGCCGTACCGGGCAGCATGCCCTCAACATGGGGGGTCAGGTGCTCTGGGGCAGGGGGCGCACTGCGGCCCCCCACCCCAGAGCACCCTGTCCCCATGTTGATGAGGACAGGGCCCCTTCCCGACAACCCTGGCCGTTGGTTGTCGGGGTATGCGGGCGGGAGGCTTATCGGAATCTGGAAGCCCCCTTTAATAAGGGGGCCCCCAGATACCGGCCCCCCACCCTAAGTGAATGAGTATGGGGTACATTGTACCCCTACCCATTCACCTGCAAATACAAAGTGTAAACACAAATAAAACACACAGGGTATTGAAATATTTTATTAGTTGGCCGCCGGGGGGGGGGGGTGTGTATGATCGCTTTTATAAAAGCGCCCCCCTCCGGCGGGCTTCTGTGGGGGGTGGGTGCCGCCGTCTGGTTCTCTTCCGCCGCCGGGGGGCGCTTTGATAAAAGCGCCCACCACCCGGCGGGCTTCTTTCGACGTCTTCGGCGGCGGGGGGGGTCTTCTCCCGCTCTCCGGGGGTCTTCTCCCGCTCTCCGGGGGTCTTCTTCTTCTTCAGGACTCGCCGCCGATATCTTCGTGTGTTAGCTCAATTACTAGCGGCGGCGGCCCCCTCTTCTGCGACGTCGGCGTCTTCTTCTTCTTCTGCTGTCCAGATGTTGACGTGACGCATCCTTCCGCTGTTATGCCGGGCGCGCGGCTCGCAGCGAATTATATAGGCCTGTCTTGTGACGTCGCAGTCCCATCATGCTCCGGTAGGTATCACGTGGGTAGGTAGCACGTGGTACCTACCGGAGCATGATGGGACTGCGATGTCACAAGACAGGCCTATATATTTCGCTGCGAGCCGCGCGCCCGGCATAACAGCGGAAGGATGCGTCGCGTCAACATCTGGACAGCAGAAGAAGAAGAAGACGCCGACGTCGCAGAGGAGGGGGCCGCCGCCGCTAGTAATTGAGCTAACACACGAAGATAGCGGCGGCGAGTCCTGAAGAAGAAGAAGACCCCCGGAGAGCGGAGAAGACCCCCGGAGAGCGGGAGAAGACCCCGGAGAGTGGGAGAAGACCCCCGGAGAGCGGGAGAAGACCCGGAGAGTGGGAGAAGACCCCCCCGCCGCCCGAAGACGTCGAAAGAAGCCCGCCGGGTGGTGGCGCTTTTATCAAAGCGCCCCCCGGCGGCGGAAGAGAACCAGACGGCGGCACCCACCCCCCACAGAAGCCCGCCGGAGGAGGGGGCGCTTTTATAAAAGCGATCATACACACCCCCCCCCCCCCGGCGGCCAACTAATAAAATATTTCAATACCCTGTGTGTTTTATTTGTGTTTACACTTTGTATTTGCAGGTGAATGGGTAGGGGTACAAATGTACCCCATACTCATTCACTTAGGGTGGGGGGCCGGTATCTGGGGGCCCCCTTATTAAAGGGGGCTTCCAGATTCCGATAAGCCTCCCGCCCGCATACCCCGACAACCAACGGCCAGGGTTGTCGGGAAGGGGCCCTGTCCTCATCAACATGGGAACAGGGTGCTCTGGGGTGGGGGGCCGCAGTGCGCCCCCTGCCCCAGAGCACCTGACCCCCCCATGTTGAGGGCATGCTGCCCGGTACGGCTCAGGAGGGGGGGGGGGGGGGGCGCTCGCTCGCCCCCACTCCCTTCCTGACCGGCCGGCCGGCGTGCTTTGGATACGGGTCTGTTATGGATTGTGGGGGGACCCCCACGCCGTTTTTTCGGCGTAGGGGGTCTCCTTACAACCCATAACCGACCTAAGGGCCCGTTATGCTCCTGAGGGGGGAACCCATGCCGGATTTTTCTTTAAAAATCCGGCGGGGATTTCTCGTTCAGGATTCATAACAAACTCCGCCCACGTGTAGAATTGGCGGGAATCCGCGTCGGATCCCCGTCGCTTCTATGACGCGCTCGCTGGAATGTGTTTTTACTATTCCAGCGAGTGCGAGATATCGGCAGCCTGTCGCCGAGATTCAGCGCGATGCTGGCGTGCTGAAAACACATTCTCGGCGGCAGGCACTGTAGCATTTAGGAAAAAGGTCAAGACTTTTCTCTTTTGATATCAAAGGAGACAGGAACAACAAGCGCCCAGAGGCGATTCAGTTCGCATGTGCCGCGCTATATAAGTTTTCATTCATTCATTCTTCTTAAAAGTGTCACCCAGGCCTGGTCTGGGACAAAAAATAGACCCCTGAGTTTTAGACTGAGCACCCCAGTGTAAATCCCCCCCCCCCCCGGTAAATTCCCCCAGTTTTATCTCCCATAGTGTAAATTCCCCCCATTGTAAATCCCCTGCAGTGTATTTATTCCCTGTGTAAATACCCTCAAATCCCCCTGATGTAACTCCCCCCTGTGTAATCCCCCTGATGTAACCCCCCTGTGTAATCCCCCTAATGGAAGCCCCCATGTAATCCCCCTAATGTAACCGTCCCTGATTTCCCTCCCCCTGTGTAATCCCCCTAATGTAACCCCCCTGATTTCCATCCCCCCTGTGTAATCCCCCTAATGTAACCCCCCCCCCCGATTTCCCTCCCCCTGTGTAATCCCTCTAATGTAACCCCCCCTGTGTAATCCCCCTAATGTAACACCCCCCCTCGTGTAATACACCTAGTGTAACCGCTCCTTCTGTAATCCCCATAATGTAACCTTTCCCTGTGTAATCCCCCTAATTTAACCCCCCCTGTGTAATCCCCCTAATGGAACCCCTGTGCAATCCCTCTAATGTAACATCCCTGTGTAATCCCCCTAATGTAAGCCCCCCTGATTTCTCTCTCCCCTGTGTAATCCCCCTAATGTACCCCCCCCCCCCCCCCGTGTATATCTGCCCATTGTGACTATATAGTGTATTATATCTCTCCCCTCCCCACATTTACATACCTTAGAACAGCACGGCTTTCTCCACATGGATGTCCCTCTTCCTAGGCTCCTCCTCCTCCTGTTGTGAATGTACTGTCAGTGTGGAGGAGGAGCCTAGACTCTGTTGGCTGTGAAGAGTGTAATTGTAATAGGCATCTGGTGTCTTATCGATCTGGGGCACCTCTCCCCGCCTGCCCGTCACAATAATAGGGGATTGCAGTTCCCGGAAAACATGCAGGCGCCGAGCACTGAGCTGTCTGCCTATGCCTTCTTTCTCCTCCTCCCTTCCCGAACATTGCATAGCCACAGCAGTTACTGGAGTTCAGGGGAAGGAGGAGGAGAAAGCTGTGGCGCCTCTCTCAATCCAGGACTGTGCTGGGTGTCACCTGGGTGTGGAGCTCACCCCTGCTCGCTCCCACTTTGCAACACCTCTGCCCAGAAAACATTGCGGAATCTCCGCTTAGTGAAAGATCGGCACGAGTCTTGCAACAGGAACGGCATTCCTGCAGTGAAAAAAGTATAGGGACGCCGTTCCAAAGCGTTCCCGCAGGAATCGAGCCCTGCTTTTTTTTCATTTTATTAGGGGATAGAAGAATGGGAGGACACCATTCGGAGGAGGCAAGGAAGCACAGACATGCAAAAGACCACCAACCTCAGCATGTGGAGGAGGAAGAGGTGGAAGAAGGAGAGGTGGAAGAAGGGGAGGTGGAAGAAGGGGAGTAGGAGATTATCAGCAAAACAGGTCAGTGTCTGTCACCACAGCTTCAGGTTAAAAGAGATGTAGGCCTGCATATTTCTAATAAACTTCTTTTATTTTTTTAGGGGATGAACATGATGGTGTCACAGCAACTACTAGTACATCTTTCTCCAGTGCTAGTGCAAAAATTGTGATACAAGAAATAATGGAATGCAGTAGTGAAATGGACATTATGAGGAATAGGATGAATGTCATTGAACAAAAATATAAAAACATCATTAACATGATGGGGCGAATAGTAGACTGACCCCCCCCAAACATTTTTCGATGTTGTGTTTCGAGCCAAATGTGGCATTGGAAAATCCACAAGCCAAAAATTGAAGATGCACACAGCGGGGTAGATTCATGTACAATGGCGCATTTTTTCTCCAGTGTAGCGCATCTTTTTTCCGCTACGCTGGACCAGCGCGGAGAGGCATGTACTGTATTCATCAAGATTTCACTCACCAGCGGAGTGTATATGCAAATGATGGTCTGACCGTGGCGCAGAGAGATACGCCCGGTGTATCTTAAACGGCGCATGCGCAATGACGACGTCGGCCTGTCTGTCTCCTCTGCGCATGCGCAGAACGGCGCCCGACCTCACCCCTAAGACACGCCAGCCCACTTCCTACTCCAGTGCTTAAATAAGCACAGACATGCGCCACTAATGTGCAAAAGTAGCCAAGCTTTTTTTAATTACTGCTAGGTCTTTTGCATCTTGCTTTTTTGGGGAAGTATGGCTGCACCAGAGTCTTCAGGTGACCGGAGGATGTTAAATTTCAGCCCAGAGGAGAAGGCTGTTATCATCGATGGGCTCTCCCAACATGGTGCCCGCCTCTATGGGCCACAGAGTGGCAACACTGGCAAAACTGAGAAAACCCACATTTATGAGGAGCTAACCACACAGGTCAATGCTATTGGTGTGGCGGACAGGGAGCCTAAGCACATCCGCAAAAACATGACATGCAGAGACTGGTTAGGGACAAATTAGTGGCAATGAGGAAGCATGCCACTGGCACAGGTGGAGGACCAGCCACAAGGATCACCCTGACGCCAGAGGACATGGTCGTGGCCAGGTTGCTGGATAGGGAGCTTGTGGAGGGCCTGGAGGGCTTTGAATCAGGGGAACAGCCCTTGAGGACAGGTAAGTGTGTTTTATCTTCTTTCTGGTGTGTAGCATGTGTGTGGGGGGGGGGGGAACATGTGACAAGTGTGTGGGTCCACCAACATGTGAATGTTTTGTGTCATCCACAGATGTGCAGGATGGAGCTGGGCCATCATTGGCTGCAGGGCGATCCACCCCATCCATGGTGGAGAGCGCCCCTACCTTATCGCTTGAGGAAGTTGAGGAGGAGCACGTCGCGTAGACGAGAATGCCGTGTATCTGATTGAGGAGACCCCCATACCTGGGCCCTCCCAAACCTCCCCCCTCACGGGTCTTCATCCCTATCAGGGATAGCCCCTCACGGGACACCATCCCCTCCAGGGATACCCCCCCAATTGACCTCCCCTACAGCCATCCTCCAGCCTCTCAGGCCTTTAGTAAGGCTACCAAAAAAAAACGTGGAGTCCCTGAGGAGTTTATGGATCATCTGGCAAGGGACCAGACAAGGCAGACCCGCCATATTGGGTGTCTTGCGGGTGATCTGCATAGGGTCACAGATAGCCTGGCCTCCTCGGCCGAGAGCCTGGCCGCCTGCACTGTGGCAGTGCAGGAGGCCATCACCCAGCAGGCTGGCCAGAATCAAAATATTAATGAAAGCCTGCAAGATGTTGTTGGGAACGGGGCAGCCCTTCTGTCCTGTCTGGTGGACCTGCACACCACAACATCTGGCCTGGTCTCGGAGGTCCAGAGCCTGGCAGCTGCTGTCCGTGAGGAGGGGAGGCAGACACAGCGCCAACAGAGCAGCAATACAACCCGCCGGCTGCGGATGCAGGCTGCCACCAATTCATACCTCCACCAGCTAGCCTTGGCAATGGAGGCAGCCAGGCAGCCAGGGAGAGACTGGGGGAGGTTCCACCACCAGCCCCCCCCACCTGAGGCTTGCCCCAGGCAACTGTGCCCCAGGAGCCTAGGTAGAAGACGAAGCCCACGACCGGGCCTTTGATTTTTTATATATTTTCTTTGATACTCAGGTTCTGAGTTGTATTTATTTTTATATCCCTGCACACGAATGTTGTGTGAATGTGTGGGGGTGACACTCCTGCCAGTAAGGGGTGTCACCCTCAGTCGTTGGCGATAAATTATTGCTACAACACGTGTGAATGGTGTATGAATGTACAGCAACATAATTGGAGCCGTGGCATGGCGTTGCTACTCCCAAGTCCCATGCGGTGTACTTTGGTCTAATCCAATTTGATGCGGATGTAGTGTGTGTGTGTGCTAGGGACCACAGTGGTGTGCATGCGTGCATTCTCCTTGCGCCATGATTAATGTGTGTGTTTAACGTGAAAAGTAGCCTACCACGAGGACCCTCCTGACTGCTCTTCCCTCAGCAGACGGGGGACCCTCGGGCGGGGGGGACTGTGTGGTTCGGGGGTCAGGTCATCACGTATGTCAATCTCCAGGCCCTTTCTCACAGCTAAGTTGTGCAGACTGCAACATGCCCCAATGATCTGGCACACAAAGTTTGGGGAATACAACAGGGTCCCCTCAGACTTATCTAGGCATCGAAAACGGGACTTCAGGAGGCCAAAGGTGTGCTCCACCACTGCACGGGTACGTGCGTGTACTTCATTGTATCTTTCCTCTCCTCTGGTTTGGGGGTTCCGGAATGGAGTCATGAGATGGGGTCCAAGTGCATATGCCGTGTCACCTGGTAAGGAAAAGACAGGAGGATGTTAGTCATGCATGTGCCCCTCGTGATGTCGGCATCATGGGGGCGGGCAGTCATGCCTGACACCCATGTCACTCACCAACCAGCCAGCTGTCCCCATACACGTTCTGTTCAAATTCTGTGGAGATGGTGCTTTGATGGTATGTGTAGCTGTCATGGCTGGACCCGGGGTCTTTGGCATGGACGTGCCATATTAGGCCTTGGGCATCAACGATCACCTGTACATTGATGGAATGCCAGTGCTTCCGATTGCAGTATATGTGCTCTGTGTCCCGGGGGGGCCTGGGGGGCCGTAGCGCGTGGGATTTAGGAAATTCTGTAGAAATCTGTCACTGCCTTCTGCCGCAGATGCTCCTGGGTGGGTTTGATGATGTGGTGGGACATGCATCTGAGGATTGCGGGGATAACCTGGTGCACGCATCTGCTCATGGTGGATTGTGACATCCCAGCCACGACTCCACTTGTTCTTTGAAAAGATCCACTGGCAAGGAAATGGAGTGTTGCCAGTACCTTGACCAGTGGCTGCACTGCTTGTGAGCGGTGTGTGTCTGGCTGGTGATGTCATCCTGCAGGGATGTGGCTTTTTACAGGATGGCTTCAGGGCTGAATCTGAAGAGGCGATACACCTCCAAATCACACATGCCAAAGATGTCAATGCGCGTGCGGAATATCCTCTCCCGTGCCCTCCTATGTGCCCGTCGACGCAGTAGTGCTATGTGCACGGCTGCCCCTGGCATGTTGGCAGACAGATGTGTTGTCCTGCAAGTGTTGTTGCTCAGTTCGTCTGTAACAGTGTTGCTGTAGCTGCTCTCCAGCTGACCTGTTCAACTCTGGTGCAAAGTTACCCCTGCTTTATGAGGGGTAACTTTGCACAGGAATTTGCAGTTACGCGCACGGGGCATAGCCAGCGACGACCAAACGTACGTTTATGAATCGGCGGGTCTCCCTCATTTGCATATTTGAATACAAAACCCATGGGAGGGGTTGATCCGTCCCGCGTAAATATGCGCCAAAGCCACGCCGGCGTCGAAAAGTTACGCCGGTAGGAAGAAGCCTATTTTGAGGCGTATCTAGTACAGTGGGTAAGGCGCATGGATCCGACGGCGCTAATTTACACTTACGCCGCGTAAGTGCTACATGAATCTACCCCAGTGTGTCAACACGTACTATCTGCCATCACAGGATTTGTGTCTGTGCTTTGTGGGTGCAACCCTTTCCTTGCTCCACAAGTAGGTGAGAGGAAGGGTTTTCACCCCCAATACACATCATGTTGGCAGATAGCACATGTTGACATTTGGCATGGGATCAGGATAGAAATCTCCATTTTGCCGCACAAAATGTGTGCATCTTCAAATTTTGGCTTCTTCTGGGGTGACATCACCCCATTACATGTGTTTCTAATAAGGTTGAACTTTGTAAGTTCCATTGTTTGTAGATATTTGCTTGTTTTAAAAAAGCCTGGTTTTACGCCAAAAAACTAAATATTTTTTTACCTGAAAATTTAAAAAAACGCACAAGCTGTGCACAGAATACCCCCCCCCCCCCCCCCCCAAAAAAGGGAGTTTGCAATCTGAAAATTTTAATATGTTGTGCACAGAATAAAACCCCCAAGAATTTTTTTTGTGTGGCTTCTTCTTTCTATGCTCAATACCAGTTTGTACATTTAAAAGTGAGAGATTACTGTGACAATTGTGGTCATTTACTAAAACAGAGAAATACATTTGGCACTACAAGTGCACTAGGAGAACCAGTGAAACAAATAAAAGAAACACAAGCAAGAATGACAAAACTGGATTTTCAAAGATCAAATTTGGTGTTTATTATTATTATTTTTTTTAAAAGAAATATACTCTGGCCTCAGGCCCAAGGTTAGTAAGGTAGGTCTCAGAATGCATGCGCAAAAAATTGTAGGCAGCAGCAAAATATTATACTGTTCAGTTTGTATTCCGGCATGTGGATGGCTGCCAGGAACAGGCGGAACCGGCTGGCCATTATCCCAAAGGCATTCTCGACAACCCTCCGGGCTCTGGCCAGCCAGTAATTAAAAACCCTCCTCTCCGGGGTGAGGGTTCTCTGGGGAAACGGCCTCATGAGGTGTGGTCCAAGCCTGAAAGTTTCATCCGCGACAAACACAAAAGGGAGTCCCTCCACATTATCTTCATCCTGTGGCAGTGCCAGGCCACCATTCTGGAGACGTTGGGAAAACTCAGTTTGCGCGAATACTCTGCTATCACATTTCCGGCCGTTCTTCCCCACGTCCACATACAGAAACTCGTACTGTGCTGACACCACAGCCATCAACACTATACTATGAAAACCTTTATAGTTAAAATAGTATGACTCCGAACAAGGGTGACGGCACTATGCGGACGTGTTTCCCATCAATTGCCCCTCCGCAGTTAGGGAAGTCCCATCGCTGGGCAAAATGGGATGCCACAGTCTGCCATTCCTGTGGCGTGGAAGAAAACTGGAGTCAAACAAAAAGAAAAATTAGTACTTTGGCACATAAACATTGCAATCAGATTACAAAAAGACATCCTTGTCCAACATCAGTATAAAATGTATTTGAGTGAGTATTTCAAGCCCAAAAAAAATGTGGCTATCAGACTCCTTATCCCTCTGATGGCCCATTAAACATTTTAAGGGGGGGGGGGGTCTAGCTGAGTTTGGGCCCAGAAAAAAAATCCTCCTAGCACTCTGCCAAATGGAATAAGAAACAAGGCATTGGGACACATTTTAAGGGGGGGGGGGGCAGAACTACAATGGAGCAGACTAACAACAAGTTTGAAAAAGACTTGGCTAGGTATGTTTGGGCCTCGGATAGCATGCTGGAGAGGTTAGTGAAGGGAAATATGCATGTAGGCCAAAAAAGGAGCATTAAAAGCTTACAGCATGCATGGGGACAAAGGGGACATTCACAGCATATTACAATCATGGTAATTAGGGAATGATGCAAGAAAGGCATTAGCATACATTAAAGACATAGATTGTGATGTTAAAGGAGAAAACTTACCTTCATATAGTCCTTCTGCATCACTTGTATGATGGCAGAACACGTCTCCGGGATGATGATCCCAAGCGCCTGGGGGAGATGCCTGTTGAGAACTTGAGGTCCTGCAGGCTTCTCCCAGTCGCCAGGTACGTCAACATGGCAATGAGCCTCTGCTCGGCTGTAATGGCTTGGTGCATCACAGTGTCCTGCCTCGTGATATAGGGGGACCAAATATCCAAAAGACGGTGAAAAATGGGGTCCGTCATACGGAGAAAGTTCCTGAAATCATCAGGGTTATTCTCCTGGATTTCCCTAAGCAGAGGCATATGAGAAAATTGGTCATGCTGGCACAACCAATTCTTGGCCCATGAAGTCCTCCTGTCACTGTTCACAGCCACAGATCGGGTCAGCACATACACAGCACGAACTCGAGAATGATAACGCACTTCCAACATGGCTTCAAACCGGTCAGAACGCACTTAAAACAGAACGCATCCAGGAACAGCAAGGCCTATAAAGAATGACCTGAAAAACAGAAATCAAGCGGACAGGAACGCACTGCAAAACAGATACGACCTGACTGCAAGCACTGAAAGACATATACAAACCCACAAGCACGAACTGAACACCAGAAAAGGATCTGCAAAGCAAGGAGACTGAAAAGCACGAATCAGCTCTAACCAAACTTTTACTAACACGCGGTAACACGGAATCAGCAAAAGCAGCCCCAAGGGTGGCGCCACTGAATTTGAACTTCCCCTTTATAGTGCCGTCGTACGTGGTTTATGTGACAACGTTTTGACAAGTTCGTTTTTTAACCGATGGTGTGTAGGCACGACTGATCATCAGTCAGCTTCATTGGATAACTGAAGAAAAAATCCATCAGTCAGTTTTCATCGGGTGGATCGATCGTGTGTATAGGGCATCAGAGTGACAAGGAAGTGGAATTCCCTTTCACAGGCGGTGGTCTCAGCGGGGGAGCATCAATGGTTTCAAGAAACTATTAGATAAGCACCTGAACGACCACAACATACAGGGATATACAAGGTAATACTGACATATAATCACACACATAGGTTGGACTTGATGGACTTACAGTATGTGTTTTTTCAACCTCACCTACTATGTACCTATGTAACTATGTAATAATGAAGGTGTAAAAATGTAACAAAACAGTTGGCACTATATACAGTAAATCCTAAATAACAATAATAACCATAAATAAAAGTACAAAAATCATAAACAAACTTGTTTCCTTATGTCTCAGGTAAGCTTATTCATAAAGGAACGCTCAGAAGAAAGCATAGTAGCCATATTTGAACATGTAATTACACACAGTAACAAATGCAGTCACACATAAAAATAGCCTAAACATTACTCATAGCAAAGAAATCTGAAACACTTTATAAAGATGCTCGCTTTGGTAAGTGCTTGTTCTCCAGTCATGCATGGAGGCTGAATACAATGAGAATGTGAACACTAGCTTAGGCTTCCCCTAAAATCTGGAAGAGGATTTTAACAGTAGATTTAAGCAGTTTCTCATCTGTGTAATAACAATAATATTTAATTTATATTACACAGAATGAGACACACTTTATACAGGTTCCAAACTTATGTATAAAGGAGTAATTATCAAAAAGTAGACCCATCATATACATAGAACATGGTGAGGTTGATTTACTAAAAGAGGAGAGAATGTTCACTTTGGAAAGTTAGGTGTTGTTCACTTTAGTTACCCAACATGAAAATAACATTTCGGTTTATTTATTTCATATGCTTTAGTAAATTGGTCCATTAGAATGTCACTTTTCTGCAGTATCAATATGTTGCAAAGTCATGTTGTTCTATCTCATCCAAACCTAAGGCTACAGTGGGTATAAAAAAATGATCACCCCCCCCCCTTTAAAATAATCTAATTGTGTTGCTTTGCAGCCTACAATGAAGATAGATACAGTTTTTGTTTTATCCAGCTGTATTTACATCCAAGTGAAAGATATAACACGTTTTTTTTTTCAAAAACAGAATTACTGAGTTGGAAAAATGATCACCCCCTTGTGTCAGTATTTTGTTGACCTTTTGCTTTAATTCCATCCTGCTGGGATATGTCTCTACTAGGGATGAGATTTGAGTTTGAGCCAAACTCATGTTTTACTCGAACATTGCCTGTTCAGCTAACAACGAACAATTTGGGGTGTTCGTGGCAAATTTGAAAAGCTGTGGAACACCCTGTTAAAGTCTATAGGGGAAATCTAAAGTGCAATGCAAGTTATTGTCCTAAAAAGTGTCTGGGGACCTGGGTCCTGCCCCAGGGGACATGTATATATGCAAAAAAAAAAGATTTTAAAAACTGCAGTTTTTTTGGGAGCAGTGAATTTAATAATGCTTAAAGTGAAACAATAAAAGTGAAATATTCCTTTAAATTTCGTACCTGGGGGGTGAAAAGTATGCATGTGAAATAGCGCATGTTTCCCGTACTTAGAACTGTCTCTGCACAAAGTGTCATTTCTGATGGGAAAAAAAGTAATTAAAAAATGACGAATTGTCGACTCCCAGCAATTCAGAGAGAATTCATTCATAAAAAAAAAAAAGCGTGGGGTCGCCCCAAATTCAATTACTAGGCCCTTCAGGTCTGGTATGGATATTAAGGGGAACCCCGTCATCAATTTAAAAAAAAAATACGTAGCGTCCCCCCCAAATATCTATTCCAGACCCTTCAGGTCTGGTGTGGATTATAAGGGGAACTCCAGCCCAAATAAAAAAAAAATGGCGTGGAGTTCCCCCAAAAATCCACACCAGACCCTTAAACCTTTTTTGATTTCATTGATATATGTCCCCTGGGGCAGGACCCGGTTCCCAAACACTTTTTAGGACAATAACTTGCATATTAGCGTTTAAAATTAGCACTTTAGATTTCAAACGTTCGAGTTCCATAGACTTCAACAGGTTTCTAAAGTTCAAACAAACATTTGGTGTGTTTGCAGGTTCTGGTGCGAACCGAACAGGGGGGTGTTCGGCTCATCCCTAGTCTCTACTACTTTTGCACATTTAGACTTTGCAATATTTGCCCACTTTTCTTTGCAGAACTGCAGATTTTCAATGGGGTTTAGATCTGGGCTCTGATGAGGCCATACAAAGACATGTTTCCTCCTTCAACCTCTGTGTGATAATTTTTGCTGTGTGCTTTGGGTCACAACAGAGTGTGCTGTGATTGGCCAAAGCATGCAAGTCAGGTGCATGCTTTGGCCAATCAGCAAAAGTCAATGCACTGTGATCTCGCAGTGCATTGACTGTCTCACAGTGCATTATGGGGCGTTTCGCGGGCGCTCAAATTTCCAGCGAATGCCTCATAATGTTCTAAATTCGGCAAACACCCGATATTTAAATCAAACTTACGTTTGACTGGAACATCAGACTCATACTTAGTAGAGAAAGATCATCTAGCAGAAATTGTGTCTGTGTGTTAAGTGAAGGTTACAGAACACATTTCAACATTGTGAACAAGATGGAGTCTCTTATGCTTAAATGAACAATACAGTGAAAGTTTGTCAGCCCCTTAGGAAAATAATTTCCAGCTTGCAATTGTAAGGAGATGTGAACAGATATAACACTGGAAAACCTATGCAGAGACAGAATCTACTTGGAGGAGCCTGGATGTAGAGACCACTCGTTGTCCAATAGAGACACGGAATATGGAGTTCTCCTAGAAGTTCTGTATCCTTGGCATGCAGTTTGCTGAAATGTTGGAGAGACTCCTCTATGCCTAGCTTATTATCAACTCTACCTGTCTCACGAGACTAAAGGCCCATACACACGATCAGAAAATAGTCCGATATTTACCGTCCAATGGCCAATCTGTCAAATTTCAGACCAATAGTATAGTGCATCCGACATCCAATTCTGACTTTTTGGATGACATAAACCTGAGTTGCAAACTAGAATTTTTTTGTCATCCATAAGCACAATGTATTATCGCTAAATGTGTATAGTTCTTGTCCGGCAAAAAGGAAGATAACAAACCTTGCATGATCAGAAGCCACGACAAAGCCTAAACAACCCAGAAGAATTTGCCCATGTAAACTAGAAATTAGATTCTTAATATAACTTTTTGTAGCCTTTGCTCATCCAGAAGACCATTGTACATGTTTTATTTGCCTACACCTTACCTTACTTAATGTTTATTGGTTCTTAAACACACCTTTTACATTTCCGAAAATAATGTATTATGTTGAATAATCTAGACAAAACTTTTAAGGTATGTGCATTTCCATATTCTAATTGAGTTACATTTATTTAAAAAAATTATCTTTTCATATGACTGAAATTGCGGGACGCATGTTTGCCAAGCATGCCACCGCACGAGTTTTGATGGTATATATTTTAAAGAGATTGACATCTTTTGGAACTTTGAAAGCCTGCACAAGGCAGTTATCATACGTTTGAGGCCCTTCAGGACAAAAGAGCGCCAACAGCGAGAAGAATTTTTTCATATCACTACAAAGCCATGCAATGCCATTGAAAGGTAAGATTGAACATTGAACAAATTATCTTTCACATGCTTTAAATGTTGCTTAACATACCATCCAAAATGTTTATTTTTTTTGCCGATTAATATGTTTATAATAAATGGACATATGTCTGTTGCACACACCTATTGAGACAACTTACTTGTGCAGATTTAAAGTTTGCACTTACTGCATTCTGCAGAACTTAACCAAGATGCAGGGTAAGTGGCCCGCCAACTGTTAAGCTTATAAAATATTTAGTGCCACAAAAATGAATGTTTCAGCCGGTTCGGTTTTAGAGATATTGATATTCAGATAATGTAACATCAAGTCCTGTCCACTTTGCACCCAATGTTATTAAAATGTAAAAACAAATATAGCATTCGTTTGCACTGTATCTGTGCCGATTTGTGCTCCCCTGCAAACTGCCGTAGGTGTACGTTGGTCCTTGCACAGGAGATAACAGGCACGTGCGCGTGCCTGCCATGTACTGTGAAAGCGTGCCCATGGGTCGTTTGGCCTCCATGTCTGCTGGCGGTATAAAGAGGCAGACAACAAGGCGGTTCTTATTTTGCCAGATGAAATGTCAGAGATCTATTGTTCCCAGTGATCGGGAACAGCTATCTCTGTTATGTCCCTGGTAGCCCACCCCCCTTACAGTTAGAACACACCCATGGAACACACTTAACCCCTTGATCGCCCCCTAGTGTTAACCCCTTCCCTGCCTGTGTAATTTATACATTGATCAGTGTATTTTTTTTTTTTTAAGTTAAATGTTTATTGGGTTATTACCATACAAAAGATACAAAAAACAAAAGACAAATAGTGAGGAGATATAGAGCTAAAAAGCTCGAAAACATGGTAACAGAGCAGCGGATACAACAATCAAGGGGGAGGGTGGGAAAAGGGAAAAAAAAAAGGGGGGGCGGTAAGGGGGGGGGGTGTATTTACCTGAGCACCATATTACACAAAATAATACCGAGCATGAAAACAATGAGAACAGTACAACAAAATAGAAAACCCTCAGGAGTGGAAGCAGTATTTTCTAAACTAAGGGAAGGACAGTCATGAGCTATAAATATACAACTTTGTTAGACAGATTTTCAGTTAGGGACTATGGGTGTCGGAAGGATTGGATAGATCTGTTATTTTGAGTTTGCCCAAGCTGTTGGTAAGGTCTTGCTTCAGGTACCAATCAGTATATCGGAATGGATGTACAATGGAAGATAGTTCCTCAGTAGTGAATGTAAATTCCATGTATTTTCGCCATCTGGAGAAAAAACGGGTGGTAGAGCAGAAATTTAAGACTATAGTGTCTAGTCTCTCAATATGAAAAAGCGACAGTAGTGCTCGCTTCACAGCTTGAAGGGAAGGAGGAGATGCCATAATCCAGTGGCACATGATCGTTCTGCGTGCCGCCAGTAGGCAGATGTGAGTCCAGTGTGTAAGCTTGGGTGGAGCAGCTGATGAGGTAGGATAGGCCGGTAGGTCGCAACCAAACACACACAAAAGTAGACTTTTAAGTAACCGTATCTTACTGACTTTGAATATATAACTGAGTACTGAGTCCCAGTACTTGGAGATTTTTGAACATTCCCACAAGCGGTGAACAAGTGTAGGGCGGGGCAAAGAGCACCAAGGGCATTGAGCTTGAGAAGGTTCTGAAACGTTGTTGCGAAATGGAAAATAAGCTCTGTGTATGATTTTAAAGTGGGTTTCCCGCCAGGCTTCTGAAACAATGAGCTTATGAATGTGGCGATAGCTTTGCAAGACTTTTTCCGGGAGTTCAGAGTCATTGAAGACTGAGGACCATTTCTGAAATGGGGTAAGATGATATTTTTCCGACTGATGCGTGATAAGGTGAGAGTAGAGATTGCAAATAGAATAATCGTCTTTCTGGAGCACTACATCAATGTAGGATTTTCGAAGAGGATCTACTCGGGGTCCATGACAGCTTCGTAGATATGATCGCAGTTGATGGTAATGAAAGGCATGAGAAGGCGGTAAAGAGAATTTATGCGCTAGATCCTGGAAGGATTTAAATTCACCCGGTCTTCCACAATATACATGATTGGCCAAAATGAGGCCACAAGATTTCCAAAAACCAAAGGCAGCATGGATAGTGGAAGGGGGAAACATGGGATTACCCTGGATAACAAGATGATTAGATATACTTGAGGGCAGCCCCAGCAATCTCCGCACCTCCCTCCAGGCAATCACTGTGTCCCTGATAAGGACATTTTATCGAAGATGTAAAGGCAAAGCTTTAAGTGTAGAATGGAGGATGGCCGGGAGGGTATGTGGGAAAACCAGAGCCCCCTCAAGGACAAAATTGGAGTACCGGGATTTACCAGATAACCAATCTAGACCCTGTCTAAGTAGACATGAAAGATTGTAAAAACGTAAGTTGGGCAAGCCTGCACCACCCTCGGACTTGGGGAGACAAAGTTTCTGGAGAGCTATGCGTGGTTTTTTGCGTGACCATAGGAAGGCAGTTAAAGCCTTGTGCAATTTTTGCACATCCGAGTGTTTTAGTAAAAGAGGTATGGTCTGCAATGGATAGAGCAATCGCGCAAATGAAACCATTTTAAAAAGATGACATCTCCCAAAGAGCGAGAGGGGCAGGGTCGCCCAAGCTTCCAACTCCTTCACAATTTTTGTTATCAGAGGTGGGTAATTAAGAGTATACAAGGATGAAGGCTCCCGACCTATGTGAATGCCCAGGTATGTGATAGAATGGGTGGCTAATGTAAATGGGGAGGACAATCGCCATTTGACAGATAGCTGGGGGTTTAACGCAAGAACTTCACTTTTATCATAATTAAATCTGAAGCCCGAACTGACTCGAAAGGCCACAAATATGTCACGTAACATAGCAAAATCTGAGAGGGGATTGGAAGAGAAAAGCAGAATATCATCCGCAAATAAAGCGGATCGAAAAGTTTGGTCTCCAACAGTGATGCCACTAATACCATCCGATGAGTTAAGGATTCTGGATAGAGGTTCAATAGCTATATTGAAGAGCAAAGGGGAAAGGGGGCAACCCTGTCTGGTTCCCTTAGTTAGAGGTATAGTGTCTGAAATAAAATCCGGGGTAACAAGGCGAGCTGTCGGGGATGCATACATTTGGTGTAGGAAACTGATAATGGAGCCCGAGAAACCAAATGCAGTCATAACCTGAAATAACCATGAAAAACTGATATTATCGAAAGCCTTTTCGGCGTCTAGAGAGATAAAGGCGGTATCATGATTTGGATGTGATTTGGCATATTCCAGCGCTAGCAGGACTTTTCGAATGTTCAAAGTCGCTGAACGCCCTGTAACAAAGTGTCAGGGATCCAGGCCTGTCTTCCGATCCTCGCACATGCGCAATAGAGCGGCGCTCCGGCGTGTACCCGTGCGGGAAAGGCGCGCACACGCGCGCATGCGCGGTCTGGCGACGCAGCGTGCACATGGGCGCGCGCACGGGCGCGCACCTTCCGGGAACCAATCAGAGGCCTGACCAGGCTATTTAAACCAGCCCCTGTCTTATGTCAGGTTGCTGGTTTGTCTTCAGCTTGTGCTTGGACTCTCTGCCGATTACCTGAACCTTTGACCCGGATTTCCATACGACTCTCCTCTCGCCAGGAAGTTGTCCTTCCGTACGACTCTCCTCTCGCCCTGAAGTTGACCGTGGCTCTTGTTCCTGGATACGCTGTCTTCTATAATCCCTGACTTCTGGCTTGACTTTGGACTTGTTGACCTCTCCAACCCCTGAACCTCGGCTAGCTCTCTGGACCTGTTCTCAGTCTGATCCACTTGCACCTGCCCGGTACCCCTCCAGTTACCTGCTCCACAGTTCTTCAGTACAGCTTCTGCTACCTGCCTTGCACCTGTCTTGTGGCTCCTCCGCTGCCTGCTCTGCTCACCGCCATCAGGAGGAGCTTCAGTTCCAGTCTGCACCAGGATCCCGGCTACCAACCCGGACCTCACTGGCGCTGGTGCCTCCCGGGGCTCACCTCCCTTGTCCCAACTCCAGGGGACGGTCGGCGCCGGGTCGCAACGGTGGGCCACCCTCGGCATCTCGGCTTCGGTGAGTACACAGCCTGATAGTACAAACCAGCCAGATGTCCGAAGCCGACAGGGTGCGCTCTCCCTTCGAGACCCTGTGCCAGCAGGTCTCCGCCCTCACCGAGGCTGTCCAAAAGCTTCAGGAAGGATACGTGCAAATTGATGGTCGCATCCAACAATTAGGCAACCTGCCTGGGGCCGTACCTCCATCCGTGGCTCCATCCCCTGGGGTCGCTACGTCTCAAGCCTCTCCCGCTCCGACTGTGGTTATGACTCAACCCGAACCCCGGGTCCCCATCCCGGAGCGATTTGCGGGCGACCGAAGAAGATATCGGGCCTTCAAGAACGCCTGCTCCTTGTATTTGGCTCTTTAACCTAGGACTTTTTGTTCTGAACCCGTAAAAGTAGGGTTTGTGATCTCCCTTTTGGCCGAAGAGCCGCAAGCCTGGGCGCACAGTTTGATGGAGCAAAGGAGCCCCATCCTGGACTCAATTGATTCCCTCTTTGAGCACATGGCTAAATTATACGACGACCCACAGCGCACAGCCACGGCTGAAGCCGTTCTCCATAACCTGGCTCAAGGAAGAAGACCCGTGGAGGACTACACGGCCGAGTTCCGTAAATGGTCGGCCGACACGGGCTGGAATGAAGCCGCCCTGAAGTACCAGTTCCGCCTGGAGCTCGCTGAAGGCCTCAAGGATGAGCTGGCAAGGACTGAAACCCCGGCCACGCTGGAAGATCTGATCCAAGCCGCTACCCAGTTAGACCGGCGCCTACGAGAACGGCGCTCTGAGCGCTTTCAAAACGCACGTCCCGCCTGGACACCCCCAAGGCTCTCTCCAGCTCTTCCGCCTCCAGCGGCTTCTCCAGTCTCCACGTTTCCTGACCCTGAGCCGATGCAGCTTGGACTTGTCCGGGCGCCTCTCACCTCCGAGGAAAGACAGCGTAGGCGCCAAGCCAATCTATGCCTGTACTGCGGAGCGGCTGGTCACTTCCTCCGCGGTTGCCCCATAAGACCTAGTAAGTCGAAGCCTCCACCTGCCTACAATTTTCATGTTGCTAACTTCCCTCAGACTCATGTTGTGCTTTTTATTCCTCTACAGCTACCAGCAGGGGCAACCCGGCTCCCAGCCATTGTTGATTCAGGGGCATGCAGCTGCTTCCTAGATTCCACCTTGGCTCAGAAACTTCATGTGCCACTTCGCATTAAAGATCATCAGTTACAGATCCACCTGGCCGACGGCTCGCTGCCCCGATCCGGACTTATTACTCACGAGACTCAACCCATCTGTGCCACCACGGACTCAGGCCACCGAGAGTTCCTATGTCTGGATCTTATTCCGTCTCCTCTATTCCCCATCATCTTGGGCCTCCCTTGGTTACAGGCGCATCAACCCTGCATTGATTGGCTAAAGAAAGAAGTCAGTTTCACATCTTCATACTGCACCCAGAGTTGCTTTCCACCTTCAGTCACCGTCTGTTCCGCTATCACAACCCCACCAGAAAACCTTCTGCACGTCCCCTCCGTCTATCTTGAATTTAGGGATGTATTTGATAAACAGCAAGCCGACTCTCTCCCACCTCATCGGCCATACGATTGCCCTATTGACTTACTACCTGGATCCGAGGTCCCTTTCGGGCGTATATTCCCATTATCCGAGACCGAATTAAAGGCCCTCAAGGCCTACATTGATGAAATGTAAAAAAAAACTTCATCCGCCAGTCTTCCTCTCCAGCCGGGGCAGGTATCTTCTTCGTGGAGAAGAAAGACGGCTCGTTGAGGCCTTGCATTGACTACCGTGAACTCAACAAAATTACCGTCAAAAACAGGTACCCGCTGCCTCTGATTCCAGAACTTTTTCAGCGCTTCCGGTCCGCTCAAGTTTTTTCCAAGCTAGATTTGAGGGGCGCCTATAACCTCATTCGGATCAGGTCCGGAGACGAATGGAAAACGGCCTTTAGGTCTCGATTTGGACATTTCGAGTACTTGGTGATGCCCTTTGGGCTTTGCAATGCCCCAGCCACCTTCCAACATCTTGTCAATGACATCTTTCGTGAATATCTAGATGATTTTTTGGTGGTCTACTTGGATGATATTCTCATCTTTTCAGCCTCCCTTGAATTACACCGGTGCCATGTCAAAGTGGTTCTTGCCATACTAAGAAAGCATAAACTTTACCTGAAAGCAGAAAAATTTGAATTTGAGAAGGCCTCAGTACAATTTCTAGGATTTATTATCTCCACCAGTGGGGTCGCCATGGACCCGCAAAAAGTAGAGGCCATCCAAGCGTGGCCAGCTCCGGTCGACAGGAAGGCGGTGCAGCGGTTTGTTGGTTTTGCCAATTTCTATAGACGATATATCGTTGGATTTTCCTCCATCGTGGCACCCATTACTAAACTTACCCGACAAGGCGGTCGCTTCCACTGGTCACCAGAAGCTCAGGAACCCTTTGAAAAGCTTAAATCCGCCTTTTCCTCTGCTCCGGTCCTACGACATCCGGATCCAACTCTACCCTTTACCCTGGAGGTAGATGCTTCTGAGACGGCCACCGCGGCCATCCTATTACAGAGACAAGGGGTGAAGGCTCTGCTACATCCTGTGGCCTACGCCTCTCGGAAGCTAACTGCCCCCGAGAGAAACTACGATGTAGGGGACAGAGAGCTGCTTGCCATTAAGGTGGCCCTAGAAGAATGGAGATACCTACTGGAGGGAGCGGCTCATCCCATCATGATCTTCACAGATCACAAGAATCTCGAATACTTACGTTCAGCAAAACGCTTAAGACCCAGGCAAGCTCGGTGGGCGCTTTTCTTTTCAAGGTTCAATTTCCATATTTCTTATCGACCCGGCTCAATGAATGGAAAAGCGGATGCCCTTTCCAGGATGTTCCTCGAAACCCCTTGCACTGCAGAACCCAGTACCATCCTGTCACCTCGGAATTTTCTTTTACTTTCCCAAGTGGACTTGTTAAACTCTCTCAAAACGGCTTCCAGACAGTGTTCCGATCCGGAAATTGAGGCACTGGATAAACACGACGACTTACTATGGTCAAGGGGGAAAATGTTTGTACCAACGGAAGCCAGACGATTGATCTTGAGTACCTTCCATGACCACAAGTTAGCAGGACATTTTGGGGCACGGAAAACGGGTGAACTGATTTCTCGGTCTTTCTGGTGGCCCAGGTGGAGACAGGACTGTAAAATCTATGTTGCTTCATGCATTCGTTGCCAACGAAACAAGGGTCCCAATACTAAATCCTGGGGACTGCTCAAACCCTTACCTATTCCGGAACGTCCATGGGGCAGAAATTTCCATGGACTTCATTGTGGACTTGCCTCCATCTGGAGGCTTTACTTCAATCCTGGTCATGGTGGACCGACTCTCTAAAATGTCCCATTTTGTACCCATGGTAGGAACTCCCTCTGCGGCAGAAACAGCCAGGACTTTTTTCAAGGAAGTTGTTAGGCTCCATGGGGTTCCCAGAAGTATCGTCTCTGACAGGGGCAGCCAATTTACATCCAGATTCTGGAAAGAACTTTGTAAGGCCTTGGAAATCAAGAGCTGCCTCTCCTCGGCCTATCACCCCCAGAGCAATGGCCAAACAGAGAGAACGAACCAAACTTTGGAGCAATACCTGCGATGCTTTTGTTCCTCCTCTCAAGACGATTGGTCGTCCCTGCTACCATCCGCAGAGTTCTCCTACAACAACTCGGTACATTCCACCACCAATCAGACCCCCTTCTGGTCCAACTTTGGATTTCACCCATCCTTCCTCCTGGATGATCTACCAGAAATACCTGTCCCAGCTGTTCAGGAACATCTAACAGCTGTCAAACAGTCAAATTTTCTGAAGCTTCAGGGGATGATGCGGCAGGCCCAAGAGGATTATAAAAAAATGTATGATAGAGGAAGAAAAGAGTGCCCAGCCTTTAAAATCGGGGAGGAAGTCTGGCTTTCCGCCACTAACCTAAAATTACCTGTGCCTTCTCGGAAACTTGGCCCGAGGTTCATTGGTCCCTTCAAGATCAGACGGAAAATCAATGCCGTGGCCTTTGAACTTGCCCTACCGGACTCTTACAGGATCCACCCTGTTTTTCACTCCTCCCTCCTTAAACCCGTTGTGCCAGACCCTTTTGGCGAAAGAGGGGAACCCCCACCTCCACCAGTGGAGATTGAGGGTGAACTTGAATTCGAAGTGGAGGCCATCGTGAGTTGTAGGAAGAGGGGTAGGCAACTCGAGTACCTGGTCAAATGGAAGGGGTACCCACCGGAGGACAATTCCTGGGAACCTTCTAAGAATCTACATGCCCCACGCCTAATCCGTGCCTTTCACCAGGAACATCCGGAGCTGATGGCCAGTTTAGGCGTCCGGAGTCCGCCCCTTGGGGGGGGGCACTGTCAGGGATCCAGGCCTGTCTTCCGATCCTCGCACATGCGCAATAGAGCGGCGCTCCGGCGTGTACCTGTGCGGGAAAGGCGCCACACGCGCGCATGCGAGGTCTGGCGACGCAGCATGCACATGGGCGCGCGCACGGGCGCGCACCTTCCGGGAACCAATCAGAGGCCTGAACAGGCTATTTAAACGAGCCCCTGTCTTATGGCAGGTTGCTGGTTTGTCTTCAGCTTGTGCTTGGACTCTCTGCCGATTACCTGAACCTTTGACCCGGATTTCCATACGACTCTCCTCTCGCCAGGAAGTTGTCCTTCCGTACGACTCTCCTCTCGCCCTGAAGTTGACCTTGGCTCTTGTTCCTGGATACGCTGTCTTCTATAATCCCTGACTTCTGGCTTGACTTTGGACTTGTTGACCTCTCCAACCCCTGAACCTCGGCTAGCTCTCTGGACCTGTTCTCAGTCTGATCCACTTGCACCTGCCCGGTACCCCTCCAGTTACCTGCTCCACAGTTCTTCAGTACAGCTTCTGCTACCTGCCTTGCACCTGTCTTGTGGCTCCTCCGCTGCCTGCTCTGCTCACCGCCATCAGGAGGAGCTTCAGTTCCAGTCTGCACCAGGATCCCGGCTACCAACCCGGACCTCACTGGCGCTGGTGCCTCCCGGGGCTCACCTCCCCTGTCCCAACTCCAGGGGACGGTCGGCGCCGGGTCGCAATGGTGGGCCACCCTCGGCATCTCGGCTTCGGTGAGTACACAGCCTGATACAAAGCCCGATTGGGCCGGGTGAAGTAAGGAAGGGAGAATGGTGGCTAGACGAGAGGCAATTATTTTAGAAAGAATCTTTACGTCTACGTTAATCAATGAAATTGGCCTATAGGAACCTGGTTGCATAGGGTCTTTCCCTTTTTTGGATATCAATTTAATGTGAGCCTGGGCCCCTGTGGGGAGGTATGAGCCCCCTTCCCACATGGCGGTAAAGACATGTCTCAAAGTGTCGGGAATGAATTCGGTAGTCAGCTTGTAAATTTCGGCAGTGTAGCCATCAGAACCTGGGGCTTTAGATGAAGCTAGAGATTTAATTGTTACTTGAATGTCTTCCAATGTGATAGGTGCATTAAGGGCTTCTAAGTGTGCAGAGGTGAGTTGGGGCAGTCGAACCTTGGATAGAAGCTCTTCCGCCACATTTTGATCAGTCGGGTCCTCTGAATACAAGGCAGTATAGTAGTCTGTAAGCAGCTTACTAATTTCCGCAGGAGAGGTAACAATGGAGCCAGCAGTATTTCTTAAAGCAGAAATATAAGTCGGTCGTCTAGAACCTGCACATAGTCTGGTCAAAAGTTTGCCTGCCTTGTTGCCAAACCTGTGGAAGTGGAGGGTAGTAAACGATGTTTTAGCTGCTTCCTGTTGTTCAGCCCACAGATCAAAGTTCCGTTTAGCAAGCTTCCAGGCCTTAATGGTCTCCAAGTTGCGAGTATGTGCTAAAGTTGCATGCGCTGAGCGTAACATTTCGCTAGCTTGCATATATTGTCGTCGGGAGTGGCGTTTGAATTGGGCAGTATATGAAATAATCTTCCCTCTAAGGAAGGCTTTACCCGCCTCCCAAAAGAGGTTAGGATCAGATATGTGTGCTCTGTTAGTGGAGACGTAGTCTGCCCAGGCGTCACAAAGCATGTGGCGAAAATCTTCATGTTCCGCTAGATAGGAGGGGAAACGCCATGTAGGCGAGGGCGATGAAAAATTGATACCGGTTAAATGTACAGAAATTGGACTGTGATCTGAGATTACTGTGTCGCCGATGTCAGCATCACGGAGCGTTGGCAATAAAGCTGGGGACGCAAAAAAATAATCGATTCGTGAAAAAGAGTTGTGGGGGGGGCGAAAAAAAAGTAAAATCCCGGTCAGTCGGGTGGGTTAGACGCCAGAAATCGATAAAACGCAGTGATGATATGGCCTGAGCTAAGAGTGACTGGCTTGCAGTCAGAGTGCCTGGACTCCGCGTTTTCTGAGATCGAGTACCCTCTCTGTCTTCCAATGCATGCATAACAGAATTAAAGTCTCCCCCTACCAGGTGCAGAGCTTCAGGAGCATCCAGAACCCAAGACACCATGTCTTGAAAAAAAAGAGTATCAGGAGAGTTGGGAGCATATATGTTGGTGACAGCAAAGTCCCTAGAGTTTAGTGATAAATGTAGAGTTATCTTGCGGCCAGTCGAGTCAATCCGGACATCACGAATGGAATGTTTTAGATTTTTATGTAGAAGAATAGCCACCCCAGCCTTGCAAGCCTATCGCTGGAGAGCCATAAACATCCCCCACCCACAATTTGCGAAGACGTGGTAAATCATCAGCGGACAGATGGGTCTCCTGGAGGAGAACCACATCAGCCCGAAGACGCTTTAAATGTCTGAGAATTTGCATACGCTTATTGGGGGAACGAAGTCCCTTAACATTCCAAGATACAATCTTCAGGTTACCCCTGTCACTTAGATGGGCCATAGCTGTTGAGGAAGGGACTTAAAAAGTGGCAACACAATATAAAACCTCATGTCAGTTATACGTACATCAGTGTGAAAGGTAAATACATAGTGGAGTACTGCTGAGGGAAGTGGTGCATAACAGGTAGGTAGCTTAATCAGGTAATAGGGGGAAGACAAACAACAACAACAAAAAAACAACAAACAAAAAATAAAGAAACCAGGTAAAAAAAACACCTGGTGTATATCACTGACTCCTCTTTTTTCCACATGGGGACCAACTCTCATGCAGAGCTCCCGCTAATTGTCTGCTCCTCCCTTAAGGTTGGAAATCAAGCCCCAGGGGAGGAAGAAGGGTGAAAGGGCAAGTGATGACATACCCCACAATAAGAGGGAGGGGAAGAGGAAACAGGTGTGGTGAAGGGGAGGGGATCCTCTGTCATCAGGCCATAATAAAGAGCATAAGAATAAAGGAATATAACTTCAAAATATCAACCTACCGATGGAACAATAAGTCGGCTGAAAATAGCAGGCATACAAAAAGTTAAAACAAACCATGTCAGATATAACACACTAGTAAAATATTACTGTGACTCTACAATATACAGCAGGCTAGAAGGCACATAATGAGCAAAGATCAAAGTTACCAGTTCCCAACTGAATACGGGAAGCAGCATGGTATGGTAGAGAGTTCAGCGGTTTTCAGAGCCCTTAGCCTGATTAGCAAAGCGACCACGCTTGTATGGCGGCTTTTCAGGACTGAGCTGATTTCCACTAGAGGCTCGAGACAATTTACTCTCAGATGGGGGAGGGTTGTCGGCTGAATTATTGAGCTCCGTGTCCATGTCAGAGGGATTGTTGATGTAGTGCTCCGCATCAGCTGGTGACGAAAAGGTGAGATGTTCCCCTGTGGGAGACTGCATATGTAGAACAGCAGGGTAGGCAAGGGTGAATTTGATATGATTGCTGTGCAGAGTTGAGCAGATTGGTGAAAACGCCTTACGTTGTTTCATAGACATGTGCACTGCCAAAAAATTCGTTTTTTTCGTTTATGTTATTTTCGTTTTTTTATTTTTTCGGAAATTCGTAAATTCGGGAAGATCGAACAAATATTTTTTTCCGTTTCATTAGTTTTTTTGCTTTTTTCGTAAATTCGGGAAATCCGAAAATTCGGAATGTTCGGATTTCCGAAAATGCAAAAAAACGAATAAAACGGAAAAAACGAAATTTCCGAAAAAAAAACGAATGAAACGAAAATGAAAAAAAATTATTTTCGGAAATTAAAAAAAATCGAAAAATTCAGAAATTTCCCATTTTCGAATTTTAGATTTTCGAACTTTAGATTTTTTATTGTTACAATTTCGAAATTTAGAATATTAGAATTTTCGTAATTTTTTTATTATTCGAAAAATAAAAAATGTAAAATTAGAAATTAGAAAATTAGAAATTTCGAAAATTCGAAAATGAAATAATTCGAAAATTCAAATTTTCAAATTTTTTCAATTTTCGAATTCTCTAATTCGAATATTCGAATTATTTAATTTTCGAATTTTTAATTTTCGAATTTTCACATTTTTCGAATTTTTAATTTTCGAAAATGAAAAATTCGAAAAATAAAAAATTGGGAAATTTCGAAATTTCGAAAAATGCAAAATTTCGAAAATGAAAAATTCAAAAATGAAAAATTTCGAAAATGAAAATTCGAAAATTCGAGAAATTTCGAAAATGAAAGATTCGACATTTCGAAAAATAAAAAAATCGAAAATTCAAATATTCGAAATTCGAAATTTGAAAATTCGAAATTTGAAAATTCGAAAATGAAAAATTTGAATATTCGAAAAACAGAAAATGAATAATTCGAATTTTCGAAAAATTCGAAAATTCGGAATTTTGAAAATTCAAACATTTGAAAATTAAAACATTCGAAAATTAAAAAAATCGAAAATTAAAAAAAAATAAAAATGTTCGTATTTCCGAAAATCGGAAATACGAAAATTCGGAAATTAAACAATTCGGAAATACAAAAATTTGGAAATTCAAAATTCGGAAATTGGAATTTTCTAATTTTTTCAATGTTCGAATTCTCTAATTCGAATATTCGAATTATTTAATTTTCGAGTTTTCGAATTTTTCATTTTCAAATTTTTTATTTTTCGAATTTTTCATTTTCGAAAATGAAAGATTCGAAAAATAAAAAAATTGAAAATTGGGATATTCGAAATTTCGAAAAATGAAAAAATTCGAAATTGAAAAATTCGAAATGCGAAAATTCGAAAATTCAAAAATTGGAAATTCAAAAATGCTAAATTTCGAAAATGAAAAATTCGAAATTTCGAAAATGAAAAATTCGAAATTCGAAAATTGAAAAATTCAAAATTTAGAAATTTAGAAAATGAAAGATTCGACATTTCGAAATCTGAAAAATTAGAATATTCGAAAAATAGAAAATTAATAATTCGAATTTTCGAAAAATGAAAAATTCGAAATTCGAAAATTAAAAAAATCGAAAATCCGAAATTTGGAAATACGAAAATTCGGAAATTAAACAAATCGGAAATACTAAAATTTGGAAATTCAAAATTCGAAAATTAAAAAATTCTGAAATTGGAATTTTCGGAAATACGAAAATTCGGAAATTGGAATTTTTGGAAATACGAAAATTCTGAAATTCGAATTTTCGGAAATCCGAAAATTCGGAAATTCGAATTTTCGGAAATACGAAAATTCGGAAATTCGTTAATTCGAATTTTCGGAATTCCGAAAAATCCGAAATTCGGAAATTCGAAATTTTCGGAAGTCCGAAAATTCGGAAATAAAATATTCGTTAATACGAAAATTCGGAAATTACGAATTTACGAATTTTCGTTAAAAAACGAATTAGAAACTAAACGAAATGCACATGTCTATTGTTTCATGACCTCTATTGAATAGTCTGCGAATAACAGCAGATCCGTGCCTTCAACAGTGAGCGTGCGCGAACGCCGAAATTTTTGCAGAATAGCATTCTTGTCAGCGTAGTTAAGGTATCTGACGATAACAGGTCTAGGTTT
The DNA here is from genome assembly GCA_029574335.1 of Rana kukunoris. Lineage (NCBI taxonomy): Eukaryota > Metazoa > Chordata > Amphibia > Anura > Ranidae > Rana > Rana kukunoris. The sequence continues at coordinate 135,754,976 of CM056050.1, read as the reverse complement.
GGTACGTTGTTCTGTGCGCTGGCCAATGCGATGCACACGTTCAATAACACATGGGGTGCGAACACCAAGTTGTTCAGGAATGACAGTGGCGCAGATATCTGCGAGCTGCATATTAGAGAGCGATTCTGGCAGGCCAATTACCCTTAAATTATTGCGTCTTCCGCGATTTTCTAAATCATCTAATTTGTCCCACAGGTCTTTATTGGAGTGAGAGAGACGAGCAAGGACAGCAGAGTGGGCTGGATTGTCATCTTCAAGCATCGAGATCCTTTCCTCAGCATGAGTGATTCTGTCAGCCTGGGCTTTAAGCTCAACATGCAGCTGCTCCATGCCCTTCTGCACTGCAGCATCCACCGTAGCAGCTAGGGTGAGTGTCAGCAAAGCCACTACTGCTTGGGCTATGTCAGCGGGAGACATGGGGTCACTAGCCGCCGTGCCTGTGTGTGGATGTAACTGTTCCGTTGCGCTGGGAGCGGCGGCCATCTTGCCCGCGGCTATCACTGTATCAGCCGCGATTTGTGCAGAGGAGAGCGATCGGATGTTGGATCGCTCCACAAAACGATCCATGAGGGTTCTGACAGCAAGCTGAGGCTGCGGGGGGTCCCCCGGAGGCAGCAGGAGGCTTAAAAGCAGGATTCAGAGAGGAGAGTAGTGGAAGCGGTATCTGCTTACCTCCTCCTCATGTGGCGCCGGAACCGGAAGTCAGTGTATTTTTTAATAGCACTGATCAATGTAATAATGTCACTGGTCCCCAAAAAGTGTAATTTGGGGTCAAATTTGTCCTCCGCAATGTCACAGTCCCATAAAAAAAATTGCAAATTGCCGCCATTACCAGTAAAAACAATAAAAAATAAATAAAAAATCCCTAAATCTATCCCATTTATCGCAAAGAAATGACCTGTTCATTAAGGGATCAAATCCTTCTGGGGCTGAAGTGGTTAAAGTACAAATTACTTTCCTAAAAGACTTTAAAAAAAGTTATCAGATTCTGTATTCTATGTTCTTTACAGATATACTATATATAGACGTGTTTCAGTCTGATTTGTTAGCTAAGGAAAGAGGTATTTTTTTTATTTTTTTTAATGTTTACATTTACATTTGATGCTGCTTTAACTACTTGAGGCTCGCGCTATAGACGAATGACGGCTTTAGCGCGGACCTGAAAATCCAGGAGGACGTCATTTGACTTCCTCGCCTTTGCTCATTGCCCGCGCATGCTCCCAAATGCGCAGCGGGGAAATTATGTGCTGGCCGTGTCCCTTGGACACAGCCAATCACAGATCGCCGTGAACAGCCAATCAGAGTGGCCGTTTGCTATGCGATCTGTGCGGCCAATGAGAGATGATCTCAAATGTAAACATATAAGATCATCTCTCATTGCCGCCTCTCCCTTCTCACACAGAGACAGCGTGTGAGGAGTGAGAACGGATCTGTGAGTTACAAATTGTTAGTGTTACACTGAGAATACAGTGCCCATACAGTGCCATCCCAGTGCCATCCCAGTGCCTATACAGTGCCCATAGGGATCTGTGTCCACCTGTGCTAATCTGCGCAGTGCCCACCTGTGCCGCCAATCAGTGCCCACCTGTGCCGCCAATCAGTGCCCACCTGTGCTGCCTCATCAGTGCATGGGGGGCATTTGTACTTTCCTGGCTTGTTAGGGTCTCAAGAAATGAGCTAGGCCTTCAGTAAATTAGGTGTAATCAGATGTGATAATTTTTCATGATTTGCACTATAGCTTGTAGACTCTAAGGGCCAGATTCAGGTAGATGAGAGCATCTTTGCTCTGGAGTAACGCTTCTCATTTACGTTACTCTGCCGAAATTTTAGGAGCAAGTGCTGTTATTCATGAAGCACTTGCTCCTACAGTTGCGGCAGCGCATTGCAAATGAGCCAGCGGAATTCAAATTGGGCGGGTACGGGGCGTGTAGTATTCAAACTATGCGCAATCCCGCGGCGAACGTACTGCGCATGCGTCGAGTGTCAATGCATCCCAGTGCGCATGCTCCAAGACTTTTCTCTTTTGATATCAAAGCGCCCAGAGGCGATTCAGTTCGCATGTGCCGCGCTAAACAAGCGCCCAGAGGCGATTCAGTTCGCATGTGCCGCGCTATACAAGTTTTCATTCATTCATTCATTCAAGTTCTGTCAGTGAACGTCAATGACGTCACGTCCCCATTCATGAAAGTAAGGCTGCAATTTATTTAATTTTTTTCATTTGCGCCCCCCAAAAATTTTGAGCACCAGCCGCCACTGTAGATGGCTATCTAGCTATCTACAGTGGCGGCTGGTGGGGGGGATCAAAACGGAAAAAAAAAGAGAGAGAAAGAAAGAAAGGTGAAGAGAGAGAGAGAGAAGGGAATGAAGGGGACCCCATACATCAGTGTACAGTACTCACAGTACTCACTCAGAGGCAGGAGGGACTGACTGGATCGATGGATATCAGACTCCATCTTTCCTTTCTGTTTGCTGGGCTTGAATCTTCCCGCCCACATCCCTTAGGCAGCAGAACAGTGTCTGTCGGGAGAGTGGGCGGCCAGACACGGGAAGAGAAGAAGAGAGGAAGGGGAGGAGTAAAAGCAGTTCCTCTCCTCTAACTGGCCGTGGGGGAGAAGTGTCAGAGCTGGCTTTGATACCCCAGCAGATATCTCTCTATCTGGCACTGTGTTGGTGGTGTACACCCCTGGGGAGACGTGGCATACGGCCCGCTGGCTGCCAATGGGCATACGCGGGCCGCGGCCGGCCCGCGGGCCACCGCGGCCCACCGGGCATTTGCCCTGTTTGCCCTATGGCCAGTCTGGGCCTGCGCGGGGATACGCAGAGCCATTTACACTATGCCGCCGCAACTTACGGAGCAAGTGCTTTGGGAATATGGCACTTGCTCTGTTAAATTGCGGCGGCGTAGTGTAAATGGCTTACGCTACGCCAGCGGCAATTGTATGAGAATCTGGCCCTCGCTATAAACCAAAATAGAGCGACTATTTTGAAAAAAATGCAATATTTTTTTACTTTTTTCTGTAATAAATATCCCCCAAAAATATCTAAAAAAACTATTTTTTCCTCAGTTTAGGCCGATACGTATTCTTCTACATATTTTTTGTAAAAAAAAATCGCAATTAGCGTTTATTGATTGGTTTGCACAAAAGTTATAGCGTTTACAAAATAGGGGGTAGTTTTATGGCATTTTTTTTTTTTACTAGTAATGGCGGCGATCAGCGTTTTTTTTCAGTACTGCAACCTTATGGCGGACACATCGGACACTTTTGACACATTTTTGGGACCATTGGCATTTTTTTAGCGATCAATGCTATAAAAATGCATTGGATTACTATAAAAATGCCATTGGCAGTGAAGGGGATAACACTAGGGGGCGGGGAAGGGGTTAAGTGTGTTCCTCGGTGTGTTCTAACTGTATGGGGGGGGTGGACTCACTAGGGGAAATCACTGATCTTCTGTTCATACATTGTATGAACAGGAGATCAGCGTTTCCCCCGCTGATAGGACCGAGAGCTTTGTGTTTACACACAAAGCTCCCAGTCCCCGCTCTGTAACGAGTGATCGCGTGTGCCTGGCGTCGATCGTGCCCGCCGGGCACGCGCACAGGACTCAGGGGCGAGCGGGGGGCGCGCGCGGGCCACCGGCGGCGCACATGCGCCCCCTAGTGGCCGACGAATGTGCCAACGTAGAGCTACGGGCTCTCGCCCAGGAGAGCCGACCTGCCGCCGTATAATTGCGGCGGCTGGTCGGCAAGCAGTTAAAATACTATGGTCTACAAATTGAAAAAAATTTTGTTGGCTTTACTTTAATCAACTACTATAATTTGAAAACATGAAAAAGTCTAATGAGTCAGACAAAAATAAGATTGGTTGACAGTACTTAAAAAGCTGATGCTAGTAGTTGTCTCAATTTTTTTTAGTAGACCCAGCACAATATTTTTTACAGTGTATCTATATACACACACACACTATATATAACGGGCACCTGTGATTTCCCCCCTATTTTCAGGGGAAAAAATGCAAGTTATACGCCGATAAATACGGTATATATACACCGTATTTATCGGCGTATAACGCGCACTTTTTCCCCTGAAAATAGGGGGGAAATCACGGGTGTGCGCTATACGCCAATTCCCCGCGATCTTCTGTGTACCGGGCGCTCTGTGCCGCTGAATTACAGAGCCGCGATCTTCTGTGTACCCGTGCTCTGTCACTCACAGCCACTCCTCCTGCCCCCGCATTGGGCAACTGTATCACATGAGCAGGGTCAGGAGGCGTGGCAGTGAGTGACGGAGTGCCTGGTACACAGAAGAACGCGGCTCTGTAATTCACCGGCATGGAGCGCCCGGTACACAGAAGATAGCGGCTCTGAAGGTACTGCATCTGATGGCACCATCCAGTAGAGGCGCATCCATAGGGGCTCCAGGGGCAGCACCTCACCAGTTTTTGTTGCAGGAAAAAAATAGAAATAAACTGTATATAATAGATTTTGAGGGGGTTATATAACAGTGAGGGGGGTTATATATCACTTGTAGTCTAATTCAGCGACACTTTTTATTTATTTATTTTTTTATAATTTTCTTCACCTAGTTAGCTCATCTGACCAGTGTTTTCAAATTAGGTATTACAACACACACAACACAACAACAAAGATAATAATTTTTCTTTTTCCAAATAATTTTTTATTTAGTTCAAATAATAATTAGCATTTTTACTTGCATGCATCAAAACATATCTGCAGACATGGAAAAGTTCAACTTGCATTTCTAAAATAGAAAAAGAAAAATGCCAAGAGCCATCACCAACAAAAACATAACCCTCTCCTCCCTTCAAAAAACAAAAAAGTCTCATGACAAATTAGTATAATGATAATCTTGGGACCAACATGAGTGCTCTGGTGCCTGATGTTGTTGTCATTGAGTGCTACCTGGGGTGGAGGTGGTGGTGTTGGTTGGTACTCTGCAAGGTAAGTATTGGCAAGAAGGTCACCTCTGATTCCTTCCCTTTGTTAAGAACCTCTAGGAGAAGACACTGTGCCCTTTGTTGTTGTATTTCTGTGATTTCACATAACTTGTTCACAGTTACAAGGCCAAAGGAATTAGATTAATCTTGTTTATTTTTGAGAGTTGATGAAGGATTTGTCATAAAGCTTGTAGCGGTCTTCTCCAGGTTTTTGCTTTTCCATGTTTTCTTCGCTGGAGGTTGTGTCATTAGGATGGGCTCCTTAAGGAGTGGCTCCAGCTGGCCCCTCCAAAAAAGCTCTAATAAACATAGACATTTTAGCCCAGGCTATGTTACCATTTTTCCAACATGGTCAATGTATGCTGTAAGTTGGATTTCTGCTCCTACAGTTATTTCCAACACAGATGGTTTTCCTTGTTTGGTTACATTCATTTTTTATAAAGGGCATAATATATATTCTCTTTTTTAATATAATATCTGGTAGTGTTATACCATATTGATATACACTATCTGTATACAAAGGAATCGTTTTGTTTCAATACTCTATCAATCTTCCTTTTTTTGTGTGCATTTCAGTATATATGGAATGATTGTCCCTATTTTGTTGCTTTTTAATATATATTTTTTATATATATAGAATAAATCTGTATATATTTTTTTATATAATAATTTTTTTTCCCTCCATTAGTGGGTTAATGTGTGGCAGATTTGGAGTTGGTCATACCAGCTGTATTTGCCATACAACTCTCATACTCCATATTGATGCTTTTTCATATATATTTTCTGTCTACAGATTGATTCTTATTTTTAGATATTAATTCTTGTTAACTTATTACTGGCAAGCGATCCCTTTTCCAAAATGGTTGATTGCTGCCTGAGATCCCCGCATGTCCGTTTAGGGCGACCTTATTGTAAAGGGTGATTTCAAAGTTTAAGGCAAGTGATCCCTTTTCTAAAAAGGTTGATTGCTGCCTGAGTTCCCCGCATGTCTGTTTAAGATGACCTTATCACAAAGGGTGATTTTAAAATTTTAAAGTTCAAGGCACTGACAGTGCTTATACTATTGGCAAGCGATCCCTCTTTAAAGATGGCCGATCGCCATTCATGATCCCCAGACGTCAGAGAAGGGCGGTCTTAGAATGTTACAAACGAATTAAAAGGTGGCGAGTCAGCACGCCGCTCGTGCCCCTGGAAGAAGTCTGCTATTGGACGAAACGGCGTAGGGAGGAACGGCGTGCTGACGACACCATTGTTTTTATCCTCACGACCATCCGGAAGGACGGGCGGATTGTGAGAGCCGGCCGGCTTACTATTTATATGCTTCTAAAGGATTCGTTATTTGTAAGTGCAATCGAATTTCTTTTATTAAATCTTTTAAAACGTTACTACTCTATGTTGGCATCCCTTTTCTTTTCTTGGCTACACTTTGGGAGTGATTGCTTTTTGGGACCCAGCCGCATTGAGACTGAGTTTGGAGATTCACACAGGATTCCACGTTGATACTCGTTAAGGCAATCCAGCCTGCTGTGCTGTTGATGCTTATGATTATTATCTATCTGGTAAGCAGATCTGCATTAAGAGGTGGAGGTGGAGGCTCTCTTCTGTCCTGTAGAATCACAATCTCCTACTTGGGATATCTCTCTGAACTCACTGAACTTTGAATTTTCCCTGGAGCTGAATACCAACACTTTATGAACTTTGTCAACACTGTTTGCTTTTTTATGTGATTTTGTTATACATTGGAGCACTTGGTGTTGGTTTTCTAATTATTTCTTTTTGTATTCAATGCACATTTTGTTATCACATATAGTATTGATGTATTAATTTTAGCAGCGCAGCACACCCTATTTACTATGTTACTTTTATTGAAAATGGGCAGCTGTTTGAATTAGGGTTGTCCCGATACCACTTTTTTAGGACCGAGTACAAGTACCGATACTTTTTTTCAAGTAGTCGCCGATACCGAATACCAATACTTTTTTAAAATGTGTCCCCCACATATGCAGCCATGTCCCCCACATATGCAGCCATGTCCCTCCAGCCATGTCCCCCACATATGCAGCCATGTCCCCCCAGCCATGTCCCCCACATATGCAGCCATGTCCCTCCAGCCATGTTCCCCACATATGCAGCCATGTCCCCGCAGCCATGTCCCTCCAGCCATGTCCCTCCAGCCATGTCCCTCCAGCCATGTTCCTCTAGCCATGTCCCTCCAGCCATGTCCCTCCAGCCATGTCCCCCATACCTAGCCGCCGAAAGCCGCCGCCGCTGCCGCTGCACAGAGAACATTACAGCATTCATTTGAATAGCTGTTTTGCCCGCGCGTATAGACACTCCCCCTTGCTCGGGATTGGACAGATCACGATCACCCATCCAATCCCGAGCAAGGGGGAGTGTCTATACGCAGCGGGAACACTACAGCTATTCAAATGAAAGCTGTGATGTTCCTGCACGCTGTTTAACCCATGCGGCGGCGGGTTTTGATGCGGTGGGTTCGATGCGGCGGCGGCGGCGACAACACTCCGGGACATGTCACCGGCCGGAGAAGGAGACATGGACCACTGCGGGGGCTTCGATTGGAGGAGAGTTAAACATAATCAGCTAGTATGCTATGCATACTAGCTGATTATGCCTCTGTCTTGCAGGATTTTTTTTATTTTTCGTTTTTGAATGGAGGGTTTACTTACTCTTTAAATGGTTTACTTTCTGTATTTCTGTCTTATGTCAATTTGTCTTTATTGTGTTTGACAAAGTGGCAAATCTTTAAAATATTTTATTAACATTTACTGGGGATAATGATGGCATACTTATGTCACATTTGGTTATTAGTGATGTCGCGGTCCTAAAATTTTGCGAACAGGCGAACCGGGCGAACCGCCATAGACTTCAATGGGCAGGCAAATTTTAAAACCCACAGGGACTCTTTCTGGCCACAATAGTGATGGAAAAGTTGTTTCAAGGGGACAGCGGCGGGGGGGGGGGTATTCTATTTAGGTATTGGGGGTATTTGCGGGAGTACAAGTACTCCCGCAAATACTCGGTATCGGTCCCGGTATCGTTATGTCATTCGTTGTTTGAGTAGCGTCGTTTACGGACATTTCTATTCCCGAACGAGTTACGCAAAAAAAAAAATTTATTTGACGCGGGAACGACGGCCATACTTAACATGGGCTACGCACCGTTAGACCAGCAAAAAGCTGGTCTAACAGTACGTAAAAAAACCCAGACGTAAGCGATTGCGAAGACCGCTCGTATCTTCGTGGATCGCCGTAAAAATACATTTGCATATCCCGATGCATGAAAACGACGCGAACTCCTCCCAGCGGCCGCAAAAATATCGCAGCGTAGATCCGAAGGCTTACGAAGACGTAAGCCTCTCGGATCGAAGCCCGAAGCCGCCGTATCATGGTTTGAGGATTTAAACTAGTGATACGGCGCGCAAAATTTGAAATTACTCCTGTCTAACACCAGTTAGACAGGCGTAATTGCTTTATGAATCTGGGCCCTTGTTTTTAACGTAAGCTATTAGAAAAGGTCGATTTGGTTTTGTTGCAGGCTACCTGGTAAGTGAGCTGGGATTTTTTTTGTTTTTGATGTGAATTGCCTATGTGCTCCTTGCTACAATAGCTAGTTATAAGGTTGGTGTGGTTGCCATTCCTTTGTACAGCTTCTTGTATACTGTGACCATACCGCAGTACTGACAATCATCCAGAAGATGGCAGAGGTTGCTTGCAGATCATTACACCTTGATGTATTTATTTTTCCAGTTCACAGAAGCTAGTAATTATATTTTTAAGCAATTGTTCAGAGAAGCACATTTGCAGTAAGTAAGCATATTGGGATTGCATGTGTTAGAATCTAAGATCCCATTATAATAATTAAAATAGTTGTAAACCTTGTTTACAACTTAATGTTACAGGTAATCCTATATTAAGGCTTACCTGTAGCTAACAATGATATATCCTAAACCTGCACAGTTTAGAAGATATCCCTGTATTTGCATGTGCCGACATCATGCGGCACATGCGCACTTAAACCACTATGTGCCGTTGCTTCAGTTGTACTGTGCCGTTATCGCTCCGGGACAACACTCCGGGACATGTCACTGGCCGGAGAAGGAGACATGGACCACTGCAGGGGCTTCGATTGGAGGCAAGTTAAACATAATCAGCTAGTATGCTATGCATACTAGCTGATTATGCCTCTGTCTTGCAGGATTGTTTTTTTTTTTCGTTTTTGAATGGAGGGTTTACTTACTCTTTAAATGGTTTACTTTCTGTATTTGTGTCAATTTGTCTTTATTGTGTTTGACAACGTGGCAAACCTTTAAAATATTTTATTAACATTTACTGGGGATAATGATGGCATACTTATGTCACATTTGGTTATTAGTGATGTCGCGAACCTAAAATTTTGCGAACAGGCGAACCGGGCGAACCACCATAGACTTCAATGGGCAGGCAAATTTTAAAACACACAGGGACTCTTTCTGGCCACAATAGTGATGGAAAAGTTGTTTCAAGGGGACTAACACCTGGACTGTGGCATGCCGGAAGGGGGATCCATGGCAAAACTCCCATGGAAAATTACGTAGTTGTCGCAGAGTCCATTTTTAATCCTTAACCACTTAAGCCCCGGACCAATATGCTGCTAAATGACCAGAGGCGTTTTTACAATTCGGCACTGCGTCACTTTAACAGAAAATTGCGTGTTCCTGCGACGTGGCTCCCAAACAAAATTCACGTCCTTTTCTTCCGACAAATAGAGCTTTCTTTTTATGATAATTGATTGCTCTGCGATTTTTATTTTTGCGCTATAAACAAAAATAGAGCGACATTTTTGAAATAAAAACAATATTTTTTACTTTTTGTTATAAGAAAAATTGAATAAACTAAATTTTAGTCAAACATTTGGGCCAAAATGTATTGAGCCACATGTCTTTAGTAAAAAAAAAATCGCAATAAAAAAAAATTAGCTACCTAGCGGCAACAGCGACACTAATCCAGCGATCAGAAAAATTATCGCTTAGTGACACTGGTAATAGGGGGTGAAAGGGTTAATTAGGGCGGTGATCAGGGGATTAAACTTTTATTAGGGGGAGTAGGGGGCCTAAAGCTAATGTCCCTAACACTTTTTTCTGTCACAAATGACACTAAATGCAGTGATCGGAAAATGAATGATCACTGCAATAGTGACACTGTGACAGTTGGCTGGGGGGTGATCGGCGGTGACTGGGGGGGTTGTGTGCCTATGTGTAATGTGTCAGTGTGCTATTTAGTGCAACTCACGGTTACAGATGTCCTCTCTCCTCTGGGTCCAGACGAAAAGACCTCCACGAGGAGAGATGACATCACTTCCCCCTTCCTGTGTTTATACTTAACACAGGAAGGGGATGAGCAGGAGGCCCATTGGCTGGGAGTGATCGCGAGGGGGTGGCTGGAAACGAATAGCCGCCCTCTCATCCCGGATCGCTCCCGACCACTTACCGACCACCGCACGCAGCGGGGTGGGTCCCGATCGGACCCCCGACCTGTGGAAGGGCAGGGACGTATATATATGTCCATCTTCCTGTACGTGCCATTTTGTGGACGTAAATAGTCGTGCGGCGGTCGTTAAGTGGTTAAAGGGCATAAATCACCTAGCATTCCTAAATTGTATGATGATGTATCGATCAGGTAGTGTAAGGGTTAGGGTTAGGGTTAGAGTTATAATACAAAGGTATGCTGCGCTGCAAAAAATATCATATAACAAATATGACCATCCCACTCAATATATTCATAAGTGGAACACTGGTGAAGTGACAAATGAAAAAAGAACAATCACAATCAAATATAATGTTATTAGAGTCTGTGTGTATCAAACTTGCACCCGAAGTGTGTTTGAAAAAAGTCCATAGATTAAGATCAGACAAAGGGCACCTCCACCTCTAATAAAAATGCCTGCTTACCGACTCCCAATGATCTTAATAAAAAGATCAAAATCGCATGTAACTCTGTGTCTCTATGGCAGGCTTGCTTCTACTAGTCCTCTGGTGTTCAACTCCACATGTAGTAAACCATACATCGATACATGCCAGATCCCGGAGTTTGGAGGAAATAGAAAAGCCAAAATAGAGTAGTACCGTAGATAAAATCAAGTTTATTAAAAAAAATTCACTCACATGGTATGTGTAAACAATTAGCGTCTTGTGTGTATAGCCGGCCGGCTCCAACACTCGCTCGTCCTTCCGGATAGTCGTTAGCGGTGACGTCAGCACGCCGCTCCTCCCTACGCCGTTTCGTCACAGATGACGTCTTCCAGGGGCACGAGCGGCGCGCTGACTCGCCACTAATTGTACATTTGCAAGGTCAATCGGACCGCCCAGTTCTGATATCTGGGAATTCACGATCCTCATCCGCCATATTGGAGATGGGATATTTGCCCATACAACTTGTGATTCAATATAGAGATGGCCATAATAGCATTAAATGAGGCCAAATAAAAAAAAATTGCGTACACAAAGTGTATAAAAAGGCTATATATTGACCATAAAAATTAGTGAAGACGACAAAGTGTACACAGGTTATGTAAACACTCAATCATCTTCACCACTCATCAGACAAAAATAAATAGGACGCGCACAATGATAAAAATTAACCCCATGGTATATGAATCGGAATAAACACTTCCATCTCCACTGGGGTTCAAAAATCAACATATTCTAAACAATGTGCGGATACATTCTTAACTCAATAAAAAATGATTTAATTTTAAAATTTTTTTTTTTTTTAAATCCATTCATAAATGAATGATGGTAATAAAGGAAAAAATTGGGCTGTTGATAAACTAATATAGCCCACATTTAAAGAGTAAAACTTATCTCGCCGATGGCAGCCAGCGAGATAAGGAAAGGAACAATAGATACCAACTGTAATAAAGTCAGTATGATCTCTCAAAGTAGTTGGTGTAAACATCCATATCCAAATGGCTCCCAAGTTACAAATTACAAAACACAAATGGTTGGATATTACACCTTATATAGATGACACTCATAATCTGAGCTGACTAATATAACAGTTGAAAATTGAAAAAATCTGAAAAAATATCAAAAAAGGGATTATATATGGGGAGTATGCGTCCCGGATTTTAGAACTGGTTCACACTGACATTAACAACCCCATACAAATATGAGATCCATGGTAGATTGAAGTATGATGGATAATATAAATAATCTAACTATTGTCTATGAATGCGTTCACATCTACGTCTACATTCAGTCCGTATGGGGTGTAAGTTCGAACTTTGTGTATCCAGGCCATTTCTAGCCTGGATAGTTCCCTGACAAGGGATCCCCCTCTCCAGTGGGCATCGAATTTATCTATGCCCAAAAAGAGAGTCCCCTCGGGATTACGATTATGATGTAGATCGTAATGGTGTGACACAGAATGTTGGGGGAAACCTGACCGAATGTTGGTTACATGTTCGCCCAATCGTGCCTGCGTCTCTTTGTCCGGCCTATATATTGAAGCCCACACGGGCACTGTAATATATACACCACACCAGTAGAACTACAAGTAATAAAGGGTTCTATCAGGTGCTCCTCTGAAGTACTGTTTGAGACAAACTTCAGGGTTTTCTTTGAAGATACTTTGTTTAACGTACATATTTGGCACCTGCGACACTGGTGGTATCCCACAATCCCCCTCTGAAAAAAGGAGGATTAGGGTTTGAGATAGGCTTAGGGTTAGGGTTAGGGTTACAGATAGGGTTAGGGTTACAGTCTGTAACCCCAACCCTATCAGTAACCCTAACCCTGTCTGTAACGCTAACCCTGTCTGTAACCCTAACCATAACCCTAACCCTATCTGTAACCCTAACCCTATCTGTAGCCCTAACCCTGTCTGTAACCCTGTCTGTAACCCTAACCCTATCTGTTAACCTAACCCTATCAGTAACCCTAACCCTGTCTGTAACCCTAACCCTGTCTGTAACCCTAAACATAACCCTAACCCTATCTGTAACCCTAACCCTGTCTGTAATCCTAACCCTATCTGTAACCCTAACCCTGTCTGTAACCCAAACCCTATCTGTAACCCTAACCCTATCTGAAACACTAACCCTAACCCTATCTGTAACCCTATCTCTATCTGTAACCCTAACCATGTCTGTAACTTACAGACAGGGTTACAGTTAGGGTTAGGGTTACAGACAGGGTTAGGGTTACAGGTAGGGTTAGGGTTACAGATAGGGTTAGGGTTACAGATAGGGTTAGGGGTAGGGTTACAGATAGGGTTAGGGGTAGGATTAGGGTAGGGTTGTAACCCTAACCCTAACCCTATCTGTAACCCTAACCCTATCTCTATCTGTAACCCTAACCCTGTCTGTAACCCTAACCCTATCTGCAACTCTAACCCTATCTGTAACCCTAACCCTATCTGTAACACTAACCCTGTCTGTAACCCTGTCTGTAACCCTAACCCTGTCTGTAACCCTAACAGTATCTGTAACCCTAACCCTATCTGTAACCCTAACCCTATCTGTAAACTAGATATGTGCATTCCCGTTGGTACGAATGTTATTTTCGTACGAAAATGTTCATTTTCGTACCCGCGGGATAATGTGTACATACGAAAACGGTAAAGCACCAAAATACGAAAACGACGGGATAACGGATGAGCCGCATAACGAACGACCGCAAATACGAACGAACGATCCGACGGGAAAAAACGACAAAACTAAAACGGCAAAATAACGAAAATGAAATCTGTATCAAAAGATTTGCATTGTGTATTTTGTTTGAATCCGTTTTGTGTTCATTTTCAGTTGTATGTTCATTGTTCAATGACATCTATAACAAAAGAATTTCATTATGTATATTGAATGAATTCCTTTTTCTGTTTGTATTGTGTATTCAAAATACTGAAGGCAAATCTTTTGTTATAGGTGTCATATCAACATACGAAAATAACAAAAGAAACGGGTTCAAATGCAAATCTTTTGTTTATCGTTTTTTTGAATGGCCAGAGAGTTAGGCTGGCCATACATGATACCATTTTCTGTGCAATTTTCTGTACAATTTTCTTTAGATTTACCTTCAACTATGTAGTGCAAGGGCCTGCCTGATTGCATACAATTGAAAGTGTTGTTTAGTTTGACCTCATATTATATGTTTTTTGGTAAATCTAAAAGAACCCTAACCCTGCCTGTAACCCTAAACATAACCCTAACCCTATCTGTAACCCTAACCCTGTCTGTAACCCTGTCTGTAACCCTAACCCTGTCTGTAACCCTAACCCTATCTGTAACCCTATCTCTATCTGTAACCCTAACCATGTCTGTAACTTACAGACAGGGTTAGAGTTAGGGTTAGGGTTACAGACAGGGTTAGGGTTACAGGTAGGGTTAGGGTTACAGATAGGGTTAGGGTTACAGATAGGGTTAGGGGTAGGGTTACAGATAGGGTTAGGGGTAGGATTAGGGTAGGGTTGTAACCCTAACCCTAACCCTATCTGTAACCCTAACCCTATCTCTATCTGTAACCCTAACCCTGTCTGTAACCCTAACCCTATCTGCAACTCTAACCCTATCTGTAACCCTAACCCTATCTGTAACCCTAACCCTGTCTGTAACCCTAACAGTATCTGTAACCCTAACCCCATCTGTAACCCTAACCCTGTCTGTAACCCTGTCTGTAACCCTAACCCTGTCTGTAACCCTGTCTGTAACCCTAACCCTGTCTGTAACCCTAACCCTGTCTGTAACCCTAACTCTATCTGTTACCCTAACCCTATCAGTAACCCTAACCTTAACCCTGTCTGTAACCCTAACCCTGTCTGTAACCCTAACCGTAACCCTAACCGTAACCCTAACCCTATCTGTAACCCTAACCCTGTCTGTAACCCTAACCCTATCTGTAACCCTAACCCTATCTGTTACCCTAAACCTAACCCTATCAGTAACCCCAAGTCTAACCATGTCTGTAACCCTAACCATGTCTGTAACCCTAACCGTAACCCTAACCCTATCTGTAACCCTAACCCTATCTGTAACCCTAACCCTGTCTATAACCCTAACCCTATCTGTAACCCTAACCCTGTCTGTAACCCTAACCCTATCTGTAACCATATCTCTATCTGTAACCCTAACCCTGTCTGTAACTTACAGACAGGGTTACAGATAGGGTTAGGGTTACAGACAGGGTTAGGGTTAGGGTTACAGATAGGGTTAGGGTTACAGATAGGGTTAGGGGTAGGATTAGGGTTGCAGACAGGGTTAGGGTTACAGATAGGATTAGGGTTACATACAGGGTTAGGGTTACATCAGTCAGCTTAACCCTAACCCTATCTGTAACCCTAACCCTGTCTGTAACTTACAGATAGGGTTAGGGTTACAGACAGGGTTAGGTTTAGGGTTACAGATAGGGTTACGGTTAAAGATAGGGTTACAGTCTGTAACCCTAACCCTATCTGTAAACTAGATATGTGCATTCCCGTTCGTACGAATGTTATTTTCGTACGAAAATGTTCATTTTCGTACCCGCGGGATAATGTGTACATACGAAAACGGTAAAGCACCAAAATACGAAAACGACGGGATAACGGATGAGCCGCATAACGAACGACCGCAAATACGAACGAACGATCCGACGGGAAAAAACGACAAAACGAAAACGGCAAAATAACGAAAATGAAATCTGTATCAAAAGATTTGCATTGTGTATTTTGTTTGAATCTGTTTTGTGTTCGTTTTCAGTTGTATGTTCATTGTTCAATGACATCTATAACAAAAGAATTTCATTATGTATATTGAATGAATTCCTTTTTCTGTTTGTATTGTGTATTCAAAATACTGAAGGCAAATCTTTTGTTATAGGTGTCATATCAACATACGAAAATAACAAAAGAAACTGGGTTCAAATGCAAATCTTTTGTTTATCGTTTTTTTGAATGGCCAGATAGTTAGGCTGGCCATACATGATACCATTTTCTGTGCAATTTTCTGTACAATTTTCTTTAGATTTACCTTCAACTATGTAGTGCAAGGGCCTGCCTGATTGCATACAATTGAAAGTGTTGTTTAGTTTGACCTCATATTATATGGTTTTTGGTAAATCTAAAAGAAAATTGTACAAGAAAATTGAACATGTATGGCCAGCCTCAGTGACTGAAAGCAGCTTCTCTTTTGTGCTGAGTAGTGAGTACACTAGTACAGTAAAGCCAAATAAACTTTTCTGTGGATTTTCATCTGAAGGGAGATCAGTTGGCCAGACTTTTGAACCCAAAAATGGTTTTCTGATGCAGTTTAAAAACGAACAAATTTTCTGAGAACAGATCGTAAAACAATAGTTTTTATGTTTGTTGTTAAAACAGTTTGACCAAGTGTATGGGGCTTAAGTTAAGCCCCATACACTTGGTCAGACTGTTTTAACAACAAACATAAAAACAATAGTTTTCTGATCGTTCTCAGAAAATTTGTTTGTTTTTAAACACTTTGCCTCCAGGTGAATGGGTAGGGGTATGATGTACCCCATATTCATTCACCTAGGGTAGGGGGCCGGTATCTGGGGGCCCCTTTATTAAAGGGGGCTCCCAGATTCCGATAAGCCCCCCGCCCGCAGACCCCGACAATCAACGGCCAGGGTTGTCGGGAAGAGGCCCTGTCCTTATCAACATGGGGACAGGGTAATTTGGGGTGGGGGGCCACAGGGCACCCCCCTGCCCCAGAGTACCCAACCCCCCCATGTGGCCTGGTACGGCTCAGGAGGGGGGGGCGCTCGCTCGTCCCCACTCCTTTCCTGACCGGCCGGGCGGCGTGCTTTGGATACAGGTCTGGTATGGATTGTGGGGAAACCCCCATGCCGTTTTTTTCGGCGTAGGGGGGGGTTCTCCTTACAATCCATAGCAGACCTAAGAGCCTGGTATGCCTCATGGGGGGAACCCATGCCGGATTTTTATTAAACATTTTGGCGTGGAGTTCCCCCTCATGATTCATACCAAACGCTGCGTATAGAATTGGCGGAATCCAAGTCAGATCCCCGTCGCTTCTGTGATGTTATTGCCCCCATCGCGGCAAGCTGGCTTGGCACTGGCTCCCGCGATGGGGCTCGTAGGTGGTCAATTTTGCCAGAAAGGCAGAAAGTGCACTAAAACATTGAGGTTTGAACCCTAGTTGATGGCGGAAAAGTCACGCAAGTCATCCGGCATGATGAGATAAAATACAGCAGCGTGTGGACCATTTTTAACCCAAGGCAGCTCATCTCATCAGGCCTTTTTTAGTCAAATGTATCGCCCACTGTCAGTCCCTTCGGGATCCATGCCTCATTCCTCTTAATAAAGGTGAGGTAATCTAGACTTTTTTGACCTAGGCGACTTCTCTTCTCAGTGACAATACCTCCTGCTGCACTGAAGGTCCTTTCTCAAAGGACACTTGAAGTGGCGCAGGCCAGAAGTTCTATCGCTAATTGGGATAGCTCAGGCCACAGGTCAAGCCTGCACATCCAGTAGTGAAGGGGTTCATTGCTCCTCAGAGTGTCGATATCTGCAGTTAAGGCGAGGTAGTCTGCTACCTGTCGGTCGAGTCGTTCTCTAAAGGGTCGACCCCGAAGGGCTGTGGTGATTTGTAGGACTTAAAAAGCTCCACATGTCCTCCATCAACAACACGTCTCTAAAGCATCCTGTCCTTGCCAGCGTGGTCGTGGTAGGAGGAGGATTACTTTCACCTCTTCCCCTGTTAGATTCCTGTTGTGCTGTGACATCACCCTTATACGCTGTGTAAAGCATACTTTTTAATTTATTTTGGAACTGCTGCATCCTTTCCGACTTCCGGTAATTCGGTAACATTTCAGGCACTTTCTCCTTATACCGGGGGTCTAGTAGTGTGGCCACCCAGTACAGGTCGTTCTGCTTCAGCCTTTTTATACGAGGGTCCCTCAACAGGCACGACAGCATGAAAGACCCCATGTGCACAAGGTTGGATGCCGAGCTACTAATGTCCGGTTCCTCTACCTCACTGATCTCACTGATCTCACTGAAGGTCTGTTCTTCCCCCCAGCCACGTACAATACCACAGGTACCAGATAGGTGACAACAAGCACCCTGGGATGCCTGCTGTGGTTGGTCTTCCTCCTCCTCCTCCTCAAAGCCACATTCCACCTCTGACTCCTCTTCCTCAGACTCCTCTTGCAGCGTTGCTGTAGGTCCAGCAAGCGATGCTGATAAGGCTGTTTCTGCTGGTGATGGTGACCACAACTCTTCCTCTTCCTCTTCACGCTCATCTACGGCCTGATCAAGCACTCTTCGCAGGGCACGCTCCAGGAAGAAAA
Source organism: Rana kukunoris (assembly GCA_029574335.1). Lineage (NCBI taxonomy): Eukaryota > Metazoa > Chordata > Amphibia > Anura > Ranidae > Rana > Rana kukunoris. Next base: position 135,736,718 of record CM056050.1, on the reverse strand, counting down.
CAAATGGGATGATGTTGCTGATGGTGCCTTCAGTGCGACTGACTAGGTTTGTCACCTCCTCAAAAGGACGCATGAGCCTACAGGCATTGCGCATGAGCGTCCAGTAAGGTGGAAAAAAAATTCCCAGCTGCGCAGAGGCTGTCCTAGCACCCCGGTCATACAAATACTTGCTGACGGATTTTTCTTGTTGGAGTAGGCGGTCAAACATTAGGAGTGTTGAATTCCAACACGTCGGGCTGTCGCAAATCAAGCGCCTCACTGGCATGTTTTGCCGCTGGATATCTGAAAAGTGCACCATGGCCGTGTAGGAATGCCTGAAATGGCCACACATCTTCCTGGCCTGCTTGAGGACGTCCTGTAAGTCTGGGTACTTATGCACAAAGCATTGTACAATCAGATTTAACACATGTGCCATGCACGGCACATGTGTCAACTTGCCCAAATTCAGTGCCGCCAACAAATTGCTTCCATTGTCACACACCACTTTGCCGATCTCTAGTTGGTGCAAAGTCAGCCACTGATCCACCTGTGCGTTTAGGGCGGACAGGAGTGCTGGTCCGGTGTGACTCTCTGCTTTCAGGCAAGTCAACCCCAAGACGGCGTGACACTGTTGTATCCGGGATGTGGGCTAGCCCCTGGGGATCTGGGGGGTGCAGGTGATGTTGAGCAAGATGCAGCAGCAGAAGAGGACTCAACCGAGGAGGTTATGCAGAGGAAGGAGTAGGAAGAGTAGAGGAGGTGGCAGCAGGCCTGACTGCAAGTCGTGGCGGTGTCACCAACTCCTCTGCAGAGCCACGCATTACATGCTTGGCAGCTCAGAAGCAGGTTTACCCAATGCGCAGTGTAGGCCGTGCTTTGCAGACCAGGTATCAGTGGTCAGATGGACCCTTGCCCCAACACTGTGTGCCAGAGATACCATGACTTCCTTTTGCACAAAAGAGTACAGGTTGGGGATTGCCTTTTGTGAAAAAAAATTTTGGCCTGGGTACCTTCCACTGTGGTGTCCCAATAGATACAAATTTTTTGAAGGACTCAGACTCCACCAGCTTGTATGGTAAAAGCTGGCGGGCTAAGAGTTCCGACAAGCCAGCTGTCAGACGCCGGGCAAGGGGGTGACTCTGTGACATTGGCTTCTTTCGCTCAAACATGTCCTTGACAGACACTTGACTGTGGCAGATGAGCAGGAACTGGTCAAGGTGAGAGATGGAGTGGCAGATGGTTCAGAGGGCTGCAAGGAGGACAGCAGTGGTTGATGTGGCTGTAGATGCTGAACCAGGAGGGGGATGGTGTCTTTGAGCTTGTGTGCTGCTTGTACTCATCATCATGTGTTGATCCCATAGGCGTTTGTGCTGTGAGATCATGTGCCTTCGCAAAGCAGTTGTACCTAGGTGGGTGTTGGATTTCCCACAACTCAGTTTGTGTTGGCACAGGTTGCAAATGGCATCACTGTTATCAGAGGCAGACACACAAAAAAATGCCACACTACTGACCTTTGCAATGATGGCATTCAGGTGGTGGCAACAGCATGTGTTGATTAGCGTGCTGTCTGGCTGACCCCGGGTGCCGATACATGCTGTCTGACTGTGCCACTAGCTCCTTGCGACGACCTCCCCCTGCTTCCAAATCGTCTCCTCCTCCTCTCTGTCTCCCAATCTGAAGTTTCCCCCTCTTCTTCTTCTCTTGAATCGGGCACCCACGTGACATCCACGGACACATCGTCATCATCAACTGACAACTCAGCAAAGGAAGCAGCAGCGGGTTCAACATCATCATCATCACACCATACGTCCATTAGTGTAATGCTGCCTGACTGAGACATATCCCTTTTATCTACATCCCTTGGCAATAATTGTTGTGCATCACTCATTTCTTCCAACTCATGTGTAAATAACTTATCTGACAGATCAAGTGAAGCAGCTGTGATGCTAGTGTTGGTGGTGGCGTCAGGCGGGCGAGTGGTAACTTGAGAGGTGCCTGAAGCTGAGAAGGAGGAGGATGGTGCGTCAAGGTTCCGACGTGGCCTCTGAACACTGGGCATTATTCTAGGGCCAAAGGGAATCACAGCACCATGACCACGACGGCCCCTGCGGGGTGGCCTGCCTCTGCCTGTCATTTTTTTTAGATTAGTTTAGTTGTACTATGCGTGCAAGCTACTGTGCCACCAGATATGAGATGTGGCACTGGACAGGTGAGCACAGATTACGCTATATGAGCCAAAGACACCCTGGCAGACAAATGACTAATATTCTATATGGCAGTGAATTTTGTTCTTATATGTTTACAACTGTGCCAACAAAATATAGATGAGATGTGACACTGGACAGGTGGGCACAGTTTATGCTATATGAGCCAAGGACACCCTGCAGACAAATGACTAATATTCTGTATTGCAGTAAATTTTGTTCTTATATGTTAACAACTGTGCCAACAAAATATAGATGAGATGTGGCACTGGACAAGTGGGCACAGTTTATGCTATATGAGCCAAAGACACTCTGGCAGATAAATGACTAATATTCTGTATTGCAGTGAATTTTGTTCTTATATGTTCAACTGTGCCAACAAAAATAGATGAGAGGTGGGCACAGTTTACGCTATATGAGCCTGGGCACCTTACATTACACAGCACCCCACAGCTCTGGGCCCCTTTATATAGCACCCTGCACCACTGGACATCTTTATATTACCTATCATCTAGCTAAACTTAATACAGTGTATAAACATATATACAAAACCTGGAATGCATATATATCCTCTACACACTGTAACTCTAACTGACTAGCCTGCCTGCCTGCCCTATCTAACTCCAAAAAATGACACTCTCTCTCTATCTCTGTCTCTCTCTGTAAACCACGCAGCACAGATTAGAGAGAAAAAAACCCAGACTGATTGATTAGCCCTAAAAATGGCTGTTTTGGGGTGCTGTCATGGACGCTATTCTAACAGCAGAGATCAGATGAGTCTTTCAGGACTGGAGTACACTGGCCTAGCTATCGCTTTCCCTATAAAATCAGCAGCACCAACACCCACCCAACCTCCTCTTACTCTGACTGCAGGTTCAGAATGAATCTAAAATTAATGCTGCCCTAGAGGTGGGAGGGTCAGGGAGGGAGGGTATGCTGCTGATTGGCTGGAATGTGTCTGCTGACTGTGAGGTACAGGGTCAAAGTTTTCTCAATGATGACGAATAGGGGGCGGGTCGAACGTCGCATATGTTCGCCGCCGGCGGCGAACGCGAACAAGCGATGTTCGCCGGCGAACCGTTCTATACATCTCTATTGGTTATATCGTGCCAGCTGAACATCATAATGCAAGCTCTGACACATACTTTCCTGCCTGGTCCATTGGTGCATCTAGATAAAACCAGCCCTGGACAGACTTGTCCAAGGATTGCCTAAATTATGGCTGGATAAGTCATTTCATTAGCTCCCTGCTCTGTAACTTGAAGCTCTGGTTCGAATATCAAGATAGTGATAATGAATTTAATGTATTATTACACTATATTGAAAAAATTGTAGAAAAATGATTATTATTATACAGGATTAATATAGAGTCAACATTTTACACATTGCTTTACAATATTAAAAGGGAGACAATACAGTTATAATACAATAAAATACAAGAGGATTAAGAGGGCCCTGCTCAGAAGAGCTTACAATCTAATATTTAGCACGTCCATAAATATTACTACCTCAAAAAAACATATATGTCAGACTTTACTGGTGCTACAATGGACAGATGAATAAATATATAAAAACAATATAGGCCATATGTTTTGTATCCATTCACATTTTTTTTTTTTTGCTGACATAGCAATTGCTAAAATATCCCAAGAGGTTGATGTGTTTCACATCAAGTAACTTCTTCAGGACCTTAACATCTTATGGGCAAAGAAAAGTGGCTTAACTGACAGAACATATAGAATGAATATATGTCGCTATAATATAGTATTTTTAACAACATAACTGTTAATCTATGCTCTGTTTGCCTGTTCAGTGAACAACGAACAATTTGGGGTGTTCGCGGCAAATTCGAAAAGCCGTGGAACACCCTGTTAAAGTCTATGGGAGAAATCTAAAGTGCTAATTTTAAAGGCTAATATACAAGTTATTGTCCTAAGAAGTGTTTGGGGACCTGGGTCCTGCCCCAGGGGACATGTATCAATGCAAAAAAAAAAAAAAGATTTTAAAAATGGCAGTTTTTTCGGGAGCAGTGAATTTAATAATGCTAAAAGTGAAACAATAAAAGTGAAATATTACTTAAAATTTCGTACCTAGGAAGGGTGTAAAGTTAGCATGTGAAATATTGCATGTTTCCCATACATTAAACTGTCCCTGCACAAAGTGTCATTTCTGAAAGGAAAAAAAGACATTTAAAACCAGACCTGCGGCTATAATGAATTGTCGGCTCCGGCAATTAACCACTTTAGCCCCGGACCATATTGCTGTCCAAAGACCAGAGCACTTTTTGTGATTCGGCACTGCGTCGCTTTAACTGACAATTGCGCGGTCGTGCGTCGTGGCTCCCAAACAAAATTGGCGTCCTTTTTTTCCCACAAATAGAGCTTTCTTTTGGTGGTATTTGATCATCTCTGCGGTTTTTATTTTTTGCGCTATAAACAAAAATAGAGCGACTATTTTGAAAAAAATGCAATATTTTTTACTTTTTTCTATAATAAATATCCCCCAAAAATATATAAAAAAACAATTTTTTTCCTCAGTTTAGGCCGATACGTATTCTTCTACATATTTTTCGTAAAAAAAAAATCGCAATTAGCGTTTATTGATTGGTTTGCGCAAAAGTTATAGTGTTTACAAAATAGGGGGTAGTTTTATGGCATTTTTATTATTATTATTTTTTTTACTAGTAATGGCGGCGATCAGCGTTTTTTTTCGGTACTGCGATATTATGGCGGACACTTCGGACACTTTTGACACATTTTTGGGACCATTGGCATTTTTTTAGCGATCAATGCTATAAAAATGCATTGGATTACTATAAAAATGCCATTGGCAGTGAAGGGGTTAACACTAGGGGGCGGGGAAGGGGTTAAGTGTGTTCCTATTTGTGTTCTAACTGTATGGGGGGGTGGACTTACTAGGGGGAATCACTGATCTTCTGTTCTTTCATTGTATGAACAGAAAATCAGCGTTTCCCCCGCTGACATGAACGAGCGCTGTTTGTTTTCACACACAGCTCCCGTTCCCCGCTCTGTAACGAGCGATCGCGTGTGCCCGGCGGCGATCGTGCCCGCCGGGCACACGCACGGGACTCGGGGGCGAGCGGGGGGCGCGCTTGCGGGCCGCCGGCGGCGCGCACGCGCCCCCTAGTGGCCGCGAAAGGCGCGACGTAGAGCTACGGGCTCTCGCGCAGCAGTGCCGACCTGCCGCCGTATTACTGCGGCGGCTGGTCGGCAAGCGGTTAAGAGAGAATTAATTCATAAAAATAAAAAAATTAAAAAAGCGTGGGGGTCCCCCCAAATTCAATTACCAGGCCATTCAGGTCTGGTATGGATATTAAGGGGAATCCCGCCGTCAATTTAAAAAACAAAATGACGTGGGGTTCCCCCCAAATATCCATTCCAGACCCTTCAGGTCTGGTGTGGATTTTAAGGGGAACTCCACCCCAAATGTTTTAAAAAAAATGGCGTGGAGTTCCCCCAAAAATCTACACCAGACCCCTTATTCGAGTACGTTAACCTGGCTGGCCGCAAAAAAGGAGGGGGGACAGAGTGTGGCCCCCCCTCTCCTGAATTGTACCAGGCCACATGCCCTCAACATGGGGAGGATGTTGATGGGGACAAGGGCTTTATCCCCACAACCCTTGCCCGGTGGTTGTGGGGGTCTGCGGGGGGGGGGGGCTTATCAGAATCTGGAAGACCCCTTTAACAAAGGGGACCCCCAGATCCTGGCCCCCCCATGTGAATTGGTAATGGGGTACATTGTACCCCTACCATTTCATGAAGGAAGTGTATATAGTTGTAAAAAACACACACAGACACTGTAGAAAAAAGTCCTTTATTAATAAAAAAAAGGAAAAAAAATCCAGCGGTGATAATCCACTTGGTCCTGGCTCCCTGCTCCAATGTATCCAGCGACGGGTGATCTCTTCTCCGGTCCAGCGATGAGAAGATCATCCGGGATCCAGAGCAGCATGGTCGGCCGCCTCTCTCCGCCGGACACCGCCCTGCGAATGAGCGGCTGGAGCTTTGACATTTCTTATATTTGTGAGGCAGGGCCACCATCACGTGACCCCGTCCCCCTCTGACGCACCCTCTGCTACGTCACTAGGGAAGTCCCAGGTCCCCAAACACTTTTTAGGTCAATAACTTGTATATTAGCATTTAAAATTAGCACTTTAGATTTCAAATGTTCGAGTCCCATAGACTTTAACAGGGATCTAAAGTTCACATGAACATTTGGTGTGTTCGCAAGTTCTGGTGCGAACGGAACAGTGGGGTGTACGGCTCATCCCTATTTCTGACATAGCAATTGCTGAAATATCCCTAGAGATCGTTTCACATCAATAAGCTTTTTCAGGACCTTGACATCGTAGGGGCGTGGTCTAAATGAAAGAACATATGGAATGAATATATGTCCCTATTAATATAGAATTTTTAACAACATAACTGTATTCATTCCAGATGTTTTTTTAAGTTAGGCCACTGCTATTGGATTTTTTTTAAATGTATTTATTATTATTTAGACGTGTACATTAAACAATGACTTATGCCGCGTACACACGATCATTTTTCAGTATGAAAAAGAAACATTGTTTTTTAGCATGTTGAAAAAACAAAGGCCCAGATTCAAAGAGCAATTACGCCTGTCTAACTGGTGTTAGACAGGAGTAATTTCAAATTTTGCGCGCCGTATCACTAGTTTGAATCCTCAAACCATGATACGGCGGCTTCGGGCTTCGATCCGATATGCAAATGACTTTTTACGGCGATCCACGAAGGTACGAGTGTCCCTCGCAATCGCCTACGTCATTTTTTGGCTACGTAATGTTAGAGGAGCTTTTTGCTGGTCTAACAGTGCGTAACCCATGTAAAGTATGGCCGTCGTTCCCGCGTCGATTTTAAAATATTTTTTTTTTTTAACGTAACTCGTTCGGGAATAGGAATGTACGTAAACGACGCTACTACGACGTGACGACATGTTTACGCGCAATGCACGGCGGGAAATTAGCGAACGGAGCATGCGCAGTTCGATCGCTGCGGGAACGCGCCTATTTTAAATGCTTCACGCCCCCTACTCGCGCAGATGGATTGCGACGGGAGAAATACACTACGCCGCCGTCGTTTACTGGACAAAATCTACCTGGATTCCACGTAGAGCCAGGTAAAATACGGCAGCGTAGTGTATTTCTGATACTCTACGAGAATCTAATTCTCTGTGAATCTGGGCCAAAGTTTTTTCCAACTTCATCATTAAAACAATGTTGCCCAGTGCCCAGACACACCATCATTTAAAAAAAATGATCTAGCAAAGCTCGGTGACGTACAACACTTACGACGGCACTATAAAGGGGAAGTTCCATTCACCTTTGGGCTGCTTTAGCTGATTCCGTGTTAGTAAATAACTATTTGCGCTTATTTGTCTGTTACAACGTGATGAATGTGCTTACTCCATTATGAACATTAGTTTTACCAGAATGAGCGCTCCTGTCTTATAATTTGCTTCTGAGCATGTGTGGGTTTTTAACATGGTTTTAGCCCACACACAATAATTTTTTACAAACCGAAAAACAACATTGTTTAAAACGACTTTAAAAAATGTAGCATGTTCGAATTTTTTTTTGTCGTTTTTCAGAACCTGAAAAATTATGTGAAGCCCACACACGATCGTTTTAAAATGAAATTTTTTTAAAAACAATGTTTTTTTCTTGCCTAAAAATTATCTTGTGTACGCAGCATTAGGCTAAACCTATGCACTACAGTCTGTATGAATAGAAATGCATACCACATTTTTTTTCTTTTGAATCTCTTGATCACATCAAATTTTCCATAGTTTCAAGAAATCATGGTAACTATTATAGTTGAATACAAAGTTCCTTGCACGATAATCTTTAATAAACTTTCATACAAGTGACTTAACACTGTGTGCCCTTCTATATTATATTACCTGACAGGTTTACTTAATCAGTCTGATTCAAGTTTCCATTAACTCATCAACCTCAATAAAGCCACAAAGTATTTAAATATTTTTGTAAAGAATAAAGATCTGGTTCAATGTGAGATAGACAGATGATTTGGATATATGTTTTGCCAAGAAACATATCTTTCCATACCTGCATTGTATTTTCATTAAGGATAGTTACTTGTGGGAACCTGAACCCATGGAAAAAAAAAATGAAAAGTATGTCTCCCTGACAAATTTGTGTCAACCAGACCATATCATTGAAGTCTTACAAATATTTCTTGTTTGGAGCTTATATGTTGGTCATTGAAAAAAATGCATACAATTTACATTCCTAATTGTAGGTTTGTACGTATACAGTGCCTTGCGAAAGTATTCGGCCCCGTTGAATTTTGCGACCTTTTGCCACATTTCAGGCTTCAAACATAAAGATATAAAACTGTAATTTTTTGTGAAGAATCAACAACAAGTGGGACACAATCATGAAGTGGAACGAAATGTATTGGATATTTCAAACTTTGTTAACAAATAAAAAACTGAAAAATTGGGCGTGCAAAATTATTCAGCCCCTTTACTTTCAGTGCAGCAAACTCTCTCCAGAAGTTCAGTGAGGATCTCTGAATGATCCAATGTTGACCTAAATGACTAATGATGATAAATAGAATCCACCTGTGTGTAATCAAGTCTCTGTGTAAATGCACCTGCACTGTGATAGTCTCAGAGATCCGTTTAAAGCGCAGAGAGCATCATGAAAAACAAGGAACACACCAGGCAGGTCCGAGATACTGTTGTGGAGAAGTTTAAAGCCGGATTTGGATACAAAAAGATTTCCCAAGCTTTAAACATCCCAAGGAGCACTGTGCAATATTGAAATGGAAGGAGTATCAGACCACTGCGAAGACCTGGCCGTCCCTCTAAACTTTCAGCTCATACAAGGAGAAGACTGATCAGAGATGCAGCCAAGAGGCCCATGATCACTCTGGATGAACTGCAGAGATCTACAGCTGAGGTGGGAGACTCTGTCCATAGGACAACAATCAGTCGTATACTGCACAAATCTGGCCTTTATGGAAGAGTGGCAAGAAGAAAGCCATTTCTTAAAGATATCCATAAAAAGTGTCGTTTAAAGTTTGCCACAAGCCACCTGGGAGACACACCAAACATGTAGAAGAAGGTGCTTTGGTCAGATGAAACCAAAATCTAACTTTTTGGCAACAATGCAAAACGTTATGTTTGGCGTAAAAGCAACACAGCTCATCACCCTGAACACACCATCCCCACTGTGAAACATGGTGGTGGCAGCATCATGGTTTGGGCCTGCTTTTCTTCAGCAGGGACAGGGAAGATGGTTAAAATTGATGGGAAGATGGATGGAGCCAAATACAGGACCATTCTGGAAGAAAACCTGATGGAGTCTGCAAAAGACCTGAGACTGGGACGGAGATTTGTCTTCCAACAAGACAATGATCCAAAACATAAAGCAAAATCTACAATGGAATGGTTCACAAATAAACATATCCAGGTGTTAGAATGGCCAAGTCAAAGTCCAGACCTGAATCCAATCGAGAATCTGTGGAAGGAACTGAAAACTGCTGTTCACAAACGCTCTCCATCCAACCTCACTGAGCTCCAGCTGTTTTGGGCAAAAATTTCAGTCTCTCGATGTGTAAAACTGATAGAGACATACCCCAAGCGACTTACAGCTGTAATCGCAACAAAAGGGGGCGCTACAAAGTATTAGCTTAAGGGGGCTGAATCATTTTGCACGCCCAATTTTTCAGTTTTTTATTTGTTAAAAAAGTTTGAAATATCCAATAAATTTCGTTCTACTTCATGATTGTGTCCCATTTGTTGATTCTTCACAAAAAAATTACAGTTTTATATCTTTATGTTTGAAGCCTGAAATGTGGCAAAAGGTCGCAAAATTCAAGGGGGCCGAATACTTTCGCAAGGCACTGTACTTATATATACATATACATATATACATATACTACAACATATACTACAACTTTTAGGAAACATTCTAGTAATCAGGCAAGTAGATGCATTACTAGACCCTGCTTACCTGATCGCTATACCCCTGACTGCCAAAGTAAATAGGCACTTTACCACTGCAATGAAATTAGGCACTGCCCCATTGAGTATCCATGTTGGGGGGCACTTCTCCACTGATAGTCCATGTAAATGTACTCTTCACCATTGACCATCACTGTAAAGGTGCACTTAACCACTGAGCATCAATGTAATCAGGCACCACTGACCATCAATGTAAGGATGCATATCACCACTGACCTTTAATATAAGGGTGCATTTTACCACTGACCTTCAATTTGAAGGGGCACTTCACTGACCATCAATATGAAGGTGCATTTCACCAGTAACCATAAAAATAAAGGTTAAAGGGGTTGTAAAGGTAATTTTTCCCCCCTAAATAGCTTCCTTTACCTTAGTGCAGTCCTCCTTCACTTACCTCATCCTTTAATTTTGCTTTTAAATGTCCTTATTTCTTCAGAGAAATCCTCACTTCCTGTTCTTCTGTCTATAACTACACACAGTAATGCAAGGCTTTCTCCCTTGTGTGGAGAAAGCCTCTTGAGGGGGAGGGCGAGCAGGAGTGTCAGGACACCCACTAACACACAGCTCCTTTCTCTATCTGCAAAGTAGAAAGTGTCCTGACTTGCCTGCTTTCCCCCTCCCCCTCAAGAGGCTAAGTCAGGACACTTTCTACTTTACATATAGAGAAAAGAGCTGTATGTTAGAGGGTGTCCTGACACTTCTGCTCGCCCTCTCCCTCAAGAGGCTTTCTCCACACCAGGGAGAAAGCCTTGCATTACTGTGTCTAGTTACAGCCTGAAGAACTGGAAGTGAGGATTTTTCAGAAGAAATATGGACATTTAAAAGCAAAATCGAAGGATGAGGTAAGTGAAGGAGGACTGCACGAAGGTAAAGGAAGCTATTTAGGGATTTTTTTTTTTTTACCTTTACAACCCCTTTAATTTCACTACTAACCATCAATATAAAGGTGAAATTTACCACGAACCATCAATATAAATGTTTACTTCACCACTGACCATCAATATAAATGTTTACTTCACCACTGACCATCAATATAAATGTTTACTTCACCACTGACCATCAATATTAGGCTGCATTCACACCTAGGCGTTTTAACACACACTACAATACACCGGAGGGATGAAATAACATTATTGTCTATGGTGACTGTTCACATCTTAACGCCGAACGCCGAAGCTCAAACAAGTCCCGGACCTTTTTTTTTCGTGCGAATCGCGCGATTGCGGTGTATTTGAGCGTTTTTTTTTCATAGGAAGTAATGGGAAACGCGTGAATTGAGCGTATAGCGCGACAACAAGTGTTTTTTAACGCCCATTCTGCTCAAATGAAATACAGGAAATTACATTATTTTACAGGAAGTTCTAAAATCACCATTTTAATTACCAAATACATGAGAAAAGTGAATGAGCATGGAGGCTGAATTTGATGAGACTGTTTCTCTCCTGGACCCAGGGAAGTTTATAAGAATGGTCAAGCAGCATCCCTGTTTGTATGACACTAGGGATCCGGGGTATAAGCTGCGAAAGACCCGGTATAAGGCATGGAGTCAGATTGGGAGTCAAATCTACACCAGCTGGGCACACATAGAGGACCAGAATAGCAAAGGTAAACTCCAGCAAACCTAACTGAACTGCAAAATGCCCACAGGGAAATAATAGAATGATTGTTTTTCATTACAGTAAGCACTTATTACCGTACCAATATGCTGCTAAATGTTACAAGGGGTTTTTACAGTTCGGACTATTGCGCGGTCGTGCGACGTGTCTCCCAAACAAAAATCGCATCCTCTTCTTCCCACAATAGAGCTTACTTTTGGTGATATTTGATCGCCTCTGCGATTTTTATTTTTTGCGTTATATACAAAAATATAGCGTCATTTAAAAAAATATATATATTTTGCATTTTTTTCTTGTACGAAAAATAAAATAAACAACATTTTAGTCAAACATTGAGGCCAAAATTCATTCAGCCACATGTCTTTAATATAAAAAATCCCCAAAAATAAATGATATCTACCTAGCGACAACAGCGGCACTATACAGCGATCAGAAAAATTATCGCTTATGACACTGGCAATAGGTAGAGAAAATGGTTAACTATGGCGGTTGATCAAGGGCTTTGAACTTTATTAACGGGGGGACGGGGGCTACCCTGGACCTTACACTAAACTGCCTGTCACTGACACTATTGCAGTGATCAGTAAATATATTATCACTGCATTCAGTGACACTGTGACAGGGGGGTGGGGGGTGGATTTGTGATCAAAAGGGGTTTGTACCTGCGTGTACTGGTGTCAGTGTAGTGTTGTGCAGACTCTGTGATGTGATGTCTCCTCAGCGGCGATTGAAAATACCGCCGAGAGGAGACATCACATCACTTTCCTCTTCCTGTGTTTACACAGGAGGAGGAAGTGACACGCAGGGGGACACAAAGAGCCACGGAACCGCCGGATGTACCGGGGGGGTCCCGATCGGACCCCCATCACACGTCTAGGAGGGCACGTACAGGCCCTTTATTAGTTACATTTGTAGACCCCAAATGCATCAAATAAGTATACAATTGTCAGCATGTCACTAATAAAAAATGGCACACTATATCGTAGGGATACTGAACCCAAAGATAAAAACGTATCAAAATAAAATAAACATGAGACTTCTTAATACATCAATCTTTTTGTTTTATTTTTGCTTTCCCATTGATCGCTCCTAGACAATTTGGGAAGTTGCAGCATTGCCAGAATACTTCCGAAATCTGTGCCCATTCCTCTGCTGTTGGTTTTTTAAAGACAATTTCCTTTAGGACTTCCCAAATTGCACAGCAGGTGTCACGAATTATGTAGCTGATTAAGTGATATGTTTCTATGGTGGGAAACATTAACAGCGCTGTATGGGTTAATTTAAGTAATCTGTGGATCCCAAAAAAAACACATAAAATCTGCTAAAATTATAAAAAAAAACAAAAAAAAACACATTAATAATGATTAGTATGTAAGATAATAATGATAATGTCCAGCAATGAATAAACATTAGCAGCAATCATATATATATATATGTTGTCAGATCTGGCTGAATCATTAGCAAAGTCTCTTCAAAGAAATCATATGCTTCCAGTGAGGGGTTAATCTTGTCTGTATCTCTCTGCTCTTTGCAAGGGTGTCTTCCTTAGGAGTTCTACTCACCAGATAGTAGTGATATATGTGCCTGTAGAAATCAAAGGTAAGGTCTCCTCCTCGGTTCAGGTATTCTCATTCCTCTTACTCTCCACCAGGAATCCAAGTTAGTGTCACCCAGGTGATTAGTGTTGGTTCATGGCAATAGATTCATGAGTGGTCGTGGAATTGAAGAGAGAGGAGAAGAATATAGTGTAATACAGTTTTTATTCAAGATTAAATGCCCCACACTAGCATATGCTTACAATGTGTATGCGATAAAAAACAGCACATCAAAGAGACACTGGAATGCGGATAGCTGCGGGTAGCTGTGCTTGTCAGCTCGGCTTACTCTGCTGGATCTCGGGTCCAGGTGACTCCTTGTGTGTATGTTGTACGCTGGTCGTGTAGCCACGCACTGACGCGTTTCGTGATTGGTGCTCACGTCTTCAGAGGGCGTGACGCCCTCTGAAGACGTGAGCACCAATCACGAAACGCGTCAGTGCGTGGCTACACGACCAGCGTACAACATACACACAAGGAGTCATCTGGACCCGAGATCCAGCAGAGTAAGCCGAGCTGACAAGCACAGCTACCCGCAGCTATCCGCATTCCAGTGTCTCTTTGATGTGCTGTTTTTTATCGCATACACATTGTAAGCATATGCTAGTGTGGGGCATTTAATCTTGAATAAAAACTGTATTACACTATATTCTTCTCCTCTCTCTTCAATTCCATGACCACTCATGAATCTATTGCCATGAACCAACACTAATCACCTGGGTGACACTAACTTGGATTCCTGGTGGAGAGTAAGAGGAATGAATGAGAATACCTGAACCGAGGAGGAGACCTTACCTTTGATTTCTACAGGCACATATATCACTACTATCTGGTGAGTAGAACTCCTAAGGGAGACACCCTTGCAAAGAGCAGAGAGATACAGACAAGATTAACCCCTCACTGGAAGCATATGATTTCTTTGAAGAGACTTTGCTAATGATTCAGCCAGATCTGACAACATATATATATATATGATTGCTGCTAATGTTTATTCATTGCTGGACATTATCATCATTATCTTACATACTAATCATTATTAATGTGGTTTATTTTTTTTTTATTTTTTTTTTTATAATTTTAGCAGATTTTATGTGTTTTTTTTGGGATCCACAGATTACTTAAATTAACCCATACAGCGCTGTTAATGTTTCCCACCATAGAAACATATCACTTAATTTACTTCTTTTCACTATAATAGCTGCTTATCTGCACAAACCTTTTACATAGCGTAAGCAGTACATCACCATAGTGCGCTAGGATCAGATTTGCCTAAAAAACAGACTCTGATATTTTCATTCTTGAATTATGTAGCTGGCAGTAGATTTTCCTATACAGAAGATGTAATGTAGACTTGCTATGGATTGTCCAGTTGATAGATACCTACAAAGAAAATAATATATATTATTTTATTATATTTTTTACAGTGAAAATGCTTAAATCCAAGTGGAAAAGCATACGTGATGCCTACACTCGTCAACTGAGGCAACAACGGGAATGCAGGAGTGGATCAGCAGCATGTACATCGAAAAAATATATTCACTCAAAAGAACTGGAGTTCTTACGACCAGTGCTGGCTTTGGGGAGGTAAACCATTATCTGTACTAAGGTCGGTAAACAAAATGTTAAAAATTATTTTTGAATATCTCATTTCTTTTTTCAGTACTGAAAACTGCTGGGAGGAAGCTGCTGCAACAGAACCTGAGAACTGTGACAATGCTAGTTTGGCCTCAGGTGATCAGGCTATGGCGGTTCAGGACCCGGAAAGCCAAGCTTCTAATCCATCGCGGTCCGATTCATCTACACCACTTGGAGAAGACGAGTCAGCATTAAGGGTCTTTACTCGTGGACCTCCAAGAGGGATCAGAAGGATGGCTACAGCTCCGGGTCCAGCACTCGATCGAATGTTGGACATCATGTCCAACATGACGGACAGAATGAACAGTCGTTCATATGGCCAAAATGCTGCTAAATGTCTGGGGGACTTAATCGACAAGGTACCCCCAAATCTTCAGACACTTATGTTGTCATGTACCATAAGGTACATAGCTACCTTTATCCCACCTAATGAAGCCGATCAAATTTCTGAACCTCCACCACCCTATGGCCCCTACGCTAATCAACCCACGCAGCATCTCTCAGTACCACCCGTTCCCCTTTGGACAGCACCACATATTCACACCCATCCACCTCGACCAACACCACCACCTTCTGCTTACCACCTCTGACGACAACTCATTCTCATTTCCCTCATCTGCCAACAACACCTTCCACTCACACTCCTCTGAACACAACAACAACTTACCCTCATCTTCAGACACAACCTTCTGCTTACCCTCCTCCGACGACAACTCTTTCCCTCATCTGCCAACACCACCTTACACGTACACTACTCTGCGCCAACAACACTTTCAGCCTACTCTCATCTCCAGACACCACCTTCTACTTACCGTCTGACGACGACAACAAATTCTTCAACTTACACCCATCTCCAGAGACAACCAACATACAATCCTCCACCAACACCACCTCCACCACCAGCACCACCAGCTTCTCGTTGGCCAACGCATGACACCCCCACCTCCAGCTGGTCTCAGCTAGGCCAAGCTATGCATGTGGTGATGTCACCACACGGGGAAGAGGACTCCTCACAATCATACCATCATATGTGAACCCCTTTATGGTATATAAGCAACGTTAATTGATTGTGCGATCTAAATAAAGAATAAAAGAACCTAACGATCTACCCAATGTTTGCACTTGTTTAAGAATAATTTAAAAAAAATTGATCTTCAACAAATTGTGTTTGGTGTTTGTTTGATGCATATATGAAAATATTAATATTGTGGAATACATGCAATAGTCTATAAGCAGACCAAGACCTAGTCAGCTGAAGGACCAGACCTGTTTTGTTGCAATTAATTGCACGGTTATGCGAAGTGGCTAAACATAATCAGCGTCCTTTTTGTCAATAAAATTCAGCTTTATTTCGGTTTTTCACCACCTGTGTTTTTTTCTTTTGCCGGTATTATAGCAAGAATATAGCATCAGTTTGGATCAATTAAAAATAGACGTATATTAGCATAATATTTTTGAAAAATATAAATTACCTCAGTGTTATGATAAGTCGCTCCACAGGGGGTATACTGTTGCGGAAGTAGGTGTCTATCCTCTGCAATCTACTACTCAGTATTTCCAGCAACTCATCAAAGCTGTAAAGATAAATTAAATTTTTAATTGACAATGGAATGGTACTAGGGTTGCCATCTGTCCTGGATTCTCCCGGACAGTTCTGGTTTGGAATCATGTGTCCGGGTTTCAGACTGCCTGAAACTCGGACACATTTTTCAGACCAGACTATGGCTTTCCAGCAGGGTTACTGGCTGCAGGGGACGGAAATTTAAAACCCAGCAGCCTCAGATACACCAGGATGAGAGGTGCTAACTGCCAAGGGGTGAGTGAACTCACCATCCATGCCTTTCTGACTGAAGCCCCCCCCCCTTCTCTCTCCTGCCTCTGAGTGATTACACTAGGGTAATTCAGGGTTCTCAGAGCATCCCTTACAACAGTGTTATCCCTTACATCAGAGTCCTCTCCATACATCAGAGTTCTCAGTGTCCCCCCTTTAATCAGGGTTCCCAGAGCATCCCTTATGTCAAAGTACCCAGAGTTACATCAGAGTCTGCTGAGTCCCCCCTTACAGTGAAAGAGAACTCTGTGAGTTCAGATGTCAAAGGGTGACTCTGATGTAAAGGAGGACTCTATGGACTCTGATGTAAAGGGGGAACTCTGTGGACTCTGATGTAAAGGGGGAACTCTGTGGACTCTAATGTAAAGGGGGACTATTGTTATTATCTTCAATAGATTAGAAATGTTAGATAATAGCAAAATATATGTATAGTTTATACTATTAAAAGAAATAGCTGTGCACCGCTAAAGTGTTCAGGTTTGACTTGAAGAAAAGGTGGCAACCCAAATGGTACAATGTCAAAAAGAATGAATCCAGATAATTTTAACTAACCTTTTTATGGACATTCTGGTGTAGTCCTGAAATTTCTCTTCATGGTCACGCAGGTCATTGTACATCACCCAAAATGGCCCTCTTTCTTCCCGACCAGCAATGACAGGGTGTATCCAAAATCTGCGTTGCCTCTTCCTTTTTCTCTGCCTCTCATTTAGCAGATATGTGCTAGCAGTGGCTGCTGCCATGAACAAAGCCATCTCGTCATCACTCATTTTTACTTAAATCACAAGGATGACCCGGAAGAGGAATTTTCACCCAGGAAGAGGAAAAGAAAATTCCTAACATAGCAACAAATTATGACAGAGGTCATCTTTTTTCCTATTGGGCAAAAAAAAAAAAAAAGTCGCACGTCGCTGTATGCAAATGCGCACAAACGCGGTACAAAACGCCCCAAAAAACGCCGGAAAAAACGCCGGTAATGTCTACGCCTAGGTGTGAATGCAGCCTAAATGTTTACTTCACCACTGACTATCAATATAAAGGTTTACTTACCAATGTAAGGAGGCACTACACCCCTGGTCACCATCATAGGGGTCACTACCCTCGCCACCAACATAAAGTGGTACTTATTTTCTGATCATCATTGCACAGGGGTATTTCTCCACATTTCTCCACTGACCACCATTGCAATGGACGGCTTCTCTACCAACCACCAAAGTAATACCTGGTACACACAGCCAGTTTTATTTCAGCAGGCTGAACAAAAAAAAAAACGTAGGAGCTTGCGAGCTGCTTGCTGTGCTAACTCTTGAATTTTAGTACATGGTTCTCTCTGCTGAACTATTGTGTTCTTACAGGGGGACCAAACCCCCTCCCGCCAAAACACACCAGTCAGTGCTGGCAGCCATTGACTGCCAGTGCTCATCGGATGCCGAACTCCTACTGTTTTCCCAGCATGCCGTTTGACAGAAGTCAAATGTTAGGCTGGCTTCTGTTGGACCGGATGCTGTACACACTGGCCAAATGTCGGCCAGTTTCTGTTGAACCGGACAATATTTGCTCAGTGCTGGATGCTGTAAACTAAGTTTTAGATTATATATTCCTTCCTTCTGCACTCTGTAAACTGTGCTCTAGGCAACATATTTCTGACCAAAGTGTTCATTTTATCAACAGCTAGTGAATGCTAATGCATTTTGAAATATTTAATGAACTTCTCCATTTTGAAACATACAAGCCATTTCACAAAGCTCAGAATGGTCTTCTCTGTTTTCCTGCATTTTCATTTCACATAAATAATCCCTGTACTGAGTCACAGGTGAGTTAACCACAGTTTCCAAATATCAAGCTAATCCTTAAAAGCTCAGAGTATGACTGCTATTTTGTTTTTTTCATATATATATATATTTCTTTCAGGTTATGTAAAATCCAGTGACATCACTGTTGTTTGAAAAAACTAAAGGTCCTTGTTCTTATGTCAAAGGCTGTAAAACAAAAACACAGAAAGCAAGCACCCCAGCATTGTGCAGTATATCAGGATTTACTGAGGAGAAAAATGCCCATAATTTAAGGACCAGAAGGGGCTCACAGGATCATTCTGGCATGACCAGCAGTGTGAAGTCCAACTGAAGAGTATTTTTTCAGACAATCTCGTTGTGAGTGTACAATAGTAACCTGGTCTACCTAGTGGTGACTCATTGTCCTTGGCTTCAAACTCTTCTTAAAATGGATGTCCCTGAAGTTGATCAAGTCAAGTGGGCATCCCATAGGAGTGTATAAATACAGTACCTTTGTTGATATTTACTAAATTTAAATTGCACGGGAATGTTAATTATGACATGCACTTCAAAGGAAAGCTTCTTTTTGAGAAATCCCTTGAGCAATACATCAAGGCAGCCTGTGAGGGAAGGGAGTTTCTACCCTACTAATCACTTATCCCTATTAAAGGGGCCTCCTCTACCTTACGTGTAAGATGTGGTTGCCCCTTCAAAACATCATAATGCATTGGAGGTCATTCCGTTATTAGTAGGCTATCCACCTCTATGCCCACAATACCTTCTCAGAAGGCTTTTTCACAATGAAAATTCAGAGAGGTACGCAAAGAGTCTCTATTACTGTCATCTCTCTGTTCCTTTCTGCTGCAGTCACATAGGCTGGTTATCTTTTTTTTGAAAAATTACGAGGGCAGTCCAAATCCTACACAAGGACCCTATTCCATTTAGATTGCTGAAGTGGTTAGGCCCCTGCAAGGTCTTTTATAGACCTGCCACTATATCCACTGCAATAGCTAGACTTTTGCATGGTCCCCCATAGACCAGCCAAGATTTCCCTAATGCAAGAGACCTTCAATAGCAACTATTAAGTGATGGGTTTAACTCCTTACAGTATATGTTCACACATCAAGGTAGTCTTACTTTGCTGAAAAAAATCACCACATTCTGTGGTGCTATTTTATTAAACCCTTCATCACACCCTGCATATTCATATTCCAGGGTGTCTTGGAGACCTCTTAAGACATTCTTTTAACCATATTTCCAAGTTATGATACTCACACTTCTCCCTTTCAGTTGATCTTTCATCCTTCTGTGGCACCGACCTTATACTGTCGAGGGGACATTTTCCTTCAGCACAACATTGTTGTCCACGATTCTATATTTAGGAATGTACTCTCATTGGCACCCCTTCATTAAAATGTCTCTTTATGCTTGTGGATTATTTTGAGACAGCTAGTGCTTGGTTTTCTCTACAAAGAGTCATTGGAACTCTCCTACTCCCTACATGAGGAGGTTAGCTCCATTTTCTAGAGCCTCGTTTACTCCTTATTACTGTGATAAACATCTTCTTGGCTTACAAGCCTCAGACTTTGACCTGAGCTCTGATGTGTCCTTTCCTTCCCGTAGCAGGGTATCAGTCTGTAGGTACCCCAACACTTGCCTGCATTTACAGTTATATAACTACTTTTCAGACTTTTGATATTTCAGAAATCGCATGCCATCTTTTATACACTGATAACACCAGTTAGAAACATCCCAACATCTAAGTTTTGTAAAACCTCTCCCTAACACTTTTGCCCTGCACTTCCTGTGATTTTTTTTGCAAGAATTTGCTCTTTATTGTCTACATCTTTGCCCACTGTGGCCTTCAGTGGCCATCTGGGACTTTCTCTGGTTGCTCTTTCCAACAAAGTTCCCTCTCCTTGTGTTCAAGGGGGTTTCTCCCTTAAATGGTCTCCTGTACCAATAGGGTCTTCTTTCTCTGTTGTTCCTTTTCTTACATTACGTGGGGACCAAACATCCTCGAAGCCAGTTCTTTTTTGCCTGATGCTGTTCTTCTGCCCTTCTGTAGGACTGCAATTCTCCCTCCCCATGTCCAGCCTAAAGGCATATCGAATATTTTAGGATTTTCCTTTTGGATAGGGTCAGGACTGTCATTTGTAGCTACCTGCAACAACTTCTCTTTCCTTAGAGGGTGGCACTTCATTCTCTTCCACACAGTGGGTGGTCATTTTACCTTTTTTCTGTGGGTTTTGCCCTCCTGGAACAAGCCTCTCCATTGCCTGAGCCCATTTTCCCAGAGATGTCTGGGTTCTTGAGCTTTTTGCAACATGTAGCATCTGTCCTAATTACAAATTACAGGGCCATCGCCTAACTCCCTGTTCATGTTTTTCAAAATTGCTTGTTTTGCTAGGTGGCTGTCTGAGACTGCTGTTGCATGCTTTAGGCACTCAGGAAGACCCAGAGAGAGCACATATCTGACTGCTGGAGGAGCTGAGTGATCAGTGGAGTGAGGAGGAGGGAAGGCAAAGGAGTAGTCCATTTCTCCTCTTTTTTTTTTTCCATTGGGCACTATTAATCCTACACATTGGGATATTCACATACCTCACCCCGGAAGTAACTTGTGGATCACATCCTGTTCTTTCAATTTGGAAATCGCGGATCTGAAGTCTGTGACTGACAGTTGGGAGGACCCCACGGCACTCTGTGAGGACCATCACTCTACCAAGCTTGTTTGACCCCCCTGAAAAGGGCGGTCACTGGCTAGTCGGTAAGCCTTCACTTCTTCCCCTGGTGGCAGGCTTTCTTCACTTACTGGATTTCACATATCCATCCTATATCACTGAAGGTCTAAGGTCTACAGGATTTCACTGAAGTTCTTCCTTTTTATGAACTTTATGTTTTTTCACTGTTGATTTATTTTTATTTTTTTTATACTTTTTTACTGATTATTCTAATTTATGGTTACATATTATTCACTCATTATCCAGCGCTACACTTTTGTTGAATATATTTTTACTGTTGACCCTTCATGTTTTTCATGTGGGCCTGTTGCAGCTGTTTAAGCCATTTTGTTGTCCACCCCTTGAATTATCGCTTGAGGACATCCTAGGGTTGAAGAATCAAGTCTTGTGTCTTGTACTGTACGATTAAGATAATTAGAATTTTGATGTACCTGTAAATTCCATATCTTAAATTACAGTCCAGGACACAGTTCCCTCACTTGTTTTCTTTGTAATCTCCTTATTTCTGTCTAAAAACTGAAACCTCATGGAGTGGATGAGGTTATATAGATACACTGGGTGGTGGCCCCAGTTGAACTTTTGCCAGTGTCAAATAACCTGTAGGTAGCTGCATAAAATCCATGGTCTAAGAACTAATTCTTGTATTCTGTACTATAATCTAAGACAGGGGTGTCAAACTCAATTTCATTGAGGGCCGCATCAGCATTATGGTTTCCCTCAAAGGGCCAGATCCGGGTCGGATCTTTAGAATCAGTTACGCATAGATTTGCCTTAGATCCGACTGGCGTAAGTCACTTACACCGTCGTATCTAAGTTGCATATTTACGCTGGCCCGCTAGGTGGCGTTTCCGTCGATTTCCGCATCGAATATGAAAATGAGCTACATACGCCTATTCCCGAACGTATTTTCGCCCGCTTGTCGTAGGTTACGTTGTTTGCGTAAGCATAAACTTACCCCTGCTATATAAGGGGTAACGTTACGTAGGTCCGGCGTATGCAATGTTAAGTATGGACGTCGGGACAGCGTCGTTTTTTTTTCGTCGCTTCCGTCGTTTGCGTAACTCGTTCACGAATAGGGCTTTGCGTAAGTTACGTTCACGTCGAAACCAATGTATTTTCTGCGAAATTTTGAGCATGCGCACTGGAATACGTCCACGGATGGTACATGCGCAGTTCAAAAAAATTAAAAAAATGTAGGGTCATGATTGATTTACATGAAACACGCCCACCTCATCCATATTTAAATTACCCGGGCTTACGCCGGGCCATTTGCGCTACGCCGCCGCAACTCTGGACGCAAGTGCTTTGAGAATACGGCACTTGCGTTTCCAAGTTGCGGCGGCGTAGCGTAAATAGGCCCCGCTCGTAGATGCGCCCATCTACGAGAATCTGGCCCAGAATCTTTAGTCTGCCCATAAGCAGTCTAACTGAGGGTTGGGCAGTACAGAAAACAATCATGAACAGGCCCACATAACAGGTCAAGAAAAAACTCAACTGGCTTTACTACCTGATAAACCTTAACGTGTAAAAAAAAAGAACCAGTGGCAGCCTTGCTTGAGAGCCCCTGAAGCACTGACAGATTTGGTGCATATTAAAAAGAAGGGGTTGAACAGTATCTTTCAGACTACAGGATAGGGCTCATACGTCTTTGGCCTCTGAAGGGTCAAAAGATCCCACAGTGCAACTGGGGAACTTGCAGGGGGAGCAATGTGTGAGACACCCTGTACAAAGGCTTTAAATAGGGAAAGATGGGGCGTGGCCGGACCAAGCAGGAAGATGGACGCCTGAGCCCAGAGCTCCAGCCACCTCAGGGCAAACAGCCACCATTCATGGAGATCCCATACCCCATTTCCAACCTACATCATGGGCACAGCATCTAGGAATACCTCGACCAGGAAAATAGATGACCATACCCTACAGCTTAGAGATGTGAATAGGCACTTAGAGGACCTCGACAACAGAGGCCGACGCCGGAACCTACGCATCCGTGGTCTGACGGAATCGGTGGAGGGTGAGCAAGTACAAGATGAAGTAACCGCCATCTTCAACACTATACTGGGCAGACCACCACAGGCAGCCATAGCCATGGAGAGGATCCACCGCGCCCTACGCCCCAGGGGGAGAGACACCGATCCTCCCAGGGACGTGGTGTGCTGCCTTGTGGACTTCCAACTGAAGGAGGACATTCTGGGACAAGCCCGGAGCCAGAGGCCCTCTCACAACGGAGCCCCGATACAGATCTATCAGGACCTTTCGGGAATTACCCTCCAACATCGCCGCGATCTCAGACCATTATTGGATGTACTGCGAGCCAACGAGATCCGCTATAAATGGAAATTTCCATTCTGTCTGGAAGCATCCCGCCATGGCCGGACAGCTAAACTGATGGTCCCGGAAGACCTGCCCAAGTTCTGCGAGGCCTTGGGCCTGCCTATCGATACCGCAGGAGGAGATCTCCGTCTGACCAGAGGCGCTCACCTTACACACAGGGCTCCCGAGGGAATCGTGGCTCACCAACCGCCCCTGGCCCGAGGAGAGCAAGGAGAGATTACTAAACCAGGCCGCAAAGGTACGCACTGGGGGAGGCCAGCACACCCTCACTAAACGCCCCACGTTTAAGTTGCCATTGGAACTATGTTTTGGAGTTCCCTTCTTTCTACTTTTTATTCAGTTATTTTTCTTATTTTATTTTTTTGCCAGTCATGATTACAGTGTTCCATGGGGTTCACTTAGGCATTCAGACGAGGATTTTATCCGCCGGACTTGCAGGCTCTGTTGGCCTAGTGACTGCTCTAACAATCCGTCCCGCCCATTAGCTAGAAAGGGGGCACGGTCTTAACGCCGTGACTCCAGCCTAGTGATTACGCTGCAACGACTTGAGACTACGTTACCCAGATTGCACAGCGTGACCTTGTACTGCCTTCTAATAGTCACGCCGGCCCGCACCATGTGACCACCGCCTGACGTTGCACGCTGACCTCCCTGCACCGGAAGCAGCCTTCTAATCCTGGAGGACACCGCCTCTCCATCCAACGTCACCTTGCTGCAACGTAGTTCGCTGGTCGTTTATCATGCGACAGGTCACCGGAGCCCGTTCCCCGGCTCTTACTGATACGCACTTACTCCTGCCGCTTTGTCCGATTTGTATAGATGTGGATCCACACCGGCTGTTTTAAGCTGTACAGACAAGTACTGTCATTGAACGTTGTTCCAACAAGGGGACGGTCCCCGGCATATGCACCGGGCTGTAGACATGCGAACCAACGGCTACAACTTTAATAACGCACTGTGCCCAGCGTTCCACTTAGGTTATATGTTTTGCTAACAAATTTTTTGTTTTTTTAGGCCAACGGTGCACGTTTCAGGGTCCCGAGCGATTACTTTCGGGTGCCGGCAACTGACTGCCTCCTGAGCTGATCGTAATGTACCACTGTTTAGATTGTTTAAGTGATGTTACTTGATGTTAAAATGTCCCCGATGAAGGGTGCTAATTTATTCTGACTATAATTGAGCGTCTAATAGCAGCCCCCTCCCCACTACATACCTGAGAAGATATTTTCACAGGCCATGGATCCCCTCGTATGATCCGAAAGGTAATTAGCTCAACATGATTTTCAGAAATATCTACAGTTAATGGATCCTGGGGGCTATGGCGGGTTTGAGGACTGAGGCTCCTTTTTCTATGAGACAAGGGAAGATGCCCGGATACTCTGGGACACAACGTGTACCCAGATGCCCCGGACAACTTGGAGCCCTAAAACATTTTTACACCAAATTGGGGTGGGAATTCCCCCTTCTATATTAAGCCCTTTTATATTTGCCCTGGGGTGGCCCCCTATAGATTTCTCTTGCTAAATTTTGGTGTATCGCAATCTATTGCGAAACCTGTGCTAATACAATTGTCCTGAATTCCTGCACTGACCCCGGTCAACCCCCTCACAGTGGTGGACCGCTGCTCCACAGCCCCTTAGGCGTTGTGGAGACCCGCTGCACCCTGTACATTACCGATTGTTCTTTGCCTATCTAGGCGATTGGACTAGGCCCTCTCGTCTAATCGGTTAATATTAGTACCAACTGAGAAAGATAACTGACCCTATTAGCATACCCCTCCCCCCACCCTTACTAGTGTGTGGTCGACCCCCCATTGACCCCCGCTCCCCCCCCCCCCGCGATCAACCCCACGATGCAGCCCTTCTCCTCCACACAGCAACCCAACGGGGGGAATAGGCCCTCTCCCTTACACCTCAAGCTATACTCCCTAAACGCGCGTGGTTTAAACACCCCTGAGAAGCGTTCTCGTCTGCTATACTCGCTCTGGAAAGAAAAGCCACAGGTGGTCTTAATCCATGAAACACATTTTAGAACGGACAGTGTTCCTAAACTGTTCGACCGCAACTTCCCATCGGTTTTCCATGCCTCAAATGATACGGCTAAATCCAAAGGGGTATCTATCCTGATCTCGAGAAATTGCCCCTTCCAAGTAACCGACGTACAGAAGGATCCCCAGGGCAGGTACATCTTCCTGAAAGGTACACTGAACAACACAACATACACAATAGCTAACATATACGCCCCCAACACGAAACAAGTGACCTTTTTCAGACAGGTGCTCTTCCAACTTACGGCCTTCCAGGCCGGCGTGACAGTTCTAGGGGGCGATTTTAATGTGCCCCTGACACCATCCCTCGACACTTCCAATGGTTCCTCATGTTTTACGTACAGAGCCCTAAGAGCGATCAAGACGCAACTAACCACCCTAACCCTACATGACACATGGCGCACCCTACACCCCACCACAAAAGACTTTGCGTACTTCTCCCCTCTACATGTGAAATACTCCAGGCTTGATCACTTCTTCCTCACGCAAAACGACCTCGCTACTCTAATGGAGGCTACTATAGAGCCAATGCTGCTCTCGGACCACCACCCGATTACGGTAACACTGCGTATCCCCTCCCATCAGCCCAGGACACCAGTATGGAGGTTGGATGATTCGCTCCCCCCAGATGAAGCGAACATACAACACATTTCGGACGTCGTAACCAACTACTTTACCGAAAACACGACAGATGACTCGTCCCCCACTCTAACCTGGACTGCACACAAATGCGTGGTGAGGGGGGAATTCATGTCTCTAATGGCTAAACGTTTAAAACTCAGACGCGCACGCATAACTGAGCTAACCAACAGGGTCAAAACTCTTGAGAGAGCACATAAACTTTCACTAGCGATACGCACACACGATGACCTGGTAGCAGCGCGGAAGGCCCTCCTAGAGGAACTCCAGAAAACGTTAACCCGAAAATTTACTCTGACGAACAAACTCTTTTACGAGTTCGGGAACAAATCCGGGAAACTCCTTGCATCCGCTCTACAGAAGCGGAAGTCGACACACACTATTAATGCCTTAACCTCCCCATCGGGAGATAAAATTACTAGGTCAGACGACATAGCAAACCAGTTTGTACGTTTTTTCAATAACCTATATAATATACCCAAACCAGTGAACACAACTCAGGCCACAGATAGGTCCACCCTTATTGACTTATTTCTAGAAGACTTTTGCCCGAAAATTTACGCTTCTACAGACTTGCCCCCCCTGCACTCCCCAATTACAACTGAGGAAGCACTCCGAGCTTTGAAACAACTGAAGGTAGGCAAGAGCCCAGGACCGGATGGTCTGCCGGCTAGTTACTACAAAGCCTTTACCCACTTACTACTTCCACACTTCATCACATCATACAACGCCCTTCCAGACCAGAATGCATGTAAAAAGGACTTGCTAGAAGCCCACATTTTCCTGATCCCTAAGCCAGGAAAGGACGCCACAATCGTTTCGAACTACAGACCAATTTCCCTACTGAATGTAGACTTAAAACTGTACGCGAAGATCCTAGCCAACAGACTTCTACCCCTACTCCCTGAACTGATTTCGACGAACCAGGTTGGGTTTGTCCCTGGGAGGGAGGCCAGGGACAACACGACCAAGGCCCTCAACATCCACCATTGGTTGAAGTCGTCCTGTAATGGGGGCTTTCTCCTATCCTTGGACGCGGAGAAGGCGTTCGACAGGGTGGCGTTGAAGTATATGTCGGCTGTCCTGCATAAAGTTGGGCTGCCGGCCAGGACCATCCAATTGATCTTGGCACTATACTCCGTCCCCACCGCCAAAATTAGAGTGAATGGCCGCCTGTCGGACGCCTTCTCCATATCTAACGGTACTCGGCAAGGCTGCCCCCTATCCCCCATTATCTTCATCCTCTCATTGGAACCCTTCCTACATCGGTTAAACGCTAATTCCACTATCAAAGGCATCGAAATACAAGGGAAACAATGCAAACTGGCCGCATATGCGGACGACGTTCTAATGTTTCTTTCGGACCCTATTACTACGCTGCCCAATCTCCTGAAAGACTTCCGGCTTTTTAACTCCCTCTCGAATCTCCAAATAAACTTTGAGAAATCGACGGCCTTGAACATCACCCTCCCTGACTCGGTAGTTTCTCTATGCAAAATAAACTTCCCATTTAAGTGGGCTTCTGAAGCCATCACCTACTTAGGCATCAAAATCCCGTCTGATCTGAAAGACCTATACTCCCTCAACTTTCTGCCCGCTCTCCAGTCCATCAAGGAGGACTTGATGGACTGGACTAAAGGCAGACTTTCGTGGTTTGGTAGGGCAGCAACCCTCAAAATGAACGTCCTCCCGCGTTTATTATACCTCTTACAGGCCATCCCGATTGCTCTACCACAGTCGTTCTTCAACCTTTTCAAGAAAAGCTGCAGAACCTTTCTGTGGGCAGGACGCCCGCCCGCCCAGACTAAGCTGGGACAAACTCATACTGCCGAAACTGAAGGGCGGTCTGGGGCTGCCAGATATAGCACTATATCACACAGCCTGCCATCTGGTAAGAGTGGCAGATTGGCACCATCATACTCAAGACAAAGATTGGGTTGACATAGAAAATGCCTTCCTCAACTTTCCAATCTCTCACCTTCCCTGGATTACACCTCGCTCGGTCCCAACTTCTTGCACAAGCCACCCACTCATTGGCCCCACCCTTCACAAATTTAAGGCAGCATGTCGCGCCCTCAAGGTTACCCCGTCGCCGGGCCCCATGACTCCTCTACTCCGCAACCCAGACTTCTCACCCGACGTGCCCACTACGGACCAGACTACCCGACCTGAATCCTTGAAGACTCGTGCCGCTCAATTTTTCCGCAATGGCTCTCTCCTCACATATCAAGAGATGGTTGTTGCATTCCCTCATTTGAAATTGACCATCTTCAAATTCCTACAATTAAAACATTTTTTCGATAGTGCCCAGTCCCCTTCGGAATGGTCTAGAGACCTCACGCCTTTGGAACAACTTTACGCCTCTCAGGAACCCCAACAACACCTGATTTCCTCATTATACTCAATGCTAATCTCCTCCGTAACCCCTGCCACAAACGCCCACACAGCATGGCAGGCAGACCTGTCCCTCGACTTGTCAGATGAAGAGTGGGAGATGATATGGGAACACACACATAAAGGTTCTGTCAATGTCTCCGCACAAGAGAATAGATATAAACTCTGCACGAGATGGTACAAAACCCCTGATAAGTTACATAAAATCTTCCCGACGGTCTCCCCATTGTGCTGGAGGTGTGGAAGGGAGCAAGGTTCCCTCCTCCACATTTGGTGGGACTGTCCCAACCTGCTGCCGTTTTGGAAAGAGGTACACGAACGTATTGTAGATATCACTACTAACCACATTGACTTCTCTCCAGCGCAATACCTACTGCACCACTCAGTGCTTCCACTATCGCACTTTTGCAAATCTCTAACCCTTCACTTAATAAACGCTGCCTCCCAATGTATCCCTCTCCGGTGGAGATCCACCATCCCGCCTACAATCCAGGATTGGCACACCCGAGTAAAAAAAATTGAAGAAATGGAACAGCTCATCCACCAATCCAAAGAAACCCATGAAAAATTCAGATTCACATGGGCCTGCTGGTCTCCTTATAGGGAATCGCTTGACCCCCAACCCCCTGCCATCCCCTCTATGTCCCCACATGTGGACACCCGAGTTTCCGTCCGAACCACCGTTCTATCCCTGAGTCAACCAATCCTTCTCCCTACCCCCATCGTAGCCCCGACCGACCACACCTCTTCTCCTTCTAACTCCCTTGACCCTCATCCCCTCTCCCACCCCTGACAAGTCTCAGACACACTCAATCACCTATAGGGGGTTCTAGCCTGGGAAAAACCCCTTCAACATGGCTGACATGCTCCCTGCCTGAACCGGGAGGGTAGGAATGAGACCCGCGCTCCAGCACCACTCAGAGATCTCCTACCCCTGGTTGATCCACATGTAATAGGACTCCATTAATGAGCCCGGCCCCCCTCCTCCGTACACAGACTGCTCCCGATAAGGGGTGGACGGTCCGAGAGGGGCCCTCTTTTAGCTCCCATCTGCAGGACTGGAATCCACTCACAACGCTACAGCAGAAGTAACAGGGAGAGAGTTACGACATGCCCACTATTCCCCCCCCCTTTCCCATTTACTGACGGTGTATATGCTGTCTCTAGCTCTGAGCTACTTTTAATAGTATTGTCTTATATCTGACGTCCAATGTGCTACTCATTTCCTTGTATTCATTTTTCTGTTTGATGGATATGCCGTTCTTGACCTTCATTTTTGCTCCACTCGTTGTACATTATCGTCATGTAACCCTTGTTTTAACTTATTGTTTGTAAATCCTTCTTATATACTCAATAAAAATTGTGTTAAAAAAAAAAAATAGGGAAAGATAGGCCATCAGTCTCTAAAATGGTAGGGTCAGGGCTGAGATTTGCCCTTGATGGTACGTAAAGACTGATGCTGGAGATAGGACAGGATACATCTTTTCAAGCATTTAATTTCCTAACCTCACCTAATGCAAAACTGGCCATCCAGGTGTGATGGAAGAATTTGCAAGAAGTTAACCTCCTAGTCCGCAGGAAAGAAAGAATGACCAAATCTGATAGGCCCCTGTCCTTCAGGAACTGTGCTTCAACAGCAGAAATTAGTAATTTATCAGCATAATATATTTTGTTAAAATTACTCCACTGATCCCCATCTATGCCTGGACCTGTAAACTCCCATTTTTGGTTCATCTATAACTTTCTTCCTGGATTCAGTAGTGAAGTTCTTATATTATATGGCCTCCTGCCATAAAAGGGACTGCAGTTTGCCAGTTGTTATTCGCTCTACTTTTAGCAACTGGAATAAGGAGTTCTTTGCACAGCTGTTCTTTCCTGTAGTAAAGTTAGCTCAATATGCTAGTTTTTAGATGCTGTGGTCACTTGAGGCCTATACTTTCTTTTGAAGATGACTTGGTTTCTGAAAATTGTATTTTAGATGTAATTTGGAGCTAAGATAGCTTTTTGGCACTCAGTAGAAAGATTTGGCTTTACACCACTTCAAAAAACTGTTTGGCCATCACTACAAAGAAGTGGAATAAATGTTTTCAATAATACTTATTGGGTCATATTAGTTGGGTAACTTACCATTATTAGCTGGTAAAATATCATCTCAATTCATACTCAATCGGGTGAAACATTTTTTTTTTAACACATAGTAGAACTTTTTTTAGGTGGATCTGTAACATCATCTACAAAAATGTTAACACAATAAAAACCGCATGGAGTTAAGTAATTGACCACTAGATGTCACCAGGTATTTTGGGTAATTAACAGAGGTTAGTAGGTAAACTGAAATTTGTTATATTACCACTAGGTGTCATCAGCTACTTTTTATAGAATGTTAGGAAAGTTAGGGATTAATAGATGTATAATAATGGCTGCAAGACTGCTTCTGACGTCAGGATTGATTGCGTTGGACAGGGCTTTGCATTGTGACGTGATTATGATTGATTGATTGAGAGTTAATGCTGGGAAAGCACTTTTTAATGTAAGCGACTATTACATTGCTTAAAGTGTAAGATCAACTTTTCACAAAAAATTCAAAGAGTGAACACCTTACACCCCCCCAACCCCCCTGGTCCACCCTGCACTCATCTCTGAGGGTGATTAGATGTCACTATCCACAAAGCTGGTGCAGCGGTCTGAGGAAACCCCGCTCTTCATTCCCTTCTTTCCCTAGGAGTTCCGGGACAGATCAGAGCAATTCCAAATAGCTCTGATCTATCCCGGAAGTCCAAAGGAAAGAAGGGGATGAAGAGTGGGGTTTTCAGATAACTGGACTGCTGCACCAGCTGTGTGGGTAGCGATATCTTATCACCACTGATGTAAATGCAGCAGGGATCAGGTAGGTGGTGGATGGTGGTGGGTGTAAGTTCACCTTTCCATAGCTTTTGTTTGCCTGGGTTTTTCCTTGACTATCTGCCTTGGGCAGAAAGGATTCAAGCATATAAGGTCATACTGTTAATTGCAATAGACCTGCTTTTTTAAAAGAGGTCAATACCATTTGGTGAGTTTATTTAATCATAGGGGGAAAAGGGGAGGTTAAAGATAAAGCACTGACTACGAGTGCGATGTTTGAAGCAATAGACTTGGATCATACACAAGAGTTTTCTGGGAAATGGTCACATGGTGGATAAACTGTGGCAACTGACGTACAATGACAGCGATTCGCGCAGGGGATACAACCTGCAGCAGTACAACTGCAGTGGCTGGTCCTTAATGGTTAAAAAAGTATTTTTATCAATTATCCAGTATTCTTCACATGCCTCATTTAAAGTCCCAATACCCTCCTTTTTGTTTCCTCGCATCAGTGGGAGTTAACATCAACACATTTGGTGTTGGGGGGAGGAATCGTGCCCCATTGTTGATATCATTTGGAGGAATAGTCCCCCTTTTTTGGTGTCTGTGGGAAAAATGATACCCC
The DNA here is from genome assembly GCA_029574335.1 of Rana kukunoris. Taxonomy (NCBI): domain Eukaryota; kingdom Metazoa; phylum Chordata; class Amphibia; order Anura; family Ranidae; genus Rana; species Rana kukunoris. The sequence continues at coordinate 135,704,437 of CM056050.1, read as the reverse complement.
AATAAAGGCAATCAAAGGGCCCAAAGTTTGGAGAACACTTTGCTAGGACATACTACGTGGTTACAAATGAATTAAAACCAATGCTTCCAACACACCACGGGGTAGCTAAGCAGTGTGGCAAAATCCAATTAATTTAATTACCAAGACCCAACAACACCACAGTGTTTTGTCCCCACATTTCCTCCCATGAAGGATCTCCTTACAAGAGAATATTTCCCCCAAATAAATGAAGTCCAGTCTGGAGGGCACTTACCTGATGGAGTTAACGTTTACCAAACTTGATGCATCAGATCTGCAACTTTTCTAACATACAAGTTATCAACATGCTTCCCTTTTCCTTCAAAAGCAAAGTATCGTCACAACAGCTCCATAGGAGATATTCCGTGCCTACTGCTACCTGTGACTATAAGGTCTGTTATTCTTTCTGCTCTATTTTGTCATAAGTATACCTGTTCTGAGGAAAGTAAATGCAATGCAACCTGTGTGCTACTTAAAGAAAAAAAAAGTCCTAGGCCTAGACACCACCTTGTCACTATGCAAAAATAAGAAAGGCTACTCACTTTTTTACAATGCAGGGGGAAAGCAAGCAGTAGAAAATGGATGGGGAAAATTTTACAGGCAAGGGGAAGGGCAGGCAGCAGAAAAAAGATAAGCGTAGAATCCTACAGCCATAGGCAGCCTTTCCTCCCAGGCAAAGGCAGGCAGTCTGGATCATGATGTATATTCAAATAACAAGTAATGGCCCAAAAATATGTGAAACAAATATTTGTACAAAAAACGTGAGAGTGCAACTGCAAAAATTCACCTTAAAAATGATTAGCAGAATAAAGTAAAAGTCTGACGCTAACTCAGGTGAATAAATCAATATAAATCCTTAATAAACTATATATAACCTGTATATAAATCCTTAATAAACTACAGGTGTGTGTGTATATATATATATATATATATATATATATATATATATATATATATATATATATATATATATATATATATATAGATAGATAGATAGATAGATAGATAGATGGATAGATAGATAGGGCTAGATTCAGGTACAGCGGCGTATTTCTTGGCCGGCGTAGCACAATTTATATGCGCTACACCGATGTAAAACAGAGAGCCCAGAACAGTATTCTCAAAGCAGTCGCACCGTACGTTGCGCCTGCGTAGTGTAAACAGGTCGGCGTAAGCCCACCTAATACAAAGTAGCAAGGCAGTGGGCGTGTTGTATAATAATGAACCGTGACCCCTTGCAAATGATGGGCGCATGCGCCATCCGTGGACGTGTCCCAGTGCGCATGCTCAGAATCACATTGAATAGAATGCCTAAGATACACGTCGAACACTGCCTACGACGTGAACGTCACAGCCCAATTCACGCACGACTTACGTAAACGACGTAAAAACGACAGCTGTTCCGACATCCATACCTTTGCATGTGATGCGCCACCTTTTTGGTGGTTTTTCTTTACCCTGGAAAAACGCCTTACGTAAACGGCGTAGATTACTGCGTCGGGCGTACGTACGTTCGTGAATCAACGTATCTTGCTTATTTGCATATTTATAATGGGAACGCCGAATGCATCCAGCGTAAATATGTACCCAAGATACGACGGTGTAGGAGACTTACCTCGGTCGTATCTTGGCAAAATTCAGGCGTATCTGATTTAAAGAATCAGCGCATAGATATGACGGCGCACATCATTATATACGTCGGCGTAAGTGTTTGTGAATCTGGGCCATAGAGATAGATAGAGATAGAGATAGAGATAGAGATAGATAGATAGATAGATAGATAGATAGATAGATAGATAGATAGATAGATAGATAGATAGATAGATAGATAGATAGATAGATAGATAGATAGAGAGAGAGATAGATAGATAGATAGATAGATAGATAGATAGATAGATAGATAGATAGATAGATAGATAGATAGATAGATAGATAGATAGATAGATAGATAGATAGATAAAAATCCATAATAAACCCAAAATAAACTATCTATATATATCTATATATATATATATAAATCTTTAATAAACAATAAAAGCACAGTAAATTGTGAGAAAATTTCCTCAGAAAGAATGCAGTCATCGTAGTGGAAAGATTTTGTGCAGTGACTAGCAATCGTTTTATCTGTGCTCCACCATTACCTGTGTGGGAAAAATGCAAACTCGCCAGAGATATCTAAATAAAACATGCCTATATCTCCTTATTTTTTATTACAAAAGAAGCTCGGGAGAAGCACAATAGATATCATCATAGGTGTGCGCAGCCTATTGGATTTGGGTGTGCACCCCAAAATTTAAACACACATGAATGCCACCTGCTGTCACAGGGAGGAGGCTCTAGTGGTGGGAGACAGTTGATTGGGATGGGGGTAATGTGTTCCTAAGGTTAAACCTAGCCTTTAATATAACAGGGGCATTTACACTGGACACTGGCACCCCCAACCACCCATCTGGTGCCGCCCCTGGATAATGCTAATGTGCATGGGGTGATTAGGGTGAGCCTAGGCACACCTGGCACACCCTGTGCGCACACCTATGGATATCATAGCGCAACAAGTTTATTGCAACAAAAGTCCCAGCATATACACTGTAGGTAATGAATGTGCACTTACATTTTGAGGTGCTATTAGTTAGCACTAACATATACAGCCTGCCAGGTAAAAGAAAATGCTGTCTCTCCAAGAGCTCTGGAGGTCGGAACCACGAAAACTGGAAGTGACGTAGATACGGGTGGATGCGCATTCTCAATGCATTTCGTGATCAGCAAGTCATCAAGAAGCTTTCCCGCAGCCATTTTGGTGAAGCCCTATATTAAGGTGACCAGATTTTTAAAATGAAATCTGGGGACATATTTTTTATTTACTAGTAATGGCAACAATCAGCGACTCTCTGCCCGTCGCCGCCCCTTTACAGCCTCTCAAGTCTTACTCTTCTGGCCCCCAGCTACTACTGGATGGGGAGCGGAGGAATATCACTCCGCCAGAGAAGGCAAGGAGGTAGGCAGGAAAGAGAGAATATACCTGTGGGCAGAGGGATAGGAGCTGCACACCCCGTATAATAGACAGAGAAACTTTCCCCAGTGGGGTTTTGAGGCAGCAAAGGTAAAAGTAGTACAATGCAAGAGAATATGTAAAAAAGGGGAAGATTTTATTGATGGCTGGTACAAAAGGTTAAAATGATGTAGAGGTAATCAAAGAAAGAGTTGCGGCATTGGTTAACAATCATAAAAATATCCATACATTAGAACAGGGCATGGCAATATCATAACATGGCCTGGTAATAGCACAGGTGATGCAAGATAGCCTAACGCGTTTCGACCAAATTGTCTTCTTCAGAGGTTTTTGTTTTTTTGCCAAAACTGAAAAAAAGGGTAGTACATACAGTTATTGTCATTATTATAAAAATAAAAATGTTGACCTCCTATATATCCGCCCCGTTCAAGGGACATGAAAAGTCCCAGACTTGGGGAAGGAAAGTAAAAGGAGGAGAAATAATCAATGTGGGTTAAATAAATAAGAATATATACAGTTTTTTTACCCCGTTACTGCATGTGGAAAGTTCCAAGCCAAGCTCCTATGTGAAAAATTGGGAGGATCCAGTGGAATCCACAGATGGTCTATCCGTTGTCAGCGAGCTCCAGGAGGCTGTGTCCCAAAACAGTGAGGTGGCCGCATGTAACTAGACGAGGGATCAAAAGGCAGCGCAAACCCGTGTTGGGCACTAGGCCGGGGCCAAAAGGAGCCCTGCAATGGGTGGAATGAATACGATATAAGTATATTAATAAGTAAATAAATATGGGGAAGAGTTAGCGGCATGTGTGTGCATGCACTCTTAGATAAATCCCCAGAGGATTTTATGTAAAGCATAGGCCTGTGAGTTTCCTCTTTATTAAAGAGGGTAAGTACTGTGGTTGACCGATTAACTCAAGATAATATCAAAGGGTAGTCTATACTTTAGAGACATGAATGAAGGAATCCCAGAAAGGAAAGGGAACGTGAGAGGAGTGGGATGAGGAGTGATGGAAATGAATGAGGAACGTGAAATGCTGAGGGTGATGGGTGAAAGTGAATAGGCCTAATAAAGATGCAAGTGTTAAAAAAAGTGACATGAGTAATTAACTGAAGTATATAGGTGAGGAAAAAAGAAAAAAGACGAAGAGAAAAAAAAAAAGGGGGAAAAAGGGGGGGGGAGATGGGAGTGTTTGTGTTGTGGGAAGTGTATGTGTGTGGAGTGGGGAAAACGAAAAGAGTGACGAGGTGTGTGTTTGAAGATAAACGAGTGTGGGTGTGTGAGAGAGAGGGGTCTGATTGTGGGACAGAGGGGTGGGTTAATGATTGAGCTGGATGGAGTGTGGGTGTGTGAGGGGGAGGGGTCTGATTGTGGGACAGAGGGGTGGGTGAATGATTGAGCTGGATGGAGTGTGGGTGTGTGAGGGGGAGGGGTCTGATTGTGGGACAGAGGGGTGGGTGAATGATTGAGCTGGATGGGGTGTGGTGCAAGTAGGTAAGAGTGGGGAGGACACACAGAGGGGGAGGGGGAGGGGAGTGGGGAAGGGAAGGGAGGATATAGGTGATGAAGTGTGTGATGAAGGTGAGAGATAGTATAGAGGTGTAAGGAATGTGACTGGGGATGGTTGGAAATATAGCAAAAGAGAAAAGAAAATAGATGGTGAGGGCATATGAAGAAAAGGGAAAAAGTGAGAAAAAAAGTGAGAAAGAGGGGGAGTGATGGAATGAAAATGTGGAGAAAATGTGAATGAGGGAAGAGGAAAGTGATGGAGCAGGGAAATGAAGGATCAGGAGAGGGGAAAAGCGGGGAGGGAAGAAAGAAAGTGAGGGGGAGGGGGGAAGGGGAAAGGGGGGGGGGTGACCAGGAATTACCTTCAGTGGTATCAATGTCAGCCTATGTATTGAGGCGGCCGTTGTATTGTATAACAACAAGCCAAATGCAGATATGGAGAAAGGAACACAGAATCCACCATCTGCAAGTAAAGAAGTAAACAGCGTTTGGGTGTAAAAACAAAATATTGAGTGAAATGTCATGTATGAAAAAGGATTAATCATACAGACCGGTGCTTACCCGTCAAAACAAGCTGACACTCATGGAGATGACCACCGTCCTCTGACCAGGTGCAGCTAAGGCAGGATATTTATGCTGCCCAGAAAGGGGGAGCGTATGGGGCGGGGAGTAAGCCGACCCAACTTTCTAATTAGGAGGGAGAGGTGTGTCATACATCCTGGAGCCGGGCGTCTATAGTGATTACTTACAAGTATGCCGCCATGTTGATCCCCCCGGCGTATGAAGGACTGGGACCAGTGAGGCATTAGCCCTTACTTCCGTGTATTCGAAGTAACGTCGATGATGTCATCGCGCACACGCGCATGCGCGATGAGCATCAGGGAAAAAATACAGAAAGTGGCTGCATATGCCGCTAGCAGAGGGAGTGTCAGTACCATCGGAACGGCATGGGAAACGCCGCCCGGTGGAGACATAACAGAAGCGCAAGCGCTAGTGTATTCTCCCTCTGCTGGGAAGTGACAATAAGCTAACCTCATGGAAGCAGCCTTCCTGGAGACATCGCGGAGGGGGATGAGGGTGGAACTCGCACAGGATATTCCCTGTTGAGCACATGAAGATGATATGAATGGAGGCATAGCTGGAGATAATAATGACAGTAAATGTATATTACATTTATATACAAACAAACAGCGCAATTATTGATACCTCTAAAGGTGCAATATATTATATTATACATAGCCAAAATCCTCTTGATACATACATTTAGTTGCATTTATTCAATTATATTAATTTGGTATTCATCTAAAAAAGCATATAAAGGAGAATTCAGCATACATGATATGAAATGGTACCCTGCTGGAAGAGTGCCCTGACACCTTCGAGCATGACATTGTAGAGGTTAAGGGGGAGAGAGAGAGGTGAAGAGAGACTCCCCGCTGCCAAGTAGTGGTAACACACTCCCTTAGGTATGTGGGTGAAGGGGAGGGCGGTGTTATTGGGTTTTTCCTGAGGCGAAGCCCTTTAAAAAAGGGGCAAAGGAGGAAGATTCGTTTAGGCCAGGAAAATTTGTGCCTCTCTCTGGAATATGAATCCGGTAGAGGGCAGCAAAGGAAACTTTTGGAACTTTGTAGTTGTGGTTTACCAACACATGTCTTCCGATAGGAAGGTGAGGGTTCCCAATGTTCATACTGTACATGTGTTTTGAAATGCAACGCCAGAATTCCTGCTTGGTTTTGCCTATGTAAAAGGCACCGCACTCACATTCCATAAGATAAACCACCCCTCGGGTTTGACAGTTGGTAAACTGTGAGGGTCGGAGGTAGGCAGGTGGCTGGCAAAAATTTGAGCCAATGCAGAAAAACATGAGAGCGAAGAAATTTTCCGACCAGCACATGATCATCAGAAAGGGGCACAGATATTATTTTAATTCTGCACTCTCTTTGAAATTGCCCCTGTCCCTTATTAAATCCAATCTGGGGACAAAACCGGGGACAGACTTGGTCCGGGGACAGACTTGGTCCGGAGACAGTATCCTCAATCAGGGGACTGTCCCCTGAAACTGGGGATGTCTGGTCACCCTACCCTATATTCCCCACCATTAGGTCTAATTGGTTAGGAAAAAAATCACTCATAAAGATCCAGTTTGGGTTACCCACAACTTGGAATAGCTTTAAAAAAAAAAAAATGCCGTTGTACATTTTGGTATCTCACTTTTACGATCAAAACATATGTGGGCAGAAACACCTAAAACAATCACAAATCCGTTTATTAAATATAAAAATAAATCAATATAAAATAATTTCATTAGTAAACAAATCAGACATTACAAAATCACAGCACTCAAGTTGGCAAATAAATCACTCGGTGCAGTGACATAATTAGCGTAATTGAATTTGGTGTAAAAATCATAAACGATATACAGTAGTACCTCGGATTGCGAGTAACGCTGTTAACAAGCATTTTGCAATATTAACTATTACTTTAAAAAATCCTGACTGTTTTGCAAATATAAGGATATAAGCCTCCGCGGTGTGCAGTACCGCATTTGGCCAGAGGTGCGGGGGTGCCGGTGACACTCGGAGCTGCTTGGAGCCGTTCGGATCCACTCGGATAAGGGAAACTCGCTTTGATATGCGAGTGCTTTGGATTACAAGCATGCTTATAATCCAAGGTGCCACTGTATAACAATATTAGTTCAGTCAGCTCCCATACAACATATCCATGTTGCCATCAAGTGGTCCAATGGTGTACTGCATGTGTATACTGATTCAACCAACAGTTTCACACCCCTACACAGTGATATTAATGGTAAAAAAATATTGTATTTGCATTTAGTAAAATGATACATTATACTAAAATTAAAGCGGAGAACTAGCTTTGTTAATCTATGACTTAAAGACCTTATTAGTCATACTGGAATAATATGGTCAACAACTACAATAAATGTGCAAAGGCTAAAATCTAGCAATTTAAAAGTTGGAGATATAACAATTTAGGTCAATATCTACTTATATCAGCCCTTGTGGGTTGATATATGTAGTGTAGAACTACTAGACCCCTATTTAAAAGGATAAATTAACATGTTAATAATATCAAAGAGGGCTGTATTAACCACTTGCTTACTGGGCACTTACACCCCCCTCCTGCCCAGGTGAAATTTCAGCTTCCGGCACTGCGTCGCTTTAACTGACAATTGCGCGGTCGTGCGACGTGGCTCCCAAACAAAATTTACGTCCTTTTTTCCCCACAAGTAGAGCTTTCTTTTGGTGGTATTTGATCGCCTGTGCGATTTTTATTTTTTGCGCTATAAACAAAAAAGAGCGACAATTTTGAAGAAAAATACAATATTTTTTACTTGTTGCTATAATAAATATCCCAATTAAAAAAAAAAACACATTTTTTTTTCTCAGTTTAGGGCGATACGTATTCTTCTACATATTTTTGGTAAAAAAAAAAAAAAAAAAATCGCAATAAGCGACTGGTTTGCGCAAAAGTTATAGCGCTTACAAAATAGGGGAGAGAATTATTATTTTTTATTATTTTTTTTTTACTAGAAATGGCGGCGATCTGCGATTTTTATTTTTACTGCGACGTTATGGCGGACACATCGGACACTTTTGACACATTTTTGGCGCCATTCACATTTATACTGCGATCAGTGCTATAAATATGCACTAATTACAGTATAAATGTGACTGGCATTGAAGGGGTTAACACTAGGGGGTGAGGAAGGGGTTAAATGTGTATGCTAGGTGTGTTCTAACTGTAGGGGGAGGGGGGGGGTGACTGGGGGGGTGACCGATCTGTGTCCCTATGTAGGAAGGAACACAGATCGGGCTCCTCCCTTCCAGAGACAGGACATTGTCTCTGTGTCAGCCGGCAATGAGAGATGATCTATGAGAGATCATCTCTCATTCGCCCACAGATCGCATTGCAAACGGCCGCTCTGATTGGCCGTTTGCCGCGATCTGTGATTGGCCGTGTCCAAGGGACACGGACAACACAGGGCTTCCCCGCAGCGCGCTGTACAGCGCGCGCTGGGAACGCCAGAAAGACATGCCGTCAAATGACGGCATGTTGGATATTGAGGTCCGCGCTGTTGCCGTCATCCGACGGTAGCGCGGGCCTCAAGTGGTTAAACAAAGCATGTCCAGTCATTTTAGAAAGATGCATAATAGGGACCCATCTGTCCTCAGGTTTGGGTTTATAGACATTGGAGAGGAAAAGATCTTCATGGACAGATTTCTCAGAATGAGACCTGGTGGATACATGAGATTGGTTGTTTGTTTCCATCAGGACTCAACATAGACTTTGACCTAAATTGTTATATCTCCAACTTTAAAATTGCTAGATTTTAGCCTTTGCATATTTATTGTAGTTGTTGAGCATAATATTCCAGTGTGACCAATAAGGTCTTCAAGTAACCCTTGTATTAATAAAGGTAGTTCTCCCCTTTAATTTTAATATAATGTATTCTTTTACTGAGTGCCGGGACAAGATCATCCAGCACCCAGTTGAAAAGATGGCAAAGTGCCCCCCCCCCCTTAACTAGGAGGAGAGGGTTCCGCCAATAGTGATTATTATGTAATGTCTGTTTTATGCACTGAAATATTATTGGTGTGGTACACAGCAGCTAACTGAATTGTTTAAAACTGCAGCACAAATATGAGATTAACAGTGGTGGAGGGAAAAAATATGTCCCTGTGTCAGTGGTGTCACTGTGTTGGTGGTGTGTCAGCAGTGCTGCTAAGAGAAAAAACGATTTTCCATCACTAATGTCAGTCTGAGGAGGATGGTCTGTGGGATGAAGAAGGGATGGAGAGGTGGGCTCTGAGGGGTGCATGGAACTACAGGTATCTAGGGGTGCTGTGAGTGAGAAAGTTGTGCTGAAAGGGCCCATACAGATGTGTGGCTATTAGGGTTGTCCCGATACCGATACTAGTATCGGTATCGGGACCAATGCCGAGTATTTGCGGGAGTACTTGTACTCCCGCAAATACCCCCGATACCAAAATAGAATACTTTCCCCCCGCATATTGCAGCCATGTCATGTCCCTCATACTTGTAGATATGATGCCGCTGCATACCACCGTTAATCCCTCTGCATTATAGCGTAGCGCGCATTACAAGCTTTCGTTCTGAATACTTGTAATGCCCGCGCCGCCATGTATTGACACTCCCCTTCTAGGGATTGGACGGATCCGTTCAATCCCGAGCAAGGGGGAGTGTCTATGCATGAATCCGCGTATAGACACTCCCCCTTGCTCGGGATAAGACGGATCCCTCCAATCCTGAGAAGGGGAGTGTCTATACATGGCGGCGCGGGCATTACAAGTATTCAGAACGAAAGCTTGTAATGCACGCTACGCTATAATTCAGGGGAATTAACAGCGGTATGCGGCAGCCTACAGGCATGAGGGACAGGACATGGCTGCAATATGGGGGACATGACATGGCTGCATATGTAGGGGACATACATGGCTGCAATATGGGGGACATGACATGGCTGCATATGTAGGGGACATACATGGCTGCAATATGGGGGACATGACATGGCTGCAATATGTGGGGGACATACATGGCTGCAATATGTGGGGGACATTTAAAAAAAGTATCGGTATTCGGTATCGGCGACTACTTGAAAAAAAAGTATCGGTACTTGTACTCGGTCCTAAAAAAGAGGTATCGGAACAACCCTAGTGGCTATCATTGCTGCCACTCAGAAAAGTATTATGTGGCAGATCACTTTCCAGATGATGTTTGACAGATGGTGAAGAAAGCAATATGTCCCCCTATTTCATGTGTGTTCTAACTCACTGACCCACTGTGGTGCAGATGTGTGCATTGCACCCATTTTCAGAGTGGCCCTGTTCCATTTAACTTTTGATGTAGACCAATATCAATCACTTTTCAAAGGGCCATTGCAATGGTAAACTTAAAGCTCTAAATTCAGCAAGGGATCTGCTCACGGATCCCTGTAGATTGAAGTGGGCCTCCGCTCTGTGTGAAAAGATCCCAAGGGCTCCCCACACGCGACTGCCTGAACACAAAACTAAAAGCTGTTACTTGCCAAAGCCACAGTGCTTTCATTGGGTGTGCTACTGCTGGATGCAAATAATGTAGTTAATTGAGGCCGCCCTAACTATGGCGCAGTAATACAGGCCGGCAATTGTTATCTAGATCACCACCTCTCTAAAAGTCCTAAAAAGCGATCCAAACATAGCTTTTCAGAGGGGCAACAGTCACTTTCACATATGTGAATGAGCCCTCAAAGAACAATATCCCAGTTGGTCTTCAATATTGAGAAATACCATGATACCCAGGAGAGGATTGAACTGCTTAGGAGAGGACCTGGGCAACCCTTCTCTTTTCATTGAATGTCTCCGTGGTGCATGAGCCACTTCATTCCATCATGCAAGTCCACCTAAAAGACCAATCAAAAGATAGACAAACATATTTCTCAATGTACTGTAGGTACTTCTAATCTACAAGCACTAACCCTGGTAGGGAAGTAAAGGGTTAATCTTCTCACCTAATTATTGAACTTTCCCTGCACACTCAGACTCTGCCTTTTACTGCATGTAAGCTGACATGTCCTCCAGTGTACTGATAACTGAAGATAGCAGCACTGGACAGCCTGTGAAAGGAAGATCGAGATACCAATGTCACCCCCACAATAAATAAGGCTGAACCTTTGCAGAGAATGTGCGGTTATGTGCAGAGAGAAGATTTATACAGTAAAACAGGGATCCTCAAACTACGGCCCTCCAGCTGTGGCGGAACTACACTTCCCATGAGGCATTGTAAAACTCTGACATTCACAGACATGACTAGGCATGATGGGAATTGTAGTTCCTGAACACCTGGAGGGCCATAGTTTGAAGACCCATGCAGTAAAACATTGGTTTAATAGTAACTTGGTTTGAGAGCGTTTTGAAAGACAAGCAACATTTTTAAATACATTTTGACTTGATATACAAGCGATGTCTTAATGTACAAGTAGCGTCATGTCACAACTGAGTAGAAAAGAGAAAATCGGTGCCTCTAAGTGTAGCAATATGGTTACATTTAATGAAGGTATAACATTTAGCAACATATTGCTACATTTAGAGGCGTCTCTCTTCTCTTTTATACTCTGTAGCTTCTGCTGGATTTTCTTCTAATCCCCTTGGGGAGGCTTCCATTTGTGGATGGACATTTTATAGTAACCCACAGCCTATCACATTGCTATAATCTTTTTATATGGACTATAAACTGAAGGACTTATAAATAAATGGTTGCGGAACGAATGATCTGAGTTTCCATTATTTCTTATGGGGAAAATTTGCTTTGATATAAGAGTGCTTTGGATTACAAGCATTTTTCTGGAACTAATTATGCTCGCAATCCAAGGTTTTACTGTATTTCTGTTTTTTTTTTGTTTGTTTTTTAATCAAACTAATTGTGTCTTTACAATATATATTGATTTAAGCTTCATACAAAAACTAAATTTTTTTTTGTAACCTCTATATTATTATACATTTGAAATATATATATATATATATATATATATATATATATATATATATATATATATATATATATATATATATATATATAATTTTAATATTATCTATACACAATAATATATCATGTCCTTGGTATCAAAAGCTTGGTTACGTAGAAACCCACCAACATTGATGACGAAGTTCAATGATAGCTTTGCCTATAAAACAGTTGATTATTACGCCCTCCAAGAAAGAGAAATGTACAGAACACCCACATAGCTTGTTACAAAAAAAAAATGTAAACACTTACAAAATTGTAATAACAAGGTTTAAGCTTGCTATTTGGCACCTCATTCAGTGCCCTGGGCAAAGAACAAGGTGTGGCAGGATTTTGTGAGTCCTTATACTCCAATTTATTCACTATACCTTTTGTTTCCCATTGTGCTTTTTCCTGGGCAATGCTGATAATTAGTAAGCATTCCATTAGTGAGAGCAGGACATCTCTGCCTTATAATAAGACAATGACTAACAGCACAGAAACATATAATTTTCTATTATCAGTGTATATGAGGTTCATCAATTGCCTGTTAACCTTTAATTTAATCATGAGCCACCATCTTGTAAACTTAAACGGGTTTTTATGCATAATCAAAACAAATGATATCTAAAGCAATGTCTTTTATAAAACTACTTTAAGTAAAGGCAAAAAAAAAGATACTTATATAAGCATTAAAAACAGAACAACCACTGGTAAATAATTAAAGAGGCTATAGAGGTATAAAATATGTTTGAAGATTTATAAAGGCACATTTAAAAATAATTGAGATCAATAAAAGGACAAATAGGTCATTTGCCTTAGGTCCACCAATACAACAGACCTACAAAGAGAATTGCAGATAATAGGAATTAAGTTGGGAGGCTGTAACACTGTACACCAATTTTTAGATAACAAAAAAAAAAAAAAAATAACAGAAAAGGAAGGTAGCATGGCAGCCTGCAGACACCATTAGCACAGGTTCCCTTTAAGGCTGCATTCACACCTAAGCGTAGGCGATTTGCGGCTTTTTTTACCGTGATTTGCCGCAACAAAATGCAGCGTTTTTTCCCGCAATTTTGTACAGGTCATTGGCACCAATGTAAAACGCCCAAGCCGCCCAATACGCGCAACAAAAAAGGGTCCGGAACTTGTTTGAGCTTCAGGTGTTCGGCATCAGGCGTATTGGCGTGCAGATGTGAACCATCTTCATAGGGAATAATGTATTTTTTCCCCCTCTAGCGTATTTGAGCGTCGCGCTTCAGGCGACAAAACACTCAGGTGTGAATGCAGCCTAAAGGTAGGCCCACATGTTAAATTACCATCATAGCAGCCCACAGTTGCATAGAAGCCCACCAGGAGGAATTTGAAAGGCAAGGGCTTGTTCAGCCAGTTCACATTTAGCTTTCTCTACACAGAGAAGTACTGCCACCACCCGCTGAGCTGGCCAGATTGTCACATATTGTATAGTACACCAACTCAAAAGTAAAGTTGGGCAAAGGGTTCAGTCCGGGCATCAGTTTAGGCCGAACATTGCCTGTTCACTCAGTTCGGGGCTACAGGGTGCTTGCCTTACTGAACACCCTCCCGTGCACAGTGCATTCTGCGCCCTGATTGGGCAAAGCTTTGTCCAATTAGGGCAGAGTAAAAGCTGGTTGTTAAGGAGTGGGGCCGGGAAGCACACCGTGGTGTCTTTAACAACTGATGAGTCATCAGCTGTCAATGGACTGCTGAATAATTTTAAAAAAATTGCCGCTAAAAATAAAGTAAAAAAAAATAAAAAATGGTGTGGGGTATCCCCAAACTCAAAAAAAAAAATGTTTTCCTAAAGTCAGTCACCAGTCAGTGTTCCTGATTAACGCCATAACAGTTATATAATGATATAATGATGCTGTACTGCCATTTTGACAGTATGTATATAGCGGCTTTAGTCCACATTTATCCACTTTGATATATATATATATATATATATATATATTTATATTTTTACTTTCTTAATTGTCCCCAAAATTATGACAAAAAAAATACAACTTCAAAAAACTCACCATGCCTCTTACTAAATACCTTGGACTGACTACATTCCAAAAGGGGGTAATTTGTGAGATATGTGTACAGTCTTGAAATTTTTGGGCCTGAAGAAATGAGATCCATCAGTACATCTGTATTGACCAGTTTTCACATGCAGTATACAGGTCCATCCCATAAAATTTGAATATAATCAAAAAGTAATTTATTTTATATACACTGTATATATACAGTATATACATTACACTCAGAGATATATATTTCAAGCATGTCTTTCTTTTAAGTTTGATGATTATGGCTTACAGCTAGTGAAAACCCAAAATTCAGTATCTCATAAAATTTGAATATTACATAAGACCAATAAAAAAAAAATACAGAAATGTTGGCTTACTGAAAAGTATGTCTATGCACAGTATAGTATGCACTCAGTACTTGGTATGGGCTCCATTTGCATGAATTACTGCATCTATGGCCATGTACACACGATCAGACATGTCTGATGAGACTTGTCTGACAGACCAGTTTCATCAGACAACTCGGAACTTGTCTGATGGTCTGATGTGCGTACACACCATCGGACCAAAATCCGATCAGACCAAAACGCGGTGACGTAGAACACAACAACGTGATGAAAAAACAAATTTCAATGCTTCCAAGCATGCGTCGACTTGATTCTGAGCATGCGCGGGTTTTTGGTCCGATGCTTTTGTGTACTAACCATTGAACCTGTCCGAAGGACAGGTTCCATCAGACAGGTTTTAAAGCATGTTTTAAAACTTTGGTCTGATGGACAGCGGTCTGATGGGCCGTACACACCATCAAACTGGTCTGATGAAACTGGTCTGCAGACCAGTTTCATCAGACATGTCTGATTGTGTGTACAGGGCCGAAGGAGGAGGGTGTTTGGTGCACTGCTGTGTATTGCTGTGGATCTGTTCCCTTGGTTGAGTGGGGTAGCTGAGATCAACACAAACTCTATTATTCCTCAGCAAGTATATCTGAGCCACATCTATCTGGTATTGTGGCCACTGCAGGTGCATCAACCTCTGCTTTTGTCACTAAGGATGCTCTGGTTGGCTTAGAATGGAAGATAGCTTGCGTGCTCTCTTACATGGCACAAGGCAGTAAGAAGTAGGAGTGGTCCCCCTTTTCTGAATCTTCCTCAGGGTTGATAGCACTACTTGTTTGTTTCTCCTTGGTGTCTCCAGTCTAATTGGTTTTGGGAACCTACCATGGAAGCTCAAATAAGAGATAATATGAACATGCATTGGGAACATAACAAAGACACGACAACCCTGCAAATAGAGTGGGATGCCTTTAAGGCTTCAGTTAGGGGTCAATACATTTTTATTCATTAAACATTTTAGAATGGATTCCCATGCAACTACACTGGAATTGGAGGGGACTCTGCAATTAGCAAAACAGTCCTTCTTGCCTGATCCCACTTTATACACCTTCCATGACCTTAATCAGATACATAGTTACAGTAGGCAAGGTTGAAAAAAGGCATCAAGACCAACCTACAGTATTTGTGTGATTTTATGTTAATATTACTTTATATTTCCCCGTATGTTGTGGTCGTTCAGGTGCTTATCTAATAGTTTTTTTAAATTATTGATGCTTCCCGCTGAAACCACTGCCTGTAAGAGAAACATACAACATTACCACCCTTACAGTAAAGAAACCTCTACGCAGTTTAAGGTTAAACCGATTTTCTCCTAATTTTAGTGAATGGCTGAGTGTCTTATCAAATGAATCCCCTTTTTAATGCATGTCAATATTCTGTTTGCTTTGCTTGCAGCAGCTTGGCATTGCATGCCATTGCTGAGCCTGTCACCTACTAGGGCCCCCAGGTAATTTTCCATCCTAGATTTCCCCAGAGGTTCTCCTCCCAGTGAGTAGATTGCATTCACATTTTTACCATCCAAATGCAATATTTCAATTATTCTACATTAAACCTCATTTGCCATGTAGTGGCCCACCCCATTAATTTGTTCAGATCTTCTTGCAAGGTTTCCACATCCTGCGGAGAAGTTATTGCCCTGCTTAGCATCGTCTGCAAATACAGAGATTGAGCTGCTTATTCCATCCTCCAAGTCATTTATGAATAAATTAAATAGGATTGGTCCCAGGACAGAACCCATGGGGAACCCCACTTTCACCCAGACCACTCTGAACTCTCCCTTGTAGCCCTTGTAGCCAGTTTTCAATCAATGTACTCACCCTATGGTCCATGCCAATGGACATTACTTTGTACAGTAAACGTTTGTGGGGAACTGCATCAAATACATCAAATGCTTTTGCAAAACCACATCTACGGGCCTTCCTTTATATAGATGGCAGCTCACCTCCTCATAGAAGGTTAATAGGTTGGTAGGGAGCCTTTGTTACATAGAACTGAATTAATCCAATGCAACCTCCTTGAACGACTTGAGATAATGTTTGAAAGTAGAGACTCAAATAGGAAGCTACTGGCTAACTTACTTAGTGGCAGACCGTTCTCGCTCTGATGTCCCCTATATTAGAGATGCTAACGGTGAGATTCGGATGGTTCCTACAGAGATCCTTTAGGTTTTTCTAGATTATTACCAGAACATTTATGCACCTATTCCTTCATTTGATGGCTTGACATTATATGATAAATTGCAACAATTGTCGATCTCAGTTCTTTCCTGCTCAGATGGAGCTGCCCTCTAGAGAGGGCTTCCTCATGCCCCCATTACTCTGGATGAGGTCAATGCTGCTCTTTTGTCTTTCCCTAACAAAAAGATCCCTAGTCCTGATTGAATTCCTTCTGAATGGTACACATTGTATGTTGATGATCTTGCTCTTACCCTTAAGCCAGCCATAGATGGTTCGAATGCCAGCTGAACCAGCCTAGATTTGAACTATGTATGGGCAGGCTGAATGGACCCATGTTGATCGATCAAATTGGATATAACCAGCCTGTCAGATTTTACATGCAATTATTGCTAGTGGTTGGTATAGTCACTAGCCATATTTACTGTGTTCTTCTGGCAGGGACAGCTTCCCCTGCCCCTCTGCCAAAAGAACACAATGGCTTCATCAGAGGGATTCCACCATTGAATTAAATACAAATTGCTCCATCTATCGCCGGCTTTAGATATCTTTATGAGGGATTTCATGAGTAAGCAACCCTTTGTGAAGCCACAGAAAGACACCCTGAACTGTAGTTCATACTGTACAGACCAATTTCGCCTGGAATCTCAAGATCCTCAGTAAGGACCTAACAACTTGCCTATCTGAGGCTGTTGGAACTTTGGTGGATAAAATGGGCTTTATTCCCCAGAAATAGACTGATATTATATGTAGAAGACTTTTTACTAATCTCCAAGCCTCGCATAGTTTTGTGGGTACCAGGGTGGTAGTGACGCTTAATATAGAAATAACTTTTGATTCTATTTCTTATGACGCTAGAGAGGATGGGAATTGGCCCCTCCTTCCTGAAATGGATCACCCTTTTGTATTAACTTCCCTAAGAGGGGAGGAAGCATAGTATAAGAACTATTTAAAAAAAAGTGTAGGCGCCTGTCTCCCATGCTTTTTTAATCTCATGATGGAGCCTATTGCTTTAGATCTCCTCACTAATCCTGATATTAAAAGTAAGTATGAGCTCAGGCATGTTCGCAACCTGAACATGCAGAGCCACCAGGAAGTCGGCACTGCACAGCTCTAATCACAGGCAGTGAGACATTTCTCGATCTCTGCAGCCACAGACCGAGAAAATGTCTCACCGCCTGTGATTACCGCTGTGCAGTGCTGACTTCCTTACGTGCTCTGCATGTGTTGATTGCGAACACGCCTGAGCTAATCCTTATTTAAAGGCCTCATGGTCCATAGACTTGATGTGCAATGGATATAAAACGTCTACACACACCTGTTAAAATGTCAGGTTTACGTGATGTAAAAAAAGAGACAAACATAAATAATTTCAGAACTATTTCCAACTTTAATGTGACCATAAACTGTACAACTCAATTAAAAAACAAACTTAAATCTTTTAGGGGGGGGATTAAAAATCAAAAGCTATAATTATTATTATTATTATACAGGATTTATATAGCGCCAACAGTTTGCGCAGCGCTTTACAACATCAGGGAAGACAGTACAGTTACAATACAATTCAATACAGGAAGGATCAGAGGGCCCTGCTCATTAGAGCTTACAGTCTAGAAGGGAGGGTCAAGTGGAACAAAGGGTAGAAGTTGTGGGAGGTGATCAGATGAACAAATCTAAAATACAGTTGTTAGGTGTGGGTAGGATAGGCTTGGGGTAAAGAGTTCCATAGGCTTGGAGAGGCTCTGGAAAAGTCCTGGAGATGAGCATGGGAGGAGGTGATGAGAGATCTAGAGAGCTGGAGGTCTTGAGAAAAACAAAGAGAACGATTAGGTTGGTATTTAGAGACTAGGTCATTGATGTAGCTGGGGCAGAGTTGGATGGCTTTGTAGGTAGTAGTTAGCATTTTGAAATGTAATTTGTTGGGCATGTGGTTGCATAAGTGTGCACACCCTCTTATAACTGGGGATGCAGCTGTGTTCAGAAATAAACAATCACATTCAAACTCATGTTAAGTCCTGGTTCACATTGGGTAC
Organism: Rana kukunoris; assembly: GCA_029574335.1. Classification (NCBI taxonomy): domain Eukaryota; kingdom Metazoa; phylum Chordata; class Amphibia; order Anura; family Ranidae; genus Rana; species Rana kukunoris. The sequence continues at coordinate 135,685,743 of CM056050.1, read as the reverse complement.
GATTTGAGATGCGATTTCACATGTCAAATCACATCTCAAATTGGCGGAATTTACCGGCAATTGTCGGCAATGGCATCGTCCTAATCGATGCAATGCCGCATCAGCTGCACCGATTTCAAAAAGTAGTTCCTGTACTACTTTTTGCGATTTGGGACCGCGATTTACATTGACATCTGTGCAGAAACCTGCACAGATGTCTCTGAAATCGTGGCTGAAATCGGGACTGCTGGGCGGGAGTGAAGCAGCTGAACTCGCACCGCTTCACTCCCGCAGCCCAGTGTGAACCTGGGCTAAATAGGAGTCAGTACACATCTGCCATCAAATTCCTCTGATTAACCCCAAATAAAGTTCCATTCTACAGCAAAAGCCATGGTCTTCAGAAAGCCTCCAAAGCATCAGAGGGATATCACTGGTAAAGGGTATCAGTCAGGGGAAGGGTACAAAAGAATTTCCGAGACATTAGATATACCATGGAACACAGTGAAAACAGTCATCATCAAGTGGAGAAAACATGATACAACAGTGACATTACCAAAAACTGGACATCCCTCCAAAATTTATGAAAAGACGAGAAGAAAACTGGTCAGGGAGACTGCCAAGAAGCCTACAGTAACTTTATAGGAGCTGCAGGAATATCTGGCAAGTACTGGCTGTGTGGTACATGTCACAACAATCTCCTGTATTCTTCATATGTCTGGGCTATGGGATAGAGTAGCAAGACGGAAGCTATTTCTTACAAAGAAAAATATCCAAGCCTGGCTAAATTTTGTAAAAATACATCTGAAGTTTTCCAAAAGCATGTGGGGAAAATGGGTTATTTTTATGGTCTGAATAACTTTTTGGGCCATAATTCCAAAAGATATGTTTGGCGCAAAAACAACACTGCACATGACCAAAAGAACATCATACCCACAGTGAAGCATGGTGGTGGCAGCATCATGGTTTGGGGCTTTTTTTCTTCAGCTGGAACAGGGGCCTTACTCAAGGTAGAGGGAAAAATTAACAGTTCCAAATACCAGTCAACCTTTAGGCTTCTGCTAGAAAGCTGAACATGAAGAGGAACTTCATCTTTCAGCATGACAACGATCCAAAGCATATATCCAAATCAACAAAGGAATGACTTCACCAGAAGAAGATTAATGTTTTGGAATGGCCCAGCCAGAGCCCAGACCTGAATCTGAATGAATATCTGTGGGGTGATCTGAAGAGGGCTGTGCACTGGAGATGCCCTCGCAATCTGAAAGATTTGGAGTGTCTTTGCAAAGAAGAGTGGGCAGATATTGCCAAGTCAAGATTTGCCATGCTGAAAGACTCATACCCAAAAAGACTGAGTACTGTAATAAAATCAAAAGGGGCTTCAGCAAAGTAATAGTTTAAGATTTTACACACTTATGCCGCATACACACGATCGGTTCGCTTGATAAAAAACGGTCTGATGGACTGTTTTCATCAGACAAACCGATCGTGTGTGAGCCCCATCGTTTTTTTCCCCTCATCTGTGAAAAAACGTAGAACCTGTTTTAAAATTATCTGATGGTTAAAAAAACGATAGAAAAAAACGATTGTCTGTGGGGAAATCCATTGGTTAAAAGTCCACGCATGCTCAGAATCAAGTCGATGCATGCTTGGAAGCATTGAACTTAATTTTTCTCAGCACGTCATTGTGTTTTACGTCACCGCATTCTGACACGATCATTTTTTTAACTGATGGTGTGTAGGCAAGACTGATGAAAGTCAGCTTCATCGGATATCTGATGAAAAAAAAACATCAGATCGTTTTCATCGGATGAACCAATCGTGTGTACAGGGCATAATGCAGCCATATTATTATTATTTATTTTTTTACTTCCCTCGACCTAAAAGATTTCAGTTTGCGTTCAACTGAGTTGTACAGTTTATAGGTCACATTACAGGTGAAAAAAGTTCTGAAATGTTTTATCTTTGTCCCATTTTTTTTTACATCACAGAAACCTGACATTTTAACAGAGTTGTGTAGTTTTGTTTTCTGTATAGTGAATGATGTAATTCATTATATTATTCTGATTGGATAATCCTTTCATTCAGCAGAGATCATATGATCACATGATCACCTAATTTCCATATGACCAGAGAGCCTGAAAAATGTGTTTTCAGGAAAGTATTTACAAACAACAATGGTGGTAGCCAAAAACTTTTTGAGGAACATATAGATACAAGAACAACACTGCTTATATAAAAATCATACATTTCATTAACATGATAAAAGCCAAAACATGGAACAAACCATAAAATACTGAATTTAGGGTTCAAGTAATTTTAGGTCCAATACAATCCACATGTAGACTCGAGGCATTTCGATGGATGTTCTTCAGGAGATCATGTGAATTAATTCCAAATTTGGAAAATAACACTGCGCTAAACCAAAAAGCGTGAATTCAGGCAGTATTAAAAAAATGTAGATACAAATCTAAAAAAAAAAAAAAATAGGAAAAATTATATATATACATATATATAAAGTTTGGCGCAAAAACTTAAATATGTGACCAAGAAAAAATTGATATATCAAAGACGTAGAAAAATCATTACCATGTGCAATAGTGGATATAGTGATAATAACCATATATAACCATAAGCAATAGTGAATAATCCAATGACCGTATATGATAATAAATGAAAACAGTAATGAAAATAAAGTGTACAAAAATATTCATGTGACTTGTTATATTAAGTAGTGAAAAGTCCAAGATAGTCTCAAATGAAATGAAGTATATCTTTAATGTTATGGAGATGTAATCACATCACAGAGTAATCTTCCACCAAATAATCACCCAGGTGTGAAAGTGTTGTAGTCTCCTTACCCCTTGACCTGACCGCGAGAGGTCAATCAAAGCACAGGGTGTTTTTATGAAGTCTCCCAGCAAAGACTTCTACCAGGTCCTGGATCGTCCTTGATAAATCAAACCGTTGGTGATTATCTCAAATACTAAAAACAAAAGGGATCCATAGCGTAGACTGCAATATTGAAATTTTAATAGAAAAAGTATTGCACTTACAAGATAAAAGCCAAATGCGTTCAGGGTATATGGAACCTCTGCAGTGATGCACCGTGGGTCTCGGCGTCTTCCCCTATCTCCTTCGCTTTATCAGTCTGCCGTACAGTACTCAGCGTAATGATGTCGGGACGCAGGCCAAATCTACGCGTTTCGTCATATGTTGACGTCGTCTAGGATTGGCTGCTCAATCCATGGTATAAGTCTTTGCTGGGAAACTTCATAAAAACACCCTGTGCTCTCGCGGTCAGGTCAAGGGGTAAGGAGACTACAACACTTTCACACCTGGGTGATTATTTGGTGGAAGATTATTCTATCTGTGATGTGATTACATCTCCATAGAGATATACTTCATTTCATTTGAGACTATCTTGGACTTTTCACTACCTAATATAACAAGTCACATGAATATTTTTGTACACTTTATTTTCATTACTGTGTTCATTTATTATCATATATGGTCATTGGATTATTCACTATTGCTTATGGTTATATATGGTTATTATCAGTATATCCACTATTGCACATGGAAATGATTTTTCTACGTCTTTGATATATCAATTTTTTCTTGGTCACATATTTTAGTTTTTGCACCGAACTTTATATATATTTATATATATAATTTTTCCTACATTGTAAAAAGACGCCCACAAGGTGGCTCTACAGGTCAGGGAGGCCGTCTTCTTATGGCCTTGGCTCCTCCGGGCCACTGGGGGGAGCGCGTGCGTGCCCAGCACGTCACTGAGATGCCGATGCGTGTGCCCGGCGGCTGCGATGTAAGCCAAGTACCTGCAATTGCCCATTACACAGCTGAGGACGTAGATCTCTGTGTGTAAAGGGAGAGGAGACCGATGCTGTGTCCCTTGTACATAGGAACACAGATCAGTCACCTCCCCCAGTCAGTCCCCTTCCCCCACAGTAAGAATCACTACCAGGGAACACATTTAACCCCTTCCTCGCCCCCTTTCCTGCCAGTCACATTTAAACAGTAATCAGTGCATATTCAATGCACTGTTCGCTGTATAAATGTAAATGGTCCCAAAAATGTGTCAAAAGTGTCCGATGTGGCCGCCATAATGTCGCAGTCCCGACAAAAATTGCAGATAACTGCCATTGCTAGTAAAAAAAAAAAGAATAAAAAAAATGTCAGAATTGTATCCCTTATTTTGTAGCCGCTATAACTTTTGCGCAAACCAATCACTATATGCTTATTGCGATTTTTTTTAACAAAAATATGTAGAGAAATACATATCGGCCTAAACTGAGAAAAATATATATATAAAAAAAAATCATTGGAAAATGTATTAAAGTAAAAAATATTGTGTTTTTTTCCAAATTGTCGCTCTTTTTTTGTTTATAGCGCAAAAAAAAAAAAAAAAACGCAGAGGTGATCAAATACCACCAATAGAAAGCTCTATTTGTGGGAAAAAACGGACGTCATTTTTGTTTGGGAGCCACGTCGCACGACGGCGCAATTTTCATTCAAAGCGTAACAGTGCCAAAATCTGAACTTAACATGTATATTCTAAACTCTTATGTCGTTATACAAGCATATATTGTTTTTTATTGCACAGCACACAGTATATTGAATTATCCACTTTAATTTTCAGGTAAGTACAGAGTTTTATTTTAGGTTGTATCTATAAATTACAGGGTCCTACAGGGCAAAATTTTGATGGATCGCCATCAGTTGTAAGTGGCTTATAATTAACATCCTCGTAACACTAGTGGTCAGAGTTGAGCAGTTTATAATGAATTGCTGCTGTGCTGAGTCTCTGTCAAGTATGGGAGCTTCTCCTTTCACAAATCTGTCCTCACAAAAGTCTGCACCAAACCTCTGAACCAGCATTTTTTTCTCTTTTCAGTCATGGACTCTGCTCTCTGCTTGCTGGGCCCCACAGCAGCTGCACTGGTTGCTATAGCTATAGGTATGCCCTTGATTTTAACCCTTCTATTAACCTCTATTCATCCAATCCACCAAGACTGTTCGTTCATTTTAGCCCTATAATACAAGCTTTTATCCAATATGACAAAAAAAAAAAAGTTTTGTGTGTTTCTGTTAAGGAATAACAAGAAAAATGACTGGCTTAATTAGTAAAGCAAAGAAAGATATGCAAGCTGTGTTTTTATTTATGCAACTATAGTAAACATATCTCCAACTGGCTGCTCATGGGTTACTGTGCTTTACACAATTTTTTTTGGCTTTTGTACTGCTTTACTAAATAAGCCTGGTAGCTTATGGCTCAGGCCTGGGCTGGTAATATGCCAGTCCTGCCATTTGCCAAAATGGTTCATGTGTCAGAAAGTATTTATGGGTTAGTCAGAGTTCAGCCTGAAAATACTATATTGATACAAGCGCAAAATGTACAACTTCCTACAAAATGATTTTACTTTGATCCACAGTTAGCATTTTTGTCCATGTGAGTATAACCCTAAGTTCGCATCTATGCGTTTTTTTATGCATTTTGAAGTTTGCAGAAACACACTACAGTCCATTTAACATGGTTTCCTTCACATCTATGCATTTTTTCAGCCAGTGCATTTTTGGAAAGGGCCAGTAACTTGTGTGTGACTTGCGTGTAATAGACTTTAACCACTTGCCTACTGTGCACCTAGACCCCCTTCCTGCCCAGACAAAATTTTAGCTTCAGGCACTGCGTCGATTTAACTGACAATTGCGCGGTCGTGCGACGTGGCTCCCAAACAAAATTGACGTCCTTTTTTTCCCCACAAATAGAGCTTTCTTTTGGTGGTATTTAATCGCCCGTGTGGTTTTTATTTTTTGCGCTATAAACAAAAAAAGAGCGACAATTTTGAAAAAAGACACAATATTTTTTGCTTTTTGCTATAATAAATATCACATTTAAAAAAAAAAAAAAAAAAAACATTTTTTATCTCAGTTTAGGCCGATACGTATTCTTCTACATATTTTTGGTAAAAAAATGTAAAAAATAAAATCGCAATAACCGTATAGTGACTGGTTTGCTACAAAATACGGGACATAATTATGATTTTTTTACTAGGAATGGCGGCGATCTGCGATTTTCTTTCGGGACTGGGACATTATAGCGGACACATCGGACACTTTTGACACATTTTTGGGACCATTTACATTTATACAGTGAACAATGCTATAAATATGCATTAATAACTGTATAAATGTAACTGGCAGGGAAAGGGTTAACCACTAGGGGGCGGGGAAGGGGTTAAATGTTTCTCCTAGTTTGTGTTCTAACTGTGGGGGGAGGGGGGGTGACTGGGGAGGTGACCGATTGTGCCTCTATGTACAAGGGACACAATCGGTCTCCTCTCTCCCTGACGGGGACGTGGAGCTCTGTGTTTACACACAGAGCTTCACTTCCCAGCTCAATTACTGGGCAATCGCGTGTGCCCGGCGGCCATCACGGCCGCCGGGCACACGCACGGGGTTCTCAGTGATGCGACGGGTGCGCGCGCGCCCCTAGCAGCCTTCTATGACTGCACGTCATATGACGTGCAGTCAGGACAATGGAGTTACCCGCCCGCCGTCATATGACGGTGGGCGGGTAACAAGTGGTTAATGGAACCACAAGTGTTACTCTTTTGATACGTTTTCACATGCATTGTTGCGTTTTTTTAAAATCTGCCCCAACCCCAAAGCACCTTGTCCCCATGTTAAATAGGGCAGGGGACTTATCATAATCTGGAAGCACACTTTACCAAGGGAATCCCCAGAACCTGACCCCCTCCTATGTGAATGAGTGTGGGGTACATAGTACCCCTACCCATTCACCAAAAAATGGTACAAGTGAATAAAGACGGTACAAGAGTTTTTGACAATCCCCTTCATTAAAGGATCACTAAAGGAATTTTTTTTTTTTAGCTAAATAGCTTCCTTTAACCACTTTAGCCCCGGGCCTGTTTTTCAGATTCGGTGTTTACGAGACTAAAACATTTTTTTTTGCTATAAAATTACTTAAAACCCCCAAACATTATATATATTTTTTTTTCTAACACTCTAGAGAATAAAATGGCAGTCATTGCAATACTTTTTGTTACACCGTATTTGCGCAGCGGTCTTACAAGCGCACTTTTTTTGGAAAAAATTCACTTTTTTAAATTAAAAAATAAGACAACAATAAATTTGGCCCAATTTTTTTACATATTGTGAAAGATAATGTTACGCCGAGTAAAATGATACCCAACATGTCACGCTTAAAAATTGCGCCCGCTCGTGGCATGGCGTCAAACTTTTACCCTTAAAAATCTCGATAGGCGATGTTTAAAAAATTCTACAGGTTGCATTTTTTGAGATACAGAGGAGGTCTAGGGCTAGAATTATTGCTCTCGCTCTAACGATCGCGGCGATACCTCACTTGTGTGGTTTGAACACCGTTTTCATATGCGGGCGCTACTTGCGTATGCGTTCGCTTCTGCGCGCGAGCTCGTCGGGACGGGGCGATATAAAAAATTTTTTTTTGTTTTTGTATTTATTTGTATTAATTTTACCAATTTTTAACACTAAAATAAAAAAAAATAAAAAAATTATCACTTTTATTCCTATTACAAGGAATGTAAACATCCCTTGTAATAGAAAAAAGCATGACAGGTCCTCTTAAATATGAGATCTGGGGTCAAAAAGACCTCAGATCTCATATTTAGGCTAAAATGCAAAAAAAAAAAAAAAAAAATTTAAATGTCATTTTTCAAATGACATTTAAAAAAAAATGTCTCTTTAAGACGCTGTTTGGAACTGACGTTTGACGTCACTTCCGCCCAGCAGAGCTACGGGGATGGACGAGGGAAATTTTTTCCCTCACTTGCATCCCCGATGACCAGACGAGCGCACCCGATCGCCTCCGCCGCTACCGACGGCTCCGGTAAGCGGCGGAGAGCGCGGGAGCGCAGCGGGAGGGGGGGGGACGCTCGTCCGCCACCGATAACGGCGATCTCGCGGCGATTCCGCCGCGGAGACCGCCATTATCGTTTACCCGACCGCCCACAGAAGAGATGGATATCTCGGTTGTGGCAGCAGCTGCTGCCGTTACCGAGATATCCATCTCTAAAGTGCCGACGTATACCTGCGGTGGGCGGTCGGGAAGTGGTTAACTTACTGCAGTCCTGGTTTCATGTCCTCATTGTTCGTTTTTTGCTTTGAAGTTGCTGTAATTCTGCTCTGATCTCCACACTTCCTGCTTGTCTGGCTCCTTATGAAAAATCTCATGGCAGCTTTTCACTGTGGTCCAAGCTGTGTGTCTAAAACTCCCCAGAACCAATCAGATTAATTTTAAAAACAAAACACTGTCCTGGATTTGTTTGTGTTTTTGTTATGTGTCTCTCTCTACTTCACAGAAACATGAAACCAGTTTAAAAACGAAAGTGAAACTAGAGGCACATTATATGATTGATTTTTATCTATTTTTAATTTTTAATTTTTAAAAGGAATCAGTTAACTTTTATGTCTCTATACCCTGTAAACAGTCATTTCAGCAAAAAATAATGTTTTCCTTTAGTGACCCTTTAAGAAAAAAAAAACAATTTTCCCCCTATGTAGATTGTAGATCCATTATCAATCATAATGCCTGCCACTACCGTAAAAAAAGGTCTGCTCGTGTCCAGCAGTGCGGCGGGCATCACGATTGAAGATGGATCTACATCGGGGGACTAATGCCGGCTGCATTAGGGTCTTGTATGAATTTTTTGGGGGTGACCCCACGTTATTTGTTTTTATTTTTGACATTGGGTTCCCCTTAAAATCCATACCAGACCCAAAGGGCCTGGCATGGATTGGGGGACCCCATGCTGTTGTTTTCTGTTTTTTTTTTTATTGGCAGAATTGTTTTGTTTACATTTCAGCTCTCAGCAGGGAAGACTGCTGACAGCTGATAAGTCATCAGTTGTTAAGGATGCGTCGGCTGACTTCCCGGCCCGCTCCTTAACAACCAGCTATTCTTTACATGGAATTTGAATCAGTCGATAATTTTTCGACTTTTGACTGATCCAAATTCAAATCGTTCCAAAAATTGTGGAATTCATTGAAAAACAAATATATGAAATTAAACAAATTTCTACAAAATTTATTGCTATTCTGAATAACCAAAAATGTGTCCAAATTTACATGTCTATTTGACTGATCACAATAAAGCCAACATATCAAGCTTGAAGAAGCTATAGTTAGCAGGGTCCCTCTCACTTCCATGTAATCTTCGTCTGGCCGACCACCGGGTAATTGTGTGATGGCAGGCTGTTGTCGGAAAATCCGACAGTTTGTATGCTCCATCAGACAATTGCTGCTGGATAGCATGTTTTAAAATTTTCAGATAAAAATCCAAAGTACAAACACGCATGCTCAGAAGCAATGCTAACCATAACACAAAATTAGCAGAAGTTGCCCAAAGGGTGGCGCTAAAGAGCTGAAAAAACACATAGTTTTGTGTTTGTTGACCAACAATTCTTTGCTGTTTGTATGCAAGACAAGTTCATGGCCAATGCTCTTTGGACAAAAGTCCTACACTTTGCGGAAAATCCAATTGTGTGTACCAGGCTCTACTTTCTATAGTTATTCCTTGTTGCAGCATCTAGGCTAGCACCTGCCTAAGGCCCCTTTCAGACTGGGGCGGGAGCCACGGTGGCGGTATAGCACCGCTAAAAATAGCGGTGCTATACTGTCGGATTTGCCGCGGGATTCGATGGTGTGGAATTAACCCCTGCTAGCGGCAAATAAAGGGTTGATACCGCCCGCAATGCGCCTCTAGGGCGGTATTGCCACGGTTTCCCATTGTTTTCAATGGAAAGGAGCGGTATACATGTCACTCCCCCTCACCGCTTCAAAGATGCTGCTGACAGGAGATTTTTTTTCTCTCCCGCCAGCGCATCGCCTCAGTGTAAAAGCCAAATGAAGACAAAGAAAAATGGATAGCCGCACTCCAAAACCTGATGGGTGGTCTTTTATTCAATAGACAGCATGTACAAAAATAGGGTCACAGCAGTGGAAACAAGGAACAGCCGACGCGTTTCGCACTGGATCAGCCATGAATAAGCACTGATCCAGTGCGAAACGCGTTGGCTGTTCCTTGTTTCCACTGCTGTGACCCTATTTTTGTACATGCTGTCTATTGAATAAAAGACCACCCATCAGGTTTTGGAGTGCGGCTATCCATTTTTCTTTGTCTTCATTTTGCTTAGTGCACCGCCAGCACCCTCGGTATGCACCACCTGTAACCATTTAGTGATCCCACCTGGAGCGGTGACTCCTTTCTTTCCTCAGTGTAAAAGCCCTTGGGCTTTCACATTGAGTATGCAGTGAAGGAGTTTTTCAGGTGGTATAGCAGCGCTATTTTTAGCGCTGTACTGCCTGAAAAACTCCTCAGTGTGAAAGGGGTCTTACTTCTTTGTAGAAGAGTAGCCCAAGACATGGTCTGCTGAGTACACAACTGGCTTTTTAATAAAGTGGTCTAGAATTGACTCCACTAAGTGGCCCACTCCTTTACTTGTTTACAGTATGTCTGAAATCAAATTTTATACTCTCTAATGCCATCAAATCCATTCTGATGTCAGATTGCAAGCACTAACTGACCTTCAATTCTAATGTGGGATCTTAGGCTCTGGTAAGACTCTTGATTTGATGGTGGTGACAGTGTAGTTGGTGAAGCAGATTTAAAAGGTGGATCTCACAAGTGGATCCATTCAGATAAATCACAGCAGGACGTTTTTCAAATTTTCACATTATTTTTTTTATATATTGTATATTCTGTTTTGCTTGATTTACATAACAGCGCAACACATTGCTGTTACAGTATGTACACGTGATTACTAGGTCTTTCTGGTCAAGATCCTGTAACGCAAATTACTTTTCATCCAGGTAATCCTGGCTATTACTTGGAGGAGCTCAATGCTGTCATTGAGATCCATGGCATCTCTGAGCATACAGTTGTGCTCATAAGTTTACATACCCTGGCAGAATTTATGACTTCTTGAATATTTTTTAGAGAATATAAATGATAACACAAAAACGTATTTTTCACTAATGGTTAGTGTTTTGGCTGTAGCCATTTAAGACCAATCAACTGTGTTTACTCCTTTGAAAAATAATGGCAACAGAAACTACTCAAATGACCCTGATCAAAACTTTACATACTCCAGTTCTTAATACCATGTATTGGCCCCTTTAACATCAATCACAGCTTGAAGTCTTTTGTGGTATTTGTGGATGAGGCTCTTTTATGCCCTGTAAACATGACCGGTTTTCCTGTCGGAATAAACTCCGACGGTGAGTAGTGCCTTGCAAGCAGACATCGAAGAGATACTCAATCTCTTGGCCGTCTAAACATTCACATGCAACAGAACAGTCAACTACCATATCTTTGGTTCTTCTATAGGGAGTTGCTGTCTAAATTGTAGCACTACCCCCATAGGAATGGCTGATTAGGATAGGTCTGTTCTTTGCCTCAACCTTTTCCAAAAATCCTGAGTCCCCTAACACACCAGGTTAAGTGTACAAATATACAATTTCACAGGAAATCCCTGAAAGTAATACCCAGTGGCAACGATAAATCAGGCACCAGGTAGTAAAAGCAAACGTAACCACCACAGCACTGGAAAATTTTACGCTTTTCATGACCAGGGCATTTTTGTTATTTAGCACTGCGCTACTTTAAATGGCAATTGTGTGGTCATACAATATTCTATGCAAATTACATTTTTATACATTTTATCACACACGTGAAGCTTTCTTTTTGTGGTATTTGATCACCACATTGTTTGTTTGTGATATAAACGGAAAAAGACAGAACATTGAGGGAAACAAAGGGGGGGGGGGGGGTCATCCCTTTTCCAACTCTGTGATTTTGTTTTGATTTTTTTTTCTGACATGTTATATATTTTACTTGGATGATATAAGTTGCACTGAGTAAATACAGCTGGATGAAACAAAAACTGTAACTGTCTTATTTTTAGGCTGCAAAGCAACAAAATGTGATTCTTTTAAAGGTAGGTGATTATTTTCTATACCCACTTTAATGTAATGAGTGCAGGGGTCAGGAATAAGTTAAAAACAAAACAATATATTGAGTACAGCAGATTCCCCATTACATCAGAGCCCCCAGAGTGCCACCTTACATTAGAGCCCCCAGAGTGCCACCTTACATCAGAGCCCCCGGAGTGGCACTTACATCAGAGCCCCCGGAGTGCCACCTTACAGCAGAGCCCCCGGAGTGCCACCATACAGCAGAGTCCCCAGAGTGCCACCATACAGCAGAGTCCCCAGAGTGCCAACTTACAGCAGAGTCCCCAGAGTGCCAACTTACAGCAGAGTCCCCAGAGTGCCACCTTACAGCGGAGTCTCCAGAGTGCCACCTTACTGCAGAGTCTCCTTACACACACCTTTTCTCTAGGGATAAGCTGAACACCTACCTGTTTGGTTCGCAGCAAAACAGGCAAAAAATGTGTTTCCAAATTCGTTCGCAGCAGAACACGCAAACACTGTTAAAGTCTATGGGACACGAACATGAAAAATCAAAAGTGCTAATTTTAAAGGTTAATGTGCAAGTTATTGTCATAAAACGTGTTTGGGGACATGGGTCCTGCCCCAGGGGACATGTATCAATTCAAAATAAAGTTTTTAAAACTGCAGTTTTTTCGGGTGCAGTGATTTTAATAATGCTTAAAGTGAAACAATAAAAGTGAAAAATTCCTTTAAATTTCATACCTGGGGGGTGTCTAAAGTATGCCTGTAAAGTGGCACATTTTAGTGTTTAGAACAGTCCCTGCACAAAATTACATTTCTAAAGGGAAAAAAAAATAATTTAAAACTATTCGCGGCTATAATGAATTGTCGGATCCCGGCAATACAGATAAAAGTCATTGAAAAAAAAACAGCATTGGTTCCCCCCAGTCCATTACCAGGCCCTTTGGGTCTGGTATGAATATTAAGGGGAACCCCGAACCAAAAAAAAAAAAAATGCGTGGGGGTCCACCCAAATTCCATTACCAGACCCCCAGATTTCAGCCCCCCATGTGAATTGGTAACAGGGTACATTGTACCCCTACCGTTTCACAAAAAAAGTGTAAAAAAATCCTGCGATGTAATCCATTCTTGAGCAGAGGATACGGAGGAATAAAAAGCCGTCATGATCCGCCTCCATGGGAGGCACCCACCGAATGACGCTACACCCGCTGTGACGTCTCCTAAACAGGGCCGGTGCAAGGATTTTTGCCAACTCATACGAAGGTGCATTTTGCCGCCCCCCCCCCCTAGCACGCACGCATGCACAGCACCGCATAGGTATAGCGACGCTTTACTGCCGACGGCGCAACGCCTCAGTGTGCTGCTACGCTGCCTGGCTTTGTGGTTCCCCTAATTGCAAGTCTCCTCTCTGTCTTGTCCTCCACAGAAACCTCACCTCATTTTACATTACACAGCACCGCACCTCTGGACCTTTTTTGTATTACACAGCACCGCACCTCTCGGCCCCTTTTGCATTACACAGCACCCTGCACCTCTGGACCCCTTTTACATTACACAGCACCACACCTTTGGACCCCTTTTACATTACACAGCACTGCACCTCTGGAACCCTTTACATTACACAGCACCACACCTCTGGACCCCTTTTACATTACACAGCACCGCACCTCTGGACCCCTTTTACATTACACAGCACCGTACCGCACCTCTGGACCCCTTTTACATTACACCGCACCTCTGGACCCCTTTTACATTACACAGCACCGCACCTCTGGACCCCTATACATTACATAGCACCGCACCTCTGGATCCCTTTTACATTACACAGCACCGCATCTCTGGACCCCTTTTACATTACACAGCAACACTCTGCACCCCTAGACCCCTTTAGATTTACACAGACACCCCCCAGTCCTGTCCCTTCCTACATTAATCATGCAGATGGAGAGACAGTGAGCAGCGCTGAACAGAGAGCAATCACCTGCTGGTTTACTTACGTTAGCTTCAGCAGCTGAGAGCTCTCTACTCAGCACTGCTCACTGTCTCTCTCTCCCCTGCTTACCCTACTGGAGTGGATGCTTCAGATGTAGAAAACCAAATCTGGCGCTGCCGTGCTGTAAACACAGCATCCATCATTTCCCATACAGCCAATCACCACAGATACACAGCACCCCCCACTCCACCGCCCGCCAATCGCACACAAACGAGCCTAGAAAAAAAACTTTTCCCCCACCAGGTGGGCGGGGAAACGTTTAGTTTTTATAGGCACGTATGTGCTCGATTGGCAGGTGACGGAGTGGGAGGCGCTGTGCCTCTGAGGTGATTGGCCATATGGGACGTGATGCTGTATTTACAGCACAGCGGCGCCAAGTAGAGAGACAGACCACCAGGCGGGAAAAACCCAGAATGGAGCCCAAGTGAAGTGCCGTGCCGCTGCGGCGCCGCCGGGGCTATAGTGCGGGGGGCAGCCACACCATAAGACCTTTTTAATTTCTTCCGAGCAGGGAGCTTTTTTTGGAGCCCCCCAGGGCCGGCACTGGCGCCGTAAGTGCGATGTAAAGTGGATGTAAACCCCAAAAAAATGTTTTGTTTTTTTGATGTCACAATGTAGAGTATAAGATTTCCTATCATCTGTGCCCAGTCTTGCCACACAGAGTTAACCCAGATCTGAGTAATCCTCTTTAAATGATCAGTAAAATGAACAGCCTTCCAGATAAAAACCTGCCTAAATAAAAAGTCAATTTTCTCTCTTCTTGCTTTGAGTGACAGGTTATTTACATATCTAGCTTGGACATGTTTATCATATGTTATGTTATGTTTATCATAACATGAGGTATAAAAAGTGAGAAATCCACCCCTCCCCCACATAACACATCCTGGTAATATACAATGAACTTTGGATCACCTCATGTTATGATAAACAAAACATAACATATGATAAACATGTCCAAGCTAGATCTGTAAATAACCTGTCACTGAAAGCAAAAACAGACTTTATAATTTGGCAAGTTTTTATCTGGAATTCTGTTAATTTGCACTGAACATTACAAGAGGATTATTCAGCGCTGGATTAACTCTGTGTGGCAAGACTGGGCACAGATGATAGGAAATCTTATACTCTACATTGTGACATCCACTTTAAACAATAGCCAGGCCAAGGTCATACACAGAAGATTGGTAGATAGACAAAGGGGTATTCCAGAAGCATAAACGTTAGCCAGGCCAAGGTCATACCCCAGGAGATCAGCAGATGGGGTAAGGAACACAGGACAGGGAGAGGATGGATGAATGGGACAGGGAGACAGGATCAGGAACTTAGGTTACAGGTAACAGTTAGCAGGTTTCAGGTTTCCAGGAACAGGTTCAGATAATCAGGTAACGATCAGGGTACAAGGACAATACCAGGGCAGTGTGAGAGTGCACTTGCCGGGTATTTATACACATCTCCTGCAATCAGTCTCAGGTGATGCCTGATTGAAGGAGATGTCGGCCCCACACTGCCAGGAACCCCCACGCTGGTGGACGCCAGTACTGCGGCCCAAAGATTACATAATACCACCACTAGGGGAGAGCTCCCCTGGCAGTTCCAGACTGCCAGGAGACACCTGGTGGTGGACCACAGTACTGCACGCCAAATATCAGGCAGTGTCACCAGCGGAGGGAATCTTTCCTGACAGTACCCCCCCTCGAAGGAGCGGTCTCCGGACGCTCCAACTAGCTGTTGGTGAGATAAGTCCACAGCATCAAGTCGGGCAGCGGGCAAAGTCACACAAAGCTGGGTATGAAGATAGTCCAAAGTATCAGACCAGGTGTCGGGCAGCTCAAGCTGGGTAGCAGGTGTTTCAGGCAAGACATCAGACACATTAAACCGGACAGCGGGCACCTCAGGGCAGACAGCGGACACCTCAGGGCAGACAGCGGGCACCTCAGGATCGTCAAGCTGGGCAGCAGGCTCCGGTTTGTCGTGCTGGGCAGCAGGCTCCGGGTCGTCGAGCTGGGCAGCGGACAGAAACACCTCAGGCTGGCCAGCAGACAGGAACACATCAGGCTGGGCAGCAGACAGGAACACATCAGGCTGGGCAGTGGACAGAAGCTCATCAGGCTGGGCAGCAGACAGAAGCTCATCAGGCTGGGCAGCAGACAGAAGCTCATCAGGCTGCGCAGCAGACAGAAGCTCATCAGGCTGGGCAGCAGACAGAAGCTGGGCAGCGGGCACCACAACTTCAAGCCGGAAAACAGGCAATGAATTTTCAGGCAGGAACACTGGCTCTGGCACTTTGGGCAGAAACACTGGTTCATCAGGCTGGAAGGCAGGCACCAAGACATCAGGCTGGTAGGCAGGCGCCAAGACATCATGCTGGAAGGCAGGCGCCAAGACATCAGGCTGGAAGGCAGGCGCCAAGACATCAGGCTGGAAGACTGGAACAGGAACTTCAGGCTGAAAGGACGGCACCAGGACTTCAGGCTGGCATACAGGAACTTCAAGCTGGCATACAGGAACTTCTGGCTGAAAGGATGGAAACAGGACTTCAGGCTGGCATACAGGAACTTCAAGCTGGCACACAGGAACTTCTGGCTGGAAGGACGGTAACAGGACTTCAGTCTGGCAAACTGGAACGTCAGGCTGACAAACTGGCAAAGAGTTGGTAGACTTAAATGGGTCATCAGTAGGGATGAGCTCCGCATTCGATACGAACGTATGTTCGTCTCGAACATCGTCTGTTCATACGTTTGACGAATTTCGAACAAAACGGGTCGTTCGCGCCAAATTTGTGTGACTCGCAACAGCCCATAATTCAGTGGGGCATTGCGCGCTGATGATTGGCCAAGCATGCACTATGACCCTGCATGCTTGGCCAATCACAGTGCGCAAAAAACGGAGAGCCATAATTGGCCAAAGCCTGGGTGGCTTTGGCCAATTATGGCTCAGGGCTTTAGCACACGCCACACACTATAAAAGGCCGCCTGCAGGGCGGCCTCGTGTAGTGTGTTCCAGCTTGTTAATGAAAGAAGTCATATACAGAGAGATAGAGAGACAGTGCCTTTTCTACCAGATAGAGCTAGCAAGAGGCAAGCTAGTCAGTTTAGCTTAATTTACAGTGTATAGAGAATATATATACATCCCTAGGAGTTGTATATGTATTTATACACTGTATAGCTTAGCTAGATCAGCTATTTCTATTTGTCAGGCAGGAGATTGTGCTAGGTGCAGTGTTCTAACGTGTTGTATTGCCTGTGTGCTGTTTAGATTACACCTAAACGTACTCGGTGTTACTGCACGTTTACTGTTTAATAGCAACTAAACACATTTGCTATTAGTGCACGTTTGCTGTTTAATAGCAACTAAACGCATTTGCTGTAACTGCGCATTTGCTGTTTAATAGCAACTAAACGCATTTGCTGTAACTGCACGTTTGCTGTTTAATAGCAACTAAACACATTTGCTGTAACTGCGCGTTTGCTGTTTAATAGCAACTAAACGCATTTGCTGTAACTGCGCATTTGCTGTTTAATAGCAACTAAACGCATTTGCTGTAACTGCACGTTTGCTGTTTAATAGCAACTAAACACATTTGCTGTAACTGCGCGTTTGCTGTTTAATAGCAACTAAACGCATTTGCTATTATTGCACGTTTTCTGTTTAATAGCAACTAAACGCATTTGCTGTAACTTCATGTTTGCTGTTTAATAGCAACAAAATGCATTTGCTGTAACTGCACGTTTGTTGTTTAATAGCAACTAAACGCATTTGCTATTAGTGCACGTTTGCTGTTTAATAGCACCTAAACGCATTATCTGTTACTGCACGTGTGTTGTTTAATAGCACCTAAATGCGTGGCTCTTTGTTGCGCTCCAATTACAGTATCTGTGCGGGTTGCAGTGTTGTCTTGTGCCTAAGGCCAAATTTTTCTGCCCCTGTTTAACAGGGGCGTCTAATAACAATTTTTGATGCAATACTTTGCATGTGGCTCTTTGTTGCGCTCCAATTACAGTATGACATGGTTCAGATTCGACTTTTTTTTTAATTTAAAGTGTATTTTGTGCGTGTACTCGAGAGAGAAGCCGGACTGCAGGAGTTTGGAGTAGGCAGACCTCCCCCAGAGGCAATCTGCCATCTTTCTCCATGCCCCCGAATGGCAATGGCGGGTGTAAGGGGGTCCTCCCACACAGCCCGCCCTACCTGCTCCGCTTTGAAGCCCAACGGGGCAGAGGGACTCCCCTATGAGGGAGAGAGAGGATCTAGCCCATTCAGCCAGCCCTGTTAGTCCTTCGCCTCTCTTTTTTAGAGACCGCGTGGCCAAAGTGCGTGCATGTTAACCCAATTTAGAGTGCGTGTAAGTGTGGTGGTTTTTGTGGGAGGGGGGTGGGTGTACTAAGCGTAGGCTTACCTCGCATAGCACACCCACCGGGAGCCGGGCTGAGACCACCAAACTCAATTCACATGCAGCCGTGACCGGGATCCGAACCCTTAGCTGCAGAGGTGAACGGCTTGTCAGCGCAGCTCCTTTTCAGATTTTACTTAACAAACCTACAGTCCTTGTCTTGTATACTGCTGTTCAAAGTATATAGAGCCAAAGGGTCTTGTCAGGGCCGATCCTCGCTATAGGCTCACTATGCAAGCCGCTTAGGGCCCCACAAAGCTGCAAAGGGCCCCCCAAATTACTAGAGGCCCCGCCTGGTGAGAAGTCATTTTTGCCCAGCTTCTAAACTCGCTGGCTGAGTCATTTTCGACAGCAGAACACCCCCTCCCCCGGCTTCTCAACTTTCTTGTGGAGGAGTCAGTCAGCAAGGCAGAGGATTAGCCACAGGAGCTCCACACGGCGCACGTCTCCTAGAGTAGGAGCGTGTGTGCTTTAGCTCCAGGCAGGCTTAGGAGGCAGACAGGTCAGCGTCCTTCCCAGCTCTGCTCCCAGCCCTGCTAGCTCAGTCCTCTTTTCCAGTTTCCAGCCCTGGAAATCCTGTGTCCCGGATCTCTCCTTTCCTCCAGCACCGCTCCCTGGCTCTCTACAGGTAAGAGCCTTTCACCTAAGCTGCTGACGGCCGTCCTTTTCAGGATAAAGCCGCAGCAGCAAAACGATATCTTCATTTATCCATCTTGGTGTCCCCCTGCTCTCCCACACCTCCATCATCCTCAAGGGCCCCCCTCTCTATCCTCCACACGGAAATTTTCGCAGATTCGGGGCTCTTTTTGAGAGCACCGCGCCAGGCCGCATTGAATCGCGGGGCCGCGGTCTAGGAAAGACCGCGGCTTTACTTGCGGCCTGACGGCGCGCCGCTCCCCATGCCTCTGTGGTCCTCACCCAGCCTCCAAGAAACCCCCCCTTACCCCAGAAGGACTGTTACCCGGCCCTATTGTACACCCTCTCAGCCCCTAGTGTATCTAAAGAAGCACCCTGTCAGCTCTCATCCCACCGCTGGTATAATCAGCCATCCCACCAGACCAGTAACAGGGTCACCCTCCTAGCCCCAGCCCCCCCCCCCTGTCTCTCCAGCATACAGAAGCTTGATCCAGGGGTTACCCGATCGCCTCTTACAGGGGTCAGGAAGGAATTTTTTCCCTGCCGGAGCACATTGGCCGAGCCCCGCCAGGGTTTTTTGCCTTCCTCTGGACCAAGCCAGGAGAGAGGAGTTTAGCCAATTCCTCTCCCCACTGCCCTAAAATCCACCCCCCCCCCCCCCCTGGTATATTGGCGATCATGGCATGTAGGCAATATTCTGCCGAAACCATTTGGAGTTTGAGGCAATGCGCCGCAATACTGCCAGCCATCACCAAAAAGGCCCTAAGAACTGAGCGACTATGGAGAATCAATCATAGATCGACGGTTAGACATTTCAGTCATTTACCCCAGCTCAAGCACATATCATGTGCTCTGATCAATACTAGATCGGCAGTAAAACACTGATTAGAAATCCGCGACTTCATTCAACAAAAGGATCTAGACTGTCTTTTTATTACAGAGAGCTGGCTCACAGCCGACTGTAACACCATTCTAGGAGAACTGGTGCCAGAAAATTACCGGATCATAACGGAAAACAGAATAGGGCAAAGAGGAGGCGGCCTGGCGATGATCCACAAGACTTATCTTACGATCACCAAACCAGTCCGCCAAAACCCTCTTCCATTCATGGAAACCCTTACTCTGCAACTGCAAGCAAGTTCAAAGGAGACCGTCCACATTCTGCTCTGCTATAGGCCGCCCGGCCCAAAATCGCATCTGCTATCATCATGGATGGATTTCTTCTCCACTTATACCCTCAACAGTAAACAACTTTTGCTGTTAGGGGATTTCAATCTCTGGGCCAACTCCTGACAAGACCCCATTGCCGACGCCTGTATTGACCACCTGGAAGGATTAGGATTACAGCAACTAGTATGTGGGCCCACACATGCTTCAGGTCACACACTTGATCTTATTTTCAGACAAGCTCTGGAAATAAAAATTTGGGAAAATGAAAAATTGCCATGGACAGACCACCATGCAATTATATTCAGTATTTCCACCATCCCCCCCACAACAAAAACATCAAATCCAGTGACAACACACTGGACTAGATGTCAGAAGAAGCTCCACTCGGAACTCTTCAAAACGACTTTAAGGAAAAAAATAGAAACAACTCAGCCGCAGCAAACAGCCGTTGAAACATTGGAAGCCATAAACTCGGCCATGCTACAGTCAGCCGACTTGGTAGCGCCAAAACGAATAACCCGCATTTGGAAAAACAACCGCAGCTGGTTTAACAACCAGCTATCGTTACTGAAGCAAGAACGCAGAAGGGCCGAATCTGCCTGGAAAAGATGTTCTTCAGAGCTAAACCTATCCATCTACCACAAGAAAATACCACAAAGGAATTTTCCAAGCCAAGAAAAATTATTTTTCGGAGGCTATCAACGGTGCCCTTAACCGCCCCCGCGAACTCTTCAAGATGGTCACCCAGACCATGAAACCAGGATGCATTGAAGCCCCCAGTTCGGACACACAAGAATTTTGCAATGAACTATCGGATTGCTTCGTTAATAAAATCGAGGCAATCCGTGAAAGCATTCAGCAAAACTATTCTCCCCTCAGCCCCCCCTGTAGCCTCTCACACAGCACCCATAGTAATTCTCCGATATCAGGTAAGTTCACCCTAGAACCCATCTCCATCGAGTCCACTAAGAATGTCATTTGTACTCTGCGCAATGGCACAGCGCCAAATGACATTATCCCCACAAAACTGCTGAAGGAATGCGCCGACATCCTGGCTCCTCCCATCACGCAGCTTATCAACCAGTCTTTCTTGGAGGGCATAGTGCCCTCACAGTTGAAAGAGGGTATAATCCAACCCATCATGAAGAAACCCTCCCTGGACCCCAAGGACCCACTCCACCGCCGTCCCATAACAAGCCTCAACGTATTCTCTAAGATAATGAAAAAAGTAGTGGTACAACAGCTGCAACAGCATCTAGATACCTACAAGCTACTTGACCCATTGCAATCAGGCTTCCGTCCCGGACATGGGACGGAAACAGCATTGCTGAAAGTATGGGACGATGTTCTCAAGGCCGCAGACGAAGGAGAATCTTGTCTCCTGGTTCTGTTGGACCTAAGTGCAGCTTTCGACACTGTAGACCACAATCTGTTACTGACTCGGCTTACTGAAGTAGCCAGGGTCGCAGAAGGCGATTTATCTTGGTTCTCCTCTTTTTTGGAAAACCGATCGCAAACAGTGAAGTTAGGACCTTTTACGTCTGAAAAACGCACAGTAACATGCGGAGTCCCTCAAGGATCGCCTCTGTCACCAGTGCTATTTAAAATCTACCTTCGTCCTCTTTTTGAGATTATTAGCAGCCAAAAACTGCTTTATCATTTTTATGCAGATGACACGCAACTGTATTTCCGCATCTGCAACAGACAGGATCACCACCTCAATCTAGAGACATGTCTCTCTTTGATAGAGGACTGGATGACAAAGAGTTATCTTAAACTCAATGGAGCGAAAACAGAACTTCTTCTGTTTCACGCCAAGCGTAGGAATCAACTTTCAACAGCGTGGACTCCCCCGCCTATTTTGGGCAAGCTCATCACCCCTAGCGCCAAAGTCAAAAGCCTAGGGGTCATTTTTGACTCCTTTATGACAATGGACGCACAAATAGGGTCAGTGGTCAGCGGATCTCACCATCTACTGCGCCTACTACGCAGACTCACTCCGTTCATCCCTAAAGAAGATCTAGCGGTCGTGGTGGGAGCTATTGTAAACTCCAGGCTGGATTATGCAAATGCCCTTTACCTCGGCCTCCCCAAGTACCAAATCGCTCGTCTGCAAGTCGTTCAGAATACGGCCGCCAGACTTGTGACTGGGAAAAAACCCTGGGAATCCATCTCACCTTCACTGAGAGCCCTTCATTGGCTGCCAGTTAAAGACAGAATTGCTTTTAAAGCTCTCTGTCTTACGCATAGATGTGTCCATGGGAATGCCCCCCTTTACTTATGCGAATTAATAAAAGCGCATAATCCAAATCGCGTTTTGCGATCCACGAATCAGAACCTGCTCCAGGTTCCGAAAGCCAACTTCAAGTCCAAAGGAGAAAGAAGATTTGCGATCCAGGGTCCCAGACTATGGAACGCTTTACCAACCAGCATTCGGTTGGAGGAGAACCACCTAGCATTTAGGAAAAAGGTCAAGACTTTTCTCTTTTGATAGCAAAGGAGACAGGAACAACAAGCGCCCAGAGGCGATTCAGTTCGCATGTGCCGCGCTATATAAGTTTTCATTCATTCATTCTTTAATGTGACATGTCACTGTCATCAGCGCCCCCCGCTTCTAATTTTTAATGTGCCATGTCATTTGGCTTAGAGCCCCAGGGAGGTCAGGATTGGCACTGGGTCTTGTAATGACCTGGGGGGAGTGGTGGCGGGGAAACTCATGCTATTTTTTTTAAATGATGTGTATCCATTTTGCAGGGACCAAACATTACATTAAAGTCGCAAGCAGTATTAAATTTCTTTTTTCTTATAGTAATATCATGTTGTGCAGGGACATTTCTAAACACGTGCCACTACAATAGACACCCAGCAGGTACGATATTTAAAGAGATTTTTCTTCTTTTTTTTTTTTTCACTTTAAGCATCATTAAAATCGCTGCTCCAGAAAAAAAAACACAGTTTTTAAAACTTTTTTTTCTATTGATACATGTTCCCTGGGGCAAGACCTGGGTTCTGAAAGACGTTTTCCAACATTAGATTGAATATTGGTCTTTAAAATGATCGTTTTTGAATTTGATCGTTCAAGTCCCATAGACTTCAATGGGGTTCTAAATGTAAACGAACCTGCGGTCTGTCCGAACGTTCTGGTGCGAACCGAACGCGGGGGTTTTCGGCTTATCCCTAGTCATCAGGTTCAGCTGGCATGCAAGTAGACTGGAGACTGGGGCAGGTTGGTTGGTGTGGAGACAGGTTGGGTTACTGGCAGGATCGTTTTGGTTGGAAAAAACGTTTGTTTTTTCTGAGGCTTAGCCACTGAGGCTCTGTAAGTAAGGGGTGCAGTAGACTTAAAAGGAGGATTGGGATATGGCAGAGATGAGGTAATAGTAGCCGGAGGAAGTTTTTGTGGGTTTGTAGGCAGCTGAGAAGAAACAGGTGGGTTGTATGCAGGATAGGTACAGGGAGCAGAGACTGGATATTGGTATCTGGTGGGAAGCAGTGTGTACTGGGCTGCGACTGGGGTTGCCATGGGTGATGGGAGAAAAGACTTTTGAACAGGTAGGTGTCTGATGGTAGAAGTGGTTTGCTGTGGGTTGGCTGGGATTGACTGTAACATATCAGACCATGCAGAGAGTTTTGGTTGTACAATATGTAGTTTTAAATCTCAAAAAGAAAAACAAAAACCATGCTATTGCCTCCCCCCCTAAAACTACAGGCAGCAGCTGGCGTGCGATACACAATGTGAAAATTAAAAGAAAAAAAGCCGCGCCGAATTAGGAGATAAATAAACGTTAAATTAACAGATTCTGAAACTGTAATGACCAAAGTTCATAAATCAATATATGTTCAGTGAGGTGTACATGTAAGAGGTAAATTAGTCCCAGGTAGGAAACTCCTACGGTCCACACCACCAAGTGACGTAAATACAAAAGGTGCACCCTCCACCGGATGAAAAAGCAGCTTACCAGAGGGCAAGCAATACAATCGGTTGACTATAGCCCAGCCACGGCCTTTAGAATCCTTAGGTGTTCCAACTATGACCAGTTAGTTCAGGGACGTGATGACTGTAGGCTCCAATTGGTTCAGTATAAATAAAAGAAGAAAGAGGTGCACATAGCGTGACTCCATAAAACATCCGGTTTAATAAAAAAGTAGGTTGTACTTACAAACGAACGATAAAAACAGCATAGATCAAAACATTGCCGGCCGGCATGTAGGAGCCCTCCTCCTCGGCGTGGTGACGTCACTGCGTAGCCTCCCAAACGCGTTTCGTCAATGACAACGTAAGTACAACCTACTTTTTTATTAAACCGATTGTTTTATGGAGTCACGCTATGTGCGCCTCATTCTTCTTTTATTTATACTGAACCAATTGGAGCCTACAGTCATCACGTCCCTGAAATAACTGGACATAGTTGGAACACCTAAGGATTCTAAAAGCCGTGGCTGGGCTATAGTCAACCGATTGTATTGCTTGCCCTCTGGTAAGCTGCTTTTTCATCCGGTGGAGGGTTCACCTTTTGTATTTACGTCACTTGGTGGTGTGGACCTTTCCTACCTTGGACTAATTTACCTTTTACATGGACACCTCCTTGAACATATATTGATTTATGAACTTTGGTCATTACAGTTTCAGAATCTGTTAATTTAACGTTTATTTATCTCCTAATTTGGCGCGGCTTTTTTCTTTTAATTGTAGTTTTAAATCTCCCTGTCTAACAAAAGACTGAGCAGACTCAATGCACTCAGCAATCACCTGTGGGGGACAGGCTGAGGTGCTCACAAAAATCAGTGGGATCATCTTCAAAAAGCCATACTAGGGATACAACCTGATTCATATTGAAAGGAGGAGTGAAATCATCATGGCCCTCTGGAATATAGGACAGGGCCAGCTCAGTACAAATCTTGATCAAAGGCTGCACCTCCCAAAACAGTATATAACCCTAATCGACCAGGGAGTGAGCCGAACGGATTGCTGCAAACAACTGGTCACTAGACCATTCTTTTAATGCCTGGCAGCAATAATCACCACTTTCAGATGCCAGCAGAGAGAAATAAACAATTTCATCAGCATTCATTTTGTAAATGAGCTAGACCAAAATGGCTCCCCTGTGCAGCCACTTCTGATCAGGGATCGCCCTGGTATTCTGTCATGTACCAAGTGTGACCAGAACTGTGCGGCTAGCAACAGAGAAACACCAAACACGTATATGTGAAAATATAAAGGTTTATTTAGGTTAGTGAAATAATATGAATACAACCACCTCCAATATGACACAGTGCAGAAAACCAACCAGCAGACAGAGACCCACAACCAACAACAGACACACCCTAATGCCCAGGCACACCCAGGGCTGGCGCTCTCTACTGAGAGGAGAGGGCGCCTGGAACTTGCCAATGGACCTCGTCCTCTATCCTGCTGTCTAGCAACAGGAAATGTGTGTGGCGGCGCGGCAGTGGGCAGCAATCAGCAGCACCGAGAGACCGAGACTCGGGCACCGCCTCCTCCTTGACTTCGTCCCCTGACCCCCGCCTCCCCTAGAAGGCAAGCGGCCGCAGCGTACCACATGCTAGCATGAACTGCTCCAAGTTCGCTCTGATATGTGGCCCGGCCCCCCGGAGCTGGAGGACAGACAGACTCGCTGCACTGGGGGCACAGAGCCGTCACCGAGGACGCGCGGGAGCCGCAGGAATTGGACGGACGGATCAAAGCAGGAGAGTGGCATCATGACATGGAAGGTACCATCATACACACCTGCATACGGAGACTGGGACAGAGGTGGGACTGCAGGAACACCACTCCCCCCTCCCTCTCTCCAAGCCCCCTCCCCTCTCTCAGCCAACCTCCCGTCTCTCTAAGCCCCCTGTCTTCTCTTCAAGCCCCCCTCTCTTCTCTCTCAGCCCCCTCCCTTCTCTTCAAGCCCCCCTCCCCCTCTGTCAGCCATCCTCCCTTCTCTCTCATCTCCCTCTCTCTAAGCCCCCTCCCTTCTCTCTAAGCCCCCCTCCCTTCTCTCTCAGCCCCCTCCCTTCTCTCAGCCCCCCTCCCTTCTCTCTCAGCCCCCCTTCCTTCTCTCCAAGCACCCCTCTCTCCAAACCCCCTCTCTTCTCTCTAAGCCCCCCTCGCTTCTCTCTCATCCCTCTCCCCTCTCTCCAAGCCCACCTCACTTCTCCCTCAGCCCCCTCTCTCCAAGCCCCCCTCTCTGCTCTCTTAGACCCCCTCTCTCTAAGCCCCCCTTCCTTCTCTCTCAGCCCTTCCCTCTCTCTTAGCCCCCTCCCTTCTCTCTCAGCTTAGCCCCCTCTCTCTAAGCCCCCCTCCCTGCTCTTTCAGCCCCCTCTCTCTAAGCCCCACTCCCTTCTTTCTCAGCCCCCTCTCTCTAAGTCCCCTTCCTTCTCTCTCAGCCCCTCCCCTCAGTCCTCCCCTCCTTTCAGCCCTCCCCTTTCAATCAGACCCCTTCCTTCTCTCTTAGCCATCCCCTCTCTCTTAGCCATCCCCATACTCTCATCCCTCCCCCTCTCTCTAAGCTCCCCTCCTTCCTCTCTCAACCCCTGTCTCTCAGCCACCCCCCCCCCTTTCAGCCGTCCCTATTCTCTCAGTCCCCCTCTCTCTAAACCCCCCCTCTCTTAGCCCTCTCTCCATTCTTAGCCCTCCCTCTCTCATCCCCCTCTCTCTCAACCCCCTATCTCTCAGCCCCCCTCTCTCAGCCCCTTTCTCTTTCAGCCCCCCCTCCTTTTTAGCCCTCCCACTTCCTCAGCCCTCCCTCCTACACCTCTCTCTCTCAGCCCTCCCTCCTACACCTCTCTCTATCAGCCCTCCCTCCTACACCTCTCTCTCTCTTTCAGCCCTCCCTCCTACATCTCTCTCTCCCAGCCCTCCCTCCTCTCTCTTAGCCCTCCCGCATCTCTCTCTCAGCCCTCCCTCCTACACCTCTCTCTCAGCCCTCCTTCCTAAACCTCTCACTCTCTCTCTCTCAGCCCTCCCTCCAACCAGCAAACTGAACAAAAAAAACTGTGCACGTGTACCAATTTATTTCTAAAAGCATGCATGTGTGTGTATATATATATATATATATATATATATATATATATATTGTGAACTTTGGGGGTTCTTTAGCTCAGCGAGACAAGTGCTAAAACCGTGATAATGAAACGAAAGGGTTTTTATTTGCAAAACCAAACCAAAAACAACGCTTACTTCAGCATGGGGAAAATCATCAACACAAAAGTCCTGTTTATCTTCAGCACAAATGAAAAGTCTGTTTTCCTTTCAGTACAGCAAACAAAAACAAAGTACAGGCACATACAGTTTGGTGAGTGTCCCAGTCCTTCTCAGCAGGCTTACAGCTTCTGCAGACACTTCTGATTCCACACTCCTCCACCCTCTGTCAGCACTTCCTCTCCTTTTAACTGACTTCCTGGATAAGGTTAACTCCTTGTGTACCTAAAGCCAGGGGTCAGAAGGGGAGGCTCTCTTCCCTCCCAATTGTCACTTCAGAGCCTCCGAAATTCCGGACCCTCAAATAACATAAAGAAAAAACAGAGAGGACCGTTAGCTCGTCCTCTCTGGATCTATTTTTACTTTCCGGAACCTCTCACCCCTCTGGGTGACCTCCTGAACCATCGTTTTAAAGGGACCAGATTCCAAAAATTGGCGCTATGTAGCGTCCATCCAGGACCCAACCCTGGCGTCCTGTACATATCCCCCCCCTCTGCCTCAACGCGGAGGTGTTGGAGGCACCACTCGCCATCATACAGTGGACTCGGGAGAGGGCATCGGCATTCTGATGCTGTCTCCCAGGTCTGTGCTCCACCACAAAGTTAAACTCCTGCAGAGACAGAAACCACCTAGTTACCCTGGCATTGGTGTGCTTGTTCTGTCTCATCCACGTAAGAGGAGCATGGTCTGATATGAGGCGAAACTTCCTACCTAGGAGAAAATACCGTAGGGAGTCCAAAGCCCACTTGATGGCAAGACATTCGCGTTCCACCACCGCATAGTTTTTCTCAGCTGGCGTCAGTTTCCTACTAAGAAAAACTATTGGATGCTCCTCTCCGTTGATATCTTGAGACAGAACTGCTCCTAGCCCTTCACTTGAGGCATCTGTCTGCACTATAAAGTCCTTAGAAAAGTCCGGCGCTACAAGCACCGGGTCCTGGCATAGTGCCGTCTTAAGCCTTTGAAATGCCTTTTCAGCCTCGGCATTCCATTTGATCATGATGGACTTTCGGCCTTTGGTGAGGTCAGTCAGCGGTGCCGCAAGGGTGGCAAAGTTGGGGACAAATCTCCTATAGTACCCCACTAGGCCTAAAAACGCTCTGACCTGTTTCTTTGTTAGGGGGCGGGGCCAGCCCTGTATGGCCTCTACTTTGCTCATTTGGGGCTTCACTAACCCTCTGCCTACAATGTATCCTAGATACTTGGCTTCCTCCACCCCAACCGCACACTTCTCCGGATTGATGGTGAACCCTGCCCTTCTCAAGGAGTCTACCACTGCCTGTACTCGGGGAAGGTGGGAATCCCAATCCGTACTGAAAATGACAATGTCATCCAGGTAAACGGAGGCATACCGTTGGTGGGGACGCAAAGTTTTGTCCATGGCCCTTTGGAATGTGGCGGGGGCGGAATGTAAACCAAACGGCATTCTCTTGTACTGGAAATGACCCTCCGGGGTAGAGAAAGCTGTTTTCTCTCTGGCCTCTTTGGTTAGGGGAATCTGCCAGTAACCTTTTGTGAGGTCCAGTGTGGTAATGTACCTGGCAGGACCCAACCTCTCTATCAGCTCATCTACCCGTGGCATTGGGTATGCATCGAACTTGGAGACCTCGTTGAGTTTTCTAAAGTCGTTGCAGAAGCGGAGAGTACCATTGGGTTTGGGCACCAATACGATCGGACTGGACCACTCGCTCTGCGACTCTTCGATGACCCCAAGTTCAAGCATCCTTCTCACCTCTCCAGACACTGCCACCCTGTGAGCTTCTGGGATACGGTAAGGTTTAAGCCGGACTGTCACCTTGGGCTCGGTCACAATGTCATGCTCGATGACACTGGTGAGTCCTGGCAACCCTGAAAACATGTCCCTATTCCTTTGCAGGAACTCCTTTGCTTGCTGGGTTTGGGGCCTAGTTAGGGTAGCCGCAACCTGCACCAGGTCGATCCCTACCTGGTCCCCTGACTGTACCGCCACCACTGCGGACACCGGTTCTCTGTCTTTCCAGAGCTTCAACAAATTTATGTGATAAATTTGGTAGGGTTTTCTTTTCCCTGGTTGGTGTACCTTATAGTTTACCTCACCCACTTTCTCCACTATTTCAAACGGACCTTGCCACTTGGCCAAGAACTTGCTTTCTACCGTGGGTATTAGGACAGCTACCCTGTCACCTACTTGGAACTGTCTCACCTTAGCCGACCGGTTATATACCCTTCTTTGGGCATCCTGAGCCTTCTGCATGTGCTCTCTTACCAGCGGCATCACCTTAGCCACCCTTTCTCGCATTTGAGAGATATGTTCCACCACAGTTTTGTGCGGGGAGGACTCAGTTTCCCATGTTTCCTTTACCAAATCAAGCAACCCCCTGGGCCTCCGTCCGTACACTAGCTCAAATGGTGAGAAACCCGTGGATGCCTGTGGTACCTCCCGGATAGCGAACAATAGGGCAGGGAGCAACATATCCCAATCTTTCCCGTCTTTCTGGACGATTTTTTTTAACATAGACTTCAGAGTTTTGTTAAATCTCTCAACTAGGCCATCGGTCTGCGGGTGATAGACGGACGTCCGCAACTGCTTAATCTGAAACAGCCTGCACAAGTCCGCCATCACCTTTGACATAAAAGGGGTGCCCTGATCCGTTAATATTTCCTTGGGGAACCCAGTTCGTGAGAACATTTGAAATAACTCCCGGGCAATGGCCTTAGAGGACGTTTTTCTCAACGGGACTGCTTCTGGGTATCTAGTGGCGTAGTCCAGGATGACCAATATGTATTGGTGCCCCCTTGCCGATTTTACCAGGGGTCCTACCAGATCCATAGCGATCCGCTCAAACAGGACCTCAATAATTGGCAAGGGTACTAGGGGGTTTCTATAGCGAGGCACCGGGGCAGTTAACTGGCAAACAGGACAAGACTCACAATATCTTTTAACCTCAGCCTTCACCCCTGGCCAGTAAAACCGGTCGGTTATCCTGGCCTCCGTTTTCTCCGCCCCCAGGTGTCCTCCTAGTGCATCGTTGTGGGCTAGATCAAGGAGCATCCGCCTATACGGTTGAGGGACCAGCAACTGTTCTATGGGTTCCCCTCGGCTCTCAACCACACGATAGACTAGGTCCCCCTTCAATGCAAAATGAGGAAACCTCTGATCTGCATCTGGTATCTGTGAAACCCCATCAATGACAGAAACCTGCTCTCGAGCGTTTACCAGGGTAGGGTCCTGTAACTGGGCGGTGCCAAACGCACCCCTGGGTACGTCCAGGTCTGGATGCACTGGCCTCTGGGATGTTTCCCCCTCACCCCCCTCAACCGGGGTAAGCTCCTCGTCATCCTCCCCCAGCATGACTTGTAATGGGGAGACTTCCCCCCCCTCAGAGGTCAACTCGGTTTTCAGACCGGACACAGGACTGTTATTATTAGAACTAGGATTTCCTGCAACGTCATTATCACTACCAAGTCTCTCTACATTAGAGGGGTGTGTTGTGGAGGTTTCAGGCCCGGATCCCCCAGACTCTGTCCCTTCTGAACTTGGTGTCCTTAGTTCACCTGGCAGACCCGTCTGTACCTGGTTCCATAATTCCAAAAATATTGGACAGTCCCGCCCCACTATGATATCATGTATCAAGCTTTTTACTACCCCAACCTCCTGGGTAACCGAGGTTTGACCATAGGACACAGTTAC
Organism: Rana kukunoris; assembly: GCA_029574335.1. Lineage (NCBI taxonomy): Eukaryota > Metazoa > Chordata > Amphibia > Anura > Ranidae > Rana > Rana kukunoris. The sequence continues at coordinate 135,654,704 of CM056050.1, read as the reverse complement.
TGGGACCAAGGGGTACTCCTTGGTGTCCCCATGGATACACACTACCCGTAGGGTCTTAGTTACTGGACCAATCCTTCCAAGTACCCGGGCATGTACCAGCGTGACCATGCTACCAGAGTCCAGTAGAGCCCTGGCCGGAAGGTGGTTTACCCACACTTCACACTCGAACTGTCCGGATGCCAGGTCAAGATGCGTGGCACACACTCTTTGTGCATAGAAGGAGCTTCTTCGGGCAGCCCCGCAATCCATAGGCTCCTCCTGGAGCGGGCACTGTGCCCGGGTATGCCCCCAGGACCGACATCGCCAACACTGAATGTCTCCCATCTTTGGCACAGGAACCGATCTCCGTGGTCCTATGGCAGGCGGTGTTGATCTGCGGATGCCAACATCTGGCAAGGCTTCTCTCCTCGGGGTGGTGGCTGGTCTGGGTGTCCTTGGCATGAGTTCCCGACGCTTGGCAGGCCCAAGCAGGTCCTCCACCACAGTGTACCGTTCGACCAGCTCAACCAGCTGGTCAGCGTTAGTGGGGTTTCCATGGCTTACCCAGCGCTGTAGGTCATCTGGTAGGGACCGTAGGTACCAGTCCATCACTACCCGTTCGACCATTTGTGGGCCTGTCAACTTTTCCGGCTGCAGCCATTTTTTAACTAACTGAATTAGTTCATGCATTTGGGACCTGGGGGGTTGGTCCGACTTGTACCGCCAGCGATGCACCCTCTGAGCCCGGACAGCTGTGGTCACCCCCAGGCGGGCCAGGATCTCAGCTTTTAGATGTTCATAGTCTTTGATGTGCTCAGCTGGGAGGTCAAAATAGGCCTTTTGTGGGTCACCAGTGAGAAAAGGGGAAACAATGCCGGCCCATTGGTCCCGGGGCCATGCTTCTCTCTCTGCTATCCTTTCAAAGGTGGTAAGAAAGGCTTCTACGTCATCGCTGGGTGTTAATTTTTGCAAGAAATGGCTGGCTCTAACAGAAACTGGGTTGCTAACGGCAACGGCCGATTGCTCTTGTCCCTGAGCCAGCCTCTGTACTGCCTCCTGCAAGGCAGTCACCTGTGCTTGAGTGGACTCCTGCTGGGCTGTAAACTGGGCGGCTAGCAGCCGTGTGTTTTCCTGCTGCGCAGCTATAGCCTGTGCCAGGGCCTGCTGCTGCTGAGCCATCGCTTCCTCATGGCGACGGTTGGCGTCTGCTGACGCTTGCTGCTGGGTCACGGTGGCTTGTGCCAAAGCCCTAATGACCTCTTCCATGTCGTTGCGTGCTGTTTGTAATGTCTGGGCTGACTTCACCCAAGACATGCCATAAGTACACTGTCTCTTTAAATGTCAGTTTTTAAACGGTTTTTGCGCCTGCAAATGCACTTTGCCCGCATTCTCCACCAGTTGTGAACTTTGGGGGTTCTTTAGCTCAGCGAGACAAGTGCTAAAACCGTGATAATGAAACGAAAGGGTTTTTATTCGCAAAACCAAACCAAAAACAACGCTTACTTCAGCATGGGGAAAATCATCAACACAAAAGTCCTGTTTATCTTCAGCACAAATGAAAAGTCTGTTTTCCTTTCAGTACAGCAAACAAAAACAAAGTACAGGCACATACAGTTTGGTGAGTGTCCCAGTCCTTCTCAGCAGGCTTACAGCTTCTGCAGACACTTCTGATTCCACACTCCTCCACCCTCTGTCAGCACTTCCTCTCCTTTTAACTGACTTCCTGGATAAGGTTAACTCCTTGTGTACCTAAAGCCAGGGGTCAGAAGGGGAGGCTCTCTTCCCTCCCAATTGTCACTTCAGAGCCTCCGAAATTCCGGACCCTCAAATAACATAAAGAAAAAACAGAGAGGACCGTTAGCTCGTCCTCTCTGGATCTATTTTTACTTTCCGGAAAAACCCCCTCTGGGTGACCTCCTGAACCATCGTTTTAAAGGGACCAGATTCCAAAAATTGGCGCTATGTAGCGTCCATCCAGGACCCAACCCTGGCGTCCTGTACAATATATATATATATATATATACACACACACATGCATGCTTTTAGAAATAAATTGTATATATATATATATATATATATATATATATATATATATATATATACACACATTAGACATGTGCACAGAAAAATGTTTTTTGTTTTTTTTTTTGTTCCGTTTCGTATGGTCCCGTCGGTTCGTTTCCATTCGTTTTCGTAAGAAGCCCGTTTTCCCGTTCGTTCCCGTTCGTTTTTAGTACGACGCGATTTTTTCGTATTCCGATCGTTTCGTATTTCCGTTTTATTTTCGTACATGCGGGATGGTTCGTTATTCTGTTTAATTCATGTTCGTTACTTGTTAGACAATAATTTTCGTGAATTTTCGTCAATGATTTGCATTCTGTGTATCTTGAATGCTTTTTGTTTTATTTTGAGTCGTATGTTCATTGTTCAATGACATCTATAACAAAAGAATTTCATTATTTATATTGTATTGAATTCCTTTTTTTCTGTTCGTATTGTTTATTTTAAAATACTGAATGCAAATCTTTTGTTATAGGTGTCATATCAACATAGGAAAATAACAAAAGAAAACAGATTTAAATGCAAATCTTTTGTTATAGATGTAATTATCGTTTTTTTGAATGGCCAGCGAGTTAGTAAGTGAATCAGCTTCTCTTTTGTGCTGAGAGTACACTAGTACAGTGAGTACTAGTACAGTAAAGCCAAATAAACTTTTCTGTGGATTTTTATCTGAAGGGAGATAACTGATCCTTTTTTCTATTCATATTTTCAGTCACATGTTCAATTGTTCATATGAACATGTGACTGAAAATATGAACAGAAAAAGGATTTTCGTCATTTTGTACTTTCCTAAATATATCGCGGAATTCGCGGCACTTTCAACACGCGGCTCATCCATATTAACTATTGTTAAGCCCCATACACTTGGTCAGACTGTTTTAACAAAAATCATAAAAACGATCGTTTTCCGATCGTTCTCAGAAAATTAGTTCATTTTTAAACTGCATCAGAAAAACATTTTTGGGTTCAAAAGTCTGGCCAACTGATCTCCCTTCAGATGAAAATCCACAGAAAAGTTTATTTGGCTTTACTGTACTAGTACTCACTGTACTAGTGTATTCTCAGCACAAAAGAGAAGCTGCTTCACTAACTCTACACTCACTCACTGGCCATTCAAAAAAACGATAATTACATCTATAACAAAAGATTTACATTTGAATCCGTTTTCTTTTGTTATTTGCGTATGTTGATATGACACCTATAACAAAAGATTTGCATTCAGTATTTTGAATACACAATACGAACAGAAAAAAGGAATTCAAAATAATACATAATGAAATTATTTTGTTATAGATGTCATTGAACAATGAACATACGACTGAAAACGAACACAAAACGGATTCAAGCAAAATACAGAATGCAAATCTTGTTATAGATTTCACTTTTGTTCTTTTGCCGTTTTCGTTTTGTCGTTTATTTCCGTCGGATCGTTCGTTCGTATTTGCGGTTTTTCGTTATGCGCCTCATTCGTAATCCCGCCGTTTTCGTATTTTGGTGCTTTAACGTTTTCGTATGTACACATTATCCCGCGGGTACGAAAATTAACATTTTCGTACGAAAATAACATTTGTACGAACGGGAATGCGCATATCTAACAGACATACATGTGTGTTTTGAGCTTTTGGGTGCACACCCTAATGTAATAGGCTGCACACGCCTATGAACAGACAAATATATACAATAATAGGGAAATGCCAGAATCATAGGCGTGCGCACAGGGTGTGCCAGGTGTGCCCAGGCACACCCTAATCACCCTGTGCAGCATAGATTCCCCTACTGCCCTGGCCCCCCCCACTTCCCCGCCGCACCGCTGCTGGCTTCCCTCCTCCCCCAGCAGCTGATGCTGCGGGATGTTTTAGGATGGAAGCATTATGGGTGGAACTGCATACAGATGTGCGTAGTTCAAAGTTAAACATTGGAGTTTGTTATAGACCACCCAATGTTAATGAGGAGGTGGAGACTCGGCTCTTTGCACAGATGGAATGGGCTGCCAGGGCTGGGACGGTGATAATAATGGGGGATTTTAACTACCCAGAAATTGACTGGAATAATGGAATTTCTGGGACAGTTAAAGGACAAAAATTTAAAAACCTATTGCAGGACAATTTTATGGTCCAGTTTATTGAGGCCCCAACTAGGAATGATGCTCTGTTGGACTTGGTAATCTCAAACCATGCAGAGCTTATTACTAATGTTCAGATAAAGGAACACCTGGGTAGCAGTAATCATAACAAGATTTAATTTAATATTAACTTTGAGCAAGAAATACATACAGGAAAGATAAAAACACTTAATTTCAAGAGAGCACATTTTCAAAGCATGAGGACTGCTCTCCAGGGCTTGGACTGGGAGGGAATATTGGCACAGATGAACACAGAACAGAAATGTGAATTCTTCAAAAAGACTCTTAGGAACTGCAAAGTATATTCCCATGGGCAATAAATTTAAAAGGCTAAGGATAAAACCTATGTGGCTCACGGTCAAAGTTAAAAAAGCTATAAACAATAAGAAAATAGCTTTTAAAAAATATAAAAATGAAGGAACACTAGTGTAAATGGTACAAAGAATATAATAGAATATGTAAAAAGGAAATCAAGGATGCAAAAATTCAAAATGAACGACAGATTGCAAAAGATAGTAGGACAAACCCCAAAAAATTATTTAAATATATTAATAGTAAAAAGGTCAAGTCTGAGCATGTAGGCCCTTTACAAAATAATCTAGAGTGGGTGACTGAGGACATAGAGAAGGCAAATTTATTAAATGCTTTCTTCAGCTCTGTGTATACAATGGAGTATGGGGGAGCTCATGTCCATAATAGGGGTGGGAGTGACACAGCCCCAAATCCACAATGGCTCAAAAGTGATATGGTCCAGAAATATTTAGACAGAATAAAGGTGGATAAAGCACCTGGACCAGATGGCATCCACCCACGGATCCTAAAAGAATTGAGCTCTGAAATTTCAAAGCCACTGTATCTAATATTTAGGGACTCATTAATGACAGGAATAGTACCACTGGATTGGCGTAGAGCCAATGTGGTGCCTATATTTAAAAAGGGAACAAAGTCTTTACCAAGTAACTATAGACCTGTTAGTTTAACTTCTATAGTTGGGAAGATACTGGAACGTTTAATAAAAGACCACATGGATGAGTTCTTGCTGGAAACAAACTATTTAAGCAGCAGACAGCATGGATTCATGAAAGACAGAAGTTGTCAGACAAACCTGATTTCCTTTTATGAAGAGGTAAGTAAAACCCTGGACAGAGGCGTGGCAGTGGACGTGGTATACTTGGATTTTGCAAAAGCGTTCGATACAGTTCCCCACACACGGCTCATGTGTAAGGTAAGGTCTACAGGATTAGATATATCAGTTTGTAAATGGATAGAAAACTGGCTGAAAGACAGGATTCAGAGAGTTGTGGTTAATGATTCTTACTCTGAATGGTCCAAGGTTATCAGTGGTGTACCCCAAGGTTCGGTGTTGGGTCCCTTACTTTTCAATATATTTATAAATGATATTGGGTCTGAGATCAATAGTAACATTTCTGTTTTTGCAGATGACACCAAGCTATGCAGTGGAATAACGTCCTTGCAGGATGTCTCCAATTTACAAGCCGACCTCAATGCTCTGTCTAATTGGGCGACTATGTGGCAGATGAGGTTTAATGTTGATAAATGTAAAGTTATGCACTTGGGGGCTAAGAATATGCATGCATCATACATGCTAGGGGGAGTTCAACTGGGGGGATCTGTAGTGGAGAAGGATCTGGGGGTTTTAGTTGATCATAAGCTCAATAATGGCATGCAATGCCAAGCTGCGGTTTCCAAAGCAAGCAAATTCCTTTCTTGTATTAAGAGAGGTATGGACTCCAGAGAGAGAGAGATATCATTTTGCCCCTGTACAAATCATTAGTAAGACCTCATCCGGAATATGCAGTCCAGTTTTGGGCACCAGTTCTCAAAAAGGATATCGGAGAACTGGAGAAAGTGCAGAGAAGGGCAACTAAACTGATAAGAGGCATGGAGGAGCTCAGCTATGAGGAAAGATTAGAAAAACTGAATTTATTCACTCTTGAGAAGAGGAGTATAAGGGGGGATATGATCAACATGTACAAATATATAAGAGGTCCATATAGTGAACTTGGTGTTGACTTATTCACTTTAAGGTCAACGCTGAGGACAAGGGGGCACTCTTTACATCTGGAGGAAAAGAGATTTTACCTCCAAATACGGAAAGGTTTCTTCACAGTAAGAGCTGTGAAAATGTGGAACAGACTCCCTCCAGAGGTGGTTCTGGCCAGCTCAGTATATTGCTTTAAGAAGGGCCTGGATTCTTTCCTAAATACACATAATATAACTGAGTACTAAGTTCTGTAGGTAAAGTTGATCCAGGGTAAATCCGATTGCCTCTCGGGGGATCAGGAAGGAATTTTTTCCCCTCCGGTAGCAAATTGAATCATGCTCTGCTGTTTTTTTTTGCCTTCCTCTGGATCAACTGTGGGTATGGAGTTGCGTGTATGGGATGTACTGTGTTTTATTTTGTTTGTTTATTTTTTTTTTATGGTTGAACTGGATGGACTTGTGTCTTTTTTCAACCTGACTAACTATGTAACTATGTAACTATGTAACTAAGGATGAATGGGGGAAGGGGCCAGTAAATATGTGATTTACTGACCCCTTCCCTTTCTGAATAAACATAGTGAGTGATCAGTAGTGTGTGTTTGAGCTTTAGGGTGCACACCCTAATGCAATAGGCTGCGCACACCTGTGGCCAGAATCTTAAACAATAGCCAGGCCAAGGTCACACACAGCAGATCGGTAGATAGACAAAGGGGTATTTCAGAAGCATAAATGTTAGCCAGGCCAAGGTCATACACCGGGAGATCAGCAGATGGGGTAAGGAACACAGGACGGGGAGAGGATGGATGGATGGGACAGGGAGACAGGAACAGGAACTCAGGTAACAGGTAGTGATGAGCGGAATACGCCATATTCGATTTTGCGATATTTTACGAATAATTCGTTAATAATTTGTTAATATCGAATATTCGTGATATTTCATCAAAAAAAAAAATTTGCGAAATTTTGCAAAATGCGAATGCGAAATTTCGCTAATGCAAATGCGAAATTTCGCTAATGCGAATGCGAAATTGATTGCGAAATTCTCGTCAACACGCGAAAACGGAGATCATTTCCTGGATTACTAAACTAATATGCACTAAACACTAACTCTACTTACACAAACTTATATGACTAAACTAAAGCTAATTTTTTTTTTTTTATACACAAAACACAGAAGGGCAGAGAAAGTATTCGCAAAATATTCGTTAATATCGAATATTCGTGATATTTTATCAAAAAATTTTTTTTGCGAAATTTCACTAAAGCGAATGCGAAATTGATTGCGAAATTCTCGTCAACACGCGAAAACTGAGATAATTTCCTGGATTACTAAACTAATATGCACTAAACACACTAACTCTACTTACACAAACTTATTTGACTAAACTAAAGCTAATTTTTTATTTATTTTTTCTTATACACAAAACACAGAAGGTCGGAGAAAGTATTCGCGAATATTCGTAATACGAATATTCGCATTGCGAATATTCGGCAACATAAAAGGATCGCCTCAGCTACTCGGCCCAGGGTCTCTAATCATACCAGCAATGCTTTTAGACGTCGATGGAGATCACTAGGATGTTATCTGTTTTAAAAATAAATTTGAAAAAATACAAATATTCGCAATAGCGAATATTCACCGCAATATTCGAGTTATTCGTGAATACTCGAATATGCAATATTCGTAACGAATATTCGCAATGCGAATATTCGTGAGCAACACTAGTAACAGGTAGCAGGTTTCCAGGAACAGGTTCAGATAATCAGGTAACGATCAGGGCACAAGGACAATACCAGGGCAGTGTGAGAGTGCACTTGCCGGGTATTTATACACATCTCCTGCAATCAGTCTCAGGTGATGCCTCAATTTAAGGAGATGTCGGCCCCACACTGCCAGGAACCCCCTGCTGGTGGACACCAGTACTGCGGCCCAAAGATTACATAATACCACCACCAGGGGAGAGCTCCCCCGGCAATTCTCAGACTGCCATGAGACACCTGGTGATGGACCACAGTACTGCACGCCAAATATCAGGCAGTGTCACCAGCGGAGGGAACCTTTCCTGACAGAGCCCTTATGCCTCTCCAATAGTGGTGGTACGGAAGAAAAACGGTTCATTGAGGCTGTGCATCGACTACAGAACCCTCAACAAGAGAACCATACCTGATCAGCACACCACTCCTCGGATAGACGCTTTACAGAGACTGTCAGGAGCCAAATGGTTCAGTGTAGTGGTCCTAAAGAGTGGTTATTACCAGATCCCCATGCACCCGGAAGAAAGGGAAAAGACAGCCTTCATCACCCCAGTGGGTTTCTTTGAGTATAACCGCATGCCACAGGGATTGACAGGGGCTCCAGTCACTTTGCAAAGGCTGATGGAAAAGACGGTAGGAGATATGAACTTGATTAAAGTGTTGGTATATCTGGGTGACATCATTGTGTTTGGAAGGACTCTGGAAGAGCATGAAGAGAGACTGGAAAGGGTACTGGAAAGACTCCATGATGAAGTTCTAAAGCTTTCCAGAGAAAAGTGTCAATTCTACCAACCATCGGTTCACTACCTTGGCTACATTGTTTCTGCAGAAGGGATATCAACAGACCCAGAGAAGTTGGAAGCGGTGGCCTCTTGGCCCAGGCTAACTAATGTAACGGAATTACGATCATTCCTGGGATTCTGCTCCTATTACAGGAGGTTTGTAGAGGGGTTTGCGAAGATTGCACGACCTTTGAACGAACTGCTGAGGACTGAAGAGAAAGATGATGCTTCTAAATCAGAGAAACCAGTAAAGATCAATTTGGGCCCCCGGAAGTCCAAAGAGTCCATTCGAGACCAGTGGAACCCTAAATGTGAAGAGGCGTTCATTCAGCTCAAGAAGAACTTAACTACTGCTCCTGTTTTGCCCTACGCGGATACCTCCAAGCCCTATAAACTGCACGTGGATGCCAGTAGAGAGGGACTAGGAGGGGTGCTGTACCAAGAACACAGTGGTTATCTACGTCCTGTAGCCTAAGTGAGCAGAAGTCTAACTCCATCTGAACAAAACTACCCCACCCACAAACTTGAATTTTTGGCGCTAAAATGGGCTGTAGTGGATAAGCTTAACCACTTAACCCCCGGACCATATTGCTGCCCAATGACCAGAGCACTTTTTGTGATTAATATTTTTTTTTTTACTAGTAATGGCGGCGATCAGCGTTTTTTTCAGTACTGTGACATTATGGCGGACACTTCAGACACTTTTGACACATTTTTGGGACCATTGGCATTTTTATAGCGATCAGTGCTATAAAAATGCATTGGCTTACTATAAAAATGCCATTGGCAATGAAGGGGTTAACACTAGTGGGCGGGGAAGGGGTTAAGTGTGTTCCTGGGTGTGTTCCAACTGTAGGGGGAGTGGCCTCACTAGGGGAAATCATTGATCTTCCGTTCATACATTGTATGAACAGAAGGTCAGCGTTTCCCCCGCTGACAGGACCAGGAGCTGTGTGTTTACACACATAGCTCCCGGTCCTCGCTCTGTACCGAGTGATCCTGTGTGCCCGGCGGCGATCGTACCCGCCAGGCACGAGCGCGGGACTCGGGGGCGAGTGGCGGCACGTGCGCGCCCCCTAGTGGCCGCAATTTAGCTGACGTATAGCTACAGGCTCTCGCCCAGGAGAGCCGACCTGCCGCCGTAGAATGACGGCGGCTGGTCAGCAACCAGTTAAAGACTATTTATACGGAGCCAAGTTTGTAGTGAGAACTGGCAACAACCCACTCACTTATCTATTAACTACAGCCAAATTAGATGCTATAGGACATAGATGGTTGGCTGCCCTCTCAGGATTCCATTTCCGCCTGAAATATCGACCAGGAGTGGGAAACAAAGATGCAGATGCTCTATTAAGGAGGCCTCATGGGGAAATTGTATCTGAGAAAGAATGGACTCAAATAACCTCTGAGGGGGTGCGAGCTCTGTGTCAGGGAGTGGAGTTACAGATGAAGGGAAGACCCAGATTCAAAGAGATAGGAGTTTCGGCGGTTGGAGTGCCCAAGTACTACTGTAACATGACTCAAATGGGAAGCGAGGGCCTACCTAAACTGTCCAAGAAGGACCTGAGGAAGGACAAAGAGGAAGGTCCACTTGGAAAGTTAGTTCTATAGGCTCTGGAAGACCAAGACCCCGGTGTGCTCCTTACTAATTCTTTAAGAAATGCACAGCTAGTACACAAAGAGTGGGACAGGTTGCAGCTACATCAAGGGGTGGTCTACTGAAATGGCCCCTCTGATGGTCCAGAAGAGAAATGGCAGGTGTTCCTGCCCCATAAGCACAGAGAGACTGTTCTAGCTGCACTTCATGACCAGCATGGTCACCTGGACCCTGAAAGTACTTTCCAGTTAGTCAGGGACAGATTCTACTGGCCCGGTATGAGGGCTGAAGTCAAGGGATACTGTCATTCTTGTATCAGGTGTATCCAAAGAAAGACTTTACCCCGTCAAGCTGCCCCAATGGGCCATCTTCAAAGTCAGGGACCCCCTGGAACTGGTGTGCATAGACTTCCTCTGTCTGGAGCCTGATTCGAGTGGAATAGGGAATGTCCTAGTTGTGACCGACCACTTCACTAGGTATGCTCAGGCATATCCAACTAAGGATCAGAAGTCCTCAACGGTAGCAGAAGTGCTAGTGGAGAGATTCTTTGTGCACTATGGATTACCACAACGCATCAACTCTGACCAGGGGAGAGACTTTGAAAGTAAGCTAATAAAGAAGCTGTTGGATTTATTGCGCATAGAGAAAACCAGAACCACCCCTCATCATCCTCAGGGGGATGCTCAACCTGAACGCTTTAACAGAACTCTTTTGAATATGTTGGGAACATTAAGCTCAGAAAAGAAGCAACACTGGAGCAAGCATGTTGCTGCCATTGTACATGCATATAACAGCACTACGAATGATGCAACTGTATACTCACCTTACCACTTGATGTTTGTGCAGGAAGCCCGATTACCAGTTGTCTTAGCTTTCGGTGTATCTCTGGATCATACATCTGCAACTTCCCACAAGGGTTAAGAAAAAGCCTGAAAACAGCCTATGAGAAGGCCCATGCTAACTCTGACAAGCGGGAACAGAGGAATAAGATAAACTTTAATTTTAAAGTCAGGATACAAGACTTACAACCAGGAGACCCAGTGTTATTGAGGAATCTGGGCATCTCACGAAAGCATAAACTAGCTGATCGCTGGAAGGCACAGCCATACATTGTATGCAAACAGTTACCTGGTCTCCCAGTATACCAGATCAGACCAGAAGGGAGTGTGGGCCCTCTAAAGATTTGGCACAGGAATAACCTGTTACCTCTCACTGAAGCTGTTCGAATACCCTCTACATACCCTCTACATCTGCTTCTTCGGAGTTGCCCTGGACCTCCGAACCATCAGGGCCGGTCACCAGATCCCAGTTGACACATCCAGATACAGAGGATGAAGAGTCCACAGATGAATGGATAGGGTCAGAGTGGTTATGGTCTTCTCCAGGGATCAAGTCCTGGGGAAAAAAGTGTGGGAACTCCCACCCAAGATCCACTCCCCCACCAAAAAAAAAAGATACGCTCATATGCATAATTACTAAACCACATTTTTTTTTTCGATCCACTGTACCTTAGTAATCCTTTATGTTACTGGCCGCTTCCTGTATATGGATTCTTTGGGTAGTGTGCGGTTATTCCATCACTTCCTCGATGCCTCAATTTCTCCTGGGAGCCTTTGTCATTGTTCCCAGGAGACATTGCGGAGGTCTGCTGCGAGTTATCGCAGAATTTAGAAAGAAGCAAGTTCTTTCTAAATCCCGCGATAACTCGCGGCAGACCTCAGCAATGTCTTCTGGGAAAAATGACAAAAGCTCTCAGGAGACATTGCGGAATCGAGGAAGTGACAGAATACCCGTATACTACCTGATGAATGCATATACAGGAAGCAGCCAGTAACAAAGGATTACTAAGGTTCGCCTGCCCCTGACAGTGACTCGAGCTGGGCATCGCCGCTAAGTGAAGGATTGGCTCGGGCAGCTCGGCTGCTTTCGGCTGCTCTAGTCCTGCAAAGGGAACTGAGTTCCTGCTGTGAAAAAAGTGCAGGAACTCCGTTCCCACGCGTTCCCGCAGGACTTGAGCCCTGGTCTTCTCAACAACCAGTGCCCGGTACTTCGTTCCTGCCCTCATCTGAAGTGACAAATAGTGGGACACTCCGACCGGAGGCTCCTGAGTTTGTACCCCACAAAATACCCACTGAGGAGTTAGAGGAGGATGAGGAATTATCGTCCATAGGAGATTCCATGGAGAACTCAAGCCTACCTGACGGAGAATTGAGTGATTCAAGAGATATGGAGTCTGTTATACCTGATGCAGAAGGCAGTGATATTGAATCTATTCTTCCTGAGCCTATAATTCCTAAAGAACAGAGGGAAAGAAGGCACCCACCCAAGAGACTGACTTATGATCATTTGGGGTAATGCTCTGAAGAGACTATTATTACTTCTAAAAGATCCAGTACCCTACCTAGTTCTTCCACTGTGAATTTGGTGGGGAACAGGCCCTGCTCACCCCCTGCCACATCTGAGCAACACACTTCTGTGTTAGTAGGTAGTGGATAGGCTAGCCTGCCTTCAACAATAATTGGTGGGAGGTTACTCTGTCAGAACTGTGCAATCACCCAGAGGCACTAAGATTTTGTTGAGTATCTTTGGGGACTAAAGACTTTGAGTGGGGGAAGTGTGTAGTGGAGTCATACTGTCATGGACTATTTGGTAATCTTACATACCTAAATCCTCCCAGGGAGTTCCAGTTATGTTGTATATATGAGTTTATTGATTTCTTTCCCAAAGCAATGCATTGTGGGATTAGAGGTAATAGGAGAAAAGGGCTCCATTGACTTAGTAGGAATAGACTATATTACCCACAATGCATTGGCTTCCCAGAGCACCTGACACCTCTGCACAGATTTATGGGAGAAGTTATTTAAAGGTGGGGAAGATCTGGATTCTCTCTCTTGGGATCTGCCTTCGTCCCTCTGCGGAATGAGGGAGAGCACTCCACCCAAGCGATTAGGCCAAAAGCCTGGGCCTGGGACCAGCGGAAGATCAGCTACTCAGAGTAGAGACCAGATTAAGCTTGTCCAGCCCGTGCTTCGAAGAGACCGGAGTCACTCACCAGCTGATGATCGTAACAGTGGAGAGCAAGAAACGTGTTGTATATTGATTTACTCAGGAGATTCAACGTTTGGAAGTTACGTTAGTCAAGCTGACTAAAACTAACTTAAGGATCATTCCACGAGTTTCTGTGTTGATCATAACGTAAGACTTATCCTGGATACCCTTTGGATTACAAACTAGTTAAAGTGCACCAACGAGTTTGCAATAGACTTCACCGTTGAGGAACATTCTGGGTTTATCTAGGCCAGGCCTGGTCAAGGTTATTCACAACTGTACTTAAATGAATTACCCAGAGCTCGTGAGCAAAGACTATTCACAGTTATTTGTAGACCTTATAAAATTAGTATTTTAGTTTGTTCTTATTGACTTTCGCAAGGGCCCTTACAGAGTCAGCTGTGCGTGTATATGTCTTTAATCTGTTGTTGATATTTTATCTTTTTTTATTGCATGCCAAGTAAAGTTATCCCTTGGTTTACTATATGTATTGTGTGAGGTGTGTTTGCTCCTGAGGACTGCATTCATAAAAAGGTAACAATAATATTGCATGTCATTGTATATTTTACATGTGCTATTGTGGTCTCAGATAAACCAGGGACACACAATACATCTGCATTTGCCTGGTGTGCCAAGGGAGGGTTCGAGCCACTTGAAGGGGTGGATAGGTCAGGGAGTAGGCCCAAAACTATCAGCAACTCCTTCGGGGGTATCGCTACGCATACATACACATACATGCATGCACATGCATACATACACATACATAGATATACATGCATACATACACAGACATACACGCACACATACACAGAAAAATATCAGCCTGATCAAACACACTGATGCTCCCCTATCTCCTGGTATGCTGGGACTTGTAGTGCCCCAGCATCTCACAGAATGGGGAGGTGATAGTGCAGGAGGGGAGGAGGAGACTGCCTATATACCGGTGAGCAGGGAATGATTAGGAAGGTGTAGCAGAGATTGGGGGAGACAATGCAGTGCAGTTATCCTCATACAGAAAATAGATCCTCAGAGACAGGAGAAGCCCTGCTAGATGAAACACAACCTCCCCCATTCCCCTGCTCACCAAGGTAAGCCACTGACAAAATTACATTTAGCTCAGCTCACCTTCTTCTAGCAAGCTGCAGCCCCTCCCATGCTGCAGGCTGTACACTCCTCCCTCGCCTGTCCTCCAGCAGTCGACATCTCCTCTTCTAATGTTAAATAAGCTGTGCTGGGGAAGGGGGAAGGTACACTGTGTTCCCATTGGCTAAGGAGGCAATGCAGAGGCGGAGCAGCTTTAGCCTCGGGATTGTTACAGACGATGACAGTAACTGACTTTTCAGCGACGGAGTAAACAATCTGTGATAGCTGTCATTGAACTTACTGAGGTTGGCAACCTTGATGGGGCCCCCTACCTGACCCGGGCCCTCGGGCAGTGCCCTAGTCCCCCAATGGTCAGTCCACTGTGAGTGCAACTGCCGCCTGATTAAGTCTAATGGACAAACGGCACCCGCTGCATAATCCGGGATATACCAGAGAAACAAATAGAAGAAGGGAAACCGCACAGTGCAAGAGCAGCAGTAGCTGAAGTGTTGCTCCTTTTGTAGGGAGTGGGCAAGAGGAGGGGAGTTATTCAGCGCTTGTGTGCTGTAGGTCTCCCTTCTTTTTGTCTCTCCTTGATATGCCGGACTATGCAGCAGGTGCTACCTGTCCATTAGGCTTTATCGGGCAGCAGTGTTGCCCTTCTTGATGCGGCACCGGGGGGCACTTCCACCCTGCCCCACCAGTTTAGGCCCTGAGTGCAATACTTGAAGTTTTTAATACAAATAATATTTTAGCGGTCCACACTATTGTTGTTTATGCTTCCCTTTAGTGGCCTTCATACCTGGGAGATGGATTTTTCACTGGCATAAGTAAGTCTGGAGAGGAGCATCACAGGTTGATATACCAAACATGGATGTTTGGCTTCCTATTTCGATAGAGGATTTCTAGAATCAAGGTGAGGAGATACCGATGGGGGGCAGAGTTAAGGGCACTCCGATTCTGTATCTGTGGTTGTGCACAAAGTCTGGTCGGAAAATATCAGATATGGATTTGGGTATTGCACAAAGATTGCATCGTGTATGGGACTTTCACATAGGATGTTTAAAATTATAAATTGTGTATAAAACCTTTTTTTTATGATTACATATTTTTGGGGTGCACTGATATATGGAAATTGTGTAATATGTACAATATATATGTAGCGCCCCCTTTACTTTCAGTGCGGGCACTAGTCTAAATTTAGCAGGAATGGGAGAGTTACCTTGCTCCCATTCACACAATTGTTCAGATGATGACTGCTGTTATTTCAGAAGTGTCCTCTGGGCCAGTCTGCATTCTAGGGATGTGGTATCATCTCTGATCCGCAGTTGACGGCAGAGGGGGTTCTGACAGAGCAAGCTTCCCCAGCAGCCAATTGGAGGAGTTTTCCCTCGCGGGGCATGCTGGGGAGGAATATATCTGGACAGGTGTCATGTGCTCAAGGCAGTTCCGCGGGGTCCCGGTTACAGGTGCGGCATCCACCTTCAGGGTGCGCGCATCCATGGACCCCGTCAGCGTGGCCCACCTGGCCAAACTCACGGGCTATGCTTGACCTCAACCAGAGGTCAAAGGGGACCCCAGTGCTCTACTTGGTTCCCAGTTCTTTTGAGGAGATCCCAGGCTGGGTGCCGTACGATTGGGGGATCGGCTTGAGGAGGACCAGGAGGCAGGTTGTCCAACAGGGCTTGAACTAACCAATCGGGGATCTGGTGACCGGGATGCTGACAGGTACACTTTGCTGTCTCACGGTGATCCATGCTAAAGAAAATCTACTGGGAGGATTCGCTCAGTTCACCCATCTAACTTACTGAAGCAATTGGCCGGCTGCAAAGGCCCTAGAGCCAGATTTGAGATAGAGAGATCTGTTCCTCCCAGCGATCTGAAGTGACACCTCGGCTGCCAGATTAGTGTGAGGGACCTGTCCGTGGGCACTTTACCCACTCCATTCGAGAGTGGCGACGAGTTCAACTATTGCTATTGTCAAGAGCAAGTCTGCCCTGTTCACATCCAGGTCTGATACCAAAAGGTTCTCTTATCCTTCCTTCATCAGCTTTCCTTTCCTCAAACTGAAGATGATGTTTGCCTTGTTGATTGAAAAATAAAAAGACATTGAAAGAAACTTTATTGACTGTCTGGACATTCGCTCACTTCTCCGCTACTGTTATTTCACTCCTAGACATCACCAGGGTAACTTGGTGTGTCAATCCCAGTATTTAACCAGCGGCTCCTCCGGGGTAGCGCTACATATATATATATATATATATATATATATATATATATATATATATATGATAATAAAATGGTTTGCATAATGGTCCGACTGAAGTGGGGAGGAGACATATAAGCAGAGTTTCCACTTTTGTTTGGAACTGTGTTTTAAGTAGTTCTAAAGGCTGAAGTTTGTTTACCTTCATGCATGAAGGTAAAAAAACTTCTGTTTGCAGCTCCCCCCTTCAGCCCCCCTTATACTTACCCGAGCCCGATCTTGATCCAGCGGTGTGCATGAGAACAGCGGCTCTCCCGCCTCTCTACCTCCTCATTGCCTCATTGGCTTCCGCTACTGTCAATCACAGCTACTGAGGAGGGGGAATGTCTAAGACACAATCTGTGCATCTTGTGGACACACAAAGCTGGGCTCGGGAAGTAAGAGCCAGAAGTATATATAATAGTGAATGTGTAATTGTGACAGACAGATCATTTACAATAACTGTTCTAATATTACTAGTTTAAAAATGTTTCGTGGATTTTTTCCGGGCCAATGAAAATCGACAAAAAATATACAAAACAGCAACACAACAATATTAATGTGAAGGGTAATGAATGTTTCTTTATATGTTTCTTTATATACTGTTGCTGTGCTGGGATAGTTGTGACAGACAGAATTTTACTATAGATATTACAGCAGGGGTGTCCAACCTTGCGCGAGGGACATTTAAGCGACTTGGTAACTGGTCGCGGGCCACAATAAAGGAATAGGGTGGATGGCAGAGCGGACACGGACACAGCCCGCTATACTCTATTTTAGCGGAACAGATTGGACACATGTCGGTTTACATCTGCCACTCCTTAGAGGTGACTGGAGGGTCCAATTCGGTCAGACTGACAGTATGAAAGTGGCCCAAGGCTGCTTTCACACTGATGCGCTGTGATTTACCAAAGCAGTGTACCTTTGGCTTTCCTGCACTTTGCAATAGACTTATATTATATTCTGCATGTTTGGTGCATTTTCAGAATGTGTATGGCTCAGTGAAGGTAACCTGCAGGTGCCCTGCTCTGCATCTGCGGATTAGTTTGAAAGCAGCCCAGCAACCACTGCAGAACAGATATATCCATATATACACTGTGATTTTAGTAATAAACTGACCTTTAATAACAGTATTGTATTCCATCCCAGAGCAAGAGGTCGCCGGCCACGTCAGAGGGCTCCGCGGGCCACATCAGAGGGCTCCGCGGGCCACATGTGGCCCCCGGGCCACTGATTGGTCACCCCTGTATTATAGTATTCCTATTTTTTTTTAAGTTTTTTTTATGTGGGGTTTTTTCCTGGCAAAAGAAAACTGCATAATAACAACAACAAAATATTATTAATTATAATTATTATTAATATTATTATTATATGAAGATGTAATTAATGTATATTTAAATGTTGGTGATTGTGTAATGGTGACACAACAAATTTTAGTATTCATAAAAAAACATCAGCTGTTTTTTTTTTTTTTTGCTGGCCAAAGAAAATTTACATAATAGCAATAATAACAACAACAACATAATAAGAATGGTAGTAGTAGTATTCCTAAAAGTGTGTTGAAGTTTTTGCCAGGTCAAAGAACAAATAAATAATAATAATAATAATAATAGTAATAACAAAAATAACAAGAAGTTTAATTAATATTTAATAGTTTATATCCTTGTCATGGTGTAATTGTGACACAGAAAATATAACAATAATAACTGTTGCACAATGTTAGTGGGTTTTCCTCAACCAGAGAAAATGACATGTAAGTAAAGATGAATGTAAGTTGTATCATGTATGCAGTCTTAATGTTCCTGTGCCTTGCCTTTTCTGTGCTTCTCCCATTGGAATGTGGCTCAATGAATGTGCTTCCTCCTCCCCCTCACTTTAGTGCATTCCAATCCGCATCCCACATATTATCCACTCCACATTTTCTTTCCAGCCCAAGTAACCACAGACAGCATGCTGAGAACTGAGAATCCTCTGGGTCTCCCCATCCCAACCACACACAGTGCCTAGCCTGACTGCTCAGTCTTTAACGTATTCCCAAAAATCAGAGCAAAAGACTCCAAAAGCAGGGGGAAATGCTACAACTTTTTACTGTTCAGAGACAACTGTAGCTTGGAAGTACAGGAAAAGTTACAGTTTTAATTCCTGAGCCCAAGAAGGAGGCAGAATTCAGAGATCAGTTCACTCCTCTCCTGCTTCAGGGTGGTCCTCCTGTGAGAATGAAATATTTATAACTGCAACCAGAGGACAAAACAAGCGCAAACTTTGCTGAAAACTCTCTGCATTTTAAAGGGTTAACACCGAGACGACGCAAAAGTAAAACTTTTTTTTACGTTTCTTTTTTTTCTGATAGTTTTTTACATTTTATTTACATACTTTTGCTGGATGTTTCATTCATTTAAACTTGGACACAAAGTGGATTTTTAAGGATCATTGGACCTCATATGAATTGGAGGACAAGCAAAGTGACACTAGAGTGAAAAGTTGGAAGCCACTCTACTTCTCCAAGGTAAGATAACTTGGCAATACTTGTGTAGGACAGAGAAGAAGGGCTTCATCCTCACATGGGCTGTGTTGTTGTTTTGCAAGCTGATAAGATAGGACTTTTTTGAGTCAATGGGGTACTTTTTTTTTTTTTGTTAAGATGTTTAAACTGTTCTGTGCTGTGAACAGTGAGGTCCTACATGTTCAAATATGAAGTCATACCGCTTGTCAGGAAGACAAACACATTTGCACGTGGGTGTACACTTTATCTTGGTGAAGTCAAGTTGTTTGCACAGTCTTAAATGTGCTTAGCATTAATATAGTCTGCTAGTGTGCCACCAGCATAGCTAGAAAAAGAGGTTCTAAAGATAAAGGTAGTGATTGCATATTGTACCAGGATATGTTAAAACATAATCAGCGCGGTGAAGAAGTTAAGCTGACCATATCCTTTGCACATCTTTAGATGATTACAAGAGATCTGAGGATGCTACGTCATAATGGAAAGGCAGTGGGGCCTATTTACAAAAGCTGGGGTAAAGAAAACCACAGCAAAAGAAGAGCAGTTGACCACAGTAACCAATGAAGATTCATCTTTTTTTCTTTGGGTAGATCATTAAGAAAATCTGATTGGTTGCTCGTGGTGACAACACCACTTTCGCTAGCACTTTCTTTTTTCTTCTTTTTTTTTTATATAAATCTGTCTTACTGTGTTTTGCTTAATCACAAGCAATTATTTTATTGCCTCATATTTTTCACATTAACTTAATGCTGGTGTGACAGATTTGTTTCAGCAGGCTATGTAATTTAACAATGGATTAAAGCCATTTTATTTTTATCACTTTTGCGCTTTTGTTATCATTTGTTTGTTAACTCATGTTGGATTTCTTGCAAATGTCAGTTTGTTCACCCATCAATTCTGCCTTTGTAATATGTAGGTGCCTTCATTTAATTATTTATTTAAATATATATTTATTCTTATTGTTGTTTTTACACAAATTTCACTTGTTTTATAAGGGATTCAAATGAAAAAAATGTGTAGATCAAGAGTGAAATTTGTGTGACTTTAGCGAAAACATTTATAAATGTACCATACCCGTACCATATGATTACTTATACACAGTATGGTTTATCTTATATACTTGTTTTGTATAATGTCCAATATGTGTCAAAAATACATTTTGTGCCAGACTAGCAAACCTGTATTCTTCTGATGGAAGAGTTAAAGAAATAAAGGTTTTACTTTAGCTTGATTGAGGGTTTGAATAAAACACAGATTAACTGCACTTAAGAAAAATGTATAGGTGCACCTTAAGAAACCACCCTCTTTGTTTCTAACATTTATTAAACTCATCCCAGTAGTATAAACCGTTACACAGACCAACAGCTACAACAATCTTACAGTGACAGTATGCCTTCTAAGTTTTGGCAAGTACGTTTCAGATAGTCAGTCTCGTCTCAGTGATAGTAAAACTTCACCTGTTGTCTTTCAGGGGGGTCTGCTATGTATTATTACAGGCCTAATGATACAATCTCATGGCCTGCTTAGCAAAGCTGTCAGAACATATAGTGCATATGGTCAATAATCTACAGTCTTCAATAGTACTTGAAGCCCATCAAGAATTCTTTCACTTTTACAATTTGAAGGCTAGGATATTACAGTCAGTGGAAAGTGCTTGTGAAGGATACATACTGTCCACGTGTCAGATAAAACACAGGTTTTATTCTAAATCCAGGGTGTTGAGATTTTTTTTGTATTCACTAAAAAATTTAGTTTCACGGATTAGCTTTGGAACTGTGACTTGCTGTTATTGCTAGTTGGAATTCAGTTATAATGTTGGTTTGGTTCCTTGTTATATAATGCTGCAAAATTCTTACTGAGGTTAAGGGAATGAGCAGTGTGAAAGGTTCAGTAACTGGTAAACAAGAGATGTTTAATATGCTTTCTCTTCTAAGTGCGTCACTATTATGCGAGATGTTGGAGGAGGATAAGGACCACTTGGCCAGCCTCTTTATCAGACTATCATTCAGATTTATAGTGATACTACAGCCTTCTAGGCTCTCCACTCCTCTGTTTTTCAGTGGTTTTTGCTGACTTACAAAGCCCCTTTTTAAAACAGACCCAAGGTGCCATATTGAATAGACAGTGAAGCAAAGGAGTGAAAAGAATGCACTTTTATAAAACAAATAGAAATCACACGTTCTGCATTAAATAAGTGTCTCTGTGGTGGCTCTCGTAACAAGCTACTCACGCCTTACTAAAGACTGAAGTTGTTCAAGAGGTCTGACCTATGACAGTTTCATAAAATGAGCATGTAATGCTGATTACACCAATGTTCAACCAATTAGAACAAAAAACAAGACAAAAAAGTTGGTTTTCCTAAATATTTTATTACGGTTTTTCTTCTACTACCAGTTGGTAGCATGATTCTGCAATAGGTAGGACATGTGCTAGTATTTGCAGTTATTGTAATGAGGTATCCCCAACTTATTAGCAGTCAATTATGGGAAAGCAAATTCTGCATTTGTAGGGTATTGCCTACTTATTATATAAGTACAAAAAAAAAAAAAGCTGACGTCTAAGTGTTTTTTTATTTTTTTATTTTACCTAAATCACATTGCTAATGGAAACAAAAGATAATGTGGATATTTTGATATACCCATATTTTTTTTTTTTATTATTGCACAGGCAAGTTTTACAGCAAACATAGAATCCTTCTCATCAGTCCCTCCCCCAGAAGGAGCTTACATTTTAATGACCCTACTAAAGTTATACACCAACTTACACTAAGGCTAGGTAACCCACCAGTCTGTTTTTTAGAATGGGGCATGACTTCAGAGTACTGGAAGAAATCAACAGGGGGTGAACATTTACAATTTATGCAAATTGCCTGGAGTAAATTGAACCCAAGATCCCAGTGCCAAAAAAGACATGATTTTAATCAGCTAGCCAGTAAGGCAAATATACGTGCTTTCCCAGTGTCGTAAGATAACCCAGTCTTCACCCTTTAATTCAGATTTTTTTTTCTACTTTCTCTAGTCTTACGACTTCCTTTTATAGAGTTATTTGCTTTGATAAGCACACTACCCCCACTGCAGTGCTGTTTCCTTGTGTTTACAGTATGGAAATGGGAATAAACAAAGCAGGCACTGGATAAATAGACCAACTGCATTAGTAAAATAAAGTATGAAGTCAACTGACATTTATTAACTGTTAGGTTGTAACAGTTACATGTTGCACTAATATTATAGATATGTTGAAGCAACTTGCTAGTCACTGACTTATAATACTTGCAGTGGATTCTTGTTGTGTCATGCATTGTCATTGTAGTCTACTGTCTATCAGCATACAATAAAAGGTTAACCTTGTCAACAAGAGGAAAATAGATTGATAAGTCAATAAACATTATAGCAAAATCACAAGGCCTTTATTAGCAATATATTATTATTTCATTTATCCCTATATTTCCATGTCTGCCCTTTAACTACATTGAAAGCGACATAAAGTAGAAGCATATTGTACATTGTATGGATGTTCTATGATCATATTAGGACTCAAGTCCTAAGCCAAGGGTTTTAGATGTGGCCGCAGATATCCAAGGTGACCCATGTGCAGTTATTGTATGCTACAACATACTAGTTTTCCAATCGGTACTAAGTGTATGACCTCAAAACTCATCTATTATTGAAAATGACTGGGGAAAGGGCAAAAGGAAGTCTGTTTTTTAAAAGATATGTTTTGAAGTCTTGAACATACTGCAAACTTGACATAGTTCATATCCAATTAGCTATTATAAAGGAAATGTGTTTGTCATTTTCAATGTGCCTTTAATTTAAAGTAGCATGACCCAACATTTGATGGCCTATCTTATAATTATCAGTCAGTAAAAGGTGAACTGCCAAAAGGGAAAAGGGAGATAAACTGGTAAAATAAAATAAAAATACATGCTTAGGTTGCTTTCAGGAAAGTTTCCTTTCCTCTTACCTTTTGCACTAGGGTGGTGCACGTATTATCAGTTTTGTATAAAATGGTAGGAAGTCCTTACAACTTGGTAAAGTTATCTGTGAAGTTAGTTTCCCACTATTATTTTAACAATAGATGATACACAAGGAAAATGTGGGGAAAATAGCTGTCTTACAGACTGGTTGACAGAAAACAGTATTTTCAATGAAACAGCAACCCTGCTAAATAGCAGGACATAGATGATTCAATTTTATTTCCTTCCACCAAAGGAAGGACTTGCTTCCCACACCATTACAGTCTTGATGGGGGAATCCCTCCCACAATGCTATTGTGTTCTGCCAGCAGAAGCCTTCATTGCTGGCAGAGCTTAATGATTACTGCTAGCAGCTATAGCTACCAGCATTAATTGCATGTAAAAAATCGAACAGGCTGGTTGTACCCAAGTTGATCGATGGATTGACTTGGGTACAACCACCCTGCCCATAGATGTATGGAAGTCACTGCTGAACTGGCCAAAAATCAATTAATCTATGGCTGTCTTAAGTCTCTTGATCTTGGGCAATGCTTCTCTCAGATTTTGATTTACTTCTTCTCCATTGATTTTAAAGGCTAGTTAAATACAAGGTTCAATAATCAGAAGTCATATCCGTGCTACCCTATCAGACTGAAAATAAAAGATTAAATACTTGTTTAAGGACTAGTGGGTGAACATGCAAATGTCATTGTGGCCAACTGTGTATACACAATTGGTTTACATGGATAACCAAATATGGTGAGTCAAATATTCAGCTTGCATACAGCTGTTTTGAGTTATAAAGACTCATCAGTACATGAAATGCAACAATAGCTTCTTTGGTGTGGGGCTTCCAGACACTACACCCACTCAAAAGTCGTTAAAGGGAACCTACCACCAAAGAAGATATCCGTGTAAAATAGCGTGATTGAATCCATCATTCCCGGATGCTCTATACTAAATTCAGTTAAGTCACTGCCCTTACACTATATTCTGAAGGAATAGTGGCCTACCTCATACTCTTATATTTTGCCTCGAACAGGATTTTTTTTGCAAGGGATCTGCAATAATTAATATTTTTTTATACTTGCTTGTGAATGTGATCAAATCATTGAGTGCTCGAAATGTCTTGCTAGAATGTAGAGTTGGTAATAATGCAAACATATATATAGCTATCTATAGATATAAATATCTCTCTCTCTCTCTCTCTCTCTCTCTCTCTCTCTATATCTATATATATATATATATATATATATATATAGAGAGAGAGAGAGAGAGAGAGAGAGATAAAGAGAGAGAGAGATAGAAAAAGAGAGAGATATAGGTGCGTGTTATACACCTGTGTGTGTTATACGCCGATAAATACGATAAGTGGTAGTTGTATGTCAACTAGATCTGCCCAATGATCCAAAGTATAGAAAATGTATCAATCCAATATGCAAGTTGTTGATGCGTATCTGCTTGCATGTTAGATCAACACAACTGCAACTTCTGGATAATATATACAGTGTATATTAATATACACTGTATATATATATATATTAATATATTAATATTGTAAGTTCGTTGCACATAATGTAATAGGTTAGGCCGGTAAGGCTGCTCCTTACCTATTTTCCCTATGTTGATTTTTTCAGTATTTGTCATCTGAATAGTAACGTGTCCGATTAGATCGCCTAAAAATTGCAGTCATTTATCCTTAGAAAACTTTCAGATGTAGACAGCACACATCGCAAGTATAAATCCACATGTATTTATACTGAAACATAGAGAGTTTTTTTATCCATTGAAAACATGGTAATAAAGCAAATATTAGCAGGTTCCTTGACAATGCTGTTTGTTCTGTCAACATTTATGTGGAGTGTGTTTGTAAGACACTTATAGTATGCTGTATGTAAATACTTGAACAGGAAACAGTAGATAAAAGCATTGATCTAAACCACATAGCTGACACTTCATCTAATACTGATCACCAATCATTCCTCCTTCTGTTTGCTGATGACATAGACATAGATGACATTTTCATTGGAGAGCCCCTGCAAGGACAACAATTTAGTTTGAGACTGTAGCTTTAAGAAATATGTACAATATACCGTATGAGACATAAAGCACCAAACAGCTCACAGTCCATCAGTAAAATGTTTTATTTTAATTATTTCCATTCAAAACTAACTGTACACATGAAGCCTCAAAACAAGAGTCATAAGTATCTACCTACTCACCCAGTATTACACAATTATGCATGCATGCATTATTTTTTTACTATTTTTGCCATTATTACTTATTTCGAGACTAAATTGGACTTACCTGCAGACAGGTAAATAGCTGCACCTTGCATGCAGCTACTACAGCCAATCAGAATCATGCTTCCTTAACTCACTTGTGATAAACAGAAAAATACAATTTGGCGATTGGTTACACGTTAGAGCAACACATCTGTATGCTCCTATATTTTATGATTGTCACAGTTGCTGGACATTTATCATCTGCGTGTTTTGTTCAGCTTTAAATAATCCTGTTTTTGCCAACAGCACAGGGTTAAAGCCGAATCTTTCTTTTTTAACATTGCAGGAAATATGCCTAAATTCCAAGCATAAACAAACACAAAATGCGTCATGCTGAGTGCACGCGGCTGGCTTGGAATTCATTCTAGAAGGAAAATGGCAGCAGCTTTAAAGGAATAGGCTTGGTGGCCTTGTGGTTAGACCATTCACTTGTGAAGTGGTAGATTCTGAGCTCTGTTACACCACAACCAATGCCATTTCATTTTTGTAAACCCTGTCTGGACTTAAAAGTGTACCCATAGCATTTGTTGGAGAACACCACCTCTCAGTGATATAGTAACCATACATGTAAGTTAACAGTTTAAGAGATGTGCCAGAGACTACACAGGGAGAACTTGCAGAGCATTTACTTTAAATGATCTATATCATTATTATGGAAATAGGGAAACATGGAACATATCAATGACTTTTCGACTGCACAGATTGAAACAAGATGAGTGAGTACATAAATACAAAGTATACATAAGTGAAAGTAGCATTTGTTTTAGTCTTATGCTTGTTTGCTTACATAAAAATGCCGCTTGTTAATGTAATTTTTAAACAATAAGAAATTTAAGTGTATCCAAGGCCAAAACCTTTTGTAAGGTTTAAAAAGAAAGTGGGAAAGAGGTAAAGCCCCTGATAGATTTTCTCTATTTTCGTCTTAATGTCTATTTTCTGTGAAAGTGATATAATTATACAATTGCCACCAAAACAGAAACAAAGGATAAATGATCCAATGGGGACACCTGTCACAAAAGGAATTTTCATACTACGTTAGACTTCTGTTCACTTCCTATTGAATCGCTGGAACAAGACATAAGAGGAAATCTCCCAATTAAGACAAAGACAACAAAAAGAAAAAATATCTCATGGGATTTAACCTGTTCTATTCAAAACAAGAAAAACATTTTTTTTTTTGACTTTGGATATACTTTACAACACATGGATTTTGAACATTAGGGGCATCTTCTAAAAAGTACAGCAACATTCTTAAAGGGGTTGTAAAGGTAAAAAAAAATAGTTTCCTAAATAGCTTCCTTTACTTTAGTGCAGTCCTCCTTCAGGAGAGTCAGGACGCCCACTAACACACAGCTCCTTTCTCTAACTGCAACGTAGAGAGAGCGACACTCCACACCAGGGAGAAGGCCTTGCATTACTGTGTGGAGTTACAGACAGAAGAACAGGAAGTGAGGATTTCTCAGAAGAAATAAGGACATTTAAAAGCAAAATCGAAGGATGAGGTAAGTGAAGAAGGACTGCACTTCACAGCTGGCTCCCTACTGTGCAAGCCCAAAGTGTGCTACGCTCTGTGAATGACCCAGCAGCAATGGGAAGGAGGAGGGGGCCAAACTTCTGGGGGACATCGCCACAGAGCCAAAACATGTACCTGCTCCCCCCACCCAGAAAGGTGTCAAATTTGGCTGTGGAGGGGGGGGAAGCAAACAAGCAGAGTTTCCCCCTTTGGGGAAAGCTCTGCTTTCAATTGTATGTACTATTTTATTTATATGTAGATCAGTAACTCCCTATTAACCCTTAGTTAACAATTATCAGCCATTATTACCTCTTCCTCTCTTGCTACCCTTAGCTATTAGTTTTATCCTAATTTTTTGGTATTTATACAATTAATATTTATTTATTTTTGTTTGCATTTGTTTTGTGTTGCATTAAAAGAAAAAAAAAAAAACTTGTTTTTATTTACAAATAACTTTTGCCATCCTTTGTACCAAAAACATAATTTCAGTGCCATTTTAAATAGACATATTACAGTGTATACTTTTTATTTATATTAAAATAAAAAAAATTAAATTCACAATTAAAATTACATTTTAAAACTAACATTTTTTATTTTTGTCTTTATATTACATTAAAAAAACTTTGGCAAGACAATATTGTCAAAAGAAATGGTACTTTGTCCCAAAAAAACATTTATAACATTGTTAATATAAGTAATGAAAATGTTAGTGCCGACCAAACAGGCTCATAGTATAAATGTAAAAATGTCTTTGGTCCTTAATTTATGTACAGGTACGAGAGCTGAAGTGTTTAAAGGATAAGAACACCTGTTGTACTTTTGTAACATGCTACATGTTACACCCATATTCAGGCTCCTAATAATTTTTTTTTTATAAATGTACATTTTTTACCTGCAAAAAGATGTGCATTTATTTTATTTTAAAGGGTAAACTCATCCTTTAAGGAAAAAGGTTCAGCATATTAAACAGGCTGCTGCCTATGTGGCCTACTCATAAGTATGGTCCTATTGATTTCAAGCCATTCTAAAATAGGGAAACACTTGTTATACTGGTAAAGCTGAACTTTAATCAGATATAAAAGACACAAATGAGGCCCCCCACTACAATCAAATTGAAATTGTAGACTAGTTACCTCTTGGTAATTAAGTCATTGGGCCCCCTCATCGAGGAATATAGGCTAGGTACCTAAACCACTTTTACATTCTCAAAGTTCATGGTTGGGCCTTGAAGATGGTTATACTTCGGGGTCGCGGGAGTGTCTGTCCTAGCACAGTATAAGCCCACTTGGGGTGCTGGGACGGTCTCACCGGGATGCTGGATCTGGTATGATAGAGGTTTGAGAATTAGTTTATGATAAAGGTACCGTGTTAAGATTTTTAGCCTTAGTATTTCTATTTTCTTTTCATATTCTGCTTATAGTAACAGCTTCATTGCCTCGTTAATATTTTGTTTTACATGTTTGTCGTTTTGTAAAAGAGTGAAAACTTAGTAAAGAAAATTTAAAATAAAATAAAAAAGACACAAATGAATGCAGCTCTGTAATCAGTAATACATTATCACATGTATTTTTTAAATGCAGACAGTGTATGTACCTGAGTGTGACCTGGTATCAGTAACTTGCATTCTTACAGTCCCTGTAAAGCAGACAAAGAAGTGAGCAAAAGAATTAGAACAAGGTGCCTGTCCGTTCATGTGCTGACAAGAAGCATGCTTATAGGAATAGAAAGTAGACTAAAAGTAGACTGGGCCGGTTTTCTCAGCAAAAACCAGCAAGAAAATTGCTTCTTGCCGAGATTACTGTTCGTGTGTAAGAGGCATTTAGGTTTCTCATCAGGAAATCTGGCCAGAATCTCGACGAGAAAAAAAAGAGAACCTGCTCTTTTTTCTCGTTGAGTTTCTTGTCGGCTTGTTTCCCGACGAGAAACCAGAGAGTGTGTATACTTACCTGTCGCCGTGGAAACCCGCGCATGCTCGAAATGACTTTGACGCATGCGCGGTAGCCTCCACGGCATACGTAGGGTGAAGCCAGATGGCGGCAACAGCATCGAATGTGACGAGCGCATGCTCGTCATACACGATGATGTCACTGCGTTCTTTCCTTTCAAGAGAACCGCGGTTCTTTTGAAACAATAGTCTGTACACTCGGGCGGCAAGAGTTTCTATACAAGAATCTCATCAGTGAAAACTATGTTTTTTTTCTGACAAGATTCTTGCCCGTGTGTACGAGGCCTGACAGAGAAAATAGCTCATTATTTTGCTTCTTTTTCTTTCAATGTCCAGTCACAGGATGTAGCAGGTTCAATACTACCAGGGCTACGTGGAAGCTGGTTGAATAATGATGACCATCAGACTTAGAATATTGAATGGCAGATAAAAAATACTGCAGGGTAAATCTCTAAACTGAAAAAGAATATTGCAGCAAATGTTTTTTTTTTAAATCTAAGCTATTCATTTATATCTTTTATTTTTGTTCTACTTTAGTAACATTAAACTTATTTGTTCTGTTATCTTCCTAACTTTATTTGATGGTAGACTACTGATAATTGTGAGATAAAAGCTTAAATCCTGATAAACTATTACACTAATTCTATACAAAAGAATTAGTCATTTTAGGATGTAGGGTACTCTAGAACTGACCTAGTAGTCTAGAAACTAAGGCCGCGTACACACGATCAGACCAGTCCGATGAAACTGGTCTTAAGACCAGTTTCATCGGACCAATTCGATGGTGTGTACGGCCCATCGGACCGTTGTCCGTCGGACCAAAGTTTTAAAACTTGCTTTAAAATCTGTCTGACAAACACCTGTCCATCGGACAGATTTTATGGTTAGTACACAAAAGCATCGGACCAAAAACCCGCGCATGCTCAGAATCAAATCGACGCATGCTTGGAAGCATTGAACTTACTTTTTTCAGCACGTTGTTGTTTTCTACGCCACCGTGTTCTGGTCTGATTGGATTTTTGGCCCAATGGTGTGTTCGCACATCAGACCACTTCAGCGTGGTCCGATAAAAACGGTTCGTCGGACCAGTTTCATCGGACCGGTCTGATCGTGTGTACGTGGCCTTAGACATTTGTCAAAATATATTTGATATTGGAGGTTACAGGGTACTTGGCTCCAAAAAGTTCTGCTGTAATACAGAATAAACATTACCTATAACCCATATTCCTTTTATGATTGGTGTCTGTTGTAGGGGTTGATTAACTAAAACTGGAGAGTGCAAAATCTGGTGCAGCTCTTTATAGAAACCAATTAACTTCCTTTTTTCTCAAAGCTTAATTCAACAAGCTAAAGCTGATTGGCTACCATGCACCGCTGTGTCAGATTTTAGTAAATAAGCCTAAAGTGTACTTTGTGTTAAGCATAAAAATTGTTATTATTATTAAATGCTTAATTGTGTGTATCAATACTTGAATGTGTACAGAAATGTAGGATATTGCAATTTTGTACTCTTTAGTCCCCAGAAGAACAATAGAGAATTATAGGTAACTAGTTTGTCAAAATTAAGCTTATCCCCTTTTCTACTTTGTTGCACACTTTCTCCTCAATGAACCCAACCCAACCTAACCCAGGTGCTGCACAATTGACCAGCGAAAGAATGTGGACACAACCATCCCTGAGCTAACAGTATCTCAAAGCTTAATCTAGATAAATATGTCACCCAATTTCGAACTATAGGTTACTTTGAAGTTTATGACAGACCCAGTGATATACAGACATTTAAGTACTATGATATATCCAAACTGGTCTTGCTTGGACCCTATACCTAAAGACAAATGTAATTGGCTATGACATATGTTACATTTATTCTGTACCATTTCTACTCCCCCATCCTCCCTTTCTCATTCTTCATTCTGTACCGTTGACTTTTCACATGAAAAGCCTTCAATAAACTCAGATTAAATAAAAAATAAGCATATCCCCATGGCTTCATTCTGCCATCTGCGATACTGAAGAACGAGAGGGCTGGGCTGGGACAAGGGATGGGCAGGAGGAGCGCTGCCCTGTGTGCAATGGTTTATTGAAGAGATTGGGGCACCCTGACCCTAACCCTAAGGGAAAGGGGGGGCGCAGTCTGGCATCTTTGCCCTGGGTGCTGGATGACCTCCCGACACTGTGGAGGGGATGGATATAGCTGATGGGCATACTTCAACAAAGGGGGGCTGTAGAGAAAAATATCATTTTGATTTATGACTTATATTGAATGTTAGTTTATTTTTGGTTTTCTGCCTAAAAATGGATACCTTTAGATTGTGTTTATCTGTAAAGTGTGTTCATCAGGTCTGTGCCTGAGAATGCTGAAAGTGCTAAGTACATCTAGATGCTTATAAATCACTATAAGAGCCAGTGATAACTGTGCCCTTTTCCAAAAATATAAAAATAAAGCGGTAACATTGCTCACCATGCATTGGTCGCACCAACATATCAACCTGTGGGCCTATTCTGGGTGAATACTGCAGTGGGTTTTTGCTGCCCCTGTAATTTTCTATATATCATTTCACACTTAGAAAGGTAGACCTGCTCTAATGTTTTAAATGGAACCGTGTACTATTAAAGTTTCACTGCTTTTTTGTTAAGAATTTAATTGGTTGCAGAGTTTTTCCCACAAGCTTCAAAGTCTCAGAAAGTGATAGCAAACAGTTTTGTTCTTTAAAAATGCTCCTTCTTACTCAGATGCTCAAACAGGTCACATCATTTGACAGAAAAGGTGGGTGCTGTAAAAGAGTAGGGCACTGAGGACAATGTAATTGATGACTAATTGAGGTAAAACCAAAAAAGTAAAAAAGTAAGCATAGTATCGCAATGGAAAGTCATGTGATATCATCATACAAGTTTGGAACCACAGGTTTCCAGCATCGCCAGATTTAGTTACAGTTTTCTAACCTATATGCATCCACTGAGAAGGACGCATAGAAATTGGAGAAGGTGTGTGTCTGGGGAAGGTGGGAGGGGTGAGGGCGGGGGGGTTTGCAGGGCTTACTTAGTTACTGTCATGCCAACATTAACACAAGCTTCCCATTTATTGACACAAAGTCCTCCCTACTTCTGTTTCAGATCTAATGTTTCCCAAACTTTGGGCATACCCTAAGGTAACTCTATTGGTAAGAGAAACCAATTTCAGTTTCACAATTCACAATCTGAAAACAGACCTGTATGATTCTATAACAGTCTGTCATAAAAAAGACGATAATGATAGTTTAATATAATGCTGAACTCCAACGATATATATATATATATATATATATATATATCACATCATACAGGAAAAACTATAGTTAAAATTTTTAATTTTGATGTCTTTTTTACCACTATTAGTTGTTGGGGGCAATGGACATTTAAAGATCGCTTGTTTAAAGTGGACAATTTATTGTCATAAGTTAAACGAAGGCCAACATTAAAGCAAAGGTTAGGGTGTTTTTATCAGATGTTTATGCTCCTACTGAGAGTCTAGCTTCTGCATTTTGGGCTGTGGGGCTAAATCTGTCAGCTCTAGAAATTCAACAACTAAGCTAAAATATTCAACTTCCAGCTTAATATGTTCAATACCCAATTTACAGATTGGCACTGTTTTACTCAGTATTGATTAAGCTAGGAAGGTAATCTACCTGGCATAGCCTAGAGAATCAGTGAAGTCACCCTATTTAAAGTGATTCTAAAGCTTTTTTTTTTTTTTTTAATAATGGCATGTCATGCTTACCTGTTTTGAGCAATGGTTTTGCACACAGCTTCCCTGATCTTCCTTTTCTGGGGCCGGGGCCACTGTGCCTGTCTACTCCTCTTAGGCAAGTGCCCCATAGGAAGCCCTCTGCATCTCAATCTCTATAGACAAAGACAGCACAGCTCAGCCCAAGCAGTTTACCAATACCCCTCGGGACTTTAAGGCAGCAACCAAACATTAAACATCTTTAAAAGAATATAATTTTATTTGTACATGGTTAAAAGTAATTAAAATGGGATATCCTAAAATATGTGGTTCCAGTATGACATATTCACCATACAATATACATTGGTCCTGATAAAATATTGCTGATCATGGGTACAAAACTAATTCTCATAAAATATCCAGGTGAAAGGTTGATGCTTTTTGATCAAAAGATTCTAGATCAGGGGGCATGGCCAGATATCATAATGCACATAAACAATGAAAGAACATGACCGGAACCATTAAAAGAACAGACACCCCCTCCGGACCACCGAGCACCAAAGCAAAGCAGAATACCAAGCAAGGAACCCTCAACTAGTCATGCAGAACCAAGATGCTAATGGGGGAGGAACAAAAAGGGCCACCATCCCCACGCAACAAATGCAGAAGACAGGCACAATGAGGTCATCAGGTAGTTAAACCTCCATGTGGAAAGTATGTAATCATTTTTGAAATCTCAAATACACTTGTCTGTATGTGCCCAGGAAGTGTGGATCCCATGGAGAGAGGCCTTGCTCCCTGCTCCTTTGTCATATGATTTTTATTGACAGCTGCAGGAGCCAATGGCTTTGCTGCTGACTCTCTGTCCTGTGAGGAGAGAGAGATCAGGGAGAGCCACAGCTTGTGGGCACAGATCTGAATCGAGATCAGATTAAGGTAAGTATAAGGGGGCCTGGGGGGATCCTAATAACAGAAGTTTTTTTACCTTAATGCAGAGAATGCATTAAGGCAAAATAAAACTTAGAGTGATTGTAAAGTCTTGTTTTTTTTTTCTATAAAAATAACAAATATGTTATACTAACCTGCTCTGTGCAGTGAATTTGCACAGAGCAGCTCGGACCTTCCTCTTCTTAGGTCCCTCTTCTGTGCTTCTGGCCCCTCCCTCCTGCTAAGTGCCCCCACAGCAAGCAGCTTGCTATGGGGGCACCTGAGCCGAGTCACAGATTCCTGTGTCCATTCAGACATGGAGCCACAGCCCAGCCCCTCTGTCTCCTGATTGGCTAACTGACTTTGATTGACAGCAGTGGGAGACAATGGAGCCACTGTTGTGTCTCGGCCAATCAGGGGGGAAAATCTCAGATGGCCGAAACACTCATGGACATCGCTGGAAAGAAATGGGGTTCAGGTAAGTATTAGGGGGGCTACTGCCCACAGAAGGTTTTTTATCCTAATGCATAGAATTCATTAAGATAAAAAACCTTCTGACTTTACAACCCCTTTACGCCTTTAGAACCACTTTAACCTCCCAGTGGTATTTCCAGGTATGGCTCTGGCTTATTTTTCATTACCAATAGCGGTAACCCAGAGCCACACTCGGGATTGCATAGCAGTATTCTGGTACAGGTTACTTACCTTGTCCCCGGGATCCTGCGATGTCCTCCCTCTGTATCCTCCGCCGAATCCTCCGCCAATGTATTACTGTTCCAGGCTCCATTCCCTGTGAGCCTCATGACGCATGAGGACAGAGCCCGGCGGGAAATTTAAAAAAGTACAAAACACATAACACACATAATAAACTGTAATCTGTAGATTACATTACTGTATCAAATCATTTCACATTAGTTTTGTCCTTAGTGCTTTGTCCAGTGCCCTGCCTGCACATTTATATTTTATATAGTGTTCTTTCTGTCTGGAAATTTGAGAACATCCATTGCATCAAAAAAGCATCCCTTTACGTAAAAAGTGGTTTTAGACCACCTAGAAAACAGCGATAGTGAATTAAAATCACTTTCTTGATCGTACATCACGGGACACAGAGCGCATAGCCATTACATATGGGTTATATGGAGTACCTTCAGGTGTGGACACTGGTGTAATCAACTTCACAGGAAGTTCCTCCCTATATAACCCCCTCCCACTGAGAGTGCTTTAGTTTTTCCGCCAGTGTCTTAGGTGTTGGTCACGTCTAGCTGTCCCTCGGAGGTCTCGGGACCCAGGATAGCTAGCCGGATCCGTCCGAAGTGCTTCAGAGCCAAGATGTACGGTACCCGGGCCCTGCTGGAGTGGGGTTTTGCCTATAATGCCTCTCCTTGGAGGGCTGGATTCTGGGCTCCAGTGCTTTAGTCTCTTCCAAGAACTAAAAGTTACTGATGCCAGGATGCTATATAGGTCCAGGGGTGTGGGTTCCTTAACACAGGACCCCGGTCCCTGAAGGTCCAAGACAATACCCACGGAGATGGGGGAAGGCTGGGCCTCTTGCATTTTGCAATACCCTGCGGCGTGGAGCAGGTAAGAGGGAACCTGCGGGACTTGGTTCGACAGTAGGTATCCCCCTGGGGGTTCTGGGTTGGCTAATGGTATGCTTGTGCATCAGCCACTATCTCCACTATGTCTGTTGAGGCAGGATGGGATTCTAATGTTTACCCAGATAACATGTAGATATATGTATACTTGTGTAAGTTATATATTTGCTACTCACCCCAGGTCTGCCTGTTAACACTGATACTGCAACCCCACATGTTTTAAAGAGGAAATTGCTGGTTAAAACTCCTGTTTCTTAGGAAGCCCATGGGGACAGCTTCCTCGCTGTGTGTGCACTACAATAAGATTAGTGCTTACCTGGTGTCTGTTGGTGCTGCATAACGCTGGTCCATGTTGTTCCTCTGCTCTGCTTCCTCCATGTGGGTTCGGCGTGGTGCGCGCGATCGTGCGCGCGATCGTGCGCGCGATCATGCGCGCGTGTGTGCGCGCGCATACGCGCGCGCGTGCACGCCGCCTTTTATAGCGTCGGCGTGCGTCGGGGGGGCGGGCCAGCAGCGTCAGGGTCTGTATAAAAAAAAAAAAAAAAAAAAACTTTTCTCTGGCTGGTCTTTCCCTCCTGGAGGCAGAGGAAGAAAGGATACAGAGCGTGCAGCTGGGTCTTTTGGCCACACAGGGACACCTAGTGGCGGTTTAGTGGATCTTCAGGTCTAGGACTTAGGTCCACTATAGACCAGAAAAAAAAAAAAAAAAAAAAAAAAGGGTTTTTTTGCTTAAAGGGACTCAGCCTTAGATCCAGCAGTATCTGAGTCTACCTTGGACTCCGGCTAACGGGCATTGGTGTGTCAATACTCACAGGCTTCCTCGGTATTGCCACCTCCCAGGCGGGTAAAAAAAGATTTTTTTGAAAAAAAAAAAAAAAAAAAGAGAAATATAAAAGAAAAAGAGAGAAATTAGTTCTTTTTCATTTTCTCTCATACCTGCCCTCATATTGGTTATTCCTAGCTACAACAGTCAGGTGTTGGCTATAGGGGTGACCCAAGGTTGTACAATGGCTCCAAAGGGATCTGGACCAGCCAAGGCTGCTAAAGGTACCAAAAAGCAAAAGGGGTCTCCATCGGGGTCAGAGGATTTGGGCCAGGCTTCTACGGCCCCACCCTCGCCAGTCAGGACACCGAGTGGCATAGTACAAGAGCCATTGGGGGTGCTGGGGGCAGAGGCGGCCCCCGATCCACCCATTCCCGTTTACGTGACGGAAGAAATGCTAGCAGCCACCATGTGTGGGCTAGAGAAAAGGTTAACTGCGTTGTTTTCCCGTCCTTGCCCAAGTAGCAAGCGGGCTAGATCCCCTTCACCCAGTGTGGGGTTTTCAGATGCGGAGGTCTCCTCTTCAGAGGAACGGGACCCACAAGGGGATCAGGCAGACCCAAGTCCCGACGGTTCAGACAGGGAAAATTCCACTATAGATGAATATTTTTCGGCCTCTCAAGCGGAGGGCCTGTGGATCCAGTCTTTGACAGATATGGTTCGCACTGCCTTTAAACTTCCAGTGCCAGAACTAGTAGCCCCGGAGGTATCCTCATTGGGTTCTTTAAAGGCCCCATTAACTGGTGCATCCTTTCCAATGCACCCCCTTCTGCGGAACGTGATTTACCAAGATTGGGCTCGACCTGATAGAATCTTTGTCCCTCCTAAAAGATTCTCTATTCTCTACCCTATGGAAGAGGAATATGTAAAGAAATGGGCTCTCCCTACAGTGGACGCAGCCATTTCCTGCGTGAATAAATCCCTGACTTGTCCGGTTGAAAATGTCCATATGTTCAAGGATCCGGTCGACAAGAAATTCGAGACCCTACTGAAAGCAGCTTTTACCTCAGTAGGTGCCATGGTTCAGCCAGCAGTAGCAGCCATTGGTGTTTGTCAGGCCTTGAAGGATCAGGCAAAGCATATATTGAAGGACATGCCGGCTCAGCATACTCATGAATTAGCAGAATTCCCTAGGGCTCTCTGCTTTGCAGTAGATGCTATTAAGGACTCCATCCAACAGGCATCCCGTTTATCTCTACTGATGGTTCACATGCGTCGTCTTTTGTGGCTAAAGAACTGGTCAGCAGAGGCACCCTGCAAAAAGCTTCTAGCAGGGTTTCCCTTTCATGGGGGAAGACTATTCGGGGAAGACCTAGATAAATATATCCACACCATATCAAGTGGAATGGGCCCACGTTTAAACGACAGGCCATTGCAGGCTCGGCCCCTTCGACTTCCCGTCAGTATCGACGGCCTCCCGGGCGTTCAACAGTTAATAGCCGCCCACAGGGACAAGCCGCGGCAAACAAGAGGCCCTGGTCTCGCAAGCCGGCTAAACCAGTCATCAAATCAGATTCATGAAGGGGCGCCCCCACTCTCTTGGGTGGGGGGAAGACTTCAGTTTTTCTCCGAAGTCTGGAAGGCCAGAATTCCCGACTCTTGGGTTCGGTCCGTAGTAGCCTCAGGCTACAAACTAGAGTTTCGAGAAATCCCCCCTCCTCATTTTCAGGGGTCAAGTCTTCCAAGCGACCCGTTAAAGAGGGCCTCTCTCGTAAAGGCGTTGGATCGCCTCTTGCTCCAAGGAGTAATTGTAGAAGTACCAACCCAAGAAAGGGGTCTGGGATTCTACTCCAACCTTTTTGTTATACCAAAACCCAATGGCGACGTCAGGCCTATATTAGACCTCAAACGCCTAAATCGCTTTCTAAGGATTCAGACCTTCCGTATGGACTCCATACGTTCAGTGACAACCAGCCTGCATCAGGGCGACTTCCTAGCATCTATAGACATAAAGGATGCATATCTGCATGTGCCAATTTACCCAGCACATCACAAGTTTCTTCGTTTTACGATAAACCAAAGTCATTATCAGTTCGTAGCCCTCCCTTTCGGGTTGGCAACAGCTCCACGGGTATTCACAAAGGTGTTAGCCCCGGTACTAGCCGTCCTAAGGACAGAAGGCATCTTGGTCCTAGCATACCTGGACGATCTCCTGGTTATCGACAGTTCAGCTTCCAACCTCAATCATGCAGTAGTCCGCACAGTGCGGCATCTAGAAGAGTTCGGGTGGATTGTGAACCAAGAAAAATCAAGGTTACATCCCACAAGACAGTTGGAATATCTAGGCTTTCGGTTAGATACAGAATGCCAGAAGGTATTTTTACCTCAAGAGAAGATCAGGTCGTTGATTCAAACGATTCAAATAGTCTTAGGCAAAAAGAAGCCGACTATTCGCCTATGCATGCGACTGCTGGGGAAGATGGTGGCCGCCTTCGAAGCAGCGCCCTACGCCCAGATCCATACCAGAATTCTGCAAGCAGCTATTCTCTCTGCTTGGAACAAGTCCATACAGGCATTAGACCGTCCATTAGTTCTTTCTCCAGAAGTCAGGCACAGCCTGTACTGGTGGCTGATCCCTCAAAAATTATCAAAAGGGAAAACCTTTTGCCCCATCTCGTGGAAAATAGTAACCACAGATGCCAGCCTAACAGGTTGGGGGGCAATCTTAGGAAAACGGACCCAGCAGGGACAGTGGTCAGAGGCAGAAAGTCTGCTTCCCATCAATGTCCTAGAGATCAGAGCTGTTCGGTTGGCCCTGGTCGCCTGGACTCTCCCCCTGCAGGGTCTGCCAGTAAGGATACAGTCCGACAATGCCACGGCGGTGGCATACATAAACCACCAGGGGGGCACAAAGAGCCTGGCGGCTCAAAGGGAAGTAAACCTAATTTTTGCATGGGCCGAAGCCCATGTACCCTGCATCTCAGCAGTGTTCATCCCAGGGATAGACAATTCTCAAGCAGATTTTTTGAGTCGTCAACAGTTGCTCCCGGGAGAGTGGTCTCTTCACCCCCAGGTATTCCAAGAGATTTGCCAAAGATTCGGAGTTCCCGATGTGGACATCATGGCAACAAGATTCAACAAGAAATTGGACAAATTTGTATCCCGAGCCAGGGACCCCTCGGCCTACGGGACCGATGCGTTGGTTTGCCCCTGGCACCAGTTTTCTCTCCTGTATGCGTTCCCTCCACTACAGATGATTCCCCGCCTTCTACGAAGGATCAGGGTGGAGCGCAGGGCCGGTGATCCTGGTGGCCCCAGCCTGGCCCAGAAGGGCTTGGTACGCACTCATCGTGAGGATGTCAGTAAGGGCACCGTGGCCACTCCCCCTGCGCCCAGATCTGCTGTCTCAGGGCCCGATCTACCACCCTGCTTCACAGCAGCTAAATTTGATGGCTTGGCGGCTGAATCTCTAATTCTTAAGGGCAGAGGCCTCTCGGCCCAAGTCATATCTACGTTAATTCAAGCTAGAAAGCCAGTCTCTAGAAATATCTATTACAGAGTCTGGAGAACCTATGTGGAGTGGTGCGAGTCTCAAGGAGGGCATCCTCGCAAGTTTTTTATTGACAGGATCTTGCGATTCCTCCAGGTTGGCGTTGACAAGGGGTTGGCTCTTAGTACTCTAAAGGGGCAGGTGTCTGCCTTATCGATATGGTTTCAAAGGCCTTTGGCCACACATTCGCTTGTAAAAACCTTTTTGCAGGGGGTCTTGCATGTAAATCCCCCTATTAGAGCTCCCCTCTGCCCCTGGAATTTAAATCTGGTCTTGTCAGCTTTACAAAAGCAGCCGTTTGAACCTCTGACAGAAATCCCTCTTGTGCTGCTAACCCGAAAGTTGGTTTTCTTGGTGGCTATGGCTTCGGCCAGAAGGGTCTCCGAGCTGGCAGCCTTGTCTTGCAGGGAACCGTACCTTATTCTGCATAAGGACAGAGTGGTTCTGCGGCCTCAGCCTTCTTTCCTTCCTAAGGTCATATCCAGTTTTCACTTGAATCAGGACCTAGTCCTACCATCCTTCTTTCCTACTCCCCAGTCCAGAGAGGAAAGATTGCTTCATACTTTGGATGTGGTCCGAGCCATGAGGGTTTATCTCAAGGCTACAGAAAAGATTAGGAAAACAGATGTGCTTTTCATTCTTCCGGATGGCCCCAAGAAGGGTCAGCCGGCTGCCAAGTCTTCCTTGGCTAGGTGGATTAAGCAGCTGATTTTTCAGGCCTATGGTCTGAAGCGCGTTCCACCTCCCTTATCAGTTAAAGCCCATTCTACGAGGGCCATGAGTGCCTCTTGGGCGGCACACCATCAGATCTCTATGGCACAGGTTTGCAAAGCGGCAAACCTGGTCTTCCGTACATACGTTTACTAAATTTTATAAGTTGGACGTCACAAAGGCTGCGGACGCAGCATTTGGGCAGGCGGTCCTACGGGCAGCAGTATAGAATCCTCTGGCCCGGTTCACGCCCCCTTTTTTCTGTTGGTGGAGCTATTTTACCTCCTGATATAGTTTCTGTTTGGCTATTTTTTGCCTTACGGTCTCCCTCCCTTCATAGAGCATTG
Source organism: Rana kukunoris (assembly GCA_029574335.1). Lineage (NCBI taxonomy): Eukaryota > Metazoa > Chordata > Amphibia > Anura > Ranidae > Rana > Rana kukunoris. The sequence continues at coordinate 135,614,234 of CM056050.1, read as the reverse complement.
CTTTGGGACATCCCATATGTAATGGCTATGCGCTCTGTGTCCCGTGATGTACGATCAAGAAAAAGGGATTTTTAATAACAGCTTACCTGTAAAATCCTTTTCTTGGAGTACATCACGGGACACAGAGCTCCCACCCCTCTTTGTGGGAACATTGTGTAACCTCAGAGAAATTGCTTGCTACAAAACTAAAGCACTCTCAGTGGGAGGGGGTTATATAGGGAGGAACTTCCTGTGAAGTTGATTACACCAGTGTCCACACCTGAAGGTACTCCATATAACCCATATGTAATGGCTATGCGCTCTGTGTCCCGTGATGTACTCCAAGAAAAGGATTTTACAGGTAAGCTGTTATTAAAAATCCCTTTTTTTAAGCAATAGAGATTCATGGGAAAATTCGTCATCAGACACTGAAAGTGACGTCAGAGACGATTCTGCGACTAAGCAAACTTCAGCGTTTTTGATTTGATTACATTATGGAAAAAATGTCTTATTCATATATTATTTTTTTAAATAATTATTTTATTATTATTATTTTATTTATTTATTATATTATAATTTATGATTTTGTGTTTCAAACTTTATCATACCCATGATGTCTACTAGATTCTTGTTTGGACAGATTTAAGAAAGTTATTTCTAAGAATTACAGGCCTACAAAATAAAACGCCAAATTTCCATGCAAAACAATGTACCGCTTTGACATTCAAAAATCAAAATCATAGTCATAAATTACAATCATACCACCAGCGAGTTTAATTATACCCTGATGCCTTGCCTCATGCCTTGCCTCATGCCATGCCTTTTTTAAATTAATAATAGAATGGCCACAATATTATTCCTTCATGTGGCTAGATTTTTAATGATCCACACTGAACAGTGAACATGGAAAGCTCCTCTTATGACTTAAAAATTACACGCTGATACCCAACATTCTCTAATGTGTGTACAGAAAGAATTGAAACATAACCCCTTATTTATCATCAATCAACTCCATAACAGTGCACTTCTGCCAAAATGCCCAGTTATCCTCAACTTCTTACTGCTGTGTAACTCAATTCATTATGTTTAATTGATTTACATATATCAAATGATCATAGATAAGTTTCACCGCAACTGGAAATCACCCATATAGCCTAGCCCCCTATTTTTAACATAATCAAGCACATAATTACAGCAATAAAAAGTAACTAGAACACATAACCACCTGACCTGCCACCATCAATCTTTGAAAAAAAAAAAACGCATTCTATGTTTAGGATCAAGCTGTCACCAATTGAAGTAACTTCCTAACTTATATGGGAGTATTCAGAAAAGGACATAGGGCTTAGTTTACAAATCTGTTGGATATTTGCATGTGACTTTCTCCCAATTCCACATATTTAGGAAGTCAGCATTACAACTTTAGAAATCTCATGTGAACTGGCCAGGCACTCCATGTTGCTCCACACCTGGAGTCATTTGTACACCTATTGACATGCAATGAAAGTCCTGCCTTAGGGGTCTATTGTGTTCTAATGTCCATCAGTTGTATGACAAAGGACTACATTAGGAAGCTTGGTGCTGCAAATTAATGACTATCCCTCCCACCACATTCCAGCATTAACCCCATTTTTGTACCACTTGCATGTTATCCCTTCAGAGAAGTTGTCAAGGATTTAATTGAGATGAAAAGTCATTGTAGTAAATGATGGGAGGTAGCAGAATATGGATAGACATCATGGATAGCATTAGACAGGATGGCCTCTGCCCAGGGAAGCACCAGGAATTCCTAAGATGGCTAGACTATGCTGGGAAAGGTTTGGACAAGGTCACTTACAGGTTACTTAAGTGTTCAGGAAACGACCTCCAGAGGGATAAAATTAGAGGCATATATTGGTGTCGAAAAGGGTCTCATTTTTAACAGGCTATATTCAAACCCATCATATTGAATCGTACTTTGTTCAGGCTAAGCTACAGTGTGTACATTTTACACTTTAAAACATTTGCCGCACCTTTAGCTGATCACAGTCAAAGGTAAATTAGAAGCATCATACTGAATACTTGGAGTTTCCTCTGGTTACTCAGATTTTCTATCTCAATTCAAAAACCTATGTTGACAGATGAAGAGCTATATTCTTTATTATTATAAATAAGTACACTGTATAGGAAATGTTTCAATGTAGTCTTTAACCACTTAAGACCCGGACACATATGCTGCTAAATGACCCAAGGTGTTTTTACAATTCGGCGCTGCGTCGCTTTAACGGACAATTGCGCGGTCGTGCGACGTGGCTCCCAAACAAAATTCACGTCCTTTTCTTCCCACAAATAGAGCTTTCTTTTGGTGGTATTTGATCGCCTCTGCGATTTTTTTTTTTTTGCGCTATAAACTAAAATAGAGCGACAATTTTGAAAAAAATCACTATTTTTGACTTTTTGTTATAAAAAAAATCAAATAAACTAAATTTTAGTAAAACATTTAGGCCAAAATTAATTCAGCCACACGTCTTTAGTAAAAAAAAAAAATGGCAATTAAAAAAAAAAAAAAAAATAGTTACCTAGCGGGAACAGCGACACTAATACAGCGATCAGAAAAATGATCGCTTAGTGATGCTGGCAATAGGGAGTGAAAGGGTTAACTAGGGCAGTGATCAGGGGGTTAAAACTTTATTAGGGGGGGTACGGGGGCTATCCTGAACCTAACACTAACTAACTTTCACACTGCCTGTCACACTGGCACTAAATGCAGTGATTAGATCACTGCATTCAGTGACACTGTGACAGGGGGTGGGGGGGGGGGTGATCACAAGGGGTTAATGTGCCTATGTGTGTGTGTGTCAGTGTTGTGTTGGTGCACACTTACTGTGGATGTCTTCTCTCATCAGCAGCGGTGGGAAACACCGCTGCGATGAGAGATGACATAATTTCCTCCACCTGTGTAAAGGAGGAGGAAGTGACACGAAGGGGGAGCGCTCCCATTGGCAGGGAGTGATCGCGTGGGGGGGGGGCAAAAAAAACGGACATCCGCCCGCTCGTCGGCGATCGCTCCCAGAGCCAGGGGGACCGCTGCACGCCGCGGAGGGGGTCCCGATCGGACCCCCGAACCGCACAAAGGCGAGGACGTAAATATACGCCCTTGTGCCTGTACGAGCCATGTTGTGGACGTACATAGGCGTGTGGCGGTCCTTAAGTGGTTAATGCATACAGTATTCGTAAAGCACACAGTAAACATATTGTACATGCATTGTGAAAAATACAGAGAATAAAATGAAACAAAAGCAAAAAGGGCAACAAGCATTACAGCTTAGGTGGATTGGAAAATCTTATGTTTTTTATTGGTTTTATGAATGTGAATATTCACCTTTTTTTAGGTGTAAAATGTGCTTAGTGATATCCAGGCATTTGGCGCAATGTTCTTTGATTCCTCAATGATAATACTGTAATCTTGATACTGTTATCCAATAAAATTGTGGGGGGGGGGGGGAGTGCTCAAATATAGGGTATATGCATTTCACAATTTTCAGACTGTTTAAACCCTAAAAATCCCTCCCATTGTTGTAAACAATACTGATGCCCAGTAACATTTTTGTTACCATCCCTTTAAAGCTTAGTATGCACAATGGGGTTGATTTACTAAAACTGGAGAGTGCAAAATGTGGTGCAGCTGTGCATGGTAGCCAATGTGTTTCTAACTTCAGCTTGTTCAGCTAAGCTTTGACAAAAAAAAAAAACTGGAAGCTGATTGGTTTCTATGCTGAGCTGCACCAGATTTTGCACTATAGTTTTAGTAAATCAACCCTGCAACGTGCCAAACAGGGGTGAAAAGTCACAGTGGCAGGGTTTAGGAGAAATGATTAAACAGCCAGGGTGCATAAGCAGGTGCAGCAAAAGTAAAAAAAAATAATAAAAATTAAACCATGAGCATGAAGGTTCCTGGAAATATCTGCTCGCCAATTTCACACCCCTGTAAATCATCTGTCCCTCCCCAGAACTTTAACTATTGACTAAATCTCCTTGCTGGTTCTAATTTGCCCCCACTTATCTATAAGACCTCGTACGGACGGGTAAGAATCTTGTCAGGAAAAAACGTTGTTTTTCCAGACGAGATTCTTGACAAGAATCTCTTGCCGCCCGAGTGTACATGCGCTCGTCACATTCAATGCCGTCGCCGCCATCTTGCTTCACCCTACCTATGACGTGGAAGCTACCGTGCATGCGTCAAAGTCATTTCGAGCATGCGCGGGTTTCCACGGCCACAGGTAAGTATAGACACTCTCGGGTTTCTCGTCGGGAAACAGGCCGACAAGAATCTCGATGAGAAAAAAGAGCGCAGGTTTTCTTTTTTTCTCGTCGAGATTCTGGCCAGATTTCCTGACGAGAAACCTGAAAGCCTTGTACACACAAATGATTTTCTCGGCAAGAAAGCTCTGCCAGCAGTTTTCTTGCTGGTTTTTGCCGAGAAAACCGGTCATGTGTACGAGTCCTATGTCTTTCTATTGGTTAATGGGGAAGGAAAAATAATAAAACATATGAGGTAGGAAAGGGTAGGACCACCATCAAGGAAATATCATTGTTACTTATAGAAGAGTTCAGGGGTCCTTGGACACACTTTAGGGAGAAAGAGGTTGTGTACAGGCACCTGCTGGTACCTGCTATGTACAGTAAGTGCCAATTTAGACACCCTTCCTTTAAGACTGAATATTTCGATTTTTACATAGACCCAGCCACGACTGGTTCTCTTTTATTCATTAGAACATAACTTAGAAACAATGGGCTTGATTTACAAAAACTGGAGAGTGCAAAATGTGGTGCAGCTCTGCATAGAAACCAATCAGCTTCCAAGTTCTTTTGTCAAAGCTCAATTGAACAAGCTGAAGTTAGATGCTGATTGGCTACCATGCACAGCTGCACCAGATTTTACACCCTCCAGACCAGTATTAGTTAATCAAACCCAATGTATCCTATAGGAACAAAAGAGTCGTGTGATCATGCAAAATGAATAACTACAGTAAATAGGCCTTAGGCAGATTGCTTTATAAATGCAATAGAACTCAGAGTTCTATTAAAACTAACACAGTTGGGTCTGTATTTCTGGTGTGATTGTACACATTGCTCCTGCTTACTGCTTACAGCTTACAGGTCTTGTTTTCTCTGCTTCTAGGTAAGAGCACAGGTGTATTTATATGGTAATTATTCACATTTTAATGAATGCACAATCATTATTTTGGTTATTACCCTGTTAGATTCCAAACCTGCTGTTGTCACACTACTTTTTTCCTTGCTAAATGTTTTACTCAGTGACTCCTGTACTGCCATGGTATAAACGGTGCCTATAAATAAAAGCTGTATTGTAGACAATGCAAGTTTTTTACCAGTTGCTAACAATTAGAAATAAAAATAATACCCAAAGAAGGCAAACAATATACAGTGTGTACTCAGCTGTTGCAATTGTTTCTTAGTATATGACACAGAGAGAAGAATCCCCCTATACAAGTGTCTGGGATCTCCCCATCGTGCTATTATGTTAATTAGGTGTATTGTTCTTAAGTGATTCTCTCTTCCTCCCAGTAAAGTAATGCATTGTCCTTCCTCTCCTTTCTCACCTACCCCTGCAAATTCCCATTACAAGTGGAAGCAGCTCAGGTTCCTCTAATCTACCCATGAGAAGTTACAGTAGCTTCTTTTGTAGGCCTCTTAAACACTGTTTGCAGTACGCACCTTGCCTTTCTTTTAATGAAGTGTCAATGAAGGGTGGCAGGGTGAGATGTCATTATTTATTCACAGATAGATAAATAGATATTCATGTACTGGTACAGTGATATTGAAGTTGTAAGGTAGGCATATGACAAGCATAGCTCAGTACATCTCTTTTTTTATTAACACATGTATTCAATATTAATTAAAAGCTTATGATCTTAACTTGCGTGATGACCAGTAGCATAGCTATTTAAAGATGTTTTTCTTACATATAATGCATATTTAAACCCAAAAACAAACATGTAGTTGCAAATATACTGCAGCTCACCAGTCCTTAGATGTAATTGCTGCATTACGTTTCCATTCTTAGGCCTCGTACACACGACCGTTTTCCTTGACAGAATCCATCAAGAAACTTGGTGGCAGAGCTTTTTTGCAGAGGAAAATGGCCGTGTGTATGCTTTTCATCGAGAAAACTGACGTGGAACTCGACGAGAAAAAAAGAGAACAAGTTCTCTTTTTCCTCGTCGGGAGTCTCAATGCTTAAAAACCCGTGCATGCTCAGAATAAAGTATGAGACGGGAGCGCACCTTCGGTAAAAGTAGCGTTTGTAATGGAGATAGCACATTTGTCACGCTGTAACAGACTGAAAAGTGCAAATGTCTCTTACCAAACTTTTACCTAACACGCGGTAACGTGAGATTAGCAAATGCAGCCCCAAGGGTTGTGCCAGTGGAGTGGAACTTCCCCTGCCGTAGTATGTGTAGTACATCACTGCGTTTGAGAACAAGGAGATTTGGTCTTGACTGTGTGTACGCAAAGAAAAGCTTGTCAAGTTTCTCGACAAGCCTAACAAGGAACTCGTCGAGGAAAACAATGTGTCTTTTCCGACGAGTTCCTCCGACGTGTGTACGAGGTCTCAGCCTTTTTATCCCCTTATGTTTTCCTGCTGATCCTGCAATTCACATACTTTATGTCCTAGGGAGACAACACTACTATATATATGTATATATATATATATATATATATATACACAGAAGGAAAATGTAAATCAAATGAATATTTGGAGTGACTAGTGACTACACTTTGGCTTCAAACCAGATTCAATTCAAGAGATTTCGTAGGATAAGAGTCAGGTGTATAATTAACCGGTTCACCCCCGGAAGATTTTACTGCCTTCCTGACCAGAGCACTTTTTACAATTTGGCAGTGCGTTGCTTTAACTGACAATTGTCGTTTGACACTGTACTGAAAACGAAATTTGCATCCTCCCCCCCCCCCCCCCCCCACAAATAGAGCTGTCTTTTGGTGGTATTTCATCACCTCTGCGTTTTTTATTTTTTGCGCTATAAAAAAAAACTAGAGTGCCAATTAAAATATATATATATATATATACCGTATTTATCGGGGTAGAGCGCGCTCTCGCGTATAGCCCGCACCCCTAAAGTTGCCCCCATTCCTGTGGAAAAAAGTTTTTTGTACAGTTTTGGCGTCTTGCGCGGCGTCCATCGGCGGCTTCAGGTGTCCTCCTCGTCGGGTCCGGTGTCCGTCTGCGGCTTCGGGTGTCCTCTTCGTCCTTCTGTGACGTCCTCCTCGTCCTTCTGCGGCGTCCTCCTCGCTTTCCCGCGCCGATTTCGAATACTGCGCCGGCATATACCGAGCGCAGTACACTCGGGTATAGTCGGGCAGACTCGGCTCCGCTCGTGCTGACGTCCTGGACGTACAGGACGTGAGCGCGAAAGGAGCCGAGCCTGCCCGACTATACGCGAGTGTACTGCGCTCGGTATATGCCGGCGCAGTATTTCAAATAGACGCGGGAAAGCGGCTATCGGCGTATACCGCGCACCCACGATTTTGCCCTGAGAAAGATTTTCTGCATTTTTATGGCATTTTTATTATTTTAATTTTAGTAATGTCAGTGATCTGCAATTTTTAGCAGTGCTGCAACATTGCGACAGACATATCGGAGACTTTTGACATGTGTAAATGTCCCTGGCAGGGAAGGGGTTAACACTAGGCGGCGATCAAGGGGTTAAGTGTGTTCCCTCACTGTGTTCTAACTGTGTGGGGGGGGGGAGTGACTAGGAGAGATGACAGATAATTTTTCCTACTTCATAGGAAGAAACAATATGACTCCTCTGCTCTGAAAACACAGGGATTTGTGGGTCTACACCCACAAATCCCCGTGCTGGCACTCGTACTCACGATTATGCATGGCTGGCGGCAATCGTGCCCGCCGGCCATGCTCATCGGGTCGTCGTGCCCTCTGGTAGCTGAAAATGGGTGGGATGTACAAGTACGGGAGTTCGCCCAGGAGAGCCATTGTGCTGCAGTATATCTGCGTAACACAGTTGGCAAGTGGTTAATCAATTATACCAAGTAGGTACTAATAATCATCAAATTCATATGTAGGTTGAAACAGTGTCATTAACTGAAAAAGAAGCTGTGTAGAAGGCTTAAAACTGGATGAGGAACAGCTAAACTCTGCTTCTAAGGTGACGATGTGGAAGACAGTCTCGTGTCACAGGGCATACACCATGGCAAAAATGAGTGAGCACAGCAACATGACACAAGGGGTAGTTATACTTCATCAGCAAGGTCTCTCCCAGGCAAAGATTCCAAAGTGGACTGAGGTTTCAAGATGTGCTGTTTAAGCTCTTTTGAAGCAGCACAAAGAAATGGGCAATGCTGAGGACTGTAAATGCAGTGGTCGGCCAAGAAAAGTGTTAGAAAGTGTTATTAAAGGTAGATTTTTTTAATTTAAAATAACAAACATGTTATACTTTCCTGCAATGTGCAGTCGTTTAGCACAGATCTTATTCATCTCAGCTCCCCTGCACATGTTCCTGGCCCCTCCCTCCTGCCAAGTGCCCCCAGCGTACACAGCTTGCTGAGGGGGAACCCAAGCAGCCTTGCTTCCTGCTGCTCTATGTCTCGGGCCTGCCCCCCTCTCTTCTCATTTGCTCACTGGCTGTGATTGACAGCAGGATTGCCAATGACTCCCACTGATGTCTCAGCCAATGAGCAGTGAGAGTCTCCCGAGAGCCAAGGTTCTTGGTCCACATCACTGGATCGAGATGGGGCTCAGGTAAGTATTAGGGGGATTGCTGCACACAGACGTTTTCTTACCTTCAGGCATAGAATGGGTATTCATAGGGTAAACTTGCCACCTGTCTACCTTTAGCTCTATTGTCGCAAATAAACCTAAATAACAGTCATCTGAAACAAACAGGTAAATGTTAATACTGTTAAGGGCTAAGTCAAAGGAGACATTTTCAGTCTACACTTTTTTGACTTGAAAATTCCCCACATCGCTGATGAATGCTCCATCATTTCAGATTTGAGGAAGTTGGTAAAAAAAAAAAAAAAGTACTGGTCCTGTTAACCACTTAAGGACCGCCTACTGCACATATACGTCGGCAGAATGGCACGGCTAGGCACATCAACGTATATATACGTTGGTTTTAGTACCCAGCCGTGGGTCACGGGCGCGCGCCCGCGGCGCGCTCTCGTGACCCTGTCCTAAGCTCCAGGAACGGGACCGCGGGATTCGCGGACCCGATCGCCGCTGCAGTGCGGCGATCCGTCCCTGGAGCTGAAGAACGGGGAGAGCCGTGTGTAAACACGGCTTCCCTGTGCTTCACTGTGGCCGCAGCATCGATCGCGTCATCCCTGTAATAGGGGGACGCGATCGATGACATCACACCTACAGCCACACCCCCCTACAGTTGTAAACACACACACAGGGAACACTCAAATTCACAGCGCCCCCTGTGGTTAACTCCCAAACTGCAACTGTAATTTCCACAGTAAACAATGCAATTTAAATGCATTTTTTGCTGTGAAAATGACAATTGTCCCAAAAATGTGTCAAAATTGTCCGAAGTGTCTGCCATATTGTCACAGTCACGAAAAAAATCGCTGATCGCCGCTATTATTGGTAAAAAATTTTTTTTTTATAAAAATGCAATAAAACTATCCCTTATTTTGTAAATGCTATAAATTTTGCGAAAACCAACCGATAAACGCTTATTGCGTTTTTTTTTACCAAAAATATGTAAAAGAATACTTATCGGCCTAAACTGAGGAAAAAAAATGTTTTTTTTATCTATTTTTGGGGGATATTTATTATAGCAAAAAGTAAAAAATATTGAATTTTTTTTTTAATTCTCGCTCTATTTTTGTTTATAGCGCAAAAAATAAAAACCGCAGAGGTGATCAAATACCACTAAAACAAAACTCTATTTGTGGGGAAAAAAGGATGCCAATTTTGTTTGAGAGCCACGTCGCACGACTGCGCAATTGTCAGTTAAAACGACGCAGTGCCGAATCGCAAAAAGGGGCAAGGTCCTTTACCTGCATTTTGGTCCGGGTCTTAAGTATTTAAACATGACATGTTTTCTGAGGAAAGTTATACTCCAGCTCCATGTATTGTAGATGTCTTTTAAAATATTCGCTCTTCCTCTTTGTGCCCTCAGCTGTAGTCCTCACAGCAGAAGACTCGTGTGAGAGGTTATTTTAGAGGAAACTTTCACTTCTATGAGTGCTGTGTTTGTGTTTGTATTGCAAGCACTAAGAGCTAAGTCCTTCAACAAACACTCAGTACCAACAAGGGAAGCAGCTTTCTCTTCTGCTCTTTGTTGACCTGCTTTCTTATATACTTTTGCAGTAAAGTTATCGCTTTTTAAAGGCAAGTGATTAAGTGGCACTTTGCCAGAGTTCCTCTCTGCTGACCTGTGTGTTGAGGAACTCATCCTATTCTTATATACAGTGAGATTCCCTTATGACAGCCACCCGACTTTTAATGAGATGTGCAATTAAAAAAAAAAAAGTAACTTGGTACATTTACTGATTTCAAGTTGAGTATTTATTTTTCTATATGCCACTAACAAGGACAATGTATTGAAATGAGCAAATCGTATTAAATATACTGTATGTTTTTAAAAAGTTGAGAAAAAAAGAGAGCAGATGACAAAATAAATACATAAATACATCACTGCCTAAAATAAAGTGAGTTGTCTTGGAGCCTTTAATATTAGAGGACCTTTGATATGTATGTATTAGAAACCAGAGATGTTTTGCCCTGCAGTTTTACATCTTCCATCACATTACTATACTATCTATACTATACTATACACAATACTATATTATCTACGCTATATAAAGTATAAGGATTATACAGTGCCTTGAAAAGTATTGATACTCCTTGAAATTTTCCATATTTTTTCATGTTACAACCAAAAACATAAATACATTTTATTGGGATTTTTTGTGATAGACCAACACAAAGTGAATTGAAGTAGAAGGAAAATTATAAATGGTTTTATTTTTTTTTACAAATAAATATCTGAAAAGTGTGGCATGCATTTGTATTCAGCCTTTAGCCCTGGTTCACACTGGGCTGCGGGAGTGAAATCGCGCGATTTCAGCTGAACCCGCGCGATTTCACTCCCTCTGGCAGTCCCGATTTCGGCACTATTTAGGAGACATCTGTGCAGGTTTCTGCACAGATGTCAATGTAAATCGCGTCCTGAAATCGCAAAAAGTAGTACAGGAACTACTTTTTGAAATCGGTGCAGCGCCGCAGATGCGGCATCGCACTGATTAGGACGGTGTCATTGCCGGCAATTGCCACCGATTTGAGATGCGATTTCACATGTGAAATCGCATCTCAAATCGAACTAAATCGTACCCAGTGTGAACCTGGGCTCACTCTGATACCCCTAACTAAGATCTAGTGGAACCAATTGCCTTCTGAAGTCACCTAATTAGTAAAGAGAGACCACCTGTGTGTAATTTAATCTCAATATAAATACAGCCGTTCTGCAACGCCTTCAGAGGTTAGTCATAGAACCTTAGTAAACGAACAGCATCATGAAGGCCAAGGAACACACCAGACAGGTCAGAGATAAAGTTGTGTAGAAGTTTAAAGCAGGGTTAGGTTTTAAAAAAATATCCCAAGCTTTGAACATCTCACGGAGCACAGTTCGATCCATCAACCGAAAATAGAAAGAGTATGGCACAACTGCAAACCTATCAAGGCATGGCCACACACCTAAACTGACAAGCTGGGCAAGGAGAGTATTAATCAGAGAAGAAGCCAAGAGGCCCATGGTAACTCTGGAAGAGCTGCAGAGATCCACAGTTCAGGACAACTATTAGTCATGCACTCCACAAATCTGGCCTTTATGGAAGAGTGGCAAGAAGAAAGCCACTGTTGAAAAAAAGACATTAAAATAATGTTTGCAGTTTGCGAGAACCCATGTGATGGGGTAAACAATTAACACGTGGAAGAAGGTGCTCCGATCACACTTTGTGTGGCGGAAAACTAACACTGCACATCACCCTGAACACACCATCCCCACCGTGAAACATGGCGGTGACAGCATCATGTTGTGCATATGCTTTTCTTCAGCAGGGACAGGGTTGCTGGTCAGAGTTGATGGGAAGATGGATGGAGCCAAATACAGGGAAATCTTAGAAGTAAAACCTGTTAGAGTCTGCAAAAGACTTGAGACTGGGGCGGAGGTTCACCTTCCAACAGGAAAACAACCCTAAACATACAGCCAGAGCTACAATGAAATGGTTTAGATCAAAGCATGTTTCATGTGTTAGAATTGGCTGGCCCAGTCAAAGTCCAGACCTAAATCCAATAGAGAATCTGTGGCAAGAATTTAAAATTGCTGTTCACAGACGTTCTCTGTCCAATCTGACAGAGCTTGAGCTATTTTGCACAGAAGAATGGGCAAAAATGTCACTCTCTAGATGTGCAAAGCTGGTAGAGACATCCCAAAAAGAGTTGCAGCTGTAATTGCAGTGAAAGGTGGTTCTATAAAGTATTGACTCGGGGGGCTGAATACAAATGCACGCCACACCTTTCATATATTTATTTGTAAAAGAAAATTAAAACCATTTATCATTTTCCTTCCACTTCACAATTATGTGCCACTTTGTGTTTATCGATCACAGGGGTCTCTAAACTATGGCCCTCCAGTTGCTCAGGCAATACAATTCTCATAATGCCTATTCATGTCTGTGACTGTGAGGCCGCGTACACACGATCAAATTTATCTGCTGAAACCGGTGCGACGGACCGTTTCAGCAGACATCTCCGATCGTGTGTACGGGCTAGCGGACAGGTTTGTCCATCGGACAAATTTCAAAGCATGCTTTGAAATTTGTCCGCTTCAAACCTGTCCGTCAAATCTGTCCGCTGGTTAGTACACTAACCTGTGGACAGAACTGCCCGCGCATGCGTCAAATGGATTCGACGCATGCGCGAAAGCATTTTATTTCCGGGTTTGGTGACGTGGCGGCGTCAACGTCACCGCCACGTCACCGCATCCTCAGATCGAGGGGATTTTCGTCCGATGGTGTGTACACGCCATCGGACCAAAATCCGATGAGACATGTCCGCTGCAAACGGTCCGTTGGACATGTTTGAGCGGACATGTCTCATCGTGTGTACGCTTCCTCAGAGTTTTACAATGCAGCACGGGATGTGTAGTTCCTTAACAGCTGGAGGGCCATAGTTTGGAGACCCCTGAAATTCCAATAAAATACATTTAAGTTTTTGGTTGTAATATGAGAAAATTTGGAAATTTTTCAACGAGTATGAATACTTTTTCAAGGCACTGTATAGAAAATATAAAGCAGAGAATAATTTGATGGTAGAGAAACAGGAGTTCCTTACTCCTCATGTCTTACTGACATGATCATATTTTATGAATTGGCAATTACAATGTATATGCATTCAATATTTCCATCATAAAACTTGGTTTAGAAGTTGTGGATGCTGGGACTAAGGAAGAATGTCTGTTGAATAAAACTTAGAAGATATTTACTGCAGGAATAGAACATATTCACTTTGTAAAATGTATGTTTACTTAGCTTAGGAAATGAGGTTAAGCTGTGTTTACTTGTATTATCCAATCATGTACAAGCAAAAATCCAATTTGTTTGTAGTTTCCATGCATATGATTGGGTACTCAGCATGAACACATCTTCAAACAATCTACTAAGCTAAGTGAGCATACATTTTGCAGAGAGAACATTCACTTTGCTAAGAAAACAGCTGCTACTTCTTTAGTAAATCACCCCAAACAGTAATCATAAAATAAACATTTTCAAAATATTTTAACATTAGCCAAATTGTGATTTAAAATAAGGAATTGGTCAATTGTTTTTTATTCTTTTAAATAAACAACCTGGTGGATAAAATTGGAATTGCTTTTCTATTTCTATTCACAAATATTGACTCTGGTCAGAATTATTTCAATTCATATGGTGGTGACATATTACAAAAAGATCTTGAGAAAATGGTAACATGCACAGTAGCTGAAATCTGAACTTAAAGAGGAACTGCAGTTGGCTCACATAATTTGTAAACATATTTTGCCATTCTGAAGCTTCCCTCCAACCACATTGCATATTATTTTATTAATACTGTGATTCTGTACTCTGCCAAATATGCTGCCATTAATCTCCCTCCACTGAGTCTGGCTGCAACTATTTTAACTGTGGGCAGCTGAAGCTGCTGCCTTTTCACTTCTGTATCTACACAGAGGCACACCTCCAGCTCTGCAGCACCTCAGCTCTCATTGGCCCTCTTATGACTCACCTGCCCTCCATTTTTGGCAAACTCTCACGAGAGTGAGAGAGAGCCGTACATGATGTGATTAGCTTAGGCTTTTTACCAGACAAGAACAGGAAGTGGGCTCTATAAGATATTTACTGGCAGAAACAAAAATGTTTTACTATCTAAAGTTAAAACAACAAGGGCAGAAGATTTAATAGATGGAAAGTTAAAAACATTACTGAAGGTCCGCTTTAATGAACCTAGGCTTTTGCAATAGCATTTCCCATGCACAATGCCATACAGTGGGAAAAACTAAAATATTTGGGAGTGCTGGCTAAGCAGCAGTGTTCAATGTCAATCAGTCCCTGCAAAAGCAAGCCAAAACTGTGTATAAAAGGGGTTTAGAACATATGTTGCCTGTCCTCCTTTGGCATCCAGTCTTATTTTTTTAGCAAATAAAGTATAATCTGTTTGGTTGCTAACTGTCACGTACCTGGATCATGAGCCTGAGGTGCAGAAGAGACCCTCTCTTGCCGCACCGGCTTGTGAGACCCTGAGGTTGAGACAGTAGCCACAGAAGCACGGTGACGCCGGAGTGCCTAGGATCAGTCCAGTATTTGGTATGGCTGGATGGTTGTAGCTAGTGATGCAACAGGCAGACCGGCAGGGCTGGGTAGACCAGAGCTGTGGCAGGCTGGATCACAGAAGAGACAAGAACTGGTGCAATTTGCAGAGCAGAACTGCAACAGGCAAAGAAGCAGATGCAGAGTCAGGCAGGCTGGGTTGGTAGCGTTCAGGGGGATCAGGCAGAGGAGTAGGCAGAAGAGCAGTCCAAAACAAGCCAAAGTCAGGGTATCAAGCAGACAAGGTTAGTGAGAGCAAGCCAGGTTCAAGATCAGAGGTCAGCACAGGTAACAGCGTTCAGACACAAAGAAGCTGCAGACCAAACAGCAAGGAATGAACCCTTTCCCATAAAGTCAGTGTTTGAAAGAAGCACCACCATTTTCATCCTGGCGCTAAATGGGCTTCTGCATCCAGCATCTCATTGTAAATTGCCCGAGTTGGGTCAAGTGTGTTATAAGGACCCAGAGCTCAGAAAATAATTTGTTGGTAGGTTTAATAGCTAGTTGTTGTTGAGAAACAATGAGTATGCTTGTCATATTTAGCTTGAAACACCTGTGATGAGTGGTTCTGTTCTTTATACAGTATATCTTTGTGCAAAAATCATGACCTATCCTAATAGCTGTATGCACGTTAGTTCCGTTGCCTTTCTTGATATTTTTTATTTGTATATTCTTTTGGGTCTGTAGATTGTCTGTAAACAGCCTGGAGCGGAGCTCATTCATCAGGCTCTACCGTTATGACATGTGAGTTTCCACAGCTCATTGAGAATTCTTTGCTCACAACTTTCAGTCTTTGAACAAGCAGGAAACATGTTTTTTTCAGCTGAAACTAACGTGATATTGTAAAGAATATGTACACCCCTTCCACACACACATCTGAAAAAAACACAACCATCAAGAGAAAGGTTCATGTAAGACTATAAAACATTCTAATGTCAAGACAACACAATCTACTCTTCTACATTCACTAGGCTATTTGGATTTGGGCAACTATGAAGTATAGCATTTCTTTTCCATCATCAAATTTTTTTTTATGCCATTACTATTCTAAGAAAATTGGTTTTATTCTACATTTACATTCTATATATCTCTGTGGCCAAATGTTCATCCAGGAATTCTGGTTTATAGCAGAGATATATCCTACAATACAGGGCCAGTTTGATTATACCACAGTAGTGTGATCATCATCGACAGGTCCTGAAAAGCCGATGCCTTCAAGTAAATGCCATACATTTTGTCCTCCCTTGTTGGATTACTGGTTACAATTTATTTTTAAGAAAAATGTATATTTCAGTTACGTAATTTTGGAAAGTTAAGCTTTAGTGATCTGTTCTTCCATCTTCTGTGATGCCCTGTAAACACGATCTGAAATTCCGACAGCAATAGTCCAATGTAAGCTTTTGAACGGAAATTCCGACTGTGTGTATGCTCCATTTAACTTTTGCTGTCGAAATTTCCTCCAACAAAAGATTGAGAGCTGGTTCTCAAAATTTCCAACAAAAAAAATCAGATCGTCTGTAGCAACTCCTACGTGCAAAAATTCCAACGTCGTAGTGTTGTACGTCACTGCATTCTTGACGGGCGAAGGTTCAGAGAACCTTTGTGTGACCGTGTGTATGTAAGCCAAGCTTGAGCGGAATTCCGTCGCAAAAAGCATCCATGGTTTTTCCGACGGAAAATCTGATCGTGTGTACGTGGCATTACAGATATATTCTCTAGCCTTCCTAATAGTATTCAAAAATACATGGCTACCATTATTGGTTGCTGACATTCCATGTATTTTTATATTGTCGCAATGTGTTGGTAGTGTTTAACATCTTATATTTGTTTTTTTTTCTCTTAGGCCTCGTATACACGAGGGGATATGTCCGCTGAAAACGGTCCGATGGACCGTTTCAGCAGACATCTCCGCTCGTGTGTATGGGCTAGCGGACAGATTTCTCCACCCGACAGATTTCAAAGCATGCTTTGAAATCTATCCGGTGGGAATCTGTCCGCCCGACATGTCTGCTGGTTAGTACACTTACCAGCAGACATGTCGTCCCCCACCGCCGCCGCGCCGCCGCCGAATGGATTCGGCGCATGCGCGGAAGTGTTTAACTTCCTGGTGCGGTGACGTGGCAGTGACGTGGCGGCGTCAACGTCACCGCCACGTCACCGCCACGTCACCGCGCAGTCCGGCGGCGGGGAATTTGATCCGATGGTGTGTACACGCCATCGGATCAAACTCCCGATCGGACATATCCGATGGAAATGGTCCGCGGACCGTTTTCATCGGATATGTCCGATAGTGTGTACGAGGCCTGAGGGTAATCAAAGAGCACAGAGCATTATTGTTTGTTCATATCTTACAAGTAAGCCAATTTGTCTTGTAAACCAGCCTCAAATATGAAATTTTCAGTTTCAGACAGCTTTCAAGCCAACCTGCTGTTTCCTAGTTAGGGCTTATTCACACAAGCGGCTTCATCATACAATGAAATTTCACAAATTTTGTTTACTGCAAAGCGTTGCGATGTGGGTGCAGTGTGTGGCAACACCCTATGATTAAAAAAAAAAGTAGTGTGCGTTTTACCTCATTTCAGTGCCTGACAAGGCAGGGGTGTGAACTTGACACATAGGACACATGGCAATTTGCCTTATCTATGCATTAGGACTGCATTGTGCACTGTAAGAATAGTATGTATAGCACCATACACACAGGCCGAATGTCGGACAGCATCAGTTGGTTCAATAGAAACCAGTCAACATTCGGCCCATGTGTACTGCAGCCGGTCTGACAGAAGCTGTCCAAGGGGCATGACAGAAAAATGTCTGCCGACCGGCTTCCGATCAGTGCTCTTATACAATGGCTGACAGCACTGACCGGAGTGTTCTGTTCTGTCAGAACACAAAAGAACAGCAGAGGAGATCACTGTACTAACATTTAATTGTTAGTACATCCGCTCTGACCTGAGCTGTCAGTTTTTTTTTCATTCAGCCCATTGGGTTGAACGAAAAAAAAAAAAAAAACTAACAGCATCTATTAGGCTTATGAATTGGACCATAGAAGCACAGAAAGTTTTTGACAATTAACCAATGCAGTTAATATATATAATGTTAGTATTTAGTATAATATTAATTTCTTGTCCAGCAAAAGTAACAGACATTGTCAGTCTTTGCAATTACCATGTATTAATAATGTTTAAATCGTATTTTAAAAAACCTGCTCAAGCTCCCCTGGCAGATTTATAGTTTGTCCCACACTTGCCACTTTTATTGGACAGCTAGGTCTGCATGTAAATGTGGGTAAACATAAAGGAATATAAAATACAAAATAGAATGGATACTAGAGTTAAAATGCAGTATATTTTTATACATTTAAAAAAAGTATTTGCAGCACTGCTTCAGAGAAACCAGATTCATACTTTGTTTTTTTTATTGTTATTTTCCAGTTTTCAATTGAATATGGTTGATTGCTGAGTGGTAATAAGGAGTTTTTTTATGAAAGGTAATTTGTCAACTAATACCTTATTAGGTCCCAAAGTGCTAAGTGTAAAGTGTGATGAACCATTCACTTCAATTTATTTCAGTAAGTGGCCACAGTACAATAGTGCTTTTACTATTTTTAGCATTATGTCTTCATTTTGCCTATATGTTAAAATGAGTGTGTCCGATAATCTCAAATAATCCTAGTAATAAAGTAATACTGAGCTAGCAGTGGTCTTCAGGACTAGGACTGGACCCCCTGAGAAGGAGCTTAGGCAAGAATCCCTTAAAAAGTCCAAATGATCCCTCATCAATGAGCTGTAAACACTTAGATAAGTAATTGTGTGGCACACACCTTCCAAACTGATCTGGATGGAAACCCTCTATTATAAACTCCTAAATCCTTTTGTCAACTTATTAGAGAAGGCGTGAACAACTGGTGTGATCCTGCCTTTCCCTGAGGATGTTATGGAGTTGCTGTGTGGTTTATAACGGGAGGCTAATTTGATAGGAAGTGAACTCTCAGGTTGCAATTCAGCTAGCTGTCATAATGAAGTTACATTTGCTCTAGATAGAAAGCCAATTTGTAAAGCTAGATTGTAAACATTTGCTAGTCTGAAAGCTGATCAGGGTTATAAGTTATACAGGTTCCTTCGCTTAATTATACCAGTCAGTGCCTCACATGTGTCTAATCAACCACAGATCAAAAAAACACCCATTAATCCAGTTAAGTTCGGCATTACAGAAACATGTGTATTATAAAATATTGTTGGTATGTTACAATGGGGTTGATTTAGAGCCGGTTTACACTGGGGCGACCTGGGATCCGACTTCAAGTTGCCCCAGGTTTCCCCAAGTCACGCGGTCGAGAAAATAAATGTAAGTGAATGGGAGCCGTCTTAATGTAGACCACTGAAGTTGCTCCGACTTTAGAAAAGGTTCCTGTACTACTTCAATCCGACTTCTAGGCAACTTGTAGGCAACTTGTACCCATTGATTTCAATGGAAGTCACCTCAGAAGTCGGATCACTGTCTTAACTGAAGCAACAATACAGGAAGAGAATTTACATTTCTCAGGCAAACCCCTCCCTCCCCTAGAGCTGATTGTTGATTGTTGTTTGATTGGCCACTGGAAAGCCTCCTGTCCTGGAAGCGACTTTAAGTTGCCTTGTACTGTCCTGGAGGCAACTTGAAGTTGCCTTGTAAATTGCCTTTTCCAACTACTTGTGGCAAAAAGGGCAATGAATCCCATTGGGCGTCACAAGTTTATTGTCTGCTAAAATACAGTGCAGCCATTTTGTCTTGTTCTCTGCATGTAAAGCGAATTAAATGTCACCTTCACGTATACAATCTGGTTATCGGGAAACATGGCAGTTGGTGAATAGGTAAATGTCTACAAAAGTATGTCATTATTCAAATTACTAGGGACAAAGACCTGTATAATCCAGCTCTGGAAAACGTCCATGTCCTACACGGCTACATAGAAATAGAAATAGCTTTTAGCTCCATGGGATAGGTACTGTGATGGTGTGGTGTACAGGCTTCTGGTGCATGGAAAGACAAGAAGAAGTGGTTATTTGGTTCTAGGGATTTGTTTAATGGTGAGCTTAGATTAGTTAGGAGCAGGGATCAGAAAGTTTTGTTTTGCGTGTCAGATTTTAGTTTTAGGTAAGTGTTGGGGAATTTAGAATTAAGACTTCACTTTAGTTATTAAATACAAATGAATACATATATGTTAATTGCTATTATGTATGTCTTTGTTTTACTCTTTGCATAAAATCTTTATGTTGCAAAAACAATAATAATACAGGAAGCATCCATGATACTGGTGTTGCTGGTAATAAGTTTTTTTTCTAGAGACAGAACAGCAGTACTGAATTGTATTCAGGCTGTCTCTCTATAGGTGTAAGCCTATGGAAAGAAATAAGACTAGGTTAGAGTTATTGAGATCTATAAACAATAGATTATTATAAACAAAGCCGTTAATATACTCCAGTAAACACGTAAGAAGAGGCATAGCGCTCCACCTGCTGTTTGGAATTGAAGATCTGAAAAACTGGCATACGATAGTTCATATTTACATAAAAACATTTTTAAATGGAGGATTAGGGTGAGAGTTTAAGGGTTAAGTGTTGGGGGAGGGCTTAAAAGTTAAGGGTTTATTTTAGGGACTTGATTGGGTGCTACGTCATTGGGTAGCAGGAGGGAGAAGTGTTATAGACATACATCTTAAGTGACACTTTGGGAAGCTTGGTGACTTTACTTCAGCCTGATGCTGAAATGTAGCATTGTTAGGCTCCCGACACTGAAAACTAACTTACTAAAACTGTATCCTTGTCTGTAGACACAAGAAATAATACATAGGGCCATATGTCCTATTAGTAACACAAACTTTATGCTTTCAATCTTCGTGTATTAAGTAAGTGCCTTGCTGAAAGACGAGACTGAAAGACATCTATGTGTGTGATTTGAGGTTACCTTGATGTGGTGTATAAGCTTATCATTCTCTGCAAAAACTATGTAACTGAAACCTCATGTTAAACTAAATGCTATGTTGTGTACAGCAAACTGTCTATATGAATTAGCAGATGACAATGTGCAAAAACCTTGATTTCAATTTTTGCAAAGCTAATCCTTTTTTGTGGAGGGAATAGAGTGACTACTGTTAGCTTATACATGTCTGAACTTCTACTGTTATCAGATGCTGTAAAAGTTTAGATGTACATTGATCGGCATTCATACAAATACTTTCAAAATTAAAAAAAACATACAATCATATACATTTCTCTATACTGCATGCTTAAGCATAACATATAAAGAGGCAGATACATACATGCATAACTATCCCTGTTTTCCTCTGCATTTTTTTCTCTTTGGACCACCCTGAATACTCGTTGGCTCTGTGCCCCTTTACTCTACAGGATCAAATTCCTTACAGACTCCCTGAACCATACACAATCTGCTTTCAGGCAGCTGTCCATCCTGCAGAGATTAGTAGCTCAGGAGAGCTCTTAGGAGGGGCATAGAGGAAAAAAATTATGAGGGTAGGACACCTTCCACACTTCCAGGAAAGTTCACAAGGCAGCTTGTGTTTTGACAGGAAAAGAGATAAAAATTTTGAATCATCAGAGACATATGCATTGTCATCCCCAGCCATGCAGAGGAGGTACCAAGTAAACACACGCAAAGAGAATTTCCAAATTTTTTGAAAAACAAATGGGAAGAAGTTACATGTTCTGTGAGGGGCACGGTCTCAGATTGTGGTAGTTTTTTTGGTGTATTTTTCTAGGCTTTTTGCATGTAGGGGAAAAACAGACACATTTGTAGCGATTTTTTTTTTCTTTTGTTAGGACAATGCCTACAGCTAGGTAAAGCTGCCAACAGCTGCAAAAAGATCTGTAATGCAGCGATGTGTTCAAAGCCTTAAAAAATTAAATATTTTGTGTTTGTGTACAGTAATTAATTGGCAGCTAGAAGAGGATGAAAAAGAATTCTAAGTGTGTATATGCAAACGCACATTGACACACCTGTATATATGTATACACAGTGGGGGTTATTTACGAATAGACAAATCCACTTTGAAACACAAGTGCACTCGCTCTAAATCTAAGGGGCAGATCTGAAATTAGGGGGAAGCTCTGCTGATTTTATCATCCAATCATGTGCAAGCTAAAATTCTGCTTTTTATTTTCCTTGCATGCCCCCCCCCCCGCCCCCCAGAACAACAGCGAATTCCAAGTACACTTGTAGTGCAAAGATTTGCCTTTAGTAAATAACCACCAGTGTCTTTACAGAACATATCTTAAAGGGTAACTTTTTTACACTTTCATGCACAATGCTTGAAAGGTTGAGGCTACTTGAACTTTCTACCCGATCCTTTCTTTAGATTGTAAGGTCCTCCTATTCCACGTTTTGCCAACTATTACATGCTGTATTATTTTTTATTTCTGAAGCTGTTTTATATTTCTGTTTTCATTGTATTAGGCTAGATTCACAAAGCAAGTGCAAGGCTCTGTTATTTAACCATGTGACTGGTATTTTCAATGCTCATTGGACTGAAAACAAGTGTCAGGCCCTCGTACACACGACCGAGAAACTCAACAGAATCCATCAGGAAACTTGGTGGGGTAGCTTTTTTGCCAAGGAAAATGGTCGTGTGTATGCTTTTCATCGAGAAAACTGTCGAGGAACTCGACGAGGAAAAAAGAGAGCAAGTTCTCTTTTTCCTCTACGGGAGTCTCAATTTCCTCGCCGTGTCCCTCGTCGGGCTGGTTTTCGACGAGAAACAAATTGGTGCGTATGCTCAGAAACCCACGCACCTTCGGTAAAAGTAGCGTTTGTAATGGAAATAGCACATTTGTCACGCTGTAACAGACTGAAAAGTGCAAATGTCTCTTACCAAACTTTTACCTAACACGCAGTAACATGAGATTAGCAAAAGCAGCCCCAAGGGTTGTGCCAGTCGAACTTCCCCTGCCATCGTATGTGTTACAGTAGCTTCTTTTGTAGGCCTCTTAAACACTGTTTGCAGTACGCACCTTGCCTTTCTTTTAATGAAGCTTCAATGAAGGGTGGCAGGGTGAGATGTCATTATTTATTCACAGATAGATAAATAGATATTCATGTACTGGTACAGTGATATTGAAGTTGTAAGGTAGGCATATGACAAGCATAGCTCAGTACATCTCTTTTCTATTAACACATGTATTCAATATTAATTAAAAGCTTATGATCTTAACTTGCATGATGACCAGTAGCATAGCTATTTAAAGATGTTTTTCTTACATATAATGCATATTTAAACCCAAAAACAAACGTTGCAAATATACTGCAGCTCACCAGTCCTTAGATGTAATTGCTGCATTACGTTTCCATTCTCAGGCCTCATACACACGACCGTTGTCCTTGACAGAATCCATCAAGAACCTTGGTGGCAGAGCTTTTTTGCCGAAGAAAACGGTTGTATGTATGCTTTTTATCGAGAAAACTGACGTTGAACTTGACGAGGAAAAAAGAGAACAAGTTCTCTTTTTCCTCGTCGGGAGTCTCAATTTCCTCGTCGTGTTCCTCATCGGGCTGGTTTTCGACGAGAAACACGTTCGTTTGTATGCTTAGAAACCCGCGCATGCTCAGAATAAAGTATGAGACGGGAGAACACCTTCTGTAAAAGTAGCGTTTGTAATGGAAATAGCACATTTGTCACGCTGTAACAGACTGAAAAGTGCAAATGTCTCTTACCAAACTTTTACCTAACACGCAGTAACATGAGATTAGCAAAAGCAGCCCCAAGGGTTGTGCCAGTCGAACTTCCCCTGCCATCGTATGTGTTACAGTAGCTTCTTTTGTAGGCCTCTTAAACACTGTTTGCAGTACGCACCTTGCCTTTCTTTTAATGAAGCTTCAATGAAGGGTGGCAGGGTGAGATGTCATTATTTATTCACAGATAGATAAATAGATATTCATGTACTGGTACAGTGATATTGAAGTTGTAAGGTAGGCATATGACAAGCATAGCTCAGTACATCTCTTTTCTATTAACACATGTATTCAATATTAATTAAAAGCTTATGATCTTAACTTGCATGATGACCAGTAGCATAGCTATTTAAAGATGTTTTTCTTACATATAATGCATATTTAAACCCAAAAACAAACGTTGCAAATATACTGCAGCTCACCAGTCCTTAGATGTAATTGCTGCATTACGTTTCCATTCTCAGGCCTCATACACACGACCGTTGTCCTTGACAGAATCCATCAAGAACCTTGGTGGCAGAGCTTTTTTGCCGAAGAAAACGGTTGTATGTATGCTTTTTATCGAGAAAACTGACGTTGAACTTGACGAGGAAAAAAGAGAACAAGTTCTCTTTTTCCTCGTCGGGAGTCTCAATTTCCTCGTCGTGTTCCTCATCGGGCTGGTTTTCGACGAGAAACACGTTCGTTTGTATGCTTAGAAACCCGCGCATGCTCAGAATAAAGTATGAGACGGGAGAACACCTTCTGTAAAAGTAGCGTTTGTAATGGAAATAGCACATTTGTCACGCTGTAACAGACTGAAAAGTGCAAATCGTCTCTTACCAAACTTTTACTTAACACGCGGTAATGTAAGATTAGCAAAAGCAGCCCCAAGGGTTGTGCCTGTGGAGTGGAACTTCCCCTGCCGTCGTATGTGTTGTACATCACCGCGTTTGAGAACGAGGAGATTTGGTCTTGACAGTGTGTACGCAAAGACAGCTTGTCAAGTTTCTTGACAAGCCTTACAAGGAACTAGTCGAGGTAAACGATGTGTCTTTCCCGACGAGTTCCTCGGTCGTGTGTACGAGGTCTTACTTTTTTAACATAATAACTAATATTTGGGTGTGTTAGCTTTGTAAATTGATCCTATTGCATTTAAATTGAAAAGGGAGATTTGCATATCACTGATGGGACATCTGCACCTTCATTGGAATCCTCTGATGCTGATCCCTATCTGGCTGATGGTTTTCTAATATGCTCTTTTGATCTCTATAACCTGAGATCCAACAGGTCTGGTAAGCGGCGTTGATTGCCTTATTTTCTTTGATGAACAGAAAATCTTACCTGTAGACAAGTTGTCATTCTGTTGCAAATGTGGATACCAGGAATTCTGAAGTTGCTCTGAACATTTTTGGTTTCCTAATTGCTTGTTTGGGACTTTTTCCTTAGATATTCACTTATTTAATTTATCCTAGTTTTTACACTTATTAATTCACCATATTATAATTTTTTTATATTTATGTGGTAGCGCACTATTTTTTGTTTTACACATTTAAATACCCAACAGGTTTTTTTCTAGTGATTTCCTATACATCAAGAACAGTAGCTGTATTATATAGCTTTAGATACAGGATAGAGATGATCAGTCTTTATGTTACATTAGAAGCAATATAATGTCACTAGTCAACTAACCCAGTCAGGGTGGGCTGATAACAGGCCATGGAAATAGGGCAATGTTATTCCTAGGACACCTAAGGTTAAATCAATCAGACTGACCCCAAGGGGTTTTGTGAGGATAGCAGAGGTCATGACTAGAATTTGTCTGTTTGGGGGAAGCAAGATAGTATGGTGTTATTAAGATTGTGAGGCACAATAAACCTCTATAAATAGTTAAAAATAGAATATAAAAACTTTTGGCTTTAATGCTGAAAGAAGGCAAAATTACTATAGCAATAACACCCTGGGGAAGGGTTGAAGAAAAACCCTGTCAGGTTTATATGGATGTCCAGTCCCTGTGGGGGGGTATCACATTGTGGGGATCTTCAAAATAATATAAGTAGGCTAGATATAATTGAATTACAATGTGGAAATTATTATATTATTTTGCATTTTGACCATAGATAGCGAGCAAAACAGTAGTGCCATCACTAAACCTCACACAAACTCTCAGGAGACTGCCAATCAAAGGCCGAGATGCCTCTACAACTGCAGAAATACAACGAAGATTCTCAAAGCACGGGAAGTGCACTTCTATTTTTCAGGAGGAATACAAGGCAAAAAGTCATTTTGCTGGAGATATATTAGGCAAAGGGAACATATTCCCTTTAGCAAACCTTCACTTTGAGTTTAGGTCTAATGATCGGTTTTGACCTATCGGTTAAGAATCCATCGGTTAAATTTAAAGCAAGTTGGCTTTTTTTAAGCCGATGGTTAAATAACCTATGGGGCCCACACACGATCGGTTTTGACCGATGAAAACAGTCCATCAGACCACTGTCCTCTGTTTAACCTATCGTGTGTACGAGGCCTAAATGTGCCTTTTCTTTTTAGTATTATTATCATTTAATAAATATG
This sequence comes from Rana kukunoris, assembly GCA_029574335.1. Lineage (NCBI taxonomy): Eukaryota > Metazoa > Chordata > Amphibia > Anura > Ranidae > Rana > Rana kukunoris. The sequence continues at coordinate 135,588,083 of CM056050.1, read as the reverse complement.
TAAGTGCATATTATCTGCTTAAAGCAATGCCTGCTTCCTGCTTGGTAATACAGCAATGATTGTATTTTTCTGTTCTTGTGTCTTTATGTACACATGTCATTTACTCTGTTAATACAAGTGGTGGGACCAGTAAATAATTTTGTTTTAGGACTTTATCAGAAAAGATGATAACTGGTCACATCTAAAGCTGGCTATATGTGAAGCTAATTTTGACCAATTCCTGATGAATTTTGGATGGCCCTGGAAAAGCTGACTGCCTGATCGCCTCTGCTCTGAACATTGAAGGAGTTGAGCAGAAAATTGAACAGCGGCTGCATCCAGTCAGTTCCAGTCAATGTTCAGGAAAACAGACAGCTATGGGTGCCAGCTGTCAGGATACAATAAATGGTAAGGGAGATTCCTCAATTCACTTTGATAGGGTCCATTCACACCAGAGGGCAGTGTGGGAAAACGTGCATTTTCTGCACTGTGTACAAAACCCACTGGGTGTGCAATCCGCTGCGGGTGTCAATGTAATCCTTTCTACACCCCAAATGCAGGTTTTAAACACAGTGCTTTTGTCTGCACCATATAGTATGGTAATGCAGCATTATGCAATCCGGTTACAGTGTGTTTTTAAAAGTAGTGCATGCACTACTTCCGGTGCGATCCAGTGCCATTTCAGCCTATTCAAATGAACAAATTGAAAATGGGATCAGAGTCGCACTAAAATCGCACAGAAATTCAGCGCACATTTACCGTTGGTTAAACAAGGGAAATCTTACAGTGTATGGATAGCTTAAAGCGTTTGTTAACCACAAAAAAAAAACCCTTGCATAGGTGTACGCCACGGTTGCATTGACATAGCGGCTGCTCCCAATTTTCAGCTGTGCATGAATGCAGACAGTGTGCACACTGAAATTGGGAGCAGAAGCCTTTATCCTGTATGTCCCATTAATATGCATGCACAAAACACCTATGCTCACTGAAAAAAAGCTGTGTGACCTGACAACTTGTAATGCATTCTCACTGAAAAAAAACACTGAGGCTTTTCTTTAAGATTATTTGGCTCATAATGAATGGTGTTCCACTCTTGTCAGGCCACACATGTTGAGAGAACAGTATGATCTCACTTATTGTGATCATATCACAGATTAAAAACATTCATTCTTGTGCAGGTAACTTTACATTCTGTCAATAGACTATCTCAACTATCTCATTTGCCCACATACCAATGAAAACCAATGCAGGTGCTTTAACTTGGTATCATGTAATATGCTGCAAAGAGGAGACATAGGCAGATCCCCGACATTAATACACGTCTGACTGTTGTGACAATTTGTGAGAAGACACATTCTCAGGCCGCGTACACACGAGGGGATATGTCCGCTGAAAACGGTCCGATGGACAGTTTCAGCAGACATCTCCGCTCGTGTGTATGGGCTAGCGGACAGATTTCTCCACCCGACAGATTTCAAAGCATGCTTTGAAATCCATCCGGTGGAATCTGTCCGCCCGACATGTCTGCTGGTTAGTACACTTACCAGCAGACATGTCGTCCCCCTCCGCCGCCGCCGAATGGATTCAGCGCATGCGCGGAAGTGTTTTACTTCCTGGTGCGGTGACGTGGTGGTGACGCGGCGGCGGCGGCGGGGAATTTGATCCGATGGTGTGTACACGCCATCGGATCAAACTCCCGATCGGACATATCCGATGGAAATGGTCCGCGGACCGTTTTCATCGGATATGTCCGATCGTGTGTATGGGGCCTTAGTCTTACATTCTTCTCTTTATACTAAAACAATGATTCGTTTGCCGTGTGCAGGAAAATAATCTTTTATTTCTCATCCTGGGAAAGCTCATTGACATAAATGCTTTTATTGGTTTGGGCAAGTCATTTGTATAATTTATCTGAAGTGTTCAGATTCAAAGCTGCCAGTTCTGCCCAAGGAAAAAAACTTTCCATTTTTGATTACTTGGCAACTTGGCACATGCTATTTAGAAACATAGAAGAGGTTTATGTGCTAATTCTACTTTGATCTCGCTTCATGTGTGATTTATTTGACTTTACTTGAAATGACTTATGCTAAAAAAAGAGTGTGTGTATATATATATATATATATATATATATATATATATATATATATATACTCACACACACATAAACACACACACATTTCCACTTGCAAGCAGCGTAGCACAGGCAAGGCTGTAACTTGTACATTCCCAGCTTTTGACTTCATGTTGCAGAGCAGGCCACACAAGTTGAAAGCCTATGGGCATAAATCTAAGAGCAGTTCTGAGGCCTTCAGACGCAAGCAAGCTCTTCCCCTGCCTGTTCCCCAGCCAAGAATCCAAAATGAGACACGCTCTCTCCTTAGCTTGCCTGCCAAGAAGGGGGATGTACCTCCACCTCCAGGAATACCAGGCTATGAGCAGTGAAGGAGGACAGACAGGCAGACTGACGAACAAAAACAAAATCTACTCATGGAGTTTGTGCCAGCCTTGTTTTTTTTTTTAAGTATGTGAGTAGTTTGTGGTTTATCATACAGATTGGTTCGGTGATGCCCTTCTCTCAACAGCACAGAAACTTTCTATTGCTGGGATCCTTTTTACACATCAGCGTGGTCAATGTACGATGAAAAAATAGAATGGGTCTATTTTTACACTATTTCCTCACACGTCACTATTGGAATTTTGTATGCTAGATGTTTTCTGCCACACTTATAAAGGATCAAAGATCTATCTGACATAATGAAAAAAAGTAGGGTGGAAATTTTGGGCAAAACTATCACGTTGACGTAAAAAAGTGCTGTATTTTTGGTTTAAAAAAAGGGGCAAAAAAAAACACCTGTCAAACAGGAGCAACCTTGCTGAAATTAGAGGATTTCTGAGAGGCTATATAAGAAGTAATTATGCCCAACAGTGTCATAATGCCCTATTAACCCCAGGAGAATCCAATAAAGCATTCACAGCACTTTTCTGCCAGTAGGTCCCTTCATAACCTGTGCCTACCTCAGGGAAGCATTTGTGACTTTTTCTGTAACAGTATATATACAACTAATTCAGCTAGTACTTACTACCAACACTTTAAAAACTGTCACTTTGGCTCCAACAGATTCTTAAAGATTTACTGACAGTTGCCATATTAGGAAATTGGTGGCAAATAAGATTAATTGTGAGCTGACATACACAGAGACGCCAGTGCCCAGAGTGGGGCATTTTGTGTTGGGAAGCTGTCATGAATGTGTATATGATAGCTAGGGCACAGATGACCCATGGCTTCCTACCAACCGATGACTCACCCCTAGCCCTATTCATCTTCCAGCCGAGAGATTCCTTGGCCAAAAGCTGAATGTAAATAAAGGGTACGGGGCGACTGCATGATTCCCATCAGCCTCCACCTAACTACATACCTGCCCACTACCATGCACTGTCGATCACAGGCAATGCAGACCTGATGGAGAACTAATCTCTATTCAACCCACTGCAAAACTCCTTAGCTATCTATTATAGGTGCAGGGGCTGTACAAGGAGCTCAGTAATTCTGAGCTGCACTGTCGGTTACTAGCATTTACAATGCAACAGAAGAAGAAAGGGGGGGGGGCATTAACAAAACTGTACATTTGTTTAAAAGAGAAGTGCAGGATCCTAAAGAAACAAATATACATACTCACCCAGATGGTTGCAGCATGGATCCAATGCTGCAGTTGTCCCCCGATAGCTCTACAGCAAGACCTGAACGATCAAAGACCACTGATCATTTAGGTATCAAGGTCCACTCTAAGCACAGAGCAGCTCTGTGCTCTGGCCCTCCAGAGCTTACTAGAGTTCTGTACTGTGGAGGGGGTGGGGGTGGGAGTGCCTGTTTTGTTTTGTGGCATTTTAGAAAAAACATAATATTTACATTTCTGATCTCTCAATACCTTGATTTACAGATTATTCTTTACATATTTCCATAATAGATGTGTATCAGGAAATCAAACTTCAACGCAATTCTTGGGTCAATGGCTGCTTCTTCAGGAAGTTGGGGAAAACATGACTCAAGAACTGCAATGAAATACTCAATGCAAAATCAAAATAACAGGACGATGTTCTCCACCAATAGCAACATCCATCTCTCCAGTTCATTGACAACAAAGAAGGGGCTCCATATGCCAGCCAGTCATTCTCTGTGCTACAAAAAGTGTAATCATTTATTTGTTTGTCCCTATTAAAGAGATTTCCTTCACTTCCTGTTCTTATGAAAATATCATCAGGACAAAATATGAGAGTTAGGCCTCGTACACACGGGCAAGAATCTGGTCAGGAAAAAAACGTTGTTTTTCCCGATGAGATTCTTGGCAAGAATCTCTTGCGCCCGAGTGTACACACTAACCTTTTCAAAAGAACAGCGGTTCTCTTGAAAGGCAAGAACACAGTGATGTCATCGCAAACGACGAGCATGCGCTCATCACATTTGATGCCGTCGCCACCATCTTGCTTCACCCTACCTATGCCGTGGAAGCTACCGCACATGCGTCAAAGTCATTTCGAGCATGCGCAGGTTTCCACTGTAACAGATAAGTATACACACTCTCGGGTTTCTCGTTGGAAAACAGGCCGTCAAGAATCTCAACGAGAAAATAGAGCGCAGGTTCTCTATTTTTCTCGTCAATATTCTGGCCAGATTTCCTGACGAGAAACCTGAAAGCCTCGTACACACGAACGGGAAGCTCTGCTAGCAGTTTTCTTACTGGTTCTTGCCGAGAAAATGGTCGTGTGTACGAGGCCTAACATCTCAAAAGGCAGACACAGGAAAAAACTGACAGAATTCTACTTCATTTAAAGCTAAAAAATGTTTGTTTGTTTTTTGCAGAGTTTGACTTTATTAGCATTATAAAACACACATATAAACAGAAAAACAAACAAGGCGCCTCTAAGTGCAGAAGTATACAACTTTTAATATCCCCTAAAGGGGTTAAAAACACTTACAAGATGGTGGATGAAACAGATTTAATAAAAAAGAAAAAATCAATCCGTCTCCTCCTTAGTTGAACAGGTCTAAACCAGTAAAATGGTAAACTCCAATAATGCAAATTGAGGTGTCACATGCTTTATGCAATCAGTGTATCAATCAGTAATATGCAGACATACCGTATATATAGATATTTATCAGGGCCTCACATCCTTAGCTGCATATTAGCTTCTCTCCCATGGCAAGGAAAGGCTGGATTTCTAGAAAACTCTACAGAATGAAAAATAAAGATTTTGATGAATACAGAGCTGACCTACAGCAGTCTAATACATGTAGTTGCTGCAAATCCATCCGTGAACAAGATGACTCAGCTCATAATAATGTTTCTAGAGTTTAAAAAAGATAGGAGGAAACACAAAGTCATAGGCTGTGTTATTTTATTTTTTTCTCCTCTTGCACAGCAAAAAGAAGGTGAAGCCAAGTTGTCAATCAGAGCCCTTATGTCAAAGACACATCTGTCCTTCCCATGACAGTCATAAGTCACTACTCTGTGGAAGCAGTAGACATATGTTTGTGGCTGGGGGCTTGGTTAGAGATGGAGAGGTGGCATAGCAATTTTGATAAAAATGTAAGTTTTATGCCAGCGCTGTTATGGGTACTTGTGGAAAAAGAATGAGCAACTATCAGTTCATGTACTGACAAGGCGCATGCAGATAGGAGGAAAGAGCAGAGTGACAGAGAGAGAAACAGAGCTCATCACTGTACTGCTTCTCCTTTCATTTTCTAGTACCAGGCTGGGGCAGGTTCAGGATAACCTGGGATCAGAGAAAGCGGGTTGTTTGATGCTGGATGTCAGACTGAGGACATCTAATGATGGAAAAGGAGTACTTTGGGTGGAGTTCTGAATTTAAGGTGAATACTGCAACAAAATCATTTTTTTATTTTATCTTTTAATGTATTATTAAAAGAGAAGTATGTTGTATTTTAATTTTTTTCTGAATCATACTTACCTAGTTGTCCCCCACCACCTTTAATACTGAGAACCGAGTGATCAAACATCGTCACTTGTCAGTGGAGCGCTGGGCTGTGGAGGGGGCGGGAGCGGCCTGGGTACTGGTCCAGACATGTGGGTGGATCCCGACTTCATTGTCGCGACCATGCCCAAGCCTGAACCGGCTCTGTGATGTCTGCTGAAAATGGGTCACAGGGGTGCAGAACAAACTGCACTCCTGTGATCCACAGGAGAAATACAGCTAAACAAGCTTTGGTTGTACTTCTCTTTTAATTACGTTTTAACTGAAGTTAGCCATGTTATTAAAAGTTGAGTGGTGCAGTGTAGCCATGACCACTTTTTCTGACAAGGGTGTCCCGAGGCACCTGCACAACTTCTCTGACAAGGTGGTGCCTGCATGGTTTCGGGGCCAACTTAACTTGGCAGAGCCAGCAGCATGACATCAATGATCTTTTTCTGCTAGCCACCAAGTAAGGAGCCTTTTTTCCCCACTGATCACCAATTATTTGGTTTTAGCAAGGGTTCTGCAAGACCTAAACATTATTTGCAAGGGTTGTTTTAGGGTATACATGTTGAGAATGGTTTAAACCCCTGTCTATGTCCTATTCAAGTTTTTCCCTTCATCTCCTGTCCTGGAGACATAGCAGGAAGTGAGGACATTTCTCCTAAGTGGGATAAATCTGCTCTTGGACAAGTGTCCCGATTAGAAAATGTCCCCTCTAGTTCTGTTCTGGGGGTCACTCAAATGTTTTCCTCACTTGCAGTACTATAAACAATTAGGTGAAGACAGCAAATTAAAACCTGATGATCGAATCCGCTAATACTCTATCCAAAAATCCTAAAATCACTATCTTCTTTATTTCAGTTATAGAACAAGGAAAATACTCCAGTGTTCCATTAAAAACATTAAAGTAGAATGACTGCTACAAATAAACATGATTGTTAAGAGGTTATATCAATATTATATATTTGTTTTACATTAGAGTAGAAGGAACAGCTGCTAGGAGTTTAGGGTATAAAGCAACAGTTACCCTGTGAATGCATTGCAGGCCCCAGCTATACAGGAATATAACATATTTACCATAGCCTGCTTTCAGTCTAAACATTGCTCTCCACACATGTCCTCTGGGGCCTTTATCCTAACAACGTGGTTTCACCTTTTCCCTTTAGAAGGATTTCCTCACAATTTTATGTGTGCCACACGAGATTCTACAAACCATTGTTATTTGTATTTTCCTCATAAGATCACTGGGAACTAAAAAAAATTGTGCCGGTATAATAAAGGGGCAGAATGGCGTTTGTGCCAAACCTACAAGTAGGGCTATAAGCATACAGTGTGTTGAGGTTACAAATCTGTCTAAGGGTTCCCTATTTCTTATCTTCATCTCAAAGGCAAATACTCTAGTGATACAGAATATTAATTGTTTTCATAGAAATAATCTAGAGATTACCGAACTATAGTTACATTCATTGTAATCAAATGTATTTGCCAAATGTTAATCCAACCTACATACAACATTGTGTAGCCAGACATCTCTGGATCTTTTGTGCTTCTGGGCTCTGTAGCCTTTAAACCATGGGTCTTCAAACTACGGCCCTCCAGTTGTTCAGGAACTACAATTCCCATCATGCCTAGTCATGTCTGTGAATGTCAGAGTTTTACAATGCCTCATGGGATGTGTAGTTCCACAACAGCTGGAGGGCCGTAGTTTGAGGATCCCTGCTTTAAAAAGTCTGTTATGTGTAAAGATAGGTCTTTGCCCACAAGAATAGGTGGGCCCACCATGAGATTGCCAAAATTAATGTTTGTATTCTGGGGTTTTAAATGACCTTATATCACCATGATATGATGCCACAGGTTGGTAGATGTAGAATGTAGTATTTTAAAGGGGTTGTAAAGGCTCTTTTTAATTTTTTTTAAAACAATAAATATATCATACTTGTTAAAAAACAGCTCATTTTGCATAGAGTGACCCCGATCCTCGACTTCTGTGGTCCCCCGGCAGCTCTCGCGGCTCCTCCCCACATCAGATAACCCCCTAGGAGAAGCGCTCTCACGGGTCCAGCATTTGCGTCCATAGACACGAATGCAGGACTCAGCCCCCCCCCTCCCCCGAGCCAGTGTCATTGGATTCGATTGACAGCAGCAAGAGGCATGTTTATACAGTATGTCCTAAAGGATTCCTCCAAACGGATAAAATATATTAGATATCCTTATTAGATGGCATTTTTTTTAAATGCAGTTGTAAAATCGTGCATTACAACAGTGGCAGTGGCCTGCTAGAGTAGTCTTTAGGAAGGGTCAATTTACAGCATATATTAAAGACTATCTAAAGCCAAACTTTTTTCACTTTGAGTAGATCAGCCATTCTCACCAGGGTCCCATGGAACCCTAGGGTTCCTCCAGAGTTTGCTAGGCGTTCTTGAGATATGGCTCATTGACCTTCCCATTTGGTGGTGCCTGCATGGTTTTGGGGCCAACTCCACTTGGCAGAGCAAGCAGCATGACACCAATGATCTTTTTTAACTATCTGTAAGGGGGCATTCTGACCACTACTGCAAGAATGGGGGGGGGGGGGCTTTCTGCTAGCCACCTTTTTTTCCCACTGATCACCAATTAATTGGTTTTAGCAAGGGTTCTGCAAGACCTAAACATTATTTGCAAGCGTTGCTCTAGGGTAAAAATGTTGAGAATGGTTGAAACCCCTGTCGATGTCCTATTCAAGTTTTTCCCTTCATCTCCTGTCCTGGAGACATAGCAGGAAGTGAGGACATTTCTCCTAAGTGGGATAAATCTGCTCTTGGACAGATGTCACTGGAACAAGTGGCCCCTATTTCTCTATTTCCCTCACTTGCAGTACTAGAAACAAATTCCCAGCATAGGTGAAGACAGCCAAATAAAACCTGGTGAGCTAATCCCCTAATTCTCTATCCAAAACCAAAAATAAAGTTTTGCCTTTAAAGATTCTTATGTTTTGAATAAAAACTAGAGGGATTGAATTGGGAGGACCAGTTCTACTGACTTGTATGTGGTGCTACAACCATGTGGAATTGCAGCTACACACCATATAGGGATAGGGACCGTTTCAAATGATTTGTCTTGTGCTGATCAACATTGAAGCCAGCAATACACACAGCCTTATGGCACGTACAGACGATCGGACATTCCGACAACAAAACCGTGGATACATTTCCAATGGATGTTCGCTCAAACTTGTCTTGCATACACGGTCACACAATTGTTGTCGGAAAATCCGAACGTTAAGAACGCGGTGACGTACAACACCAGGACAAGCTGAGAAAAATGAAGTTCAATGATTCCGAGCATGTGTCAAATTGATTCCGAGCATGCGTAGATTTTTTGTCTTGTCAGAAAATTTGAGAACCATCTCTCAAATTTTTATTGTCGGGAATTCTGACAGAAAATACACACGGTCGGATTTTTCGACAACAAGCTCACATCGAACATTTGTTGTCGGGAATTCCGACCGTGTGTATGCAACATTAGAGTTCGTTAGCTAAGGCATGAGAGTTTTTATTGTCAAAGGATTTTTGAGTTAACGTTAGAAGTGCTGTATTATGTTATTTTAATATGCATTGCTTGAAGACTTTTTCTAATTAAATCATAAACTTTGCACAATACAGTTTTGTATGCACTGAACTTCATTTGTACTTGAAATGTGTCAAATGTTTTTTCAATGCGCCTGTTTTCCTAACACTTTTCTAAATATAAAACTTGAACCAAATGATGTGAATTTGGTCATGTTCATATTTCTGAAAAATTTAAATCTATCTCATATCTAAACAGGGACTAATAGCACTGTAGAGCTATTCATTCCTGTAAATTGGCTGCAAAGCAAAGGCAACTAACACAAGATTTACCAAGTAAAGGAACGCAAGAAGACTTACTGAGAGAGTATTGCATTCAGTGCATTTTATTTGCACTAGTGTTTGCCCTGGGTTACTGCCAATGAATACCCATAAATGAACCTGGAGGCACAAAACAAGGTCTGTCGTATGTTTACAAATGTTCCCACTTCCAAAAATCTGCTGTGAAATACATTTTGCTTATCATTTTTTTTTTCATAGTGCCCAGAATTTATTTTATTCACATTTTTTTTTCTTGTTATAGCATGGTTAGAGGTGTTAATATTTATGATGGTTCCCCATCCTATATTCTTATGTCTTGTCATTAGGAATTGTATTGTGATATTGGTAGGATAATTGATGAATTCCTATATCCATTAACAAAAATTCCCACTCCTCCATTCCAGGGATCTCTGCTATCCATATATACAGGGCCTCATGCTGAATAATTAGTAATTCATTTCTTTTTTGCATGCATTGCAAATTTTTAAAAAGGACATGATACACTTTTTGGGGAATATTTAAAAAGCTGACATTCACCAAACAATTACTGCAGGTGAACCTTCCTGGTACATGCTTTACATCACAGGGATTGATTCATCACCAGTGAATGGTGAAATTAATATTAACTACTTCGGACAATTTTGTTATATTTTATTTATACATATTTAAACAGATGTTTGTATATTCTATATATGTATAATATATTGTATAAACATGACAAAGTATTCCACAAATACTGTAGGTTATTATAATCTAAAGGTTCCTCTCTTGATTCAAAAGGAGAATTAAACGAGAAGTTCAGGATTAAAAAACAAAAACAGAAACAAAAAAAAAAAACACTCACCTTGGTAGATGCAGCATCGATCTGATGCTGTATCTGTCCCCTGCCAGCTATATTGTGAGAACTGAGCATTCAAACACAGCTAACCGCTCAGTTTTCTCCCCCCCCCCCCCCCACTCTGCGCAGAGAGCAATAGATGTCAGTCAGCAGCTCTCTACTCCCTCCTCCAGTGCTCACTGGAGTATTGGGCAGGGGTGGGGGGAGGGGCTGGCTCAGGCTCTTAGTGGATTGCTGAGAGGTTGAGCCAGGTACTGGTGCAGGCTTCTGGGTGGATACTGACCATATGGTAGGGATTTTCTCAGAGTCTGTACCAGCTCTGTGAGGTCAGCAGACAGCAGAGAGCAGGCCTAAGCCCCTTTCGCCCCTTATCGGCTAAAACATGATCTCCTGGGATTCATAGGGGAAGTATAGCCAAAAGTTGGTTAAACAACACTATGGTATTACAGAAGTAGATATTTTTTTTTCACATTCTACTGTATCAGTCAAGACAAGCCCTACATATTAAACTATGTGGTTAGTAATACATGTGTTGCAGGTCTCTTCCTCTTGCAGAAACAGAATTAGACATGGTTGAAGCCTTTATTTCATATACATGTTGAAAAGCCACAAATAGAAATAGTATGCTGATTTGGCTGCATAGGTTTGTTAGTGCACATTGTTACCAGTTGACATCTTGTTTTTACTATAACCAGTTAGGGAATGGTGTATTTGGTCTTTTTACTATATCTGAGGGCAAGGTTAGGTGATACCCTTTATTTGGCTAACCGAGAGACAATAAACTCTGCTTCAATCAAAAGTATATTCTTTTGCTCTCAGTCTCCTTGAAATCTCCAGATTCCATTATTTCTTTTTATTTATTTTTTGCTGTGAACTTCCTGTTAGAGGGTGGCTATGCTCATTCTCCATGGTCCCAATGGGGTTTACTAAAACTGGAGAGTGCAAAATCTGGTGCAGCTCTAGAAGTCATCTTCCAGTTTTTTTTTTGTCAAAGCTTAATCGAGCTAAAGTTACAGCTGATTAGCTACAATGCACAGCTGCACAAGATTTTGCACTCTCCAGTTTTAGTACATCAACCCACAGTGTGTAGGAATGTAGCCACCCTCTCTTGCTCATTGGACTATGGACTACATACTAGTAACATTGTTGTGTGCATAAAGCAGCCTTTTTCAACCAGGGTGCCTTGAGGTTTCTTCAGGGGTGCCTTGACAAAATGGCAAAAAATTGCCCTCAAACTGTATACAATCCTGTGGGTGGATGAAACATGCCTTTTAGTTACACAAAGCCACAGGTTTTCATTGTGCACCATTACAATTTCCTAGCTGCCAACCTCCTAACGAACAATTACATTATCAGTTGATAAGGAGGATGTCAGTTGCATGCATGTGATCCGTGTTTGATCCTCTCTTGCCTCTCTCCATCAGCTTTGGGGTCTTGTTAGCTAAGTGATAGAGAAAAACTGAGGGAGAAGAGAAATATTGGAATACTGGTCAGTACCAGTTTACATTTTAGAAGTGGGTCCCTCAAAACCATCCATAAATTTGGAGGGTGCATCAAGATTGTTCGAAATTTTAAAGGGTGCCTTGACTGAAAGATGGTTGAGAAACATTGGCATAGAGCAATGCGCATGACCGCATCTAATTTGTTGTAGTCGTAGTCAGTAGTGGGTGCGTATGAATTATTTTTGGAGAATATGGTTATTATTTAGCGTCACCTTAAAGGTGAAATTTTAGGATAACTTAGATCCCTTCATCAGGCTTTATATTGTTTTATTTGTACATTTCTAAATGTAAATAACTCGAGGAAGAGATCTGAGTTATTCCAAACGCTTGCATCTTTAATAACTCAAGATATCCAATAAAGGTTGTCACTCAATCTCTAAACTTGCAGCATTAACCCGAGATTTTTTTTTTTTTTTTATCTGATTGGTTGTTATAACCAACACAGACACTTTCCTTTCAAACCCTTATTGCAATCTACAGCATGTGGTCAGATTTAGAGGTGGAAAGGTAACATATGTCCATTTTGAGCAGAAGCTTACACTCGCCCCTCCTTTTTATTGTCCTATATAGAGGACAGTGGCTGTTTAGCAGCCCATATCTCACCTGGGAGATGTAAACGATGGTGAGAAAACACACAGAAACTCAGCCACCACCTGGCCTGTTCGATGTCACCGAAGTGATCCACGCATACGTGAACAGGTGGGGCTAGCTTTTGTCCTCATCAAATAAAAAGGGACACAGTCTGTGTACATGTGAACATCCCTTCACTCCTCTCACTCCTTTGATTTCTTTGTGTTAATGTTTTTCTAATATAACACTTAGAATAAAAGCTAAGTCAAAAAACACAGATACCAATAACTTCTTACAATTTATATTACTAATACCACTTAAAAGAGACATTCACTCAAATATTGATCAATATATACAATAAATGCATGTGAATGGAGATACAGTTAAAAGATCTGCTTATCAGATTACTATGTATGGTTGTTTGCCATCAGATTAGTGTAATTAAGGCACTTAACGAGGTTCTTTGGAAATAGCAGAGATTTGCTTACAAAATGCTATTTCGTGTGACTCACTGCCCGCAACATTATGTACTTACTGAATATACTGGAGGGTAATTTGCGCTATCTTACTTTTTTTGTCAGCTTTGTTTACTTAAGAAAACCATGTGTTCCCTGTTGGTCTACTCTTAAGAGCTTTCAGTCTCTCTCTGTATGTCTTTCTCTATTCCTTCCACTGTGCAGGTCCGTATTTAAAGTGGATATGCCATAGGCACACTGGACTGATACTGCGTCTTTGTTTTGTGTTTCCATTTTCTTTCTCCCACCAAATGCCCTTTACCTTGGACTCCCGAAGTACCAAATCGCTCGTCTGCAAGTCGTGCAAAACACGGCTGCGAGACTTGTGACAGGGAAAAAACCCTGGGAATCCATCTCACCTTCGCTGAGATCCCTTCACTGGCTGCCAGTGAAAGACAGAATTGCTTTTAAAGCACTCTGTCTAACGCATAGATGTATCTATGGGAAAGCTCCCATATATCTGTGCGAAAAAATAAAAGTCCATAACCCCAATCGCATCTTGCGATCCACCAACCAAAATTTACTCCAGATACCGAAAGCCAATTACAAGTCCAAAGGAGATAGAAGATTCGCGGTCCAGGGTCCTAGACTATGGAACGCTTTACCAACCAATATTCGGTTGGAGGAGAATTACCTAGCATTCAGGAGAAAGGTCAAGACTCATCTCTTTTGATATCAAAGGAGACAGGAACAACAAGCGCCCAGAGGCGATTCAATTCGCATGTGCAGCGCTATATAAGTTTTCATTCATTCATTCATTCATTCATTCATATTTAACTTATATTTATGATGATAATTATTATCATAATTCTTAAAGAATGCCCATTTGGAAACAGCATTGTGTCTGATTTATATAAAGAGAAAATGTTAAACCAAACAAACCTCCATTAAAAAACATAGAGAAAGAAGACTTAGCCACGTGTGTCTCTGCACAACATACCTTTCACCCCTCCCCCTTTTTGTCACTGGATTTTAGGTGCATATAAAACAAATTACACTTATGTGAAGTCAGGTACTGAATCTCATATATACAAGGTACATCAAAAGTACCATTTAGGCTTATTATTTTCTGTGCATTGACATTTACAAGGAATGTTGGTACCCCCTCTTCCAAGATATCAAAATTTGTGTACCAATTTAAAAAATTAAACAAAAATACCTTTTGTAAAAAAAAAAAAAAATTAAACAAAAATATTAAATACATGTTGTACTTTGGTATTACCCTCCTTACCCTTGTTTTGGCACAGGATCGTCATTGCATTTAAAATAAATACAGCAACAAAAGCAGCTCTGTGAAATATAAATAATAGTTAATCAATACGAATTACTTGTTAACAAATTCTATTGCCTGCCCTTAAGCTGGTCATAGATGGATCGAAATTTGTCCGGTTCATCAGGCACTGGAGGAATTTCAAACTATCCATGGCCGTTCCTGTTCAGGAGCAGTCAATCTAAGGACCGACTGCTCTTAAACAGGCTGCCAGACTACAATGACACAGCAGGGAGGGTTATTCGACCATCCACCCATTTTGACTGATCATATAAAAAACTGATACATGTCTGGCCAGCTTAACCAATGGCAATAGAAAGGCCCACTTTGTGATTTTTATTTTGTCATTAAAATAGAAAAACCTATGAGATGGCACCAAAAGCCCAACCATATTACTGTGGGTAGTCCTAAAAGGAACTCATCAGTACAAGAATATGGGAGCTGGAATTTCTACCTTGTTTTGAAAGTGCTACTGCATAGTGAAAGTACTTGTTCTTCGTTTGTTATTTAGTAACTCAATAGATTGTAATGGACATCTAATTGGCACATGCTGGATCCCTGTCAAGTCCGTAAAGTTTCAAGAAAGATAAGCATGATAGCACTGGAATCTGCATCTTCAAACACAATTCAGAAGCTATTACCAAATTTTTAACCTGACAGATTTTCATTAAATTCATCAACACCATCTAACAGCATATGCTATCCTAAAACTAGAAAACAATGCATATAGGTCATCGGTACTCATCTATTGTTGGTGTGTGGGAGATAATATAAATATCAGGGACGAGCTTCTTATGCTAAACTCCCAGAAAAAATTCTGCATTGCCTGAGCTTTTGGTGCTTATCCATCAACATTCATGAGAAATAGTAAACTTGGAAACTTGGACACACAGAAAAAGCTGTAAGGTCCTTAAAGAGGAATATATATATATTTAAAACCAAAGTCTAGGAAAACAAAAAAAAGGTTTAAGATGGAACAGAGAAGGATCAACAGCATTGGGCAGATTTGGATTGTCAACTGTGCACTTATTGGGGGGATTTCGCCTCACTTCCTGTCAGAGCAGGAAGCAATGGGTAAAGCCTCCGATGGAGATACAGACAAAAAACAACACATTTTTAGTAGAGTGAGGGAAATGTTAGAACTTCTGACAATATTTTATTGCTGTCTGTGCCTTCTTGTCCGAGTGTCAATCGCTTCCTTATTTCTTACCTATGTGTCATGTCACAGGAAGTAAGGGAAAATCTCCCACCAAAAAAGGTGCACAGCAAAGTAGCAAAACTTAGAAGGCGATTTTGATACATCCAAACATAGCAGCAATTAGCAGCAACAGATTCAACCAAAATACAACACCTACGACTCTACCAAAACCATCAACAGAAGATTAACATCAAACATTCCATCTTCAACAGCCATATCAAGCATTTGGAATCATTCAGTCAATCAATTAGTCAATTGGTTAACCAGATAAAGTAAAATTTTCTGCTGTGCTTTATTGCAGTGGTCATCAACCCTGTCCTCAGGGCCCACTAATAGGCCAGGTTTTATGTATTACCTTGGGGAGATGCAGACTAGAATACTGTAATCACTGAGCAGCAAATGATATCACCTGTGATGTATTTTAGTTATCTTGCAAACAAGGCCTGTTAGTGGGCCCTGAGGAGAGGGTTGATGACCACTGACTTATTGGATATTCTTATTCTTTGGACGCCATCTCTAATCCAGAAAGTAAATTGATGGATTCTTCTCTTGCAATGTTGTATTTTTTTTAATTCAGCACAGCTGTGATTGGCTCTGCCTGCACAACCGTGCCAATCATTGACAGATCCATTCACACAGATCTGCAAATGGAATACTACAAGTACCACCTGCCTTCACTACAAAGGAACTTGTAATTCTCAAATAACACGGGTGTAGTGATGTTTTCACATTCATAGTCGCTTGATTACTTTTCATGCAGCTCCATATCCCAAGATCCTTACCTATGTCTGAACCTGGTCCTGGAACCTGTGTAATACACCCAAAATGCACTGACCATGCTTGCAATGCTCTACAGCTTCTAATGAAAAAACACAATAAATGCACAATTTTTCTATTTGCAATATGGCTGCATTTATTATTTTTAATTTTAATTTTTTACAAAATGTTGAATATGCCTTTAAATAACATTTTTGTGCGCAACATGACGCAGGCACTGTCTCCAAAACACACACGTAGCAGAGAAACTTTCAAGTAAATTAATCCCTGATTATTGTATTGTAATAGTGCTAAAGCACAAAGACTTTATCAGTAATTTCCCCTCAGCGCTAAAAGGCTACCTTCTGTCCTCTACTTATGTGCCACAGCAAAGAAAAATGGACAGAAGGTGTGGTCTAAAAGATTAACATTTCTCCCAGCCATTTAAAATGCTCTAAGTCGAAGATCAAAGACGATAATGCTGAGACCCTTCCTTGTAATGAACAATTCCTCAGCGGCCTCGTCCATTCACTGGCTACCCCAGGCTTAGCAGTATTATATTCTACTCCATCATACATTACGGCAACCTGCTTCTCCCCATGGTTAGCCTATTCTTCCACATGCTAAATCTTTTCTTATGGGTTTAATCAAACCAGGGGAAAGTATAATTCCCTGGCTTTAATGAAAAATCCACTTGAAGATAAAACTTTTCATTGAAATTACACTTCACCTTCTGTTTTTGTATTATGTCTGTATATACTGTACTCACTGTATTCAGTTTTAAAACAAGGGCCTTATGCTGTTGCTTATGCTGCTACTTTTTTCACCAATATATTTCTCTAGGAAGTCAATCAAATTACGCCATCAATACACGCAACTTTCTGTTGCGAAAAACTCGCAAAAAATTATGATCTTGAATTGTCGTTGCAATTATTCTAAACATATCCATTACGGCAAAATGTAATTATCCTTATTGTTCTTATTTTGGGTAACATTTGCCATTCTCACAGTAGTTACAAATAGTACTGAATATGAAAACAAGTCTGTTTCCTCTTAGGAAAGCTCTGTTTGGCCTGGTCTTCACTGCAGATCACCAAGTTGTGTTTGGGCTAATAAGTGAGCAATAAGCAAAACACGAAAGAGATCACGATTACTTGTAAGCATGTTTCAACCGAAACCATAACTGTTTTTCTTTTTTTTCTTTTGGATATATTTAGAGGGGTAAAAACCTTTGTCAGTTGAGTTTTTGTTCTCCTTTGGGGAGATTTTCTCGAGCTTTTTTGCCCTGAGATGCAACAGGTAAAGAGAGGGAATCTCTCCTAAGTGAGGAAAATTTCCCTTTAAAACTTTTTCTAGTGGAACGATTGTTCACTTTGTAAGAGTTTCACTTGTTCTGGTGACAACTGTAAAATGTTGAATTTCTCTTTTACTTTCTGTTTTGGTGACTATGGTAACCAAGGCAAATAGAGAAGGAAAATCTTCCTAGCAGAGACACAGACAGCAATAAAAAACTTGAGAGAGGTTGGAAACCTTCTCTACTCGAATGAAAACTTTTTTTTTGGAAATGGAAATTGGAAATGACGCCTGCAGTTCATGCTGAGACTACAGTTGTCCTGACAGTAGTTTCCCAGGATGGTTAATTCCACCAGCTAGAATTTGAAAAGCTTGCTCTGGGAGTTAGTATCTAGCATTTATGTTTACAGGACGTTGCTTTTGTACACTGGGGTTCATTTACTACAATTTTAGAGTGAAAATTCTGGTGCAGCTTGAGCTTGCTCAATTAAAGTGTTACTAAAGTAAAAGTTGTTTTAATTAAAATAACAAACATGTTATACTCACCTGCTCCGTGCAGTGGTATTGTGCAGAGCGGCCCCGAGCCTCCTCTTCTCAGATCCCCGGGCGGCGCTCCTGGCTCCTCCCCTTCTTTGTGCATCCCCACAGCAAGCTTTTTGCTATGGAGGCACACAGTGGAACCACACTCCATAGACTTATACAGTGAGTCTAACCTTCGCCCCTAATTCCTCCTTACTGCATTTAATTGACAGCAGCAGGAGCCATTTGCTCCTGCAGCTGCACGAGTGCTGTGTGAAGAGAAAGAGCGGGAAGAAGAGATGCAGCTGTGCACAGTGCTCTCCCCTCTTTTACTCTTTACACATGGAGGGGGCAGAGAAGTACAAAATATTATTTTACCTTAACCACTTCAGACCCGCGCTATAGCCGAAATGACGGCTACAGCACGGGTCTGAATATCCAACATGCCGTCAAAAGACGGCGGCACCCTTTGGGCGTTCCCAGCGCGCACTCCAGAGCGCGCTGCGGGGAAGCCCTGTGTTAGCCGTGTCTTTTGGACACAGCCAATCACAGATCACGGCGAACGGCCAATCAGAGTGCCCGTTGCGATGCGATCTGTGCGGCGAATGAGAGATGATCTCACAGATCATCTCTCATTGCCGTTTTTACACAGAGACAGCGTCCTGTCTCTGGAGAGGAGGAGACCGATCTGTGTTCCTTGTACATAGGGACACAGATCTGTCACCCCCCCCAGTCACCCCCCCTCCCCCCACAGTTAGAACACACCTAGGATACATTTAACCCCTTCCTCACCCCCTAGTGTTAACCCCTTCAATGGCAGTCACATTTATACAGTAATTAGTGCATATTTATAGCACTGATCGCAGTATAAATGTGAATGGCGCCAAAAATGTGTCAAAAGTGTCCAATGTGTCCGCCATAACATCGCAGTACCAATAAAAATCGCAGATCGCCGCCATTTCTAGTAAAAAAAAATAATAAAAAATAATAATTCTGTCCCCTATTTTGTAAGCGCTATAACTTTTGCGCAAACCAGTCACTTATTGCGATTTTTTTTTTTTTTTTTACCAAAAATTTGTAGAAGAATACGTATCGCCCTAAAATGAGAAAAAAAAAAGTTTTTTTTTTAAATTGGGATATTTATTTTAGCAACAAGTAAAAAATATTGTATTTTTATTTCAAAATTGTCGCTCTTTTTTGTTTATAGCGCAAAAGAAAGCTCTACTTGTGGGGAAAAAAGGACGTCAATTTTGTTTGGGAGCCACGTCGCACGACCGCGCAATTGGCAGTGCCGGAAGCTGAAATTTCACCTGGGCAGAAGGGGGGTATATGTGCCCAGTAAGCAAGTGGTTAATGCGAGGAATGCATTAAGGTAAAAAAAAAAGAAACGTTTTTAGCTTTAGTATCACAGCTTTGACAAAAAAGAAAACTGGAAGCTGAATGGTTTTTAGGTAGAGCTGCACCAGATTTAAGTAAATCAACCTCACTATAAGTACAGTAAATGCCGATCCCAGTGCAGTGCACCATTTACTTTTTTTGTTCAAATTCTATTGAAATTTCACAAGATGACAATTCTTTACATTCTTTTGGCCTGCAGTGGATTACATTGCACCAATGTGAATTGCTGTACTTGTATTCAGTGCACACCACCATATTTTGTATCAGAAAAAAAACATCCTGTGCCTTACAATCAGCCTTTTTTTGTTGTAATAAGAAGTTTAGAAAAACGTGTAAACTTTTGGGATGAGCGTGTTAAAGTGATATTATAGCCTATTTTTTATTTAGTTTTTTGCGGTTTCTACTGTTGATGTGAACACTATTCTTTACTGTTTCATGTTGTTCATTTCACAAGTTTTCTTGACTCAGCTGGTCCCCAGAGCATTGCCCTCATTTTCTGGTATAATAGTGGCTTGCAAGAAGGTGGTTGGCACAAAGGGTAAGGTGCAAATGGAGAGCTGGGTCCGGAGCTGGTAGTGCACCACTAGGGTAAATGGGGTTAAAAATCCAATAGTTCAACAAGTGTCCTAGGGAGCCTTCAATCTATTAAATGTGATGCTTTAACCCAATGTTACACTCAGAATGGCACCGCTCTCTCTTCCTAACCATATAGGCTGGCATAAGGGCTCTCCCTGCTTAGACAGGTGTGGGCAGCCTGAGAGCATTGAGCACATAAACATGCCAAGTGATTGAAAGGGGCATGGGGCATGCCCAAGGAGGGGGATCAGTTGGCTTTAATTGTAGTAATAATTGCGCACTCCCCGACAGGATGTTCAGGGAAGCTGTGCACAGAAACTCAAGTCTGCAGCAGTAATTAAATATAAAAGTAAGTGTTTCAGGACTTATTTTCTTTATCAACATACATTGAGTTGTGCTGAATTTTTCTATACCAATTTATTTAAGAAATAAATAATGAGCTTTTAACACTACTTTAATGATAGAATTGGTGGAATCTCTTGTAGGAAACCACTGCCTCACCAAAAATTGGGTATAGCATCCATCTGACATCTGCTTAAGTGATGCATGTGGTACTAATTTGGAGAATACACACAGTAGGGGTCATGAACCCATGGCTCCTAAATTTTTACTGTTGTCTGGTGTTTAGATATTTCACATGCATACTATTTTAGAGATGAGCCATACTGTTGGAAGAAAGAACGTCTAGCAGTTTCTATTTTTTCCCTATTCTAAAAATTACTTAACTCACAGTGGGTTTAGACGGTATTGACTTTGTTTGCCAAATAATATCTCCTGAGCCAAATAATATCTTCTGACCTTCTGTAAAGTATATGTATGGCCCAGGGGTGGATGATCAATACCCCTGTCAGCTTTTTATTGCTGTCTGTGTACTGGAGAGTTGTCCCTGTATTTGTCCTGGTGACTATCATCGTTGAGACAGAAAGTGATGGGAAAAACACAATGGGGGCACCTATTCTGGTGACAACTGCTTTAGAGGGAAATTTATTATACTTTGTATGGACTTGATATAACTTACTTATTAACTTAACTTATTTAGATTAACTAAAATAAAAATAAAAGTTTGGGCTATACACGCTCTTAAAATTACCTATGTGAAATATGGAGCCTTAACCTCCCTGGCGGTATGATTCTTTCAGATTTTAGGTGCTAAAGCGGTACCATTATTTTGCATGGAAATTTGGCGTTTTATATTGTAGGCCTGCAATTCTTAGGAATAACTCACTCAAATCTGTCCAAACAAGAGTCTAGTAGACATCCCGGGTAAAATAAAATTTGAAACACAAAATCATAAATTATAATATAATAAATAAATATAAATAATTATAACAAATAATATAATAATAATCAAAATTATTACTTTCCGTGTTTGATGAATTTCCCCACAAATCACTATCGCTCAATTCTGCAAGTGATTATAATTTGTTATCGCTGTTTTCTAGCTGGTCTAAAAACCACTTTTGACATAAAGGGACACTTTTTGGTTGCTATGGACAAGAGTGGCAGGTTTTAAACAGATTTTATTATATAAAAGTGCATGTAGGACACTGGACAGACCACTAGGGACAAAGGGGGTGTGTATTTTTTTCATACAGTACTGTAATCTATAAGATTACAGTATACTGTATGTATTGTGTTTATTAACTTTTTTTAATTTGGCGCCGATCTCCGTCCTTGTGCGTCGTAACGTCGCAGGGAACGGAGCTCAGAGGCACTCGGCACTATGAATCAAGCGAGGAGACACTGCTCGATCACACAGTGGGGAGGCATCGCAGGATCCAAGGACAAGGTAAGTAAACCCTGCCTGTGGACACTGCAAGGCGTTCTCAAGTCTGGCTCGGGGTTACCGCTTTTGGTTCTGAAATTCCACCCCGAGCCAGACTCGGGAATACCGCTCAGGGGGTTTGTTTAATTTTGGGTAGAAAGGTTGGGCCTGCTGAAGCCATGGTAAGGAAAATTCTACACCCATTGAAGTGACTGACGGCAGAGATGAAACAAATCCTCCTACATAAATTGGACCTGTTTATTTGCAGCCGTTTGTCCTCTACATCCTTGTAAAACTCAGAGATGAAAATAATTTTTCAGATTTACGAAACAGGGGTCAGGGAGATGCAGTTACACACTGTACAAGAGCTCTGACAGTTGGGCTGAGGCTGTCAATCACAGATTGACCTCTCCTCTGTCACCTTTTTTCTCTTAGATTATGGATTGATTACAAATGCCCTGGGGTGGTAATCAAACACCCTAGGTAAAAAAGTGCCACATCCTAATAGTAGATTGGATTGGGAGTTTATAGAAAAATTTACTTTATAGACACGTATACAATTTTAATAATTTTTAATAATTCACATAATATCATATAATATACACATGATACATCTAAGATAAAAATACAACAGTAGACACCTTTTTTCTCTTGTTGTCAGGATTTTTTTTTTCGGAAGCAACAGCTAGACAGCAGAGAGAAATGCCCCCATTCACATTGACTGCGGCTTTGAAAAAGTGCAACTTCATCTGAAATCGCACGATTCAAAGCCACGTGTGAGTCCAACTTTGGGTGTTACTTGAAAGACATCTACGCCTTCATACACAAATGCATAAGAAGTGCAGGAACTACTTTTTAATATTGGTGCGCCACTGCAATGTCGGCGTTGCACAGAGTGATTTCCGGCAATAGGGTGCAACTTGTCATGCAATTTGACCTGTCCAGTGGCATTTCAAGTCGCTCCAATGTGAACGAGGGCTGAGTGCTTTGATTAGAAAAAATAGAAATATGTGCTTTATTCAGATTTCATGTCTGAGGTTAACAACTAATTCATTTTGCGGGTGTGGGAGTGCTTGTAAATTGCACGCATTCCCACACCTGCAGCAAAAATGCACTTCTCTTTAGCAGACATGCGGTTGTGTCATTAATTGTTAATGGCAACACCACACATCTGAAAACATGCTGCATTTTTTGCGTGCGGAAACTACATGGTGCCGCAGCACCGTGCAGTTCCCTGCGACTGCGCTACGGGTGCATTTTGGGAAAAAGTCTAGGAACTCTTTTTTTGCATTCCTCACAGGTACAGCAGTCCATTCAAATAAATAGGCTACCGTGTTCATGCAAACTCATTCGCACAGAGCCGCAATAGTGTGATCCTAGCCAAAGTAAGCATGCATCTTTCTAAAAGGGGCAAGAACTTGTAAAAAAAAAAAAAACTTTTTTTTAGCAAAGTGGGATAATGCTGGAAACTCCAGTTTTAATTGTGGTCTTTTTCTCTATAGGAGATTTAAACAATGTTATACATTATTTACATCTAAACTGACAATACAATATACTGTAACTTGAGAAAAATCAAACCTTTTTTTGTGAAACAAAAATGCTGTTTCTTCAAGTGATTTCTATAGTTCCAACAGTGGAAGAATGTAAAAAATGAGGCTGTGTGTGGCCATTCTGTCTCGTCAGCTGTCAGAGGTAGGGGAGGGCCACAGACATTTCACGTCACCCACTGACTCACAATGATCTTAAACCAAAGCATGCACAGGCAGCACATTAATCTGCCTGTCTGGTACAGGAGATCAGTAGATTTGCATATTAGATGCCATCCACTTTTCAGAAACTGGAACATAATTGCTAATGGGTTATATTGAGAGATCTAAACCATTAGAAACTATAGTAAAGTTTTTGTTTTGGCTTTAGTATGTAACTACTGTCTGGATAGACTTCTTAGTCCTATTAACAGTGTGTGGAAGCAATCAGCTTCCACGGGTACCACAACAATTCAAGCTGGAGCACTTAATGGCATTGTGGTGTGTCTTTAAAGAAGACTTATGCGTTCCATATGCTGGCAGGTCATTTGCACCATATATAACGAAAGATCAAATATTTTTTCCACTATAAAAAAATTTTTTTTTTACGGATAGACATATTTCCAATCTTCTTTGTTTTTATTTAGCTGCTAGTAACATGCAAATACGTGTTTTGGAGCTTGTTGCAGCCTCAAGCATCCTGCAAATGTATGTTACCCAAGAGTCTGGGCATCCAAGAGCACTGATATTCCACATACAGTGGAGTCATTAAAGCGCTTTTTTTTTTTTTTGCAAGCTAAAATTAATCACATTAAATATTCCCTAAAACATATTAATAGCTCCATAATCGTTCCAGAAATCATTGCAAACACTTGCCTTATATCCTCCAGCTCATGTTGTGGCCGTATCCATTATATGTGTGGGCATGTGAAGCCCAATTTCTTTTTTCTTCCTGGTTTTCAGGGAGAGGTGCATGCTGGCGATTTTTAGGCACAGGAATGCCCAGAGACTCCTGGCAAGACGAGCAGAATTCAAGCTATATAGGCCTGCATTACCTAATTTGGCCTGAGGTATGGGACGCAGAAGCCGAGCAGAGCCGAAAATAGGCCTGCAGTACTTAATTTGGTCTCAAGTACAGGGGCGCAGGAGCCGAGAAAAGCCGAACATTGGCCTGCAGTACCTCATTTGGCCTGAGGTACGGGGACACAGGAAATGAGCCGAAGTGTCCTCGGGCGTTTTCTGGCGTTTTCTGTGCTCTCTGGTGCCCCCATCTCTGGCTGCATTAGGTATTGCATCCCATTGAAGTCAATGCGGAACAAATTATTTTAGTTTCCATTGACTTCAATGGGAAAACTCACTTTGATATGCGAGTACTTTGGATTACGAGCATACGTCTGGAACGGACAATGCTCGTAATCCTAGGTTCAACTGTACTTTGTTATAGGTATTTTCTGTGTTTCCATATCATGTTTATACTGTTCAAATATTCAATGTGTTAGTTTTTAACCCCCCTGGCGGTATTCCCGAGTCTGACTCGGGGTTAGATTTCTGTGCTGCGATCGGTAACCCCGAGTCAGACTCGGGCTCGCCTCGCAGCTTTCACAGGCAAGGTTTACTTACATTGTCCGTGGATCCAGCGATGCATCCGCCCTGTGTGAGCGAGCGGGTCCTCGCTTGATTCACACAGTGTCCCCGTGTGCCGCCGAGCTCCGTTCCCTGCAAAGTTACGACGCACGGGGGCGGAGAACGGCACCATTTAAAAAAAGTAAACAAACACATTACATACAGTATACTGTAATCTTATAGATTACAGTACTGTATGTAAAAAATACACACACCCCTTGTCCCTAGTGGTCTGCCCAGTGTTCTGCATGTACTTTTATATAATAAAAACGGTTCTTTCTCCCTGCAAACTGTAGATTGTTCATAGCTACCAAAAGTGTCCCTTTATGTCAAAAATGGTTTTAGATCAGCTAGAAAACAGCGATAATAAATTATAATCACTTGCAAAATTGGACGATAGCGATTTGTGGGGGAATTCGTCATAAAAAAAAAAAATGAATGACAGCGACAATTCTGCAAATGAGCAAATTTCAGTGATTTTGATTTCATTACATTATTGAATAATTTTTACTATAATTATATTATTATTTGTTATAATTATTTATTATATTATAATTTATATTTTTTTTTAAAAATGTCATACCCGGGATGCCTATTAGACTCTTGTTTGGTCAGATTTAAGTAAGTTATTCCTAAGAATTACAAGCCTACAGTAAAAAATGCCAAATTTCCTTGCAAATAATGGTACCGCTTTCAGCACCTAAAATCTGAAAGAATCATACCGCCAGGGAGGTTAATAGGAGTTCTGTAATTTTTTAGGTTGGCAGTAAAAAATTTGTCTCCGCCAGAAAATTTTCAATGTTTTTGTCAGTAAAAAATGCTCCGTGAGGTTGGCAACTCTAGACTGCTATCCTGATATGAACTACAAACATGTCTGTAACTCTTCATATCCATTACATAGGCAGGGTAATTGGCAGCTTACAACTAAGAAGGAAAATATTCTTCAGGGCACCTCGGGGGAAGTGACAAGAACACTGCATTATTGGCAGGATCAACAGGCATTTTCTGTATTTTCTAAAAATGTTCTTAGCTTGAAAAAAAAAAGGGAAAACTAATTTAGCTGCCACATCACAGGACTGTAAGCTGCAGTATATAACATTTTTGCTCTTGGGTTCAGCTATCCTTTAACATCTAAAATTCAGACCTGCTGCTTCTGTAACAGTAAGTAAGCTTGTAAAATATCTAGGAAATATCTTCTGCATCTGTTTATTCAGACATCCAGACTGCGCTTCCTAAATGAAAACAGTGTGTACATGGTAAAGTAGATGCAGCTGCCTGAATTGAAGCGATAAACAATCGTATTTTGTGAGGGGCATAAAGAAGTTTAGTAAATACGATGGCGTTGTTGTAAGACCAAATAACGTCTTATTAAAAAAAAATAAAGAAATAACCACTGTGACGTTTAAAGCAGCAAACGAGTTAAGAATTACTGGTACCTCATAAAGAGAGAGGGGAAAAAAACAGCTTCCAATGGTCTGGAAGAGAAATGTCACCACCTGGAATAACACAGCAAACCACCCTGAATGTATGGCACAGCAACAGGCAGAACAGCTAGCCCACCTCTGCAAACAAATGAAACCACCCTTCATCTGGTTCTCATGAAACCTATTTCAAATCTGATGTGAGAATTGGGGAGGTAGTAGTGAGTTATTTGTATACCCATATTTACATCCTTTAGCCTAAATCTCATATCTGACAAATACGTCTCTGGAGACTTAGATTGGCTCTACATGTAAAGACATGAGAAGTAAGAAATCCATAGATTCCCCCATCCACACTAGACCTGAGTGGATCTTCTGCTACTGGCTATTGTATTCTGGCAATACCCAAACAATGGGTGCAGCTGATTGGCTTCAGTCACTGTTTGGCCAACTTTTTTCTGCCCTATAACTTCGATTTTCCAGTCGAAATCAGGTTGTGTCTACAGGGCCACTTACAGCTCAAAATTTAAGCCATGTATGGCCAGTTTAAAGCGAGTCTTCACCCTCCCCTAACATTTTTATTTTTTTCTGAAAAATCTTTTTTATTGAATTTTCTGATTATGCATACAATTGTAGCGCACTCAGGGGCAAACAGTGGTTGACCACACAGGGGCAAGGCCCAAAAATCACATTAACATACAGTAACTTGTACTCTAATGTAAACTTAAAACAGACTACTAAACTACTATCCCAATGTGGGGAGAGGTTCCATTTCAGGGTTACCTATGCTCAAACTTGTGTTATCAGGATAAGATAAGGCGGTTACACCAGGGTTTAATATATGTTCAGAGATATTGTCTATCTATACTCATTAACCGCTTACAGTGGTGGTGTCGTCAAACCAACATGTCCATACTCTACTTTATTAAACTTAATGGGGCAATCCTTGTTCGACTAGGTGGCCTTGTATAAGGGTAGACTGGTGTTTATCAGGCTTTCCCAAAATTTGACAGCGGGGGGACGATTGTTTCCAGGTCATTGTGATGGCTTTATGGGCGTAAAACAGTAATAGAGTTATGAATCTGTTCCGTGCTCTAGTCACTGACATTTGTTCGACCAAGCAAACAATACCCCTCACATTTTTTTTTAAAGTCCTGTTTATCTGCAAAAATCAGATACTCACCCACCCAGTGGATCCAGCGTTGTCCTGCTGAAATCAGATTGGGTTGCGTGCTGCAATGTTGTTTTTGACGTCATTGGGATGCCGGCGGATCTTTCAGGTTCAGCCAACAGACCTCCTGATGACATGTTGCTAGGCCTACCCCCTCCTCCTTTGTGAATAAAAGACGGTGCCTCCTGGGATATATGACGTGCATATCCCAGGAGGCACAGGGAGCACAGTGAACTTAATTTTCCTAGGCAAGTGACATGCATTGGGGGGGGCAGGGCCGGAAACGTTATATGAAAAAAAGGTTAAAAAAAAGAGGGTAATTTGTGTAGTCGGGGGGAGGTGGGGTGGTGCATACTTATTATAGGCCAACCTGGCACATAGTAAGTATGCATATACAGTATGATACTTGATCAGCTACTATGTCACCAGTGCAGTGCAGCTGTGATTACTAGTGATCTGTGATTGGCTACAGTTAATCAAATGGCACAGGGTGCTGTGATTGGCCCAGGTGCCATGTGATAGCTGTGGACCAATCACAGGATCAAAATACTAAGCACAAACGTTATGAATAAAAATTAAACATACATTCAGAACAGTTATGTTGAAACTGAGACCATGTGATTACATAGTGATCACGTGACATCACGACCACTCAAACAGCTGGATATCCCAATCCACAATCCAGGGGGTATCTGGTAAACACAGCAGTCCAGGAAGTGGCGTGCTGTGTGCCCCAAGGGGTGTGCCAGTGTCCATGCACCAGGCGATATACAGGTACATCGCCTGGGCTGTAGCTGTCGCTGCCCACAGTAAAACTACTGTGGGCAGGCGGAGAGTGATTCAATTAAATTAAGTATTTAAAAGCAAAACTTTTTAAAGTTTTGGATAGAGTGGAGTGGGATTAGAACACCTGTCAGGCCATTATTGTTGTCTGTGTCACCTTTGGGAAGATTCACTCCCTCTATTTGTTCTGTTTACCATTATTACAAAGAGTGAAAGTGAAAAAATAAATAAAAATGATGGGCTGTAACCAGAACAGGAATAAAGGGGAAAACATACAATGAGGACAATAGTTCCAATGACAACCAAAGATTCCCAAATTTGTACAGAGTTTTTTCTACTTCTTGTATTGTCTATGAAACAGAAATGATGAGAAATCACCCCAAAAGGGTTAAGGACCCTCTATTACTATTAATAGATTTTGTTTTTAGTTACACTTTAAGAGTTTACGTGCAGAGATGCATACGGGGTGCCAGACTCAGGCCGCGTACACATGATCATTCCAAACCGATGAAAACGGACTGAAGTTCAGTTTCATCGGTCCAAACCGACCGTGTGTATGCCCCATCAGTCTTTTGTCCTTCAGTCCAAAGTTTTAAAACTTGCTTTAAAATCGGACTGATGGACACCTGACCATCAGTCCAAACCGATGGCTAGTACGCAAAAGCATCGGTTCAAAACCTGCGCACGGTCAGAATCAAGTCGACGCATGCTTGGAAGCATTGAACTTCGTTTTTTTCAGCACGTCGTTGTGTCACGGCGTTCTGACACGATCGGTTTTTGAACTGATGGTGTGTACGCACATCAGACTATCAGACCGTCAGTCTGTGAACCAATGAAAGTTAACTTCAGTCTGTTTTCATCGGTTTGGACTGATCGTGTGTACAAGGCCTCAGAAGTTTCTATGAGTTGTTTTTTTAAGCCACATGATTAGAGCCTGAGGCTATAATTGGCTTAAAAACATTTGGGCTTGGGGCACAGAGCACTGCGCCCTGATCCCACCCACTCGTGACACTAGGGAATCAATATCTACTAATGTCTTCCGGCTTCTCCTCCCAGCCAATCAGGACAAGAGGCGGATCAGGTTGGCCGAAAGGAGAAACAGAGGAAGCCACAGCGCCACCACCTGGGACCTGGGTGAGTGCAGATCTTGGGGGATTTGTTTGCCGCCCCCCTCAAAAAGTTTAGCACCAGCCGCCACTGGATATAAGCACATGTAATAAATAAATAAACTGTTCTAAGGCTACAGCAGTCATGTAAGTCCTGTTGGATCTTTAAAAATCAACCACATGATCCAGTAGACCAAAATAAATGGAATCAACTACTTACTTATGTTTATTTTGTATTTCCTCATAACAAACACAGGCATGGAATCAGGCTTCTGCTTCCAGTTAGCAAAACAAAGATTCGTTAAGCATTTTTTCAAAGTGTGAAAAGTTGGGTTCACACTGTTATGCTGTGATTACAGCCTAAAAGGATTCCAAACCCGAAACTGAATTATGAGTGATGGCAATACATCCTGTATGTGACATTATATGACAAGGTAATACAGCTGTTAGCAATGCTAAACTAGTTTGTTACTTCATGCTAACCATAAACAGGCAGATTTTTTAAAAATAAATGAAAGTAGAACTACATGTAAAAAATACAAAATTGTGAACAGACAGAAGAAGAGACATGCAACACTTACCTGAAAAATATATTGTCTGATGGCGCAAGAGGAGATGGATAATAGAACTACCTTGGCAAGTGATCTAGATATCAGAATGAATATTCACGAAAAACAAATTATATGAACAGCCTGGAGGAACTTGTTGGGAGCGCCGTGTACGGCGGCGTGCGTCTCACGATGGAGCGCAAACAGATATCCTATTGGTTCCCTCGTTTGAGCCACGCCACGTCACGTCACTTCCGGTGAGACTGGCTTGTGTTTGCGCTCCATCGTGAGA
The DNA here is from genome assembly GCA_029574335.1 of Rana kukunoris. Classification (NCBI taxonomy): domain Eukaryota; kingdom Metazoa; phylum Chordata; class Amphibia; order Anura; family Ranidae; genus Rana; species Rana kukunoris. Next base: position 135,557,595 of record CM056050.1, on the reverse strand, counting down.
CGCACGCCGCCGTACACGGCGCTCCCAACAAGTTCCTCCAGGCTGTTCCACTTGCTGTTTTCCATCTACAGCACCTCACCACCATGAGCGGACACCCCTCATACACCGGATGATGACTACGTCCACGGTCTCATACATGCCTATTATCCACTTTTAATGTGTGAGTAGCCATTTGGCCGTTCTCCTTTTGTATCTTATTTTATCGATTAAATACGTTATTGCACTTAGATTGGGCGCATCCTTTTTTCTTTTTTATGCAACACTTACCTGCACTTACCTGCCTATTTACAATCCCTTTGCTGAATGTACACTGAACTGTGAAGTGAATTCACAGCACCAAGAGGGAAAAATGCTTCTTTTTTAAATACCTCCCCGACCTTGCACATGATTGGATATTCTTTGCAAACTGAAGCCATACCTAATTTAATAAGCTTTGGAGCAACTGCTCTTGAAGAGGGCAACTACACTTTGCAAAGTGCACAGTCTATTTGCCTTTAGTAAATCAACCCGATACAGTAAATAAAAATAAACTGAGTTGTGCTCTCCAAGATTCAAGATACACTAAAGGAAGAGCCAATCTGATGATTCTACAAAACTACAACTGTAAACAAAATATATGTTCAAAGGCTTTCTTATTTGAAATATATACATAACAAAAATATAAAGGAGTCTATAAGGTATCTGATCTGTGCATAGACATCTCTATGTGCCTGTAGGGGGTTTATGGTAAACATGGGTTACCTTTAAGCCAGCCATAAACAAATATTTCTTTAGTAACATTGCATAATCAGAGAACGTTCTAATACCCACAGCAAACCTGTGAGTTCTTATCAGAAGGCATATGATTATCCTTCTGCTGCTTCTCTGAATGAATTGCACACACATTTTCAAGCATGCTGAAAGATTTATTTAGCTGCTGTTATTATTATGCTTAGCCCAAGTGCACACTAGGTGCTGAGCCTGTGTCTAGGCAGGTGCAGTCTTCTTTCACCCCTGCAGGTGTATTTCAAACTGCAACGGATTTGCAGAGGGAGAGGGAGTCAAGAGGAACATGGTTCCTCTATGGTTCATGGGTCACTGGGGCAGCTATCCGATTGGATGCTGGCCCCCCCATGTGACTCTGGTGGCCATATTGGGTCAGGCAGAGTCTATTTAAAATACAAAGCATTAAATCACTTCCAGCACACTGATATCCACCAAAGACAAAAAGTACAGAAGATCATGGATGGCAAAGGTAACATTTAGGAATACGCCACTCGTGCAGTACTCCTCAGATCGGGGAATCCAATGAAAACGTAAAAACTCTCGCTTACTAACACAACGGTTTTGTTTGTCAGGCTACGTGATCCCCACACTGGATTATGCTTCATGGTTTTAATGTCTTCTACTTTTGTGAGTACTCATTTTGCTAACATTTTCGTCTTTTACAATAAATATCTGGTAATGGACTAGGCGTTTAATGCCCTCCTGTGTGTATTTTTTAAAGTCTATTTAAGGCCCTGGCTCCTGGGCTTGGCACGCATTTCGCGTGTGGGAAGTGTAGGGACAGGTCTTCCATGTGTCAGGAACAGTGTTTGGCGGCAGAGAAAAGTTCAAGACAAGTAGGGAAAGTGCAGACACACGCCATGCTTCCTGAAAGCCTCCCCATTTGGGTACAGACGCAGTGGGAGTACCTGAGACCTACTGATATACTTGTCGTTGTAACATCCCGTGAGTACACCTGGTGCAAATGTACCGCAACACATATAAAAAGTGCCCCCTGCACCATTTTTCCAATACAGTGCACTGTTCATACCTGTGTCTTATGGTGCACTATAATGTAGGTACATTTTGGTGTGCTGTATATGTGCATTGGGGTGTCATTCAAAATGAAGTAGTAAAGTAAAGGCACAGTAAAATAAGGTGGCACATATGCAATTGTAACCGTTTTGTGAAAATGGGTAAATGTGGCTATACAGGGCTCAAATTTTGCCTGATTCCTATGAATTTGCAGAAATTTCGAGCTCCCGTTTTTGCTCTGCCAAGACCACCTGCCTGAATCAACTTTGACTGAGACATTGAAGTAACTGGGCTAAGAAAAGTTGGCTGAACAGTGACTGCAACCTATTAAGATATTCTGGGAGCCGCAGGTGGTAACTTTCAGAATACAATAACCAGCAGTGGGAGATTTGTCCATCTATGGTATTTAGTATAGCTGGGGGAATCTTTGGATTTTGTGTCACTGAGATGGGAAGACAGACAAACATTTTTTTTTACAGATGTTCTAACTTTTCCCCACTAAATATGTGTGCTTTTCTACTGCCTCAACCCACTGCTTTCCTGTCTGAGAGATATTCTATTAATTCCTGTCATTCTGACACATATTACTGGGAGGGAAGTGAGAGTAAATCACCTCAATGGGTACAATGAGAGTAATAACAATCCAGAAATGTTCTAACCCTTCCCCGCTCTATAAAATTCAGAACGAAAGTTTTGTCTGGAGTTAGTCTTCATGTGGCCAAAAGTTGACCACAGCAGTTTGAGTTGAATATTACGTTTTATTAGTACATATGGTTCTCAGACATTGCAGACCTCATATGGAAAACACATGAGTAAACAGATATGGAAAATGCTGGCCAAGCATATTGCTACCGTCCTGTAATTAACAGATCTAACAATACGAAACTAAGAATATAACTACTGTAACTGTCCATAATTGATGTGTCCACCCCTGGATTAAAATCCCAAATTAGTTTTTTTTGTGGTTATTAGATAAATACCTATAGCATTTATTTTGTTGGGAACCACGACCATTTCTCACACAAAAACAGCAAGCTGGACCTTAGTGCCCCCTAAGACTGCAAAGGTTTTGAGGACCTCTCGTCTAAGGGAGTCTTAATTTGTATTACTTATTTTTCAATGCGTCTCAAAGTTTGTGAGTTCCTTCAAAGCATTTAGTATGAGCCCCATATGAATGACATTCACGTGAAGAGGCCACAGAGAATTATGAGAACAACAAAAGCCCAGCAAGTGGAATGAAAGCTTCGAGAACTTACACTCTCAACCATCCATTCTTATGCACACAAGATTGCCCACTTAAGGCCAAATACCATATAGGCCAACGTCTTGAGGTTTTATTTACAAAAAGACACATTGAAATCGTGTGGAAATGAATGGCAAGCAGGAAAGCCAAAGTGGCAACAGAACATAGGCTGACATCCTCATACAGATTTTGATTTGCTTGCTTGACAAGGTTTTCAAAACATTAAAAACCAATTAGGTTACTTTTATTATTGACTAGAAAAAAAACGAGGTAATTCATTTAAGTGGCAGGTTGAGTTGAAAGAAAGTAAAAGAAATGGGTTAAAAAGTGAAGTAAATGGTAATAAATGTCCTCTACAATTAATTCTTGTAAGAATGCAGCGCTTATTAGCACCCCCTTTACCGCACACTGAGAACATGGGCTGAAATTCTTTCTGTGAAAGAAACCATTTTGAAGCAACCAACAAGCAATGAGAAATGGTATAAACAAACCTATTTTATTAATAAAATGTATTATCTGCTCATCATATAGCAAAGAGAAAATGGTACACAGCTCATCAGTTTGTAACTTGCAAAGAGGGTCCAGCATTCATTCATGTTCTACAGTAGAGGGACCTAATTAAAACCTGCTTCTAGCATAAAGATTAAGACTGGGTTTCAGGTCAAATAAATTTGCAAATATACAGTATCTACCTGACATTTGCCTCAGCTGAAGTTTGGCGCTCACCGGCAAACTAGCCATTTCCTTGCTAGCTACCTGCAGTTTGGGGGACTGTGAAGGGGAAAGGGGGGCGGGGGTGCAGGCATCCTACGCTACATTACAGGGAGATGGAACAAAGTACTGCACATATTGTGTCAGGGCCGCTGCCCTGGATCTTTACAGCACTCTGTAGCAAACTCCCCTGTCTTATGAGACCCATCTCATTGCTTCCATTCACCTCTAAACTTCTAGAACGCTTAGTCTATAACCGTCTTAACTCCTACCTCAGTGAAAATAACCTTCTTGACCCCTTACAGTCTGGCTTTCGCTCACAGCACTCCACTTACTAACTGACATATCAGCACCACTTCCTTAAACTCAATCTCTCTAAAACTGAGCTACTAATATCAAAGCCCCCTCTCTGACTTTTCCATCAAAATCCACAATGTAACCATCAGTCCCTCCCCTCATGCCAGGGTACTAGGTGTAATCCTAGACTCTGACTTGTCCTTTCAGCCTCAAATCCAATCATTGTCAAAGGGTTATAGACTTAACCTCCATAAAATCTCTAAAATCTGCCCCTTTTTAACAAACAAAACCACCAAGCTACTTATTCAATCCCTTGGTATCTCTTCCCTTCACTATTGCAACTCCCTAATCACTAGCCTACCTCTCCATAGGCTATACCCTCTTCAGTCTATCATGAATGCTGCTACCAGGCTTATCCATCTTACCCACTGTTCACAGTCTGCCAACCCTCTCCCCTATCCCTACACTGGCTCCCAATCGCCCAGCAAATTAAATTCAAAATACTAACCACAGCATACAAAGCCACTCACAACTCTGCCCCAGCTACATCACCAATATTGTCTCCAAATATCACCCAAACCGTCCTCTCCGCTCCTCCCAAGACCCTCTACTCTCAAGCTCCCTAGTCTCCTCCTCCCATGCTCATCTCCAGGATTTCTCCTATTTTAAATCCTGAATAATAATATTATAATGCTGTATCAGGAGCTTCCTTTTGACTAGGGATGAGGTTCAGGTTTGTGGTGACTGATGTATAGCACCTAATGGCATCATTGGTTGCTAGGACACCAGCTGTCTCACAGTCATCGTTTTTTATGGTACATCATAACAAGCATGCAACCTGTCTGGCCAGAAAAGAAAGCGGAGCCAAAAGCATGTGCCCTTCCCCCTCAACCATTCCAGGTCGCCGGCAGAGATTAGAGACTTGGAAGACAGGAAGTTCCAGATGTGCCATCCAAGCTGTTTTTCACATGCACAAAACACAACATTGAGGTATCATTGAAAATAAAGTAGTTGGCCAAGGGAACTACTGCATATCATGCTAACTTCCCTTTGTAATCAGAGGATGTCCAATGGCACCATAAGACAGGAGAAGAAACTTGCCTATACCAAAGAAGAACAATAAATGGCATTCAGATTAATAGACAGCAGGTTCTCTGGACTGTACAAATTTGAAATATTTGACAAAGGGACATTTGTTCACCAAAGGCTTGGAGAGCAGATATGGTTAAGTGTCTTCAGTCAATAGTGAACCATGATCGGGGGTTAATTGCAGGTTTGGGGCTGCAGTTATGCACATGGGGTTGGAGATTTGGTCAGAATGCCCCTCAACACTGAAAGGTAAAGGCAGATACTAATCAATCATTTAATACTATGAGGGAGGTGTCAATAGGAAAATAAGTGAGGGGAAAATCTTTCTAATGGAGCCCCCGACAGAAGTGTTCTAATCCTATCCCAATCTTTCTAAAAGTAAGAGAGTTTGTTTTTCTTGACATACATTTTAAAGTTAATTAGTTCCGGACCGCCCCATGTACTGTGGAAGGGTGGCCCAGGTGTGAAAAATTAGGTACACGTGTGTGATTTAGTGCACGCAGTTTAGGGGGCATGCGCGCCGCTGGCAATCACTGTGGGAGCCAATCAGCAGGTCCGGCAGGCGCAATGGCTGCCGTGACCCGCTGATTGTTCACAGGAGAGACGAATCAGCTGTCTGCCTATGTAAACAAGGCAAACGGCGGATCTGTCGGGAAGACAAAGAGAGATCTTGTGATTCAGCTAAGCTGAATCATGCATCTCTTTTTTCCTGCAGGGTAACACTGCCCAACACAGGTAGAAAGAACCTCCCTAGGGAACATTTAACCCTTTCATCGCCCCTGGTTTTAACCCCTTCCCTACCAGTGTCATTTATACAGTAATAAGTGCATTTTTTGCATGTGCATGTCTTTTCCTCCAGTTCTCCATGTTTTGCAAAAGGCTGCCTATGACACCAAAATGGCACCAAAGAACGGCAGGTACCTTTTTTTTTATAAAACACAGTGCACCATAACGCATGGCAATAATTAAATTCAATTTACATAATATTTCCTCGTAGCTGAAGTCCTGAAGTCCTAAATGTCACATATTAATGTATTTGCCATTTTCTGCACTCTTTAGTTTTAAAACATTATTTTGTGATTGTTGCAGCCTTCATGTTTTTTTTTTTTTCATGACAAGTTGCCTTTAAATTCATAGAAGCATTTCTGGTAATCCTGGTGCTTTTATTTCCATAGCCCTACAAATCATTTCCACATGTCCAACATTATAAGCATTTGGCAGTGTCTGTCTACACATATCAAGCATAAACTTCACTATAAAAGTGTCACCCAGCCCACAGAGGTTATACACAAGGAATCTTTTTAGTGCCACAGTCTTAAGATAACTGACATGAGCATTCACATGAATGTGACTGTTCATCTGCAAATCCCTATAGGGATGAGATTGAGCCTTGGATGGTTACTTAACCCCTTGTCTAAAACATATATATATAAACAGCACTGTATAGACAGGAACAGAAAACATAAAGCGAAGACATTATGCTACAACCAAAAGTGGTATTTTAGGTTTTAATGAATGTTAGAAAGTTATGGCATGTTATTGCCATGCATAATTAACAAAATTAAATAAATGCCCCAATAATAATAGGAATTCTGTATTTCGAGCAACTGTCCCTGTGCTGGCAGCAGGGCTGGATACTAATAGACTGATGGTAATTTGCGCTCTCCTTCTGGGATGTAGCCAGCAAATACACTATACAAAGTGTTACAATCAAAAAAACAAAAGAAAAGCCAGTGCTTCCCAAACTGCCAGAGAACAATTCAATAAGCCCCTTTACAATCCAATCTAGCCTCTGTAGTGTCTTTACTTCTCATACGAGGATTATCTCATGATTGCAGTACTCTCCACTACAAGAACAAAGTGCAAATATGTGCACTGCAATCAGCTGAATCCTGAATCTCATTGTTCATAGTCCATCTCAAGAGAGAGTAAGAGAATGTGGCTATATTCCTATATACAGTGGGGCCATGGAGAATGAAGGTACCCATCCTCTAACAGGAAGTCAGTGTACGGCAGCAAGACAAATGAATTTGGCAATTTGAAGTAGACTAAAAGCAATAGAAAGTATCTTTTTAGATAAGATTACATACTTTAATATATATATATATATATATATATATATATATACACATATATATATATATATATATATATATATATATATATATATATATATACACAGACACTGCATATATTTTTATATATATACATATATACATAGATAGATAGATAGATAGATAGATAGATAGATAGATAGATAGATAGATAGATAGATAGATAGATAGATAGATAGATAGATAGATAGATAGATAGATAGATAGATAGATAGATAGATAGATAGATAGATAGATAGATAGATTCAAGTATGTATCTATCTATCTATATATAACTAGCGTCACTAAACATTTATTTCTTAAATTGAATTGCAAGGAACACATATATTCGCAAACAAGCATGAGGGCAGAAAAAACGTAACTTTACAAATGTTTTAATAATAATAAATGCTCCATTTTTTAAAATGATTGGATTCAGAACAACCTTTTAGGCCGCGTACACACGATCAAATCTGTCTGCTGGAAACGGTCGGCCTGACCGTCCCAGCAGACAGATTCGATCGTGTGTACGGGCGAGCCGACGGATTTGGCCAGCAGACAGATTTGAAAGCATGAAAGCATGCTTTCAAATCTGTCGGCTGGGAACCCGTCCGCCCGACATGTCTGCTGGTTAGTACGCTAACCAGCAGACATGTCTTCTTGCACACGCGCCGAATGGTTTTGACGCATGCGCGGAAGTGTTTTACTTCCTGGTGCGGTGACGTGGCGGCGTCAACATCACCGCCACGTCACCGACACGTCAGCGCACCGATGTGAACAAATCTATTTTCTCGTGTGTACACAGCCTAACACATTGCCCCATACATAATTATTTTTGATACATGCGTAAAAAAAGTTACCAAGCTAAATATACAGCACTGCTGGCTCTAGAGAGCTTCTTCCCTGAACTTCCAGGTAGTAAAACTTTTGCCTTGAGTATCCCACATGCACTGTTAAGAAGGGAAAGCGCAGGTGCAGGAAGGAGGAGAAGTAAGAAAGTGGAATGTCACTCATGTGTTCGTTTCTGAAGATTTGTCTGTGGGTGCCAGCTGGCAGCACGCATGCAAGGCAAAGGTGCCAACCGAAATCTGGACATCGTAGCCAGTGCTGTGAGGCTCTAATTTGCAAGGAAAGGCAAACTTAACAAGATCAAACAGGATTACACTCTGTAAGGTAATTCAATAAACAGCATTTGAAGCAGATACAAAAAAATATCCTTTAATATTACTTCTAATAATTTAAAGGACTACTTATCATATGACAGCAATCTGAATGACTAAAAAAAAAACGTACCTTAAGACTTGACACCAAATTCCTGAATGTTAGCAAAGCTGGACAACCACATAGGTAGTCATAATATAAAAGTCATTGTAGTGACCATTGCTCAATCATTCTGCTCCATTAAAAAAAAAAAATCTGCAATGTTATGAGAACTAATATATAAAAACATAATTTAATATCCCATGTTTGATCTTTAGAGGAGTAATCCCTCACAAGTTGTTACAGTGAAACATTTGTTATTCACGGGCATGCATGTGGTGCCCCTCTGGTTAATACTGACTGTCTAGTCTCAAGAGGATATAGTGGTGTCACTAAAGGCCAGGTGTCAAGTGTTCGCAAAAGTGGGAAGTACAAAACCTTTGTGCAAACAGTGTAGCTTCAATCCAAAAGATATCTGTTACATTATATCTTTACAAGGCATTCTGCTTGCCTATAAAACAAGAACTCGACTGCTAAAATAAACTACCTAAAACAGATCTGCGGTTCATTATATTAATTAACAAATTCTTAAAGGGTAACTATACTTTTTTGGGAGAAAAAATTTGAAAAAAATAAATGAAAAAAAATAATATAGCTATAGATATACTTGGGACACGAGTCATATTGTAATAGAATTCTATTAAAAATTACCTTTCCTTTTCAATCTGCAGCTCTGTAACTTTCTGAAAATGCAATGCATAATGGCTACCCAGAGGTGTTCTGTACACAGAATGTATACAGAACCCTCCCCCCAGAAACATAATTTCATGCTTGTGTGATTGGCTCTCTGATTTTCTCAGAAGTCTACACTAAGATACAAATTGGATTTCAGGCATCCCCTGCAACAAAAAAATAATTGTGTTCCCAATAGGAACAAGTCTAAAGGGATGCAGACCCAGCAGCTTTCCCCATTAGTGGCCTGCAGGTGCACAGCTGATTGATAATTATGAAACCACTCCCATTAGATTGATTTTCCCACATGGGCACAGACAAACACACATGGATTTCTTCAGAATAACAAAACGTAGGAATCTGCAGCAAAGGTCACCCAGAGGGGAATGTTTTTTTCTCAACAAAAGTGGAGTTACGGTTTCATATTTAAACCACATTATTTAAGAGAAAAGCTTGCTGTTTTGTGTATATCAGATGCATAGATTTATGTAAACTAGACAAATAAATAAAAAAGTTTGCTGCTTACCATATAAAATGAAGACCAATTCATAAACCAGACTTATGGAGTTGGTGTACCTCTAAAATGCTATAGCAAGTAGTGTATTTAGGTTTCGTGCTGCCCTAGGTCTGACTAAACTCGTGCACCCCCTAGTTCAAATTTGACCCACTCCTTCCTGTCAAGGCCACACCCCTTTTTTCAAGTGGGGACAATAGTTCTTAGGGCCTGGAGGGGGGGCAATGGATTCCCTTAATTTGCATAGATTTCATCTCACTCCCTGTTTGGCTATGGGGCAGGAAGTGAAGAGAAATATCTGCAATGGGACAGGGATGGTAAAAAATAAACTGACGGCTATAACCCTCCCTTACTCTATACAAAATGAAAAAAAAAAGTGTTGCCTATAGTTATACTTTAAACACAAATTTCTGATAATTTTATGGAGAGGACTAAGAAGATATAACCATGATTTCCTACCCTTTGTATATACTTCCAGAGACATAACAAAAGATATGTCACCTATAAAATAATAGTTATGACTTGAATTCAGATTCTGAGATTAAAAGAACAGATGTTTTTTACATGTATCACAAAGGTGCGCTTTCTCTAAAATATTACTTTGGGGGAAAAAATTGCCCCTATAATTTTTTTTTTTTTTTTATAGATTAGAATTTTAGCAACTAGAAGAACTGACGTTTTCATAAAATATTATAAAAAAAAGCATTAAAATTATAAATGTATTAAAATACTCCCAAACGCTCTAGCAGCTCTCCACCTATCTCATTCACATAAACGCAGTGATAAGTTTGGGTAAATGAAGTAAAATCATAAAGTTGATAAAAATGTCTCTAACAAAGTCAATAAATTGGTGTACTGAGGTCTTGATGTTCACTACTGGACCCGTGACTCCAACCACCAAAGATACACCCGTTGAATGCCGCTCCCCTTTGACACCACACTCACCAGAAATAGCTGTACCAATAGCGGTTCGTCTATATTGCAATCATTAATCCATCAAGAGGCTGGTAGTCCACAGCACAATGGTCATCACACACTAAAACTCGAACAGGAAAAAATAAAACCACTTAGTGTAGTCCCGTTCAGATTATTATTTTTTTATTGAACCTCGCACTTACAAGAAATGGATTAAATGAACCATCAAATTTAACTGAACTTGAGAAGTTCTGCAAATTGATGTATGTTCTTGTAAGTGTCATTTTAAAGGGGGAAGGTTAATTTAACATAAAAAACCTCAATGGGATTAAATTATGTAGTTTTGTTTTTTCCTGTTCGAGTTTTAGTATATGATGAACATTGCGCTGTGGACTACCAGCCTCTTGATGGATCAATTATTGCAATATAGATGAACCACTTTGGTTACAGTCATTTCTGATGAGTGTGGTGTCAAAGGGGAGTGGCATTCACCAGGTTTATCTTTGGTGGTTGGAGTCATGGGTCCATTAGTGAAGATCAAGACCGCAATACACCAATTTATGGACTTCCTTAGTGTCAGGAGCTGCTGGTTCCAGCATCCTGGTTTTGGCTGTGGCATCTCCTTGTCTGTCTGTCCACCTGCAAGGTGATTGATTGTGGTTTAAACTCTGGGTGGAGACCAAACCTGATATAAGCCAGCCAAGCCTGTGATAGCGTGTGTAATACCTGATCAAGTTACCTGTTTGTCTGCCCTGCTCTGATAGATTGGATTTCCCTGTGTATGGCCCTGGATCGGATATCGACTATTCTCTGAACTATGCCTGCTTTTTACCTGGACTGTCATTGAACCACTCTGCCAACCGCAAGTACCTGTTTGCTTTGCTTAGTTCGCGTCTGCCCTGGCGTGGTAGCCAGACACTATAGCATTGTGCATAAGTTCTGGGGGGGCAAAAGAGTACCGGTAGGCCTGCTTGCCTTATGGAAAAGGGGCTGCTATAGGTCACGAACACAGAAGCCAGCTATAGTGTTTGACCACCTGCGTTAGGGGTAAGCATGACACTTATAGACACTTTACCCACTTTATGAATAGACTCTATTCACCCAAATGTATCACTAGGTGGTTTGATGTGATGTGAATGAAAGAGGTGGAGTGCTGCTAGAGTGTTGAATTATTTTTAATACACTCATGGTTTTGATGTTTGTTTTATATATAATAGTAGCAGCCCACCATAAAAGTGATTGATATTTTTAGAACACTATATCCTCTGTGAGCGCATAGTAGTGTGGTTCAATTATTTGACCAGAGATTTGTGTTATAATAAATAAGCATTATCTATAATAAACTGGCTGTGCCAGCCAATATGGTTGTGCTCCCGTCAGGGTTTTTGTAATACTCTGGCAAAAGGTCTAAAGAACAGCGCTTACAAATGAAAGGCACTTCAGAGGTCAGCAGACAATAATTGCAGAGAAAAAAAGAAGTGCTGGGTCAAAGGTTACATTCTAAACATGGAAGGTAGACATTAACAGATTGGCCAACATATGATACCCTGAGCAGCCAGGACCTTTTGAGCATATAACCTTAACATTGCAACACACTGCTTCCCCGTCTTGCTACCAGTCAAATTCCTTCCCCAATATAAAACAAAAATAAAAGGGTTAAATAATCATGTAAAAAGTGTTATATTAAGAGAAGCAGAAATCCAAAAATAGACACAAAGTGATAGGAATATGAAATATTTTAAATGAATCCAGAAGTGTCACCAGAAGAATATGTTTTGTTCCAGAAATAACTGAAAAGCAGAAGTGTAAATTGGTAGACAAGTGCGATTCAAAAACTTCACTCATGAAGATTGCCATAGATTGCCCGAAAGTGGAAAAAATATATTTAAAAAGAATTCCACCCCAACCTATCTGGCCTAACCTGTATAAAAAATATGTGTGTACTTACCTATTCATGTGACCCATCAGCTCCGGTCTGGTCACATGATGCTGAAGCTCCAGCTGAGGAAGCGCTTGACAATGGCTGGGAATTCCCAGAGCCGTGACGTCACCCATAGGCTCCTATAGCCCAGCCATTGTCGATGTTCCCTGCTGACAGGACAGAGCTCTGCCTTGTTTACATATTTTTTTATACTAGTAATGACAGCGATCAGTGACTTATAGCAGAACTGCGATATTGTGGCTGACAATTGGACACTTTTGACACTTTTTGGAAACCAGTGACACTAATACAGTGATCAATGCTAAAAAATATGCACCGTCACTGCACTAATGGCACTGGCTGGGAAGGGGTTGAACATCTAGGGCGATCAAAGGGTTAACTTTGTGCCTAGATAGTGTTTTAGTGTACTATGTGAGTTGCTTTTATTAGTGCCAGGCAGGTTTTAAAACATAAAAACATAGTAGCTCTTAGCTCTTTATTTATTGCTCTTACTTACATGTCATTGATTTGGTGGTACCACTTTTAAGTTCTGGTCCTGCAATGCATGTTTCTTAGCTGTCAGCCAAGGATGCCTACATGTTAGTGCGAAATATAAAAAATACTTAAGGGGTTGTAAAGGCAGAAGGTTTCTTATCTTAATGCATGCCAGGTCCTTTAGTCATCCGGGACTTTCCTCCTCCTGATTGGCTAAGACACAGCTGCTGTCAATCAAAGTCAGTTAGCCAATCGAGAGAGGGAGGGGGTGGGGCCGAACCGCAGCTCTGTGTCTAATTGGACACATGAAGCTGCAGCTTGGCTCAGGTGCCCCCATAGAAAGCTGCTTGCTGTGAAGGCACTCAACAAGAGGGAGGGGCCAGGAGCAGGGAAGTGGGACCTGAGAAGAGGAGGATCCAGGCTGCTGTGTGAAAATCCACTGCACAGAGCAGGTAAGTATAACATCCTTTTTATTTATTTATTTAAAGAGACTTTACTATTATTTTAAAGTATATGTGAACCTTTATCTTGTAAAGTGTCCCGTTCAGTTTAAAACAGAAGAAAGGCAAAACCCTGTTTTTTCTTATTCTATAAGTGATTACATGACCTCTATTCTTAGCTGCATAAGGGCCTTAGAGAGCTGTGGGTGGAGACTGCAGTAGAGGTGTGTCAGCAAGAGGCAGAGAAACAGCAACACACTGATCCTCCTAGTGAAGAGCGGTGCAATGGGGCGTGTCAGCACAAGTCTGATCATGGGATGTCAGGCAGGCTATTCTCTAAGTAAAGCAAGAAAACTGACCACACTGTGTTCTTAAAAAAACACATTAGCATATTAGCGTGGTCAGTTTGAAATAGGAAAGCAGGCAGACTGACAGGATCACCAGGTATTTCACACAACGGAAGCAATGCAAAGAGAACAGGAAGCATTTTTAGTAGTTTTAGTATATGGTACAGACACATATCAGGAATATGAAATCTTAGGGTAACATACTCTTTAAAATGTATCAAAATGCAAAAATAAAAATTCACTATAAAACAGCTTAGCTGTCCCTAAATGTGATGCTTGCATTTGTTTACTCTTTCAGGTGTTTTTTCCTTTTTTTAACCTGGTAATTCTGCCAGTCAAGCCCTGTACACGCGATCGGTTTGTCCGATGAAAACAGACCGATGGACTGTTTTCATCAGACAAACCAATCGTGTGTGAGCCTCATCTGTTTGTTTTCTATAGGTGAAAAAAAATAGAACATGTTTTACATTTTTCTTATGGATAAAAAAACGATAGAAAAAAACGATCGTCTGTGTGAAAGTCCATCGGTCAAAAATCCATGCATGCTCAGAATTAAAGGGGTGTTCCACCCAAAAAAACGACCTTAGCTTACTCCACTCCTCACCCCCATACATGCCACATTTGGCATGTAATTTTTTTGGGGGGGGAGTGGGGGCTTCAGTAGGAGTGGGACTTCCTGTCCCACTTCCTGCTTCCGCCGAGGGGCTGGTTAGGCGATTAAGCCTTAATCGCCTACACCAGCCCCTCCCTGTAGGCGATCACATGGGACACTGACAGGTCCCATGCGATCGCCTCTCCAATCAGCGGCGAGCCGCGCACGCATGCGCAGTACGGCTCGCGCATGCGCAGTGGGTGCCCGGCCGTGAAGCCGAAGGCTGTCACGGCTGGGTGCCCACAGTCAGGATGGAGACGCCGGCCGGGCAGAGAGGGAGAGGAGCGGAGCCCCGGTCGGCGCGTCGCTGGAACGCAGGAGCAGGTAAGTGAGTGTTTATTAAAAGCCAGCAGCTACACTTTTTGTAGCTGCTGACTTTTAATAAACACAACTTAGGGCTGGAACACCCCTTTAAGTCGTCGCATGCTCGGAAGCATTTTTTCAGCACGTCGTAGTGTTTTACGTCACCGTGTTTTTGGCACGGTCGGATTTTTGACTGATGGTGTGTAGACAAGACTGATGAAAGTCAGCTTCATCAGATATCAGACGAAAAAATCCATCGGACTAGATTCTATCAGATATCCGATCGTATGTACGAGGCTTTGCTCTCTTTTTGTCCCCATGATGACAACACTCCCCCATTGTACTATATCTATAGACCAGCCTTTCTCAACTTTTTTAATATGGAGGAACCCTTAAATGAACTTTCCGGGCTAAGAAAACCACCCTTGTAATAATTACTATATCTACAGCTCTTTGCACTGTGGAGAATGCTTCTTACATTGGCTGTCATTGGGAAGAATACACCCCCCCAGATGGCTAAAAACTTTGCTGCCAGTGATGATGCATCGGGGAGGGAGAAGTTGTTTATTGCTGAAGGAACCCCTAATGTCCCCTAACAACTACTGGAGGAACCCTACTATTCCATGGAACTCAGGTTGAGATAAACTGTTATAGAGGAACAACAATAAGTCCTTTTGACAGGGCTACAGAATAACGCTCTCCTTCAGTGATGGCTGGTGCTCCAAATTTTTGGGGGCGGCAAACCCCCCCCCCCCGCTCACTTGTCAGCCTTGCCCGCTAGCCCCCCTAACCCACTTGCCTGCTCGCCAGCGCCGCACTTACCCCATCCAGGTCACGGGAAGCTTACCCGGCTTCTCCTCCCAGCCACTGGAAGTTGTTCTGTATTCCACAGAACGAGCTGGGAACAACGATAACTGATAAAAGTGCAGAACAGCAAGAAAAAAAGAAATACGAGTCCATGCAGCACTTCCAAAGACTGGGAGGTTTATTACTATGCCGTAATACACATCAACAGCAGTCCCAGAATGCCTTTTAATAATTTGAACCAAGGTGCTTAGACAATGATCAGCCCACAGGATTTCTAGAAGGATCAAACAGGTATTTTTTGTACCTATCAAACAAATATAACAAAATCCTTTCAATGGCTTTCATGACAAAAGGGAGCAAATGTTTTTATATTCCCACTGTTAGGATTTGTACACACTTTAAGGTAGTTTTTCCCACTGTCTTGAAACTCTTTTCACTCATAGGATATGATATTACAGGGAATTTGTGACCACTATATTTCCTGTTAGTAACCACAGTAATCAGGAGTATGAAATCTCATCTCACAGGGAACTGTTTATAACTATGTGCCAATATACCACTAGCATTTTCTGTATCATCCAGAGGGTGAACAGGGTTAGGCTGCTGCTTTTTGGATCCCCGCAGTAGGTCTCTTGTGAAGGGATATGGGGTCCATATGACTTAGGACAAAGGACTTGGGGGAACTTATTTAACAAAAACAATTATCTCTCTCAGATGTTAATAAGAAAACTGGGTGACTGAAGCTTAAGCTGGTCAGTATTATAACCAGCTGGCTTTTTGTTTTGTTAACCTGTGGGGTGGCCTAGCTTACTGTGGCATTACCATGGGTAACTGAAGCAACCATGTTCTGCAAACACATTGACAAATTGGTAAAAAACAATCAAGCGTATTAAATAATAATTAAACCAGTGTCTTTTTACTGGTAAGCAATGAAGAAGGCCATAGATGTCCCTCCAACAATACATTATTGTTGGTGATATGATTACATAGGAATCCAAAGGACCCCCTATACCATAACACTTTTCAGCAGAAGTGAAAAAAAATCCCATGGACATTAAAAAATGTGCACTTGTACATCAAAAACTAATACAAAAATGCAAAGTTTTCAACTTTGAAAATGAAATTTCTCCACAATACTTACGGATACAGAGAGGAATTATGGCTTGCTTTGAGCTGCTTTTACGTGTTGTTTAGAATATGCAAATACTTTAGTGTGCCCAATTTGGAAACAGGTTCACATTTATAGTAACATAATAACCACTGTTATAAATATGGCATAGATTACCACTTTTCAGTTATATAAATAGGTCCTTTACTCTTCATCTGTCATCATATGTTTTTTATCTAGCGCCTGCCTATACTTCTACTACTTTATGTTTTGCTTTTGCTATATAACACTTTCTTTGTTTTATCCTGGTATTTGCCTTTTGAATCAGTATGCAAATTAAGGAAGACATTTACCAAGACATTCACTTCAGTCATTCTAAAATAGAGACAGATGTGTTGGTGTTTGCTGTGGAATGTGTCACTTTTGTCATCATTTCAATAAGAGGTTTTTGCTATGTGGCCCACCCCTTGGCAATACTCCAAAAGTCTTATGTTGCTGATAAATGGTTATATTTTATGTATAATATTGAACTAATGTCTTTACCTTGGTAGTTGCATAAAATATTGCCATGCACTGAACTGAAAACGCAAAAAATAATTTTTGGGCTTTATCAATTGATCCATCTAAACTAGAGAGAAACTTTGCAACAGAGTTTCCCCCTCCTTTTTTTGGCATATTTTTTTCTGTCATTGTGATTCAACCCACGGCCACTAGCTGCACAGGCCTGTGTTAAAAAGACAGTTGCAAAGGTTTAGCTTTAAATCACACAGCTAATAAAACCGACCCTTAGCCCGTCCAATTACAAGATACAGAAGAGCCTGACCATTGTCATGCAGAGAGTTGTTTGGCATGGTTATATGTCTGTGCAGAATGCTGTCCAGTGGATAAAAAGAAGGGTATTCAAGACAACGCCAAGAAAGATAGGGAGGAGAAAGTTCGAAGAAAAGAGTAAACAATTTACTCAATTACAAGACAAACTTTCTAAGTGGCCCTGCAAACTCTTTGGAGGATCTTGGAGTGCCTTGGGTTTAACTGTATGATTTTAAGGCTTTGGCCTCTGCCGTCTTGACTTCTAAAGCAGCCTTTTTACTGGCACCCGTTTTGCCGCTGAAAAGATTTGCTCTTCAAATATCCCAACAGAATTGTAACCCTTTAAGTCTACATTTATGGAAATTTACAAATCTGAGGTTGTGATGGATCAGAACCACTTTTTACTGATTGGCCCATATGCTGATACTTCCAAACTTTTTATTATTTAAATCTTTTTAAAGTGTGTCTGCCTGTTTTTGACTGATATTGAAATACGAGTAGATAAGGAACTCCTCTTTGTATATATCCGTTTAGTGCATGTTCAGGCTTGTGAATTATCCATTGTTACCCTTGAAAGAGAATCAAACATTACTGTTCGCAAATGAACCAAGCTACAGCTTCCTTTATTATCTGCAATTGTCTACCAGATAATGCTATGGACCCAGCATTCTTTATGAAGATATCAATTAAGATCAATCAAGAATCAACACATCCCATTGGGTGTAATTGATACTTCATCTTTGTAGACATTAAATTGAAAAAGAAAGTGATCAATAATAATTTAAAACTTGGTTTTATTCTTAATAACAGTATTACATTTAACTGACATGTTATGTTAAGTTTAAAGTGGATGTAAACCCAATTTTTTTTTTGATGTCACAATGTACAGTATAAGACTTCCTATCATCTGTGCCCAGTCTTGCCACACAGAGTTAATCCAGCTCTAAACAATCCTTTTTAATTGCTCAGTGAAATAAAACGGACTTACAGGGAAAACCTTAGTCCGTTCCACCCCTTGCTTTTAATTCCCACCCCCACTCCTTTTCTGAAGTCATGTGGTTACTTTTTTGGATTTTGACTGGATGTTAGTGATCATAGCAGAATTTAGTGTAAGGAATACACAGGAAAAAATGCATGTTGACAAGGGGAGTGTAGAGGAGGGCAGGAGTCTACTGATATCATGACTCCACCCACCGAGCTCCAGACAACAGACCCACCCACAGAATCTTCAGTTTCCGCTGACATCCGACGCTCCATAGGATTGCATGGAGAATCCGTTCAGGTCCGCCGACAAAACTGACAGGCAGACCTGAACGTGTGAAAGGGGCCTTACTGGAAATTAAGAGAAAAGAAGCTTGAAAAGAAAATGAATGCAAGCTCCATGTCAAAGGATGTTACGCTGCAATATATAGTATGTTCATTCTAGGGTCTAACTACACTTTAGGCCAGGTCTACATCCTTTTTCTAGCCCTGAAGTCAATAGCACAAAATTATTTTTACATTTATTTTTTCCCATGTTGTGCTTGAAATTATATTAAACTATTTTCCAGACATCCTTTAGCTCCCATTACACCAGACTGTGTTGTGTAAGCACAGCATAAATAAGGCCTGACAATATTTTCTTTTCTGGCTGAAGTTTAGCATCATCAATCCTCTAATTCAGTATAGCTGTTAATATAGTGACCACTGTCAGTTTTAAGGATATTTAGTGGCGTGTACAAACAAAATCATTGAAGTAGTAGTTAGTGGGTGAAAAAAGCCAAGTGTGTGCGGACAGCTGCTTCCTAGAGTGTGAGGAGTGATACTTCCTTTTTAATGATGTATAAATAAGGCTATATACAGCATCTATTTCTAATTAGTGAAAATTTGCAATTCAAACAAAAAGGACGATGTACGCATTCTGCATGACAAAAGGCTTACCTACCCAATCCTCTTACTGGGAATTATCTCTCACTTTCCCTCTCACCAGGTTCATCCACTTCCATTACCATAAAACAATGTGCAGCTGTACAGACATTCGAACAGCCCACCACATGAAGCAAACGGCAGTCACCACACAGGCCTTGCATATGTAGAGTGTGATAGGCTTTCAATGAAATCGATCTCTTCTTGTGTGATGTACATATACGAAGAGCAGCATAATACCAACATCTATGATCAAGAGACCCATTTTTGTATTCAACTTGAGGCCTATTCTGCGGCTGCAGAGTGAATTGCAAAGAGGTCCTGTGCGCCTTTGGCTCCATTTCAGGTCCTAAATAGGATTGCCACCTCATACCTTTAAACCCAAACACATATTAATTACACAGCTTCTGTGACTGATTAAGGTGGTAATTAAACTCACTTGGTGCCCTATCTGCAATAAATTATCCTCAGAACATGTGGAATTCATATGTGTTTGGGTTTAAAGGGATCAGGTGGCAACCCTAGTCTTAGTTCAGGCAAAAACGTGGGCCTGATTTTCTCCTGAAATAGAGAACAGGGACGCACTGCATCCCTGCTGTCAGTCACATACTTCTTAGGTGTGAACCCAGCCTAAAAGAATACCCAAAAAATGATTATTATTATTATTATACACGATTTATATAGTGCCACTATGTATAACAGTTTACGCAGGGCTTCACAATGTAGGGGGGGGGCAGCAAAATTACAGTACTGTTCAATACAGAAGGTACAGGAGGGCCCTGCTCATAGAGCTTACATTCTAAAGAGTGGTGGTACAAAAGGTAATAGATGCAGGGAATGATTTGATAGGGGTGGCTCGGGGATAGTTGTTAGGTCGGTGTGGGATATGCCTCCCTGAATAAGTGATTCAAACAGGATGCAGTCACTGTTCGGACAATGTTCCACCTTGTTCCTTTGATCTTTCAGTTAAAGCTTGTCAAGCTGACATGATCACTCATAGCTTGAGTGGCAGGAATTGTTAAAAATTTCAAACCGTGTATAAACAGCATAATTTAGAAGCATTTATTAGACATGTACATACTGAAAATAATTTTGGTTTAGTCCGAAAAATAAACGTTCCGTATTTATCGGCGTATAACACGCACAGGCGTATAACACGCACCCTAACTTCAAGAGGGAATTTTCATGAAAAAAATTTCCACAGCCCCCTGCGTATAACACGCAGGCACATTTTACCCTCTATTTTCAAGGTAAAAAAGTGAGCGTTATACGCCAATAAATACAGTATTTACTTGTTTCTGAAATTTGTTTTTGTTTATTTTGTTTCGTTAAAAAATGCATCTGTCCTGACTTCTCCGCCATCTTGGACCATGGCACTGAATATCACCCTCCCTGACGACCTAGTCTTGCATTTACAGACCCATTACCCCTATCACTGGACTGAGCCATACAACGGTCTGATACCATCTGATCCGCATTGTCGTCTTGTTCGGTGGTGATGCTGTGTACCTTTTCCACCATTTGCTAAGCGCTGTTTACAACTCATGTTTGTGAGTATGACCATTGTTCTTAATTCATTCAATAAATCCTTTTTAAACGGTAACACACTAGGTCGGTGCGCCCTAGTTTATTTTATTCTATCACTGGACATCCCATTCCATTGATTACCTGGGGATTAAACTCACTTCCTCGTACTCCACTTTGTTCTCGACCAACTACTATCCTCTGCTGCGCTCCCTGACCTCTCTTCTCCACTCCTGGCAATTTCCCTCCCTTTCTTGGATAGGCCGGATCCATGCGGTTAAAATGACGATCCTCCCCCAAGGCCCTCTATTTTTTTCGGACCTTGCCCATACATGTCCCCTCCTTCTTTCTACGTCTTTTACAGAATAGAATCCTTCTGTTTATATGGGCCCACAAACACCCCAGAGTTCCCAGACTGACGCTCTACACTGACAGATTACAAAGTGGCTTGGGAGTTCCTAATCTGGCCAAGTATTATTTGGCGGCTCAGATTTCTCAACTGTCCATGTTACATGCCACTTCTAACGTCCCATTATGGGTGCTTTTAGAACTACCTAATTGTGCTCCGATTCCTTTAGAAGCGTTGCTCTGGCTTCCTCATAGATTATGTCCCATAATGCTAAGCCCTTTAATGCTTCATAGCTTGAAGCTGTGGGATTCTGTTAGATATTCCGGGAACTTGATGTCCCTTTTCCTACCTCTCCTACCAATTGTCAATAATCCTCTTTTTCTTCCGGGGTTGGAATGACCTCGCTCCTTCTCCTGGTGGACTACTCACAGCTTTTCCCGTATGAAACACTTTTTAACTGCGCATTCGTTCCCATCATGGGAGGCCCTTCAGGAGACACACGAGATTTCCAGGCAAGAGCATTTCCATTACTTGCAATTGCGCAATAGGATTTTGTCTCTTTGTCGTACCTACACCTTTCCTTTTCAAAGGATTTCTTTCTAGCATACCTGTTTACATTCTCCGGGTTCCTGGGTCTTATTTCATCTCTTTATGTCTCTCTTAATAGAGACCCTTTCCTATGTGACACAGTGGGAATGAGACCTTGGATCTGGTATTGAGGGGGAGGACTGGAGCAAAGCCTGGACATCAATTGCAAAATGTTCGTTCAACACTTCCACCCTAGAGGCCGCTTATAAAGTGCTCCTGCGGTGGTACTGGGTCCCGGCTAGACTGGCCCATGATTATCCTGACAGAAGTAATAGATGTTTTCAGAATTGTGGTCAACGTGGGGAGGTCCTACATATATGGTGGACTTGCCCACGCTTGATCGGCTTCTGGTCCAGGGTTTTTGGCCTGTTGCAGACATTATTTCATATGACAATCCGTTAGGATGCCCAACTGGCTCTCTTATATTGCCCTATACTGGGCCTATTTACGGCCCAGCAGAAATTGGCCACATACCTTTTTATTTCTGCCAAGAGAGCCATCTCCCAGGCCTGGAAGACTCTGTCTGTTGCTTTCCAGAGGGTGAGAACCAGAATGACAGCTATATTGATTGATGAGCAGATGTCCAGTATACTGAAGGATTCGCATGCACATTTTCTGGAAACTGTCTGGAAACTGTCTGGAAACTGTGGATAAGTTATTCCCTTACATCCTTGCGCCCGACTAGTTATGGTCAGCCTTAAGAAACCTTGCTTCGACGGGTCCCGTGTCCGTGGTACTCGTCCTCTTCTGGGGCTCCTCTTTTCCTCTACTCTCTCTTTCTTACTCTTTCTCTTTTTTCCGTTTGCTTCTTCTCTCATTGCTTTCTGATATGAAGTCTAGCAATGTAGACTGCTGTACTCCGGGGTACAGATTAACATGTGGTCTATAAGACAGGCCTAATTTTCAACCTGGTCCTCTATGGCCCGGGTTATAGTTTGTTTTGTTATTCATTACGCGCTCATGTGCTACTTCTTCATTTATCTGTTCAATTTGGCCCTGCGTGGGCAAACTACGGCTTGTTACAATTTTTGAAAATCCAATAAAATATTGAAACAGAAAAAATGCATTTGTCTGATAATCTGAATTAATTAAGGTCAAATCTGTCAATTAAAGGCTTATGGTGTCTGACGGATGTTCTAAGAAGATTCGACAAAGCAGCTAAACTGTACGATGCTGCGATCGTAGATTTCTGGTCGAATGCTCCGCCCACAAGCTATATTAGAATTTTAATTTTGTATGACTAGTAATAATTATATTTATTAATTATTATTACTAGTCAGACATTATAGTTCTTCTATAGCCTACGGGTGGAGCAATTGATCGTAAATGTCCACTCGCAGCGAACATATGTTTTTAGCTGCTTCGTCGAATCTTAGACTTACACAGCGGTTCTTAGGCCCGCCCCAACTTTTCAATGCATTTGATTGACAGCAGCAAGTGCCAAGAGCCAATGGCTCCTGCTGCTGCTCAAATGCTGTCTAAAGAGGAAGTAAGGGGAGAATAGATTTAGCCATGCACAGCACTGATCTCTTCTCCCCTCTCTTACACTTCACACAGAGGAAGGGGGGCACAGGGGAATTTAAAACGTTTTTTACCTTAATGCAAACAGTGCATGAACATAAAAAACCTTTTTAGGTTTAGTAGCACTTTAACCACTTGCCAACCTGCCACCGTCATTATACTGCAGCAGGTCGCCACGATCCCACAAACCGCCGCAGCTGTGCGTCGGTCCCTTTAAGCAGTATAGTGGGCATGCTGCACTGTGGGGGTGCCGATGCTCGTGACCGGAGGTCGCAATGATCGCCAGCCCGGAGTGATCACAGGTACGAGAGGCAGAACAGGGACGTGTGTGTGTAAACACACACATTCCTGTTCTGTGAGGAGAGGAGATTGAAATTGTGAGTTCCTACAAGCTGGGAACCATGATCTGTTATTTCCTAGAGTCTGTCCCCTCCCCCACAGTTAGAACACACAATAGGGAACACAGATAACCCCCTTGATCGCTCTCTAGTGTTAACCCCTTCCCTGACAGTGACATTTACACTGTAATCAGTGCGTTTTTATAGCACTAATCGTTGTATAAATTCCAGTGGTTCCAAAAATGTGTCAAAAGTGTCTGATGTGTCCGCCATAATGTTGCAGTACTGATAAAAATCGCAGATTGCCGCCATTACTAGTAAAAAAGAAATAATAATAAAAATGCCATAAATCTATTCCCTACTTTGTACAAGCTATAACTTTTGCGCAGACCAATCAATATATGATTATTGCGATTCTTTATACCAAAAACAGGCCTAAAATGAGGAAAAAAATCACCCTTTTTCCCAAAAAAATTGGGGATATTTATTATAGCAAAAAGTACAAAATATTGTGTTTTTTTCAAAATAGCTCTTTTTTTGTTTATAACGTAAAAAATAAAAAACGTAGAGGTGATCAACTACCAACAAAAGAAAGCTCTATTTGTGGAAAAAAAAGGACGTACATTTTGTTTGGGTACAACATTGCGCAAGTGCAATTGTCAGTTATGCAGTGCCCCAGTGCCGCACTATATCTAGAGCAAATACCGCCTTCAGTGTGAAAGGGGTCTAAAATGTCATGCTTAGTATACTGCGTTTAGTTTGCACATAAGTACAGTAAGTGTGCACGACACAGGTGGACAACTCCTGTACTACAGTATTCAGATCTGTATCTTCTATATAAGTATGGTGGTGGTCTGTTTTTTTTTTTTTTTCTATCTGAAATGATAAAAGTGTGATGAATAGTGCAACAAAGTCACGTCTTTGCCTAAATAATTGGTTCTAACATTTTCCTTCCTTCCTGACACATAAAGTTGGAAGGCCAGCTCATTCCAACCTGGCGGCCGATACGTCCCTTTTAACCCAGCTCTCAGCCTTGACCCAGTCTTTGAGCAGTTCAGCAGTTGAAGTGTTAAGCACCCCCATTTACCATTCTAATATTATTCAGCTTCATTTTCCTTCTTGCCCCCTACCTTTAAAAGTTGCCCCTTCTCCTCTCTAGTCTTATCCCTCATTCACTCAGCACAATCACAATGGTACCAGGCCGCCTCTGAAAGGGAGATGCCACGCATAAAAACTCCCTGAAAAACTCTTTTATTTTGGTCCTTTTCTCCGTCTCTCCTCAGTGCAGAGCTTGGCCCTTTTCCCTCTCCCCCTCTCTCTCTCTCTCTCTCACTCTCCCACTACGTTTTATATTTCTTTTACGCTTTCTTTTTCCAGGCTTGCGGCAGGGGTGGGGTGGGGGGGGAGGGAGGGCAGCCAGTGAATCACTGAGGTCTTGCAATGCCACACACAGACTTTCTCCCTTCCCCCACCTCACAGATTTTTCCAATTTGCTTTTACATGCAGCTGCAGCTCGCTGTGTGCTTGGAGATTAATTGGAGACAAATGTAATCAGATGGAAGTTGCCTCCCCCCCCCCCTTAAAAAAATTAATGTGTGTTTTTTTAAAAACAATGCACCATTTTTCACAAGTTTGGATAGTCTTTTCTCTCACCATCGGCCTCCTTATACGAGTCTGGAGTAGCCGACTGTTGGGTGGAAAATGTTTTTACCTGCCGTTGGCTCTGTGTGTTGCAGGTTAAATAGTTGGACCTGTTGAATAAAAGCATCAGCATTCAGAATTGGAATTACTTCTCAGGCACAGCTAAGATTTAAACTTTTAGGAAAGCTCTGGGTCTGACTGGTAGCTGTGAGGAAATAACTATCTTATGGTGGCCATACATGCATCAATAACAAATAATTTTCTTTTTCCGATAGTCCTCTCCCAATAGCAATAATTGATTCATAGTCGACATTTCAATTAATAGTTGAAAGGTACAATATTGTTATCTATTGTACCTCTGTTTCCACCAGGAAATACATAATCTATTTAATCAAACTACAATCAAATAATCTCAGTGCTGCCTATTGATGTAAAATAATCAATAATTTTTCACCCGTACCAATCAAATCAATTTAATCGACTCCAGTCTAAACCAAGTCCCGAGCAGAAGAGACGTTATGGGGCCATATTCAGAAAGCTATTTACGCAGCGTATCTATAGATACGCTGCGTAAATACTAAGAATAGCCGCCGTATCTTTTTTTGCTATTCTGAAAAGAAGATACGCCGGCTTTCTTCTAAGATACGAGCAGCGTAATTCGCTTACACCGTCGTATCTTAGTTGCATTATTACGCTGGCCGCTAGGTGGCGTTTACGGCGATTTCTCATTTGCCTATGCAAATAAGAAAGATACGGAGATTCACGAGCGGACTTGCGACGGCGCGTCGTTTTTTACGTCGTTTACGTAAGCGTTAGACGGCGTAAGGTTACCCCTGCTATAGCAGGCGCAGCCAATGTTAAGTATGGACGTCGGGACCGCGTCGAATTTGCCGTCGTTTGCGTAACTCGTTCGGGAATGAGGCTCGACGTTCACGTCGTTTACATTGATAAAAATCTACGTGATTTCGTGCATGCGCACTGGGAACATCCACGGACGGCGCATGCGCCGTCCAAAAAAAACGTGAATGACGTGGGGTCATGATTCATTTACATGAATCACGCCCCCACTCCATTCATTTGAATTGCGCGGCCTTACGCCGTGCAGTTTACACTACGCCGCCGCATAGTATGGAGCAAGTGCTTTCTGAATAAGGCACTTGCCCATAATATTTGCGGCGGCGTAGTGTAAACACCATACGCTACGCCGCCGGACAGATACGCAAAAGGTATCTGAATCGGACCCATGGTCTTTAACCAATTTGAACATTTTGATTAAAGTCAAGTTCTACCCTAAAAAAAAAAATGACACCAAAAACCTACAAAAAAAATAGAAAAAAAAACACAAAACATTTTTTCACTTACCAGAAATTGCGGTTGCTATGCGGATCTTCCTAATCTGCCTCTTCCTAGTCCGCGGCAGATCTTCTTCCTCGTCCTCCTTGCGTTGTCTTCTGGGGAATGGGGCGCGCTGCCTTCTGGGAACTGTGTGTATCCCAGAGAGCAGCCACCTATTCACAAAGCGCCGCGAGACTCGCGCATGCGCAGTAGGAAATGGTCAGTGAAGCCGCAACGCTCCACTGCCTGTTTCCCCTAGTGAGGATGGTGGCGCTGGGACCTGCCACGATGGAGGGATCGGCCTTGGGGGGCCGACATCGTGGGCGCCTAGGACAGGTAAGTGTGCTTATTAAAAGTCAACAGTGTTTGTAGCTACTGACTTAAAAAAAAAAAAAATGCGGGTGGTACCCCGCTTTAAATCACATATCAGTCAGTTAGGGCCCTTTCACACATGTGCATCCCCATGCGGGCAGATATATTAATTTCAGTTATGATGCAGAAGCTGCACAGAAACAGCTGCTGCTCCCTATTTGACAGCCATGTGGGTGCAGGTACATTGCCCTGAATGCACACTGTCTGCATTTGAGACCCTGTACCGCACTCGCATGGCTGTCAAATTGGGAGCAATGGCTTTGTCCGTGCAGATGCTGCATCCCAATTGAAATGCATGGGACCAGGGCAGCAATCACAATACTTGGGGCCTCTTACACAACTTTAGGCAGGCCCCCCTTGGAGCAGAGAACTGTGGGGGGCCCTCCTCCCTCTTACTGCGAGATGATAAGGGGGGGTTGTGGTAACGAAAGTGTCATCACTTCTCTTCTCTCTCCTGCTGTGAGATGATAAGTTGGTGTGGGTGATATTATCTGTGCTGTCCATTGGACGAAACATGAAGGGTGGGGATTTTGAAGTCTTGTCGCTGCGCTATTCACGGGTTCAGTAGCATGCTTTCCATGTGATTTTTGACTGGATTCACTGTTCTGAACCCTATGTTGTTTTTATACGTTTGGTAATAAAACTTACTACACTATTGGAAGTTCTTTTGGGCTCCTGGCGAGCTTTATTTACCTCCCTTTGGAAGATGCAATTGGAGCTAACATACCACACCAGTTCCTACTAGAATTCCATATATACTCACGTGCACATGCTGCTGTAATGGTAGCTATTTGCTCTGGTGAGTCTTGAATTCACTTAAAGCGTAACTCCACTTTTGTTGAGAAAAAAACATTCTTCTCTGGGTGATTGATGTACATTGCAAGGATTATGACAACCTTTGTTGCAGATTCCTACCTTTTGTTATTCTGAAGAAATCCATGTGTTTTTCTCTGTTCTGAATGGGTCTAATGGGAGTGGTTTCATAATTAACTGTCAAGTGTGGAGCTATAGGGCACTAATGAGGAAATCTGCTGGGCCTGCATCCTTTTAGATGGGTTCCTATTAAAAGTATCTCTCAAAAAATGACAATTTTGTTGCAAAGGATGCCTGAAATCAGACTTGTATCTTAGGCAGACTTCAGGGAAAACTGGTGAGCCAATCACACAAGCAGGAAATTATGTTTCTGGGGAGTGGTCAGTACACTCTGTGTACATAACAACTCCAGGTAGCATGGGATTCTCCGAAAATTACATTGGCTGCAGATTGAAAAGAAAAAGTAATTTTTAGTAACATTCAATTACAAAATGATAGAGTCGCAATCATATGCGCTATATCATTTTTCGTAATTTACTATGTTTTATCCCCACGAAAGCGGGGTTGGTCACTGGAGCACCTTCGGAGAAGCATTTTTATGAGCATTGGGTGTTGCTGCATATAGTGTTTTTCTCATTGATCACACACACATTGTGGGATTTTATTTTGTTATTTTTGGACTTTTTTTTATTTTTTGCACTAGTAACATTTTTGCCTTGTAAGGTTTTTATATTGAATCACTATATATTGATTCTATACTTAGGTGCTACACTATTGCTTTCACATATCAGAATTCAGATTGTGGGTTTGAAGCCCCATACACACTATCAGTTTTCCTGACGGTTTTCTCTTCAGGTTTACCAAAACCATCTAATATGAGGTCAAACCTCAAGAGTTTCAATTTGTATGCAATCAGGCAGGCCCTTGTACTACATGGTTTTGGTAAACCTGATGAGAAAACCGTCAGGAAAACTGATAGTGTGTATGGGGCTTAAAACATTAAAGGAAACCTGTGCTCAAAGAAATATGTAGACTGCTACTGCTGATCTCTTTCTGAAAATGCTAGGCGCCTGGTTGTCTCTAGCATTAGAGCCCTGGGTAAGCATTGAGATTAGAAAGTCAGAGTAAAGTCAGAACTGAGCAGCGTACACATTGCTGGATGTCGACTGAATCGGGACAGCAACTAGGAAACCAGCATTTTAAGAAGAAAACATAGGCCCTTTTCAGCAATGGTAACCTTCATACTTCCTAACAACAGGTTTTTCCCAGCTCAGACCCACACTCCCAATACTCCCCTACGGGGGTCCCCCTCCTCTGTATCTCCAGGCTGGTGACCTAATGCTGTAACATGGTCCTCTTTAGATCTTCTCCTTGTGATGCACTTAGAAGTTTTTTTTTACCTTCATGCATTCTAAAAAACTTTAGAACCATTTTAAAAAGTGATGATTTTATAAAGAACATCTTCAACGTGCGGTAGTGTTAATTGTGCAAATTGTACCCTGAAAAAACGTTTGTCTTGAATTCCTCCTGAAAAAGCTGTTCTAGTTGGAAAAAAAGTTGTATCTGCAGAACTGCAGTGCAAGGATCTCCCTGCTTTTTCTTCATTCATTCTGCAGATCTGTGCTTTCTCCACCTCTCCTGCTGGTTCTTCTTCATTACTCCACCAGTCATTAGACCACCAGTCATCACATCACTAATCATCAGAGGGTAGCTCTGATATGAAGAAGCAAAGCC
Source organism: Rana kukunoris (assembly GCA_029574335.1). Lineage (NCBI taxonomy): Eukaryota > Metazoa > Chordata > Amphibia > Anura > Ranidae > Rana > Rana kukunoris. Next base: position 135,528,019 of record CM056050.1, on the reverse strand, counting down.
CTGCTTCTCCCATCTTGGCTGCCTTCACATAGAGACAACAGTGCAGAATAAGGCATGGTAAGTCAATAATGGGGAAAGATTGGTTACAGGGAGCCTAAAGGTAATATTAGGGACTATTTCTTTGCCCTCTGCCTACCTTTTTTGGGGAACAGCTTCAAAAATGTCAGGTCCTCTTTAACATACATTAAAGTGGTGTTCCGCCAAGTATTTTTTTTAAAGTCACAGCTACAAATACTGCAGCTGCTGACTTTTAATAATAGGACACTTACCTGTCCAGGGCGCCTGCGGTGTCTACACCTAAAGCCGAATCTGTCGCTCGGCTCTTGAGTGCTGCTGTTGCCATCTTCGGTGAGGGAATCACTTCCTGGTCGCAAGTCGTGCTGCGCTATCCCACTGGTACCTGTGTGTCTCGCAGAAGACAGCGGGGTGGACAAAGAAGGCACCGGAAGTGGTGTAGGTCATAGAGGTTATCTATGTCCAGAAGAGGGCGCAAAGACCTGTATTACACAGGTATCTGTCCCCGCCCCCCCCCCCCCACTGTAAGGTGCCAAATGTGACACTGGAGAGAGGGAGGATTCCGAAAAGCGCAAGTTCCATTTTTCGGTGGAACTCCACTTTAATAGGATTGAACTAAGCTGGACACATTTGAATGTCTATCTAAAAAAAAGGATATTGTTTCCCTTTAAAGTGGACATATCCTGTACCTTTTAGTTATACATTTCCGGAAAGTCTCAAAGTATAGTATAATTTTTCTTAAAGCGGAGTTCCTACTAAAATAAAAATATTTAAAGTCAGCATCTACAAATACTGCAGCTGCTGACTTTTAATAATCGGACACTCACCTGTCCCAGGGTCCAGGGGAAAGAAGCTCTCCACGGTGCCGGAATCACTACTGTGGGCGCCCGGCTATGGATTCACAGCCTGGCACGCACTGCGCATGCGTGAGGCGCACTGCGCACTGTGATTGGCCGAGCAATCATCTGGGACCTGTGAAGTGTCCCAGATGATTGCCGAGAGGGAGGTGGGAGAGGTGACCTTCCTTCCAGCGCAACAGTGCCCATGGAGGAAGTGGGAGCTGAAACCCTCTAAAAATAGGGTTCCCCCCCCCCAAAAAAATGACATGGGAAATGTGGCATGTCAGGGGGTCCCCCTTCCCTTAAAGCGGAAGTTCCATCTTTGGGAGGAACTCTGCTTTAAAGCTCTAATAGAAAATAAGTTATTGAGCCTTTAGTTGGGTAATTTTGCCTGAGCAGAGATTTTGCTATCTGTCTGCTGCAGGCAGAAGGAAGCATTTCCCCAGTCTCCTCTCAGACTGTACACTGTAACTATGTAGTAAGTCACAAAGTAAGAGGGTACAGCAGGAGGTTAATCTGCATCAGATATGTGTGAATACAGCCCAGACACCATGATTGTGTCATCTCTGAGCCGGTATCTTAATCCAGATGTAGATGCGGACCTAGAATAGTGCCGAAAAACAAAGATGGTTCTGTTCTTTTAGAGAGAAAAGGAGTTGAAGGCATTGTCAGCGAGAACAATGTGATTTCTGTAAGAGGTAACAAATACTTGTAAGTGTTTCAACCACATGTTACTTAGCATGCGTGTACTTAAAACTGAACTCCAAGATAAGCATATATTGTATAAAAACAAGAGCCATGCATATTCCTACTTGAATCTTGAAGAGCTCGGTGTATTTTTTTTTTTAGATCTGTGATCCAGAGAAAAACGTTGCCTTTATGCAGTGGCTTCCTGAAATGAAGACCGGTCATTGTTGCTCTCTCTCCCTGTGCAGGATGACTGGTCTTGTCTCCGCCCTCTCCTGTAGATTTCTACAGACGGCCTATAGTGTGAGTCCCTCCCTCAGCTCTGCTCTCTGCCGCACAGTCATGGTGTAAAGTTTTTGTGCACCTTATGAAGAAAAATATCTGATGCTAGGTCCACTTTAAAACTGAAAACATTTATATGATTTACGGTATATTTGACAACTCTCTTAACCACTTGCTTACTGGGCACATAAACCCCCTTCGTGCCCAGGTGAAATTTCAGCTTCCGGCACTGCTTCGCTTTAACTGACATTTGCGCGGTCGTGCGACGTGGCTCCCAAACAAAATTGACGTCCTTTTTTCCCCACAAATAGAGCTTTATTTTGGTGGTATTTGATAGCCCGTGCATTTTTTATTTTTCCGCTATAAACAAAAAAAGAGCGACAATTTAAAAATATATATATATTTTTTTTTTATTGTTGCTATAATAAATATCCCAATTTTTTTTTTTTTTTTTTATATTTCTTTTCTCAGTTAAGGCCGATACGTATTCTTCTACGTATTTTTGTAAAAAAAAATCGCAATAAGCGACTGCTTTGCGCAAAAGTTATAGCGCCTACAAAATAGGGAACAGAATTATGATTTTTTTTTACAATTTTTTTTTTACTAGTAATGGCGGCAATCTGCGATTTTTATTGGGACTGCGACATTACGGCGGACACATCGGACACTTTTGACTCATTTTTGGGACCATTCACATTTATACAGCGAACAGTGCTATAAATATGCACTAATTACTGTATAAATGTGACTGGCATTGAAGGGGTTAACACTAGGGGGTGAGGAAGGGGTTAAATGTATTCCCTGGGTGTGTTCTAACTGTGTTGGGGGAGGGGACTGACTGGGGGAGGTGACCGATGCTGTGTCCCTATGTACAAGGGAAACAGCATCTGTCTCCTCTCCCTGACAGGATGTGGAGCTCTATGTTTACACAAAGAGCTCCACGTTCCTGCTCTGTCCCCGCCGATCGCGTGTACCTGACGGACACCGCGGCCGCCGGGTACACGCATCGAATCCTAGGCGATGCGACGGCACTGTTTTTCCCCGCTGCGCGCCACCCAGTGGCGTGCACGGGGAATTACAATAACATGACGTCCAAAGACGTGATCTCGGCACTTCAGGTCTGCGCTGTTGACGTCTTTTGTCTAAAGCGCGGATTTGAAATGGTTAAAGCAACATCTGGTTTTCTAACTTGGCCACAGTACTTGTTGAAAAAGTATTCAGAAGTTTTTTTTGTAGAGATAAATAGGTACGGTGCATTCAAACAATCCATTTCTTAATTCATACATGCTGACTATAAGAATCGCATGCTTTTTGATCCAGGTATACTCTTCTGAAAGCAGGAGATGTTTTAGTTGGAGATGTATGCGTCACACAAGGCATTCTGCATGGAAAGGTGACCCTGAGCTAAAAATACATGCTTAGTTTTTATTTAAAAACATCTGTTTTAATCTATCTTTTGACCACCCCTGAGATCACCACTGATGTAACAGTAATTTTCAAATGATGGAAAGCACATAATCACAAGAAAAGCAACACTAATGACTTTTGCAATGCCAAAAGATTTATGTGAGCAATTTTCTTAACAATTTGTAGGGGTGCAAAAAAGGCAAATGTATTCCTCTCTCCTGTAGCACCGATATGACTTTTACTACATGAGTGTATCTTTGGAGGTCCACTATTCAAACTCATAATAAATCAAAATGTATCTTACATTTTATACAGTGGTCAGATTTTGCTTAAAATACTGTTAAACCCTCTGGATTTTTAGACCAACAAATTGAGTACAATAAAATAAATATTCCAAGTAATATATTTGGTAAGCGTCTTAACCCAGCATTGGCAGATTACAAATTTCAATGCTGATGGCTCCTTTTTTCTTAGTGCTGCTTCCCTGAACTTCCAGACGTCATAGCTAAGTGTAATGTCGTACACACGACCATTTTTAATGGTCTAGAAAAAACGCTGTTTTTTTAAACCCGATTATTGTTAAGCCGGCATTGCCTACACACGATAGTGAAAAAAAAAATGCTCTAGCAAAGTGTGGTGACGTATAACGCATACGACGGCACTATAAAGGGGAAGTTCCATTTGGATGGCGCCACCCTTGGGGCTGCTTTTGCTGATTTTGTGTTAGTAAAAGAGACGATTTGCGATTTTCAGTGTGTTACAGCGTGATGAATGTGCTATCTCCATTACGAGCGCTAGTTTTCCCAGAACGAAGCGTTCCCGTCTCATAACTTGCTTCTGAGCATGCACGTTATTTTCACGTCGTTAAAGCCCACACACGACCATTTCTTACGACGTTAAAAAACAACACGAAAATTTAAAGCATGCTCTAAATTTTTAATGCCCGTTTTTAACGTTACGAAAAATGCTCTGGAGCCCACACATGATCGTTTTTAATGACATAAAAAAAATGTAATTTTTCACATCGCGAAAAACGGTCGTGTGTACGCGGCATTAGTCTGGATTCACACCGATTTTTAGTGCTTTTTGCATTTTTAAGATTTGCACTACAGTCCATTTACCATGGTTTCCTATGGAACACGTTCTGTAGTGTAATAGTGTAACCAATGCACTAAAATTCATTGGAGTGAATTCAGCCTTAAAGTGGAACTTAACCCTTTTAAAGATCATTGTTTTAATTGTTATGCTGCTAGCATTGGTAGATAGATAGAAAGATATATCTAATTGCCTCTTCGGGTAGGATTTACTTTTTCGGCATTGAGAACATTGGATCATGCTTTATTGTTTTTTTTTTTTTTTTTTTTACCTTCCTCCAAATCAACTGTGGGTATAGGATTTTGAATATGGAGGTTTGTGTGTGTGTTATTTCTCTGTGAGTTGAACTGGATTGTCTCGTGTCTTTTTTCAACCAGACTAGCTACAGTGCCTTGAAAAAGTATTCATACCCCTTGAAATTGTCCATATTTTGTTATGTTACAACCAAAAGTAACCAAAAATGTAAATGTATGTTATTAGGATTTTGTGTGATGGACCAAAACAAAGTGGCACACAATTGTGAAGTCGAAGGAAAATGATATAATGGTTTTCATTTTTTTGTACAAATATATATCTGAAAAGGTGTGCTATTGTATTCATCCCCCTTTACTCTGATACACCTAACTAAAACCTAGTGAAACCCATTGCCTTCAGAAGTCACCTAATTAGTAAATAGAGTCCAATTGTGTGCAATTTAATCTCAGTATTAATACAGCTGCTCTGTGAAGCCCTCAGAGGTTTGTTAGAGCCCCTTAGTGAACAAACAGCATCCGCAGACCAGTTTCAGCGGACATGTTCGATCGTGTGTACGGCCTATCGGACCGTTTTCCAGTGGACAAAAGTTTCAAAACATGCTTTAAAACTTGTCCGCTGGAAACCTGTCCGTTGGACAGGATCGATGGTTAGTACACCAAACCATCGGACCAAAATCCCGCACATGCTCAGAATCAAGTCGACCCATGCTTGGAAGCATTGAACTTCGTTTTTTCATCACGTCGTTGTGTTCTACGTCACCGTGTTCTGGTCTGAGGGGATTTTGGTCCGATGGTGTGTACGCACATCAGACCACTTCAGTGTGGTCCGATGAAAACGGTCCGCCGGACATGTTTCATCGGACATGTCTGATCGTGTGAACGCGGCCTAAGTCATGCATTCCACAAATCTGACCTTTATGGAAGAAAGGCAATCCATTGTTGAAAGAAAGCCATAAGAAGTCTCGTTTGCAGCTTGGGAGAAGCCATGTGAGGGACACAGCAAACATGTGGAAGAAGGTGCTCTGGTCAGATGAGACCAACATTTAACTTTTTGGCCTAAAATCAAAATGCAATGTGTGACGTATCGCTAAAAATGGCCTGGTCATTAAGGTGGTAAATCCTTCCGGTCCTTAAGTGGTTAAAGTAGGACTATAAGCAAAACTCTTTTTTTTCATTTTGGATGGAGTAAGGGAGAGTCATAACTAGAGGTGCGCATCTTCACTGGTCTCATGATTCGATTACGATTACCTGGTCAACAATTTAATTTAATTCCGCGATGCATCACAATGCATAACGATTACTGGCGATGGTCTCCATCTAAAAAAAATTCAAGCATTTTTAAGAACACCATTATTTTAATTTGATCTGCTTTATTTTTAAAAAAAAAGGACACTCCCTGTATGTAGAAGGACATGGAAGAGTCAAGGATGCAAGGGAGGGGTAGGAACTTAAGGATGGAAGAATCCCTGAATAAGAAAGGAAGGATGGAAGAGTCTGGGGATGGAGGAGTCCCTGGATAGAGAATGGAAGACTGGAGAAGTATGGAGATAGGAACTGAAGGATGGAAGAGTCTGGGTATGGTGATGGAGGAAACCATAGATAGGAACAAAAGGATGGAAGAGTCTGCAGATGAAGGTGGCGGAATACATGGATAGGAACAGAAGAACAGAAGGATGGAAGAGTCTGGGGGGGGGGGGGGGGAATAAAGGAATCCATGGATAGGAACAGAAGGATGGAAGATTTCAAATAAAAAAAATGTGGTGGTGAGGGGGGACTGAAGGATGGAAGAATTAAAGGGAGGATGTTAAGATGGTCATCATGGAGTCCTGCAGGTGAGGAATATCAGAGGTAGAGGCAGGGTTGGGGTGTGATGGTCTTCTCCTGGAGTCCAGGGTTGGGGATATCATAGTGCTTTCTGTATAAACATATATTATTAAATAAAATAAAAAATCTCACTCACTTAAAAAGTGCACTAATCCAGTGCACTACAAGGTAAAGGTAATGCATTCAGAAGGAGAAAAACACACTGCTGCCAGGAGGACAAACAGCCCTGTGAAGTTCACTGTACTGTCTCTGTGCTGGAAGTTCAGCTCAGCTTCCCCGTTTGCACATTCCAGCACACTAGGAGTTAACACAGTGGGAAATGATAACGGGGAAGCTGAGCAGAACTCCCAGCACAAAGCCAGTACAAGTTGTAAGTAGAGTACAAACTCACATGTACTCTTACAGGTCTTAAACAAACTGTGTCTTATTATATCCCGTCTTACAATACATTAAGTGCCCCACTGTGCATGCTTTAAAAAAAATATGTAGCTACATACTGCATTTCAGAGTGCCCCTTGCCACCCATGTGACTGCCCGCCTCTCTCCTCTCTCCTCCCAGCAGATATCAGCCCTGCCCACTGTAGCCTGTCAGATCAGGAGAAAAGAGGTGGGCAGGGCACTCACATGAGCACAGAGGGACACTCTGAAATGTGGTATGTAGCTACATATTTTTTAAAAAGCATGTACAGTGGGGCACGTAATGTAAATGAAAGACAGAATGCAAAAAGATACAGTTAGTACAACACGTGTAAGTAGAGTACGTTGGGAGAGCTCTCCCAGTGGATTATATAATCCGCCAAACGATTGTGCTCGTCGCAGCATTGATGCAGAATCGTGGACAGCTGAATCGCGTTGCATCGATGCTACAATTATATTCAACACCCCTAGTCATAGCCCCTGACAGATTTTTTTTAGGGCATCTGTGTTCCATTGGGGAGATTTCTATTCACTTCCTGTCCCATAGCCAAAACAGAAAGTGAGGGGAAATACTTTCAAATCAAGATAATCTCATGGGGGCCCCCAGGTCACCAGAACTAGTGATTCCATTGAAAGATTTCCCCCCTATTGTTCTGGGGACAACCCAATACTTGGGATTTTCTTTTGCTTTAATTTTGAATTATAGAAATTGTAAACAAGACAAACATAGAGGGTGAAGATCCCTAATAGTGACAGAGGTAGCAATAAAAACCTGACAGCTATTCACATCCATCTCCACTCAACCTTCAGTTATACTTTAACATGTGCAAAAAAACTAATTCAGTTATCACTATTCAGTTATCACTATTTAAAAAATGTATTTGTAGTCTGAGCCAGAGGCCCATGACTATTTTATAGTATATATTCTCACAACACGAAGGTTGTACCTCGATTTGTCTTTTGGACAGCAACTACGTGTAGCGCTACCCCCACAGGAGCCGCTGGATAGATTTTGGGTCGGCCTGTTACCTGTATAAATGTCCAGGGGTATGATGATGATGATGAGGATGAGAACAATGACGGAATGTCCAAACAGCTGGTGTCTTTCTGTGCTTTTATTTTTGCCCAACATGGCAAACAGTGAACTTGAGGTAAATAGAATAAAGATGAGTGAAAAGGAGAATTTGCAGATTCAGGCCTAAGAACGACGGAACAATCCTGCTTCCAATGGGACTTTAACTTCGTCGCCACTCCAGCCGGAGTGGGTACAGCGTACCTGGACATTCTCTCTCAGCCAGAGTATCACTGAGAATCTTGAGAAGGAAAACAAGTCTCTGACACTGACTTGACTGAAATAGAAAATAGGAGTGAGACCTCTGCCACAGGCCCTTTGCTTTAGAACACAATTCGTAGGGTGAATCCTTCTCAAGATTATTAATGCCTGAATCTCCCTCAGGTAGTTCTCTTCAAATAGTCACCGACTGACAGGTTGCCATTAGACAAACTCCCAGTGTCCGGTCACCTCGATCCCCGATGGCTCGTCTAGGCCCTGTTGGATTGCCTGCCTCCGGGCTCTCCTCAGACTGACTCCCCATCGAACAGCACAACTCGCTTGGGATCTTCTTTTCAGAGATAGGGGACCCAGTAAGTCACTGGGCCCCATCACAGCTTCAGTTGCTCCGGGCCAACATGGTCCCGGAACCAAGAACAACGCGTGGCACATGCGCCCCCGCCTGGTAGGCCATATCGCCGGGGGCACGTGATGTGCGCACACCCTGAAGGTGGGTGCCGCACCCGTATCCAGTCACAAACTCCCCCGCCAAATAGGCATCTGCTCAAGAAGTACCCTCCCCTAGCATGCCCCGTGAGGGAAAACCCCTCTGATTGGCTGCTGGCAAGAAGGCGCTCCGACCTGAACTCCACTGCTGCCACCTGCCCCCCCGGGTTGGAAAGGCACCTCAGGAACACAGAATGAATTGACAGCACAGCCCAGCTAGAACAGAAGCTAAATTTGTACAATTTGTACAAATCACCTGGATGAGAGCTACATAACGCTTTCATCCCCCTCTAAATCTGAAATAGCACAGGCGCTACATACATATTTGCATCAGTTTTCATTAAGTCTAATGCCTTGTACACACCATCGGTTTTCCCGGCGGTCAAAAGTCTGCCGGGAAAACCAAGGGCAAAACCGAGAACCTGCTTGGTAGCTTTTTCCCCGTACACATGCCCGGTTTTCCTGGCAGGAAAACTGCCATGAGAGCTTTGGTCGGTAAACCAGGCCGTGTGTGTGCTCCACCTCAGGCTTTTGCCTATAGAAATACTGCCGGCTTAAAAAACGCTGAGAATCCCAGCAGGAAAAAAGAAAACATGTTCTCATTTTTTCCGCCAGGATTCCTGGTGGTTTTCCTGTTGGGAAAACTGCAATGGAGCATACACACGGCAGAGATTCCCAGCCAAAAGCTCTCATGCCAGTTTTCCTGCCAGGAAAACCGGTCGTGTGTACGGGGCATAACATGTCACCGTAGTAGGATGGTTAGCACTGTTTCCAATTATGAAGTTATGTGGTCAGTTCTTTTCAAAGTACTATCTCATATTTGGGGGTGTTTTTTTTTTAGTTTTGGATAAAGCAGGGAATGGCTAGGATCCCAGTCATTTTTTCTCTTTTTGTCTTTCTGTGTCCCTTTTGGGGAAAATTTCTTCAGTTTTGTCCCAGAAACACAGCAGAAAGTATGTAAGAGTAGATCACTCCAAAGCAAAGGGATGCCCTCTTAGGCAGTTGTCACCATCACAGAATATTTCCCTGTTACAGTGACAACTTAACATTTTCAGATTTCCAACAATTTTCTGTACTGGAGACAATGGTCATTAGAAAGAATAATGGAGGCAAATCTCACTAGTTCACTAAGGAAAAAACAGCAATAAAATCCTTAGAGAGGTACTAACTAATTTATATTCAATCTAAAATTGAATGTGGAGTGAAGCTGTGCCCTCAATGTAAGGGTTAACAGCTTGTTTAGGTTAAGGTGGCATGGAAAAGTAGATGTACTTACCAGATCCTCTGCTCCTCTACACTGCTAGACTGGTCCTGGCAGCACCTACTACTCCATGCTCCAGCAGTCTAAAGTCTTTATGAGGCAGGGTTCGTAGCCCTGCATAGGACATGGAGATGTTGAGCTGGAGCATGGGGGAGCGCCATCTGCCAGGGGAGCAGAAGATCAGGTAAGTTAAAGTGCTCTTCCCTAGACCTAAATAAGGAGTAATCCCCTGCAGTGCGAACATAGTCTCACTGCGAATGAGTATTTTCATACTTTGCAGGGTTGGGCTTTAAAGTCACTGATCCCTCAAGTAAATTACCAATTTTTACGGTGTTACATAGTTTACCAAACTTGGTTTCCATTTTACATATACTCATCACAGGTCTCAATATAATTTATTGTTTAGTAACAACTTATTATGTGTGTTGTTTTGATGGTGGTCTGAGGGCATTCTTTAACTTGTTGCTAGTTTTTATAACACAATGGGGCAGATTCACGTAGATCGGCGCATTATCATTCCGGCGTAGCGCACCACTTTTCCGTTAGACTTGCGCAATCTAGCCGCGTAATCCGGCGATTCACGTAGCTTTTACGCAAGAGCTTGCGCAAACGTAAGGTTTTTTCCGTAGGCGTAAGGAGGAGTAATACAAATTGGGAGGGACGTGGGCGTGTTACATTGAAATGAGCCATGACCCCATGCAAATGAAGGGCCGGCCGACTCGCGCATGCGCGCGTGAAGGAAACCATGTCAGCTCCGTTGTGCGCATGCTCACAACTCGGGAGCGGCGCAATCATTGAAATTGGAAATGGACTAGGGCAATGTTGTGAACTACGCAGACAGCATAAATAGACACACACAAACGCCCTTCCATTGCAAAAGTACATCCCTTTGTGTCCCTTCCCATTGAATCAAGTGCTTTTGCTCTGTTGTTCGTTAGAGTGTGTTTTGTAGTTGTCAGATTAGTGTTCTGTGTGATCTTGTGCTTGTTGGTAGTTTTGTGAAAGTGTATTTTGATAAGTGTTTGAGACTGTTTGTTTGATTGATAGATTTCTGAGCGTTTGTTTTCTTGCTTTTTTTTTTCATCTGATTTTTTTGTGTGTGTTTCTTGCTGAGTGCTAGTGTGATTTTTGGCTGTTCTTTTTCTCTTTGTGTGTGTTCTTGTCTGATTGGTTGTGCTTGTATTTGTGACAGATTTTTGGTGACTGCTAGTGAGTTTGTTTGGAAGTATGACTGAGAGAAAAAGAAAGCTCAATTTTACTGTGGGGGAAAAAAGAATTCTTGCCCGGGCCATTACCGACTATGGGCGTTTTCTCCACGGCCGCAGAGTGCCACCACCACCCCGGCCAGGAGGAGGGAGATCTTGGATAGGATCACGGAGCAGGTGAATTCATCGGGGGAGGGGGAGACACGGACCCGCTCTGGGATAGAAAAGAAAATAAATGACCTCCGGCGTGAGGTGAAAAAAAAACTGGCCGCAATAAATGCCCATGCCAGGGGCACAGGAGGGGGCCCACCATGCCGGGTTAGATTTTCAGAGACGGAGCGTGTGGTGGCCCTGACCTTTCACCGGCATGAAGTGGAGGGCCTGCCAGGCTTTGACACAAGTCCGGTCCCCGCGGTGCCAGGTAAGGTTTTTATTTCTCTCAGGTGTGTAGCATGTGTGGGGGAGGGGGTGAAAGGGAATATGTGGCAAGTGTGTGGATCCTCCAACCTGTGAATGTTTTGTGTCATCCACAGCTGTGCAGGAGGGTGCAGGGCCATCTGGACTGACCGCTCCAACCCCAGGACAGCAGCCTAATGAGGCCCCCCCAACAAGGCCAGAGTCCGCAGAGGAGGAACAAGAGGAGGGGGAGGATCATGCGGAGGACGATCATGAGGAGGAGCAGAATCATGAGGAGGAGGAGTCCATGGAAGGCACTGGCCCTTTGGTTTCTGCGGACTCTTCCCCTCTGGCTGCAAGAAGCCTGCCCTCCCTAAGGGTCAGCCCCCCCCCCTCCTCCCCCAACATGGCTCCCCTCACAAGGGCCTCCCCTTCTCCCCGGCCACAACCATCAGCTGGAGCCAGGAGGTCATCCCCAAGCACCAGGGGGGCGCCCAATCTCATGCCCGCCTGTCTGAGAAGGAACCTGGCCACCCAGACCCGCCTTCTGAGACAGCTCTGCCAGACTATGGGGCGGGTGGATCAGAGCCTGTCCTCCATTAATGATAGCCTGGGTAACCTGGACTCCCACTCCCGGGCCTCCACAACCTGCCTAAATGACCTGCAAACTACAGCAGCAGGCGTTGGGCAGGATGTGAGGGCCCTTACCCAGGCTATCCAGGGCAACACGGCAACACTTGGTGCTGCCCTGGACAGAATAGCCGTGGCCTTGGAGGGCAGGCCGCCAGGTGGGCAGATCTCAGGGGCTGCTCCTCCTTCCCCGGCTTTTCCCCTCCCCCATGCGTCTCCCCTGAGGGTCCGGGGCCGTGGCCGGGGGCGCCCCAGGCGTGGCTCAGGCAGAGGGCAATAATTTTTTTTTCCCCCTTTTGTTTGTTTTGAAAGCTTTTTTATTTTTGTTCTCTGCTTTTTTTTGTTTTTTCTAAGCATTTTTTTTTTCCTATGCATTTTTTGTTTCTATGCATTTTTGTTTGTTTGACTTTTTTGGCATATTTTGGGTTGTGAATGATGTTTGAATGTGGGGGTGACATTCCTGCTGGAAAAGGGGTGTCACCCTCAATTTTGGTGGAGAAGGGTTCCCCAGGACCAGGGAGAAGTGATTCCCAGGTCCGTGTGAATGGTGTATGAATGTACAGTGACATAATTGGAGCCTTGACGTGGCGTTACTGCTCACCAGTCTTGCATGGTGGACTGGTGCCAATCCAATTTGATGAGGATGTGGGGTGTGTGTGCTAGGGACCATAGTGGTGTGCATGCATGCATTCTCATTGTGCCATGATTAATGTGTGTGTTTAACGTGCAAAGATGCATAATGTGAGCTGGCATGAGATGGGGTCATGAGATGGGGTTCCAGTTCATATGCAGAGTCACCTTGAAGGGAAAAGACAGGTGGATGTTAGTCATGCATGTGCCACTTGTGAGGTGTGCATCACGGGAGGGGATAGTCATGCCTGACTCCCATGTCACTCACCAACCAGCCAGCTGTCCCCATACATGTTCTGTTCGCAATCTGTGGGGATGGGGCTCTGATTGTATATGTAGCTGTCATGGGTGTCATGGGTAGTGCCATGTGTTGGGCTGCTGATGTCCTCCTGCAAGGTTGTGGTAATTCCACGATGGCATGAGGGGTGAATCTGAAGATGCGAGACACCTCAGAATCTCTCATGCCAAAGATGTCTATGCGTGTGTGATATATCAAGTGAAGAGTGAGGGGCTTGTATCAGATAAGAATATTGTATTAGATTAGATTAAATTGTAAATTTGATATAAGCCAAAAAAAAAAAAAAAAAACCATCTCCCGTGCCCTCCTTAGTGCCATCCTCCGTGCCCTCATCCTTCTTTGTTCATCTAAAGTCAGTAGTATAGCTATGCGCGACGATGCCCCTGGCATGTTGGCATACAGATTGTTGGGCAACACGTGTGACTGCTGAACTCCTCACTAACAGTGTTGCTTTATCTGACAATTAGACTTTTTTTCAAAATTTAGACCAGCTTTTAGGTCCTCTAACTTTAGACAGAACATTTTGCAGTTGCGCACATCGCGTAGCCTGCGCAGCAACTGCGTTTTTTTGTGAATCCCCGTAACTCCCTCATTAGCATATTTGACTAGCAAATCAATGGTGTGTCTAGCGCAGTTTTGCGCGAAGGCAAGCGAAGGTCTAATTCAATTACGCCGGACCAAAAAACGTAGATTTCTGGCGTATATTGTTTTGTGAATCGCGTCCAACTATACGCACGCGCACATTTAGACTTACGCACGCGCAACAGCAGTTGCGCAGGCGTAATCGCTCTGTGAATCTGGGCCAATGTCTTTAGTAACCGGCATGTGTGTTCTTAGACCTGCACATAATCTCTTTAGGGAATATTGTGCCGTATTGGTTAAGTACTTCTGAAATAATTACTAGTCCTCAGTTACTGGCTTGGCTTCTTCCCAAAGCAAACCAAACTTGTGCTATGTCATGACGGGACTGCAGCTACAAGCAGCCCATGGCCGTCTGTATAACATCTGCTTCCAAACCAAAACTAGCCGTGAACACCCACCTCGCATGTAACAGAATTAGTACAAGAGCACCACCCTCCTCCATTTTTCTACTTCTCCTACTATCAAAGCTTATGTACTGCACTGGCAGTAATAGGAAAAGTCTACTCTGATCATTAGAGCCAATCAGAACCCAACTGTCATTCTGGAAATATAGTACAGAATTTATTTTACAGGAAAGAGCAATCTATTTTCAGATAAACCTATAAAATAGACTGATTGAATAAGTAGATTGTTGTTATGTATGTAAAGCTAATAATATGTGTTTAAGCTTTAAGAAAAAAAAAAAAAAAACGTTGTTTCTCTGTGTAATTTCATATATATCTATCTATATATATATATATATATATAGATAGATATATATGAATATACATATATAGATAGATAAATAGATAGATAGATAGATAGATAGATAGATAGAGCTATATCTATCTATCTATCTATCTATCTATCTATCTATCTATCTATCTATCTATCTACCTCTCTATCTCTATCTCTCTCTCTCTCTCTCTCTATATATATATATATATATATATATATATATATATATCTATATATAGAGATATATATACAGTATATAGATATCTATCTATACATATATATATATATATATATATATATATATATATATATATATATATGAAATTACACAGAGAAACAAAGTTTTTTTTTTTTTAAACCTTAACCACTTAAGACCCGGACCAATACGCTGGCAAATGACCCAAGGGGTTTTTGCGATTCGGCACTGCGTCGCTTTAACAGACAATTGCGCGGTCGTGCGACGTGGCTCCCAAACAAAATTCGCGTCCTTTTTTTCCCACAAATAGAGCTTTCTTTTGGTGGTATTTGATCGCCTCTGCGATTTTTATTTTTTGCGCTATATACAAAAATAGAGCGACATTTTTGAAAAAAAATCAATATTTTTACTTTTTGTTATAATAAAAAACCAATAAACTAAATTTTAGTCAAACATTTAGGCCAAAATTTATTTAGCCACATGTCTTTAGTAAAAAAAAAATCGCATTAAAAAAAAATTAGCTACCTAGCGGGAACAGCGACACTAATACAGCGATCAGAAAAATGATCGCTTAGTGACGCTGGCAATAGGGAGTGAAAGGGTTAACTAGGGCAGTGATCAAGGGGTTAAAACTTTATTGGGGGGGGTGGGGGGGGCTACCCTGACACTAACACTGACTGACTGTCACACTGTCTGTCACACTGACACTAAATACAGTAATCATACATGTATGATTACTGCATTCAGTGACACTGTGACAGGGGGGAGGGGGGGGGGGCGATCGCGGGGGTTAAATGTGTTTGTGTGTGTGTCAGTGTGCTGTTTGGTGCAGGACTTACTTGTTCTGTAGTGATCTCTCCTCAGCGGCGCTTGAAACAAATGCCGAGGGAGAGATCACGTCGCTTCCTCCTTCCTGTGTTTACACAGGAGGAGGAAGTGACAGGTCAGGCGGGCGCGCGCATTGGCTGGGAGCGATCCGGAGGGGGCGGATGAAAACGGATAGCCGCCCCCACTTGTCGGATCGCTCCTGCAGCCGCTCGGACCGCCGCATGTACGGGGGGGGGGGGTCCGATCGGACCCCCGATCCCCCCCAAGGCACCAATGTATATATACGTTGATGTGCCTGTCGGTGCCATTCTGCCGACGTAAATGTACATGCGGCGGTCCTTAAGTGGTTAAACACATATTATTAGCTTTACATACATAACAACAATCTACTTATTCAATCATATATCTATATCTATATCGATATATAGATATAGATATTTATATTTATATAGCTTAGCATGACTGTGATAAATGAGAGGACAGCAGTGACAACCCTGATATTTCTATTTGTTCAAAGCAGAATTTTTCTCTTTCAATTAACATTAACTATTTGTAATCCTTATGTTGCTAGCATTACTAAATAGATAGGAAGGCATATTATATTTTCTTGTTTTAACCTTTTCTACATTTCTTAAGTTGCTTCCTGGTTTCTGGCCTAGGCCAAAATAATGTCATACATCCCATTCTTCATGGGCTTTTTTTTTTCTTTTTTTTAGGCAGAGAAGGGGAGGATGGGCTTTCTCAGCTAAGTATGTGTATGGGGGAACTAATGCGCAAAACCACTCTAACCAGGGCACTAAAACTAATAATAAACTAACTAAGAATAAGGAGGGGCTTTCTCAGCTAAGCACACCCTCCTGCCTACATGCCTGAGCTAAGGGTAGATGAATTCCAGGAAGTAACTACTACATGAATCATCTGTCCTTACTCAAGATGACCATGGCTAAAAATATTAGGGAGGGGTGTTTGCATGCATTGATTTGCTGGCAGATGGATTTCAGGAAGTAACTACTACATGAATCATCAGCCCTTACTCAAGATGGCCATGGCTAGAAATACTAGGGGGTGTTTTCATGCATCCATTTGCCAGGCTTCCCATTCACTTCTATTGGGGCATGCGGCTTCATAGATAAAGCTGCTGTTTCCCAATATGACACTGGGGTGAGTGAGGGTTCCGAATACCCCCTGTATGAATTTGGGGACCCCCACCCCCACTCACTTGCATGTAATTATAGGACACAGCAGCTCCCTCCGTGCAGTCATGTGTCCCAATGAAATGAATGGGACGCAAACAAAGGGATGCATTCAACACCTGTGCATCCCCGTGCATGGTAACATGCCCTGTGTGAATGGACATTAAATAGTAAATGACAATATCTGGTTACTCTAATGCCGCGTACACACGATCATTTTTTGTGATGAAAAAAAACGAAGTTTTCTGTGAAGTAAAAAACGACGTTTTTGAAACGTCACTTTTCAAAGACGATGTTGCATACACACCATCGTTTTTTTCACAAAAAGCGAGGTTACGTTCACCACTCTTTTCCATTGAAGCTCGCTTCATAACTAGCTTATGGGCATGCGCGGGTTGAAAAACGTCGTTTTAAACGACGTTTTTGCTACACACGGTGACTTTTTGTGAAACAAAAAACGACGTTTTGAAAAACGACACAAAAAATTCAAGCATGTTGGAATTTTTTTTTGGTCGTTTTTTTTAAGACATAAAACAAAGTTTTGCCCCCACACGATCAATTTAAATGACGTTTTTTAAAACGTCGTTTTATTTCATCACAAAAAACGACCGTGTGTACGCGGCATTAGGCTGATGTCAGATGGACATTTATTCTGCTAGAGACAAATTGCCAGTGGCAAAATTTTTAAGGAAGCTGTCTGTCTACCCCTACATCATCTATATCTTTCTCCCCAGCTACAGAGGGAATGATTCTATATGGACAAACTAGCAGCCTCCCAGTGATCTTGAAACTTGCCTTTTCTAGTGGCAAAGTCCCCAATGTGATATGAACCTAAGGAAGTCTTGTGTGCGAATTTCATAAATAACCTTGTCAACTTCTTTACTAGAGAACTTATATAATTCTGTTTATTTTTCTGCACAGCTTTGCTCATGTTTTGCAATCATTTCCATTCTGTTTTCCTCAATTCTCCGTAAAAAAAAATCATTTTTTTTCCCTTCATGCTCTAATGTAACAGGCTGGTATCTGTCGCTTTTCAAAATACTTCCCTGTGTCGAGGTGCGTCTTATGCTGTGCTTTCTCTGGGCCTGTCCCTGTCTTCACGCTGGGTGGCTGAGCAGGAATGCAGAGGCAGGGTGTCAGCGTCCTCTCTCGCAGCTCTGAGGCCTCTTCCTTTCCTGCCTCAGTCCATTAAGCGGTTTTTAGGAATGTCATCTCAGCACATTTATTACCATAGCAACGTTTCATGCGCCTACCTTCTTCTTTATTTAATGTTACTTAAGCGTGTATTTGGGTAAAATAAATATATTTTTTGGAATTGTCATGGGCCAGGCAATAGCTAGTCTAAACATATTTCTGCACACCCATTCAGTCCACATAAAATAAAGTGCAGCCAGCGAGAACGGGTTTTCCAGGCCTGGGCTGTCCAGCTCTCATCCTGTGGCATGAGGTGGCCATGGTTGTGGGCTTTTCCAGGCCCATATCTGCCGCTACAGATTTTACTGTGGGATATCTTCTTTTTTTTTTTTTTTACAGGATTTGTATTGTTAATGTGTTATTCACCGTCTTTCTATCATTCTAAATATTTATGTAACAACCACTAAACTATGCAGTGGAATAACGTCCTTACAGGATGTCTCCAACTTACAATCCGACCTCTATACACTGTTTAATTGGGCAACTAAGAGGCAGATGAGATTTAATGTTGATAAATGTAAAGTAATGCACTTGGGGTCTAAGAATATGCATGCATCATACATACTAGGGGGAGTACAACTGGGGGAATCCTTAGTGGAGAAGGATCTGGGTGTTCTGGTAGACCATAAGCTTAATAATAGCATGCAATGCCAAGCTGCGGTTTCCAAAGCAAGACAAATGCTTTATTGTATTAGGAGTTATGGACTGCACAGCATTTTGCTCCTGTACAAATCATTAGTAAGACCTCAACCTGGAATATGCAGTTCAGTTTTGGGCACCAGTTCTCAAAAAGGATATCGGGGAACTGGAGAAAGTGAAAAGAAGGGCAACCAAACTGATAAGAGGCATGGAGGAGCTCAGCTATGAGGAAAGATTAGATGAACTGAATGTATTCACTCTTGAGAAGAGAAGATTAAGGGGGGGATATGATGAACATGAAAAAATACATAAGTGGTCCATATAGTAAATTTGATGTTGAGTTGTTCACTTTAAAGAGGAAGTAAACTTCCTCTGCTGACATCTATCTATAGGTAAGCATATAATAAGGCTTACCTATAGGTAGTGTAAATATTCACATTACATGCAGCTAATGACACCACTGGCGCATGCGCTATGAAGGAGCGCCATCAGGGCCGTTCCCTCTGAACCCAGTGCTGTGAACGATGGCTCCTGCGTGCATACCTGGGAGTGACGTCATTGTGACTTTAGCTAGCCACAGAGCAGGAGCCTGCAAAACCGAAAGCAAAACTGTGAAAATAGAAACAGCTGCAGCGCTGACATTGCGGCACTGAAATAGCTTTCTTTTAAGGTAACTTTCACATAATGTGCTAGTATGTGATGCATACAAGCACAATATGACTTTAACTTGAATGAAGAGAAAGAAAAAAAAAAACATCAAGCGGTATACAACCGCTTTAAGGTCATCACAGAGCACAAGGGGGCACTCTTTAAGTCTAGGAGAAAAGAGATTTAATCTCCAAATACAGAAAGGTTTCTCCACAGTAAGAGCTGTGAAAATGTGAATAGACTCCTTCAAGAGCTGGTTCTGTCCAGCTCAGTAAATTGCTTTAAAAAAGGCCTGGATTCTTTCCTAAATGTACATAATATAACTGGGTACTAACATTTATAGGTAAAGCTGATCCGGGGAATATTGATTGCCGCTTGGAGGACCAGGAAGGATTTTTTCCCCTGCTGGAGCAAATTTGATCAAGCTGAGCACATGTACGGTCCTCCTGGTATAGCTGTCAGTGTCCGAGCTTCCTGACAGCTCCAAGCTTTTATCCAGCGGGCTGCAGCCTGAGAGCTGGGTCAGGTAGGAAGGAGAAAGCACAGGGGGATGGTGAGGTCAGAACTCAGGAGGAGGGGTGAAAATCAGTTGTTGCATATTGTACATAGCATACTTCTGAACCCTCCCTACGCAGCGCACTCGTGAACCCTGCGCTCCCTACGCAGTGCACTCCTGAACCCTAGCCTCCCTATGCAGTGCACTCCTGAATCCTGGAACCCTGGCCTCCCTACGCAGCACACTCCTGAACCCTGTGCTCTCTGTGCAACGCACTCCTGAACCCTGTGTTCTCTACGCAGCACACTCCTGAACCCTGGCCTCCCTACGCAGCACATTTCTGAACCCTGGCCTTCCTACGCAGCACACTCCTGAACCCTGTACTCCCTACACAGCGCACTCCTGAACCCTGCCCTTCCTATGCAGTGCAAGAAAACGTTATTGGAGACTGCTCAGACTGAACACTATGGCGGAGTGCAGATACAACCGGCCCTTTGGAGGGCAACCAAATTGCTGATGTGGCCCCCGATGAATTTGAGTTTGACACTCCTAAACTAGATTGACTTGTGTCTTTTTTCAACCAGACTAACTATGCAACTATGTATTAGAAAATATATATTTTATAAAATTTCCCTTGCATGTGATTGGATATTCACAGTGAACATACATTTTAGCTGCCATGGGGGGTGCTTGGATCCCTGAACCGTGTTGGCTACTTTTTTGAATTATACCCCTGACTTTTAATGGAATAACGTTGTATCTGCACCTCTTAGCAGTGGTGTGGTGCTTCAATTTCAATTCTCGTTATATTCAACCTTTTTAAGACCATGACAAAATAGCAGCTATGGCAACCTGCTGTTATAAACACAAACTGTTGTAGGTTAATTCGGATGGTTGCAGGCTGGCTGTCAAGTTGAGCTGGGAATGCATTGCCCTTCTATGTCCTCCTTGCCATGAAGGCCATTTATAGGTGAGGACAGTGGCCATTTGGTTGTACTGTTGGAATACTGGTGAGGGGACACACTGGCCACATTTGTTGGGTGTCCAGCATGTATGGTGGGCTTCTTCCAGGCTTACCTGCCCTCTGTCTATCCATTATAATGTATGTGCTTTTACTATGGGGGCTCTCAGATGTATAGAGTTAGGACTGCAGATAAAAATGGGATGCCTTATTGTGGCCTCCGCAGCTTACACATGTATTTGGAAATGTGTGCAAACCAACTAACTGTTAGACAGGTTAATTTGGTTGGTTGCAGGCTGGCTGACAAGTTGAGTTAGGAATTTTCATTGGTTTTGTTTTACATGTGTTCCCCTTCCATGTGTTCCTTGCCGTGAAGGCCAGTTATAGGTGGGGCAGTGGCCATTTGTTCGTACTGATGGCAGCTATATGGCTCAATATTGAGAAATTAAAATGTATGTACTTTTCCAAAAAAACACATGCAAATTATTATACATTCAAAAGGGCTCTGATGGAAAATGATCTGGGGGTGCTTACAGTTCACAGCATAGATCACACATAGCATGCAGTGCAAATCTGCAGTTAACAAAGCTGTCAAACTACGGTAATGCATTAAAAAAGGGATACATCAATAATTCTGCCCCTTTACAAAGCACTAGTTCGGCCTCATCTTGAATATGCAGTTCAGTTTTTGTCACCAATCCTCAGAAAAGACATAGTTGAATTCAAAAGAGTTCAGTGAAAGGAAACAAACTGAATGAGGGGGATGGAGGAGCTCAGCTATTAGGATTGATTACACAGATTACAGTTATTCAAGCTGGAGAAGAGGCACTTAAAAGGGGATATGATTACAATGTACAAATATATTAAAGGTGACTTCAGTATCTGTGATAAACTATTTACTCTAAGGTCGCTGAAGAGGACACACAACCACGCTTTGAGGTTATAGGTTTAGCACTACCAATGAAGAAACCTCTTGGTAAATTGGATTCTCTGTTCTGCACCTCAAATTCAAGGACAACCTCAGTCCCTCTGGCACGCCTGGTTGAGTGAAAGTTAATGCAAGCACTTATAGGAACACAAGTGTGGGTACCTTTAACTTGACTGTGAATTTGTATCAGGAAATAGACACTAGACAGTTTAGTGGTAAAGTAACTCAATGTTTTGGTGGTTTGGGCATAAATGAACACACAGAAGGTAGGTTCAGACACAGTCTACTAGACAACATAATCACTAAGCAAACTTAACCTATAATATAGTTTTGTACCACTAGACTGGAATTAACCATAAATAAGCAAAGTCAGCAACAAACAGTGCATATATGTCTTAACTACAATTTAAAAAATTGGACTATAACTAGTTTACAGTTCACTCTAGGGGAATAGATAGGATATAGTGCAAGGTCCCCTGAAAAGTACCTCTTAGCATAGGCAATAAGTAAAGGTCTCTGTGGAGCAGCTGTAAAGGGCAGTCTTTAGTCGTAACTTTTCAGCCGGTTAGCGTTCAGGCCCAGTTGTACTGCTGGTGCACACAAGTTTAATCCCAGTCACCAGGCAGCAAATAAGGCTATTAGATGACTGTATGGTTAGTTCCTAAAGGGCTCAGTCTCTTTCTTTAGCAACAAATAGTAAACCCCCACAGCAGAAGCTCACCAGTCCCAACGATAATTCACCTCACCATCCGGTCACACACAGCGATAGGTTCACTCTCTGCTCTGCACCCAGATAACTCTACAGTAGCTGTCAGCACGCCAAACTCAGTGCTCCAGATTCTGTTCAGTCTGACGATATGCAGTAGTGATGGTGCACACTGGACAGCAATGTGCACTCTCCAGTTTCCCTCATGGCAAGAGGAAGTTATGTCATGTATAGTCCATGAAAATGCAGTTCTTTGCCCTCGTCCTGGCAATATCCTCTCTGGGGTATGTAATTCAAAAATGTTGGGTCAGCCCAGGAAAATGCAGCTCTTTACCCTCCTCGTGGAAATTTCCTTTCTAGGGTATGTAGTTCAAAAGCTTTTGATCAACTCAGCAGAGAATTTTCTCCAGACTACTGTTCCCACAGTGCATTGCTGGCTGATTCAGTCTATTGAACTCTTCCTGATTAGTAGCTCCCCTCTCTTGCTGAAACAGCTGTTAACCAGTTCAGCACTGCAGGGCAGTAGCTACTGAGAGCAGCTACAGCCAGTGTTTCTCTTACGCTCCATTGTTAACCAAGCATCTGGCTACAGAAGGAAGGAGATGTAATCTTAGATTGTGAAAAAGGGTTCCTTATGGTTAAAGCAGTATAAATACGGAATTCTCTCCACCAGAATGTGGTACTAGCTGTGAGTGTGGACATATCCAAAAAACGTTTAGATGTCTTCCTCATATAGAGGAATACACAGCAGCAGTCTTTGGGGCTGGCCGCGTGATGGAAGTAAAGTTTCAGCTGTACATCCAGGAGAGCTTACAAGTGATTATTTTATGTTTAAGGCCGCGTACACACGATCGGTCTAAACCGATGAAAATGGACTGAAGTCCAGTTTCATCGGTTCAAACTGACCGTGTGTATGGCCCATCGGTCTGTCGTCCAAATCGACCAAAGTTTTAAAACTTGCTTTAAAATCAGACTGATGGACGCCTGACCATCAGTCCAAACTGATCGTTAGTATGCAAAAGCATCGGTTCAAAAACCTGCGCATTCTCAGAATCTAGTCGACGCATGCCTGGAAGCATTAAACTTAGTTTTTTCAGCACGTCGTTGTGTTTTACGTCACCGCGTTCTGACACGATCGGTTTTTGAACTGATGGTGTGTACCCACATCAGACCATCAGGCCACTTCAGCAGTGACCCGATGAAAACGGTCCATCGGACCATTCTCATTAGGTTGGACCGATCGCGTGTACGCGGCCTTACAGTTGAAAGAAATCTAATAACTATTAGTAGTAAGTGAAAAATATCTGAGAAAAACACATAAGATGTTGTGCTCAGAGTTCAGCTTTAAACAATGAACTCTGATATACAGTACAAATAAGATTAAAATTTGATGCTGGACCTCTATGTATGGAACGTGATATGTGATAAGTCTGAGAGCTCTCTTTTCAACAAGAAAAACCTGTCTAGCTCTTACACTATTGACTAAAAGTTTCCTCTCTTACAATAATACAATCGCACTACAAATTCTAAGGTATATCTTTACTCCAGTTATTTTATTATTTCTAGAAAATGTATACACATTAATAATTAGAGTATTTTGTTCTTTTATATTTCTACCTGATGCCGCGTACACACGGCAGAGAACCTCGACGGGCAGAACACATCGTTCCGCCTGTCGAGTTTCTCTGCCGGCCGTCAGATTCGGCGACCCGCCCGTCGGGAAAGGCAACCAGCCATTCATCCCGACGGGCCGTCGAGCAAATAGAGAACCTACTCTCTATTTGCTCGATGGGTTTCCCGACGGGCGGGGCTCGCTGAGAGCGTACACATGGCCGAGGTTCTCGGCAGAATGCGGCTCCCAGCGAGGTTCTCGCTGGTTTCTGCCGAGAGCCTCGGCCGTGTGTACGCCGCCTGATCCTGTGATTGACAATTAAATTAAGCACTAATTTATAATGTGAAACGCGTCAACTGTTTTACTCCCGTGTAGTGTGCTGTGACTTGTAGTGCATGTTTCCTTGCATAAAAAGAAGAGTAATGCTTTAAAGTATATGTGAACCCTTACCTTGTAAAACAACCAATTCAGTTTAGGATAGAACTAAAAGACATAACATTTGTGTATTTAGTAAAATTATACGTACCCTTTTTTTTCTTTTATCAAATAACCTATGTTCTCAGCTGCATTAAGGGATTGGAGAGGTGGGGGTGGAAAAATAGCAGCACACTAATCTTCTAAGTGAATGGCTGTGCAGGGTGGGGGGGCCATGTCAGCACAAGTCTGATCATTGGAGGACAAGCAGGTTGTTCTGTGTGAAATAGAAAAATGTCTATGGGCAGGCAGATGTAAATGGACACTTATGCCACGTACACACGGTCGTTTTTTGCGATGAAAAAAAAACAACGTTTTTTAAAACGTAATTTAAATTGATCGTGTGTGGGCAAAACGTCGTTTTTTGTCTTAAAAAAACGACCAAAAAAAAATTCCAACATGCTTGAATTTTTTGTGTCATTTTTCAAAACGTTGTTTTTTGTGTCATAAAAAGCGATGGTGTGTGGGCAAAACGACGTTTAAAAAACAACGTTTTTAAACCCGCGCATGCTCAGAAGCAAGTTATGAGACGGAGCTTCAATGGAAAAGAGTGCCGTTGAACGTGGTGTATGTCACCACGCTTTGCTAGAGCTTTGTAGAAAAACGATGGTGTGTACGCAACGTCGTTTTGGAAAATGAAGTTTTAAAAACGTCGGTTTTTTTTTCATGATTGAAAACGTCGTTTTTTTTCATCGCAAAAAAACGACCGTGTGTACGGGGCATTACATCTGAGTCAGTTTACTGTATTTTTGCAGGAAAAATTATTCTATTTTTGTTGACATAAACAGATGTAAATGGATGACATAAACTGAACTGAGCTACACTGAAGATGGATGTGCAAACACATGTAAATTGATTTCATCTGATCTAAATTGAGTTAAACTGAAGACAGATATACAAACTAACTTTGGTGTTTAAAAAGCAGAACAAAAATGTGTGAAAAATGTATCCCTTTAAATTCTATGGAACTGTTCACATCAATGCACTATAATGCCGCGTACACACGGTCGTTTTTTGCGATGAAAAAAAACGACGTTTTTTAAAACGTCATTTCAATTGATCGTGTGTGGGCAAAATGTCGTTTTTTGTCTTCAAAAAAACGACCAAAAAAAAATTCCAACATGCTTGAATCTTTTGTGTCGTTTTTCAAAACATCGTTTTTTGTTTCACAAAAAGTCACCGTGTGTAGCAAAAACGTCGTTCAAAACGACGTTTTTCAACCCGCGCATGCCCAGAAGCTAGTTATGAAGCGAGCTTCAATGGAAAAGAGTGGTGAACGTAACCTTGCTTTTGTGTGGTGTGTATGCAAAATTGTCTTTGAAAAGTGACGTTTCAAAAACGTCGTTTTTTACTTCACAGAAAACGTCGGTTTTTTTCATCGCAAAAAACGACCGTGTGTACGCGGCATGAGTGTGGTGTGTTTTTAAAAGTCCTGCATGCTGCATTTTTGGTGCAAGTTAAAAAAAAAATATGGAAATGGAATGTTTTTTTTTGTCACATGTCCAAGTTTCACAGGTGCATGCTGGGAGTCAGGAATCCAGATATCACACCAAAAACGCATTGAAAACATGTGCATAGACATTTTTACCTTGTCTTTTTTCAGCGGAACAGTGAGAAAGGGACCTTAGGAGCAGATCCCAAGCTGAATCGAAGCTCAATGGGATGGATGTCAGTTTTTTTTACATCTATGCCCATTCAGCTTGTGCCCAGAGGACATGGGTGAACCTGTGATAGCTTTATGGGTGGTCAGAAGTCATGATGGACACAAACTGGATGGGCAGGATTTAAAAAAACTGACATCTATTCCATTAAGCTTTAATTCAGCTTGGGATCTGCTCATGGATCTGCTCTTAAGGGCCCTTTTACACTGTTACGCTGGAAAAAAAAATGCCTTGGACCTCTGATCCATCATGCCTAGGTCCAGAAAAATTAAAAAAGTTCCAGTCCTTTTCTGTTTTTTTTTTTTTTCTCCAGACCTGGATGGACTTGGAGGTAAGTGGTTGTAAGCGGACACAAGCCTGTTTACATCCACCTGTCAAAAGCGTTGCATGGAACTTCCGATGAGGTTCACCTGTGAGTTTTTCAGACAGACCTGATCAGAAGCTCCATGCACAGTAAACGAACTTGTAATTCAGAACAGATTGTAATTGGAATGCAATGCCTCGTTTCCACTGAGCGGATCGGTTCGGTACGGTACATTATTTTGGGTGTTTCCATTATGAAAGTGTGCCATAAAACCAAACCGTACTGCACCATTCTGGGTCCTGCTTTAGACGTGGGGCCGTTCGGTTAGGGCGGAGCTACAATACATTCCGCTGATTGGTGGACATGCTAGTCATTTTTTCTAAACCCTGTATGGCCCCTGACGTTCCGACTTGCAGTGGAAACGCTCAGCAGAATAGACCGGACCATTCTAATCGTTCCAAACTGTACCGACCCGAACCGTTCCGCTCAGTGGAAACAAGGCACATATGTACAGCTGTGAGCAGCAGCATGTCACTTTTCTGCTGCGCAGTCAGGGCTCAACCACCTGATTTTACCTCCCCTGGCCGCAGATGTGACAGAACCCTTAGTATCAGGCTTCGTACACACGACCAGGTTTCTTGGTAAAAAAAACAGCAAGAAAACTGCTTCTTGCCGAGATTCCTGTTTGTGTGTACGAGGCTTTCAGGTTTCTCGTCTAGAACCTGCTCTCTTTTTTCTTGTCGAGATTCTCGTTTGCCTATTTCCAGACGAGAAATCCGAGAGTGTGTATACTTACCTGTTGCCATGGAAACCTGTGCATGCTCAAAATGACTTTGACGCATGCGCGGTAGCTTCCACGGCATAGGTAGGGTGAAACAAGATGGCCGTGACGGCATTGAATGTGACGAGCTCATGCTCATTATACACAAAGACGTCACCGTGTTCTTTCCGTTAAGAGAACCGCGGTTCTTTTGAAACGAAAGTCAGTACACTCGGGTAGCAAGAGTTTCTTGCCAAGAATCTCGTCAGGGAAAACAACGGGTTTTTCCTGACGAGATTCTCAGTCGTGTGTACGAGGCCTTAAGCCCCGTACACATGGCCGAGGTTCTCGGCAGAAACCAGCGAGGACCTCGCTGGGAGCCGCATTCTGCTGAGAACCTCGGCCGCGTGTACGCTCTCGGCGAGCCCCGCCCGTCGGGAAACCCGTCGAGCAAATAGAGAACACGTTCTCTATTTGCTCGATGGCCCGTCGGGATGAATGGATGGTTGCCTTTCCCGACGGGCGGGTCGCCGAATCTGACGGCCGGCAGAGAACCTCGACGGGCGGAACGATGTGTTCCGCCCGTCGAGTTTTTCTGCCGTGTGTACGCGGCATTACAATTAAAAATTCTAAATGCATGCTGGGGTTAGTGTAGACAGGCTAAAAGGAAGGTTTGCCCACCCTGTGTTAGTACACCTAGGACTAATGGCTGTAAGCGTTGGCAAATGAACATGCTACGAACTAGCAATTCAGTTCTACATGGTTGGGGAACTATAAGTTAGCTTCATATTATTTCACCAACAAAAATGCAAAGTCAGCAACAAAAGAAGACCCAGCCAGATGGCACTGTTAGGCAGGGCAGAAGTCAGGAGCCATTATTATACACTGTAACCGTGACAGTAACATCATGTGTGTCTGGATGTGTGCTGTCAGTGGGGCTGGTTACTGGTTTAGATTGACACTTTACAGCTACCCAAGTAAAACTGAGCAGGTCAAATGTGTCCCCTCTAAATTTCACTGCTTCATTTTCAGTCTGGATAGGGGTGTAAATTGCTGAATGATGTTCAGATGATGTATTTGTAAGAAAATGACACAATATATTTACGGTTTTATAGGAAAAAAACATTTGTGAGGTGGAGGAAAGCTTGTAGTAATTTCCCTAGTGCTGCTACTGGAATGGCATCATGGGTCCACCTCACCAGGACAGTAAATTTGCAGAAGCACCAGTTCCTAAGACTTTGCTCATTTGTTTATGTGTTCCGAATCTGAGGATTGTAAATGGCCTGGTCTGCAGTCTTGTAATGGAGCTGGTTACTGGCTTCTGTCACACATACAGATTTATAAAGTTTATACAAGCGGAAAATGGCACCACGCTGTCTGTTATAAGCCATACACATGGCTAAAGTTGAGTCCAGCATTTAAATAAGTTGCAAGAACTTTTCCTGTAACTGAGGTATCTTGCGTCAGCATTGTAAAGGTAAAGCTGACTGATCCATAGCATTCTTCTCTTTTACAGGGTGAACAAAAGCAACTTTCTTTATATCTAAACCCGAACACGCAAACCTCATATATACATAACATTTTAATAAAACTCCAAAAGTTGTTTTCAATCTATTTAAAATCTGTCCGCTTTTATTAGAAGAAAGTCTGATCTTACTATGAAGGTCTTTTTTTAGACACTTGTGCCAGTTTTGGTTTTCTGTTGTCACTTTGTCACATGTGTCTTTGATAGCAAAAACAAGTAACCCTTTTGACACCCATTGCACAGGCATTGTCCACTGCTGTTACTTACAGTAAGCAATTATGTGCAGACAAGGCTGGAAGTAGTGCATTTAGATATAATATATTGTCAAAAGTATTGGGACACATGCCTGTACACGCACATGAACTTTAATGGCATCCCAGTCTTAGTCTGTAGAGTTCAATATTGAGTTGGCCCACCCTTTGCAGCTATAACAATTTCAACTCTTCTGGGAAGGCTGTCCACAAGGTTTAGGAGTGTGTCTATGGGGATGTTTGACCATTCTTCCAGAAGTGTATTTGTGAGGTCAGGCACTGATGTGGGCGAGAAGGCCTGACCCGTAGTCTCTGCTCTAATTCATCCCAAAGGTGTTCTATTGGGTTGAGGTCAAGACTCTGTGCAGGCCAGTCAAGTTCCTCCACCCCAAACTTGCTTATCCATGTCTTTAGGGACCTTTCTTTGTGCACTGGTCCAAATCATTTGGTGGAGGGGATTATGGTGTGAGGTTGTTTTTCAGGGGTCGGGCTTGGTCCCTTAGTTACAGTGAAGGGAACTCTTAAGGCGTCAGCATATATCTAAGACATTTTGGACGATTTCACAGATTGGGGATGACCCCTTGTTCCAACATGACTGCATGCCAGTGCACAAAGCAAGGTCCATAAAGACTTGGATGAAGCGAGTTTGGGGTGGAGGAACTTGACTGGGCTGACTTTAAACCAATAGAACACCGTTGTGATGAATTAGAGTGGAGACTGCCAGCCAGGCCTTCTTGTCGAAAGTCAGTGCCTGACCTCACAAATGTGCTTCTGGAAGAATGGTCCTACATTCGCATAGGCACACTCCTAAACCTTGTGGACAGCCTTCCCAGAAGAGTTGAAGCTGTTAAAGCTGAAAAGGGTGGGCCAACTCAATAGTCAACCTTAAAGGGAAGTTCCACCCACAATTTCACTTTTTAAATATAAATACCCCTGTAATACACAAGCTTAAAGTATTCTAGTAAAGTTAGTCTGTAAACTAAGGTCCGTTTTGTTAGGTTGTTACAGCATTTAGATTTTATAGAGTTTATAATCTAGAAATAGACCGTGGCCATCTTAAGTATGGGCATCATGAAGCCAGACTGTATGACTTCCTGGATTTTAGCTTTGCATATCTCGCACATGCTCGTGCTGCACAAGCAATGTAATAGGTTTCAGTCAGGTTTGCAAGGACTACTGGGAAACATGATGCCTACCCAGAAACCCTTGCAAATAGCCTTGTGACTTAATAGCCTAGGCTAATAAGGAGGAGGAAGTAATGAAGGACTACAAAATAAAGGTATTTACAAGCAACAATATAAATAAACATTGTCCATTCTGAACACTATGAGATTAGGGCATGCAGCACAGACAAACATAAAAAAATGGGTGGAACTCCACTTTAAGGACTAAGACTGACATTAAAGTTCATGTGCGTGTAAGGCAGGCATTCCCAATACTTTTGACAATATAGTGTATGTTGTGGCTGAAAGAGACTGGCAGGGATCAGCAGAACTGAAGTCAGAAAAGTTAAAAAGGCAAAAACTGTTTTATGAAGCACCGTTCATTAGCAAATAGAATGTCCTTTTAAGGTTTAGATCTACTTTTCTAGCCAGTAAATATATTAGTACTATATGGTAGGTAAAAAAAATTTCAGCCATCATACACTATACACGCCTGGTGTGTGATAGGTGATTGCAGCCTCAGCCTAACTCCATCCAGGCCACGCCTCATGACACGTTTCGTCCCATCCACAGGGATTAGTCATGGAAGTCTAACCCCAGTGGGTGGGGCAAATAAAAATATTGGGGACATTCTGTCACCTATCACACGCGGGGCTTGTACAGTGTGCGGTAGCTGAGATTTTTCTCTTCTTGTTCTGCCGATTACATGGAGTCAGGGCGGACTCCAAGCCTGACCTGCAACATCAATTGAATACACTGAATGGGGGACTTAGATGCCGGAGTGGAGACCCTAAAATCAGCTTAGGTTCACAGTACTGTAATTGTACAACATTGATGTTAGCAAGATATATTTTTGGATATTATTCCAGCAGTGCTTTATAGGAATTTGAACATCTCTACATCCCTTAAAGGGCAATAGAAAACCCCTGTACAGCTAGGCTGGTTCCATGTTTTTAAACTCCCATAACTCTTTGCCAGATAATAGCAGGGCCTTTCTATTACTGCTTAATACATTATTTGGCAGATAAGCCCTGCCAGTAAAATAAAGAGTTCCATAGAAACCAATTGTATATAATGGTAACAGACCAACAGAAAACTTCAAAGCACAAGCAAAATTGAATCCAAGCCTATTATCCCTGATGAGGGATGGTGGCAGGGAACTTGTGTTGCTATACAGAGGGAGCCTGATATAAAACTGGACCACCAGTGCCCCTGGAATCCCTGCAAAAAGGATTTCCATGTTTGGGAAAATATGACATGTGTGCCTAAAGTACAGCCTTTACATGTGTATATCTGTAAAGTGAATTTTACCATTCATTGCATGGGCAGAGTTCCACAGCAGCTGGGGTTCCCAGGCACTGCAAATACAGGCATAAGTTATACTGTATGGCAATGGGCCTACAAGTACGTCTGTATGCAGGAGCCCATAGCGGTTGGTGTATCCTACTTTTCTATATCAGGACAGCTGTTTCCCTCATTCAACTGGAATAGAAATTCTCTTCATGCAGCTTTGTGTTTAGTTGTCTGAAATGGCATACAACGAAAATAGCTGACAGACAGCTGAGACAACCAGCCACAAAACAGTTATAAAGAGACGCATAGTAATAGGAAAAGTGTCAGTCGTTTGCTCTACAGAAAGAGCTATAAACAGATTAATTGTACAGGTACAAGAGCAAAAAAAATCTGCAGATGGGAATTAGAAACTTTTATAATTCACTGGCAGATATGTTGAGAAAAAAAGAGCTGCGTTGCACTAGGCTGGATTGCGTTATGTCTTTTCACAAGTTAGCGTGCATTGCATTAAGGCAGCATTAAGGCAGCCAATGCACCAAAATGTCCAAAAAGAGGATATGCATGTGAATGTTGTTGCATTATGTAAAGCTATTATTTTTTTTACATTTTAGAATGGGGTGCCTCGAGACTGTCCATAATTGTCTATAATTTTAAAGGGTGCCCCGAATGAAAAATGGTTGTGACACACTGATGTAACATAGCATGTTACTGCAACACACCAGAGCAGAAAAGTGTGTGGAGCCTTCCCCTCACTTTTTCACGGCCCAGTTCACCAGCTGCAGCTATTGGTACTTCCGGGTATGGAAAGTGTGGAGGGAGAACTTCTTCTTTTCTCCCAATATACAGTACACATAGCCTGACTAACCAGCTGCCTGGCCTGATTACTGTCATCTGTGGACAGGGAAAGATCCTTCCCCTTACAAGCTTTGTGTCAGTCTCTTGTGCATGGCTTTCTACTCACGGCAAACAACTCTACAGAGAATCATACAGAAGGCAATTATAAGTAGCAGAAGTAATGAGCTATGTAGAGAAGCAAGTTTATTGCCATGCAAGAGCAAAGGGAGTGGTTTACTTTAGTGGTCACATGACATATGAAAGTTGCCTGTCCTACCTTGCTCTTAAGCCTAGTACAATATGATGAGATTATTGGATGAATTATCATCTAATCTTTTTTTTTTTGCATGCTGGTCTCCATATCAAAAAGGAATAGGTTCCTAAAATATGAAAATTCTCATAAGACAGAATAAAAATTCGGAAGTGAACATTTTCGTGTTTGTTCCTTTTGGAAAATTTCAGACGAAAGCTGTGTACTAACAATCAGATTATCAAACAATCGCTTCTAAAGCGGTATTTTTTGTACAATAATCTGATATGGGGTGTGTATGGGGCTTTAGGCTAGGTTCCCACTTGTGCATATGTTTTTTTGTCCTTTTTTTTCAGCTGTCGTTAAAATAATTAATGTAATGCAAACCATAAGGACCATCTATGCTAATTGAGCTATAGGAACCAGTTATACTAACTGAGCTATAGGGACCAGCTATTCCAACTGAGCCCAAGGTACCATCTATGCTAACTGAGCTATAGGGACCAGTTATGCTAACTCAGCTATAGGGGCAAGCTATGCTAATTGAGCCATAGGAACCAGCTATGCTAACTGAGCCATAAAGACCAGCTATGCTAACTGAGCCAAAGAGACCAACTATGCTAACTGAACTATAGAAACCAGCTATAGCTACCTGATCCACAGGAACCAGCTATAGCTACCTGATCCACAGGAACCAGCTAAGCTACCTGCTGTCTTTAAATGAATTAATGCAAACTATAGGGACAAGCTATGCTAACTGGGCTATATGGACCAGCTATGCCAACTCAGCAAAAGGTACCAGCTATGCTAACTGAGCTATAGGGACCAGCAATGCTAACTGAGCCAAAGGTACCAGCTATGCTAACTACTCTATAGGGACCAGCTATGCTAACTGAGCTATAGGGACCAGCTATGCTAACTGAGCCAAAAGGACCAACTATGCTAACTAAACTATAGAAAAAAGTTATGGCTAACTGAGCCACAGGGACTAGCTAAGCTACCTGCTGTCTTTAAAATAATTAATGCAAACTAAAAGGACAAGCTAAGCTAATTGAGCCACATGAACCAGTTGTGCTAACTGAGCCATAGGGACCAGTTATGCTAACTGAGTCATAAGGACCAACTATTCTGACTGAGACATAGGGATCAGGTATGCTAACCAAACTATCGGGACCAGCTATGGCTAACTGAGACACAGGGACAGGCAGGCTATGCTAACTGAGCTAACTGAGCTATAGGGACCAGCTAAGCTAACTGAGCAATAGGGACCAGCTATGCTTACTAAGCTTTTGGGGTTGGCTGTGCCAACTGAGACATAGGGACCAGCTATGCTTACTAAGCTTTTGGGACCGGCTATGCCAACTAAGCCATAGTGACCAGCTAAGCTAACTGAGTCATAGGGACTAGCTATGCTGAATGAGCCACAGGGACCAGCATGTTAACTGAGCCATAGGGAATGGCAGTGCTAACTGAGTCATAGGGAATTTCAGTGCTAACTGAGCCATAGGGAATGGCAGTTATAACTGAGCCATAGGGAATGGCAGTGATAACTGAGCCATAGAGAATGGCAGTGATAACTGAGCCATAGGGAATGGCAGTGATAACTGAGCCATAGGGAATGGCAGTGATAACTGAGCCATAGGGAATGGCAGTGATAACTGAGCCATAGGGAATGGCAGTGATAACTGAGCCATAGGGAATGGCAGTGATAACTGAGCCATAGGGAATGGCAGTGATAACTGAGCCATAGGGAATGGCAGTGAACTAGCCACAGTGAGAGCCATAGGGAATGGCAGTGAACTAGCCACAGTGAGAGCCATAGGGAATGGCAGGATAACTGAGCCATAGGGAATGGCAGTGATAACTGATAGGGAATGGCAGTGATAACTGAGCCATGAGCCATAGGGAATGGCAGTGATAACTGAGCCATGGGAGGCCTGATGAGCCATAGGGAATGACAGCTGAGCCATGGGATGGCAATAACTGAGCCATAGGGAATGGCAGTGATAAACTGAGCCATAGGGAATGGCAGTGATAACTGAGCCATAGAATGCAGTGATAACAGCCATAGGGAATGGCAGTGATAAAGCCATAGAATGCAGTGATAACAGCCATAGGGAATGGCAGTGATAACTGAGCCATAGGGAATGGCAGTGATAACTGAGCCATAGGGAATGGCAGTGATAACTGAGCCATAGGGAATGGCAGTGATAACTGAGCCATAGGGAATGGCAGTGATAACTGAGCCATAGGGAATGGCAGTGATAACTGAGCTAGGGAATGGCTGCTAGAGGGGACAGTGATAACAAGCCATAGGGAATGGCTGAAACTGAGCTAGTGGCAGTGTTGAGCCATTGGCAGTCTGAGCTCTAGGGACCTATGAACCTGTCAGAGCAGGACCTGACCAGATGTTCACTGTTAGTCTATGGGCAGGCAGATGTAAGCAGACATGCATCCATTTACATCTGCTTCCCTCTGAGTCTGCCTAGGTCCAAAAGAAAAAAAGAATGGAAAAGGCTTGCGTCTTTTTCTTTTTCGGACCTAATCATGACAGATAGGAGGCAAAAGGACATTAACGAGCCTAACATTGATCTTTTTAAGCTCTATTTTTCCCTCGATCAAACAGATACAGATTACAAAAGTTGCATTTGTTCTGCTTTGCTCTGATTCAGCAGGGGATCTGTTCACGAATGGACTCCTCCTGTATGAAAGGACCATAAGAGTAAAACAAGTTACAGAGATGAGATGTAAACAATGTGCTATGACTTGGAGGGAATGGCCATAGTAGGTAGGCAGAATGTAGAGGAGCAATGCTCCTACACTGAGGAAGTCATAGAACAAGTAGTATAACATCATCTAGGTCTCTCTCCTTCTCCAGCTTGTCAGGAAGTGAGATCCCTTCAGGGAGCTGCTGAATGCAGCTTGTCCATTGTTATGCTGACTGACTGGGATGCCTGGCTTCTCTCAGGCTTCCCTTATACCACCCAAGTAGAAGGAGGAGCGTAACCACAGCGTCAGATGACCTGCTCCTCATTATGAAGCTTCTCAGCTGTTAAACAGCTCAGCCTGAAACATTCATGTCTCTCTGTGACCTCCCTTGACCCAGGCAGATAGTTCCTGTAAATACTGTAATCTTCCCTCAAATGATGTGTGCTGAGGAGGGTTAAATAAAGTCAGTGAAAGGTAAAAGTGGAAAAAATGTTGCAGACTACATGTCATTGACCAAGGCATCTCCACTATTATTGGTCCCTGACTTTCCATTCTTTCTAGACCTGGTGTTTTCAATAAAGAGTATAATGCAATAAACAAGACTAAATTGAATGGACTGCTTTTAACGTCTTACAACACCCAATAAAAATGCAGGGAAAGTACAGTTTTCGTTTTTTTGCTTTTTTTAGCAGCTTGTTCAGTTTGAGAGCATTAGTTAGCTGACGTACTTGAAGCCAGCTATGGTACTCTCATGTTACTCTTCTGGTATACGTAGCAGAGCATTTCTGTCTGTAATAGCCAATCATATTCTAGCTGTGCAGGTCAGCAAAGGAAAGCTGGCATAAATGATAATTGTATAGGAAGCAGTGCTATTTGTTTCTATTGTCAGCATTTTCAAAGCAAAGAAAACTGAATTCAGGGCATACGTCTGCGCATGTACTTACGCAAGTAGCGGTTCATACAGTCGCATCTTGTAATTGCTGTCTATGGGAAGTCATATACAGCAGTTGTTGGTCCCCCTCTGTGAACTAGTCCTTAAATGTGGTGAATGCACTTGTTTTCTTTTTTCAGCCTACATTTTCCACAAGTACAGAAATGTACCTGTTGATCCCATCATCATTTAATTATATTTGTAACGTTCTGTGCACTAAACTGATATCTCAAATGCTGTTATCTATCTAGCTACCTAAGGCAAGCCATACATGGTTCGAATCTCGGTCGGTTCAGCAGGAACTGGCCGAGATTTGAACCGTTAATGGGCAGACTGAATGTACCAAGTTGATCGATCGACTTGGGTACAACCATCTGGCGTATTCGCTTCTGATTATCGCAAGTGGCTGCTAAAGCCATGATAATCACTGTCTTCTCCTGGAGGGGACAGCTTTCCCCATCCACCTCCGCCCTCCGGGAGAAGACAATTACTCGGCAGGAGGGATTCCCATGTCAACACTGTGTATGTTGATGGGGGAATCGTTCAAATTTTTTTGCTGCAACAAAAAAAATTCACACCGTCTATGGGCTGCCTTAGTTACACTACCGAACACCTCCCCAGGTTGTTATTTATAGGATCAACAGGTGAAATTAAAGTAGAACTATAGGAAAAGAGAGTTATATCCAGTCTTGGGGGCAAGCTGCACATGCTCAGTTTGGTGTGTTGTGCTAGAGCAGCCATTCTCAATCAAGGTTCAGTTGAGCCTTGGGGTTCCTCCAGAGGTTGCTAGGAGTTCCTTGAGCTGTGGCTGATGAATGACCTTTTTGATGATGCTTACAGAGTTCAAGGTTCAGCATCACTTAGCAAAGCCAGCAGCATGACACAAATTATATTTGTATCTGTTTTTAAGGGTGACATTCTGAGCACCACTTTATGGGGAACATTCTTCCTATTGACCACCAGTATAAGGGGCATTGTTCCTAATGACTCCTGAGCAATTGGTTTTAGGTAAGGGTTCCTTGAGACCTGAAAATTATTTTATGGGTTCCTCTTGGGTTAGAAGGTTGAGAAAGCCTGTGCTAGAGAGTTGTTTCTTTCTTGGAAGAGTGCATGTGATCAGCACAGGGCCAATCAGCACTGTCCAGACAGAGGGCCAGGGGTCATGCAGCCTCATTGGACAATCAGGGGAGAATGAAAACTCCTCCTACAAAATTTACCTAGTAGAAGCCACAAGACTCCTTTATACTGCTAATGAGAAAAGGAATACACAGTTTATATTTTACTAAAATGAATACATTTTCATGTTTTGTGTACTGTGGAAGACCAGATATCCTGAATGCAGAGTTTTGGGTTTAGTAAAGCTTTAAACTTTACGGTGAACCCGTGGTTTACCCATGCAGGGCAATACAACAGGTTTGTTTTTTTGGTGAGCCCACCAGTTACACATAC
The DNA here is from genome assembly GCA_029574335.1 of Rana kukunoris. Classification (NCBI taxonomy): domain Eukaryota; kingdom Metazoa; phylum Chordata; class Amphibia; order Anura; family Ranidae; genus Rana; species Rana kukunoris. Next base: position 135,490,638 of record CM056050.1, on the reverse strand, counting down.
CCACCTTACCTTGTCTTTGCCCCCTATTGTTTCCTGTACTTCCAGGTATAAGAAACATGTGACTGCCTGCCCTTCCCCACACATGACAGGACTGGTGCTTGCCCAGAGCTGTTCAGCCCTGTGTAAGCTCCAAGCTGCTGTAGGGTAAGGAAGAACACAATTAATATTTTGCATAAGAAAGGTATTTCTTCGCTTACACATTTTTATAATAGAGTAAAAATGCAGTTTAAAGCAAGCATTTGGTTAGTTGTCAGAGGTGCCATCACTACAGTATATTTCTCACTTGGGCCTTATTCACATGGGGCATTTCAATCCATAGGGCAGGGCAGTATTTACCTCCATGGGGATGCACAAGTGTTGCATGCATTCCTGTGCAGGCAGTCCTATTGCTGTCTATTGGGATGCAGCAGCTGCAGGACACAGTGACTCTTCCCAATTTGACATCTGTGTGGGAGAGGGTGCCCTGTGAGTGTGTTTGGGACTGTGCACCCGCACAGATGTCATACTGCAACTGCTGCATCCCATTTGACAGCAATGGGGCTACCTGCACAGCAATGCATGCAACACCTGTGCATCCTCTGCAGTAAACATGGCCTTGCTCAGGTCACAGATTGAAATGCCCCTTTAGTCTCATTCACATGGGCACTGGCATCCGTAATACGTGAATGAGGCATTTGTTTTTGTGCCCTCATCCACCCCTGAGCTGTGTGCAGGCAGCCTATTGAAGTTTCTGCAGATGCGGTACTTTGACAAGCGTGCAGGTGCGGGTACACAGCCCCCGCTCGCAGACAGTGTGCCACTGATAATGGGTGAGTTGTATCATTTCCATTATAGGCTGAAAATTTCACAAACTCTATCATCAGATCCCACAAAACTCAATATCATTATGATAATTATAATAATATTTTTATTTTAAATGTGTTTGTTTTATTTCATTGCGTCTGGGGCAGATAATTTCAGTTAATTACCCATATCCTCAGTCACTTTCTGGTTTTACACAGGCCACCTACACAGAGAGAAAGAATTTAGGCATCATTAAGATGTGTGGAACAAGCCCATGTTGTTACAGATGTTACATCAGTTACATGATCTGAGCCTTTCCCACAACATATGCATACCTACAGTTATAGCACCACCTACTGTTCAAACTGTACATTGCTCTGGCTGGCTGGCTGGCTGCTGGTGGAAGAAAGGAGGACACTTTTATTAAAATGTCTACATGAAAGTGAGCAAGAATGAATAGTGGATTATGTTAGAAATAATGATATGTCTGAGTACTAAATAATGAATGCAAAAAAAAATGAACAGCTTCTTTTTAAAAGTGTCTCTAAACCCTAGCTGGATTAAGTTGGCGGGCTGTGTTCCATAAACCATTGCCATGATTTTACTTCCATAAATACTCTTTTCACCTTTTTTTTTTCATAATTTTTCTTATTTGAGTACTGCTGATCTCCTCCAGACTTTTTCTGCTATGCACTTGTTGCTTTGTGCCAACTTTTGACAGTGATGAGCCGTGTCTGTGCAAATGTGTCAGCACGTCCACCAATAGGGGTTGCTTTACAAAAGACAACTAGGCTGATTATTTTGGAAGTGTATTTCCCTTTTTTTAATGAATGAGGTGAAGCTCTGCTAATATCTATCATCCAATTATGTGCAGGGGTTCCGTCAGATTAGGCGGCCTGTCAAAATGTGTAACGGAAGGACGTTTCTTTGCTGCCATCTTTTTACACCCCGCACTCCTCCATAGTAAGGATACACTGAGAAGGAGGCGAGTGGACATCTTGTTACACTCACAGGAGTTTTGCATTTTACAAATTTTTTTTACCAGTAAACTGAGTTTATATAGTAAAATACAGTACTTAGAACTCTGAAGCAGCTTACACACGATCGGTTTATCCGACGAGAACGGTCCGACGTACCGCTTTTATCGGTTCACCGATGAAGCTGACTGATGGACTGATGTCATGTGCCTACACACCATCGGTTAATGATCCGATCGTGTCAGAACGCGGTGACGTAAAACACAACGACGTGCTGAAATAATAAAGTTCAATGCTTCCAAGCATGCGTCGACTTGATTCTGAGCATGCGCGGCCCTTTAACCGATGCTTTTGCATACTAACGATTGGTTTTGACCCATCGGTTAGCCGTCCATCGGTTCAATTTTAAAGCAAGCCATCTGTTCTTTGACCGAAGGATAATGGACCGATGGGGCGTACACACGATCTGTTTGGACCGATGAAAACAAACTTCAAGTCCGTTTTCATCTGTTTGAACCGATCGTGTGTACGCGGCCTGACTGTTTAGATGTTGAATTTTAAAAGCAGCGAACTTCTGTCCGATTAGCAAACCTGTGAGATCAGCAGGCTTGTCGTTGCTAAATGCAAAACTCCGGTGGGTGTAAAAAGATGTCCGCTTGGACCCTTCTCAGTGTATCCTTACTATGGATGAGTGCGGGGTGTAGCCAGATGGCGGCGGTGACGAAATGTCAGTTCCGTTACACATTCTGACGGGTCGCCTAATCTGATGAAACACAGGCAAACTGTTTTATTTTATTTACCTTGCGAATTTCCACCATATTCACTAGGCTAAGGAAAAATGAAAAAGAAGCCTCCAAATAACTTAACTAGAGGGGTAGAGAATTGGGAGTGCCATCATCCAATTACCAATGACGAGTGAATGCAAGGAGATCATTCCTGTACGTACTGTATAGTGATAGTTATGTGCTGCCACCTAGTGGTACATGGTTAAAAACACAATGGGGGTTATTTACGAAAGGCAAATCTGCTTTGCACTACAAGTGCAAACTACAAGGACAAAGTGCGCTTGAAATTGCACTGAATGTGCACTTGGAGGTGCAGTCGCAGTAGATTCGAAGGGGACATGTGAGGAAAATAAAAAACAGCATTTTAGCTTGCACATGATTGGATGATAAAATCAGCAGTGCTTCCCCTCATTTCAGATCTACCCGTCAAATTGAAAGCGACTGCGCTTCCTAATGCACTTCTAGTGCAATTTCAAGTGTGGTTTAGCCTTTCGTAAATAACCCCCAATGTGTGAAATTGGAATTAATAAGCTCCTGCCATCACCTGAAAGTATTCACAAAACTGCAATAGGTATAACATAAAACGTGTGATAGCGCTGCTACAAGCTGAATAATAAAAAGTGTCAATACATCTTAAATAATAAAATGCTGATTGCATAATAAATGCTGATAGCCAACGTCCAAATGCAATATATTGTGACAAAAAGGAACATGTGATAAAATAAATGAATAAATTGAAAAGTCTTCTTATGAGAAAAAGTGCAATGCAAGCTTCACCACAACATCTAATAATTGTTAAGCTGCAAAATTTTACATTTATATAGATCTTGTATGGCATTTCAAGGACATACGCTAAAACACTGAAACAAGCTGAAAACGTATTGCGATTTCAAAAGTTATTTAAGATGAATTAAAACAATGGAAAATCAGTAATAAATAAACTATTACAATAAACATAGTCAGTTACTGTTTGGCAGAATGGTAATTGGCACATATTAGACCATGGCCTACTAGGAACCCCAATGTCCACCTGAGACACAAAGGTTTCTGTGTGTATTTAGAATAACATGCTGGAGTGGTCTGAGTCACACGCTGAATCTGTAAACCAAATGTATTTCACTTTTTATTTGTATATTCATGAGGTATGATGTCATACATACTGTATATGTTGCATGTAAAATATGCTTGTATACTATATAAAGGTTTCGATATTTGCAGGGAACTTAATTCTAACATATTCTCTTGCAGAAGTTCTAAAGAAATATATAAACAGATGTGCCAATGACTAAGGGTTGTCCATGATGGCATCCCGCCAGTGCCCCCCTGCTATGTTCAACTCTATGAATCCTCCTATGAACAGCTATGTAGAACATTGCTATCTGAGGTCCCCCAATGTCATGGCTGAAGGTTAGTATACAGAATGATTGCTAATTAAAGAGTAACTTTCCTTTGCAACAAATATATTCTATGTCTTTTCTATATAAACTATTTATTTTATTATACACTGTAAACGTTTTCAAATTGCATTGGATATTCTGCTGTTGGTATAAGATTAAATGGAACTAAAGCCAAATCTTTTTTTATTTTGGATAGAGTAAGAGAGTGTAATGACTCCTTTTTATATTTTTTTATATCTATGTCCTATTGGGGAGATTTACCTTAAAGGGGTTGTAAAAGAAAAACATTTTTTTTCATAATAAGCATCCTTTACCTGCAGACATTCCTCTTTTCACTTCCTTATTGTTTGTTTTTGCTCAGAAGTTGCTCTATTTCTTCTCTGTTCTGTTCACTTCCTGCTTGTCTGATTTTACTGACCACCGTAAAGGGAGACTTTACTGCGGTGGTCAGTAATGTGCTCGCCCCCTCCTAGGAACTACATCTGTGTGGCAGGACGCTCTCTACGTATTAGAGACTTCAAGGAGGTGTGAATTACTGGGCGTGCCGCAATTTATACTGGGAAATGTAGTTCTTACATGAACAAGTGATGCAAACCAGGAAGTGAATGAGAGAACAGAAACTAGAACGCCGGAGGTGATATAGATGAAGGAATTTAATAGGTATTTACTCGTTTGTTAACAGAATCATTACACTATTCTGTCTGTCTACCTTGCAGACATTAATTTTAGGCAAAAAATGTTTTCCTTTACAACTCCTTTAATTTATTGTCTCATATCCACAACAGGAAGTAGGAGGAAATCCCTCCATACTGAGAAACCACAACATGTGTCGCCTTTTGAAAATTTCCCCTCTATTCTTATTTTGATGTCAACCTAAATTTGAGATTTTCTTTCACATTTACTATCAGTGACATCGGCTACCAGAGCAAATAGAACGGGTGAATCTCCCCATACGGAAACACAAGAAGCAATAAAAACCTGGCAGGTGTTCTAATCCCTCTCCACTCTATTCTAAACTGAAAAAACATTTTGGCTTTAGTTCTACTTCAAAGCATAAGTTCACCTTTGGGATCATGTTACATGTTCCCCCCCGATTTTAGGGGGGGACATATAACATGTCCCTCTGCTGTAGCCGCCACCCGCTGCCCCCCTCCCTGTGGCAGCAGTACAGGGAGAAGTTCCCCATACTAGCTGCCACTGTTTGAAAACAGCGCGGCCATGCGGAGCTCCATTCACACGGCCACATCATTCAGACACATTATGAAATGCAAATCTACTTTGCACTACAAGTTCAAACTACAAGTGTAAAGTGCACTTGGAAGGGGGGCATGCAAGGAAACATAAAAAAACAGCATTTTAGCTTGCACATAATTGGATGATAAAATCAGCAGAGCTTCTCCTCATTTCAGATCTACCCCTTAGATTTAGAGCGATTGCACCTCCAAGTGCACTTTCAGAGAAAATTCAAGTGCACTCTGCACTTGTAGTACAAAGTGGATTTGCTCTTTCGTAAATAACCCCCATAGTGCCATGGTAATTCATTTGGTCTTTCTTTCAGTGAGTATCGGCTTCACATATGGGATGAGTGGGTAAGCCGGTACACTGACAGTGTACAGGAGACCTGCATGACATCAGCGATCTACTGATCGCTGGTGCAATGCTTTCCAGGACCCTGCAACAAAAAATAATAAATGCACATTTTTTTACCTCCAAAAAAATGTGCATTATTTTTTTTAAAGTGAACTTAGCCTTTAAAAGAGAAGTATGGCCAAAGTGCCCCAATCATTGCCTGAACAAAATCTTACTATGCCAACCTTGTGCTTCAAGTTTTAGCTATTATTCACTACAAGAAAATCATGTAGACTTTCTGCTTTCAGATTTGACACAAGCTGATTGTTTGCGTTGGGCAATAGGTTCTTACTTCAGACACCACCCTTGAGTATGTTAGGTGCAGATTACGAGGTCTTGATACTCCCACTTCTCAGCATTGATGTTAAAACAGTCAGTATGAAATCATTTTGTAAATACACTTGGCATTAAGTCCCATTTCTGATGTATTTTTGATATGCTTTATTACATTACATTAGTATTATATATATATATATTTTTCATTCTGTGAGTACAGGCATAGCTCACTTTTATCTACACAATAGAGTTTATTTACTATAGATGGAAAGCGCAAAATCAGGCTCACTTCTGCATAGAAACCAATGAGCTTCTAACCCCAGCTTGTTCAATTTAATACAGGCTTACCCCACTTTTAAGTACACATTGGGGTTTATTTACTAAAGCTGAGAAGCCCAAAATCAGACTCGCTTCTGCATAAAAACCAATGAGCTTCCAGGTTTTATTACCAGGCTTAAAGGGTCACCAAAGGAAAACATTTTTTTTTTGCTGAAATGACTGTTTACAGGGTATAGAGACATAAAAATTAACTGATTCCTTTTCAAAATGATTAAAAATAGATAAAAATCAATCATATAATGTGCCTGCAGGTTAGTTTCACTTTTGAACTGGCTTCATGTTTCTGCAAAGTAGAAATAGACACACAGAACAAAAACAAACAAATCCAGGGCAGTGTTTTGTTTTTAAAATGAATCTGATTGGTTCTGGGAAGTTTTAGACACACAGTAATGACAGCTTAAACCATCGTGAGAAAGCTCCCAGTATGGTGGTTATAAGGAAACAGACAAGCAGGAAGTGTGGAGAACAGAGCAGAATTACAGCAACTTCAACGCAAAAACGAACAATAAGGACATTAAACCAGTACTGCAGTAAGGTAAAGGAAGCTCTTTAGCTAAAAAAAAAAATCCTTTAGTGATACTTTAATTGAACAAGCTGGGGTTAGAAGATCATTGGTTTCCATGCATAAGTGAGCCTGATTTTGCGCTTTCCAGCTTTAGTAAATAAACCCCATTGTGTACTTAAAAGTGGGGTATGCCTGCATTACCTTCTGCTTAAACACACTGGTGTTGCTACATACAGTGGGCATGGATATTATTATTGTGCTATTTTACCATGAAAATGCAGTATTTTTACATTTATTTTATATGTGCAGGCATGAATGAGATGCCCTATTGCCATCAGAACAACCTCATAACCAGCCACCATAGCTTTGGACTGGCACAAACCAATGAGCACACTGGTGCCGATGGTAAGCATTTCAAAATGGCTCTCACCAAGCAGGACACAAGCCAATTTTTTATAGACACATCATCAAATTTTACAAATATGCGTGTCCTAGTATGTCATAGATAGCAGGGTTGATTTACTAAAGGCAAATGGACTGTGCAAAGTGCAGTTGCACCAGACTAAATGTGCAGAAGCTCTGCTGACTTCCATCATCCAATCATGTTCAAGAAAAAATGCATTTTTTTTATCGTACATGATTGGGTATTCTTGGAAGACGGAGGTTCTACCTTATTTAATAAGCCTTGGAGCAACAGCACTTGCAGACTGCACTTGTCTTTAATAAATCAACCCCAATGTGTTTTTATCAATAATTTTACTAATTTATCGACTAAATTTAACCATCCAAATCAGTTACTATGTTTACCACTACTAAAAATACCACATGCTAATGTCCATACACATATACAAGCCACACCAAACCCATGCAGACACAGGGAGGACATATACACTCTCTGTGGCCAGTCCTCATTGGGAATTAAGCTCAGGAGCTTAGAGCTACCAGACAAGAGTACATACACACAAAAGACAATGATATGTGTTTGTATATCCAATTTGTCTCCCAACTGAGCCTGCCAAATAATTCACAAGGTTGACCAAGAGAGGTATTATTTAGGAAAATGTACAATATTTATTATATTTAATATAGTAATAAAGTAATGTCAGCAACCTCACATCATGTAATGACCATTACCTGTTTTTCTCTGATAAGGGTCTCGTTTCTCCACTCCACGAAGTTCAGTGAAGCTAAGCAAGAAGAGAGCCATGTCTATTTCCCCTTTATCAGATGCCAGTATCGATCTTCAGACCATGATACGAACATCTCCTAATTCCCTGGTAGCATTCATTAACTCCAGATGTTCCTCAGCCAATGGTTCCTATGGCCACTTGTCAATCGGGACTATAAGGTATATATAGAAACATTTGCTTTAATATAGTTAAATAATTAGAAGTAAATGACATTGGTAAAGCAATGGCTGGACTTTCTAAATAACATTTGCTGGGAAGTTATAATTGCTTATCCCAAAGTGATGACAGTTTATTTTGGCATTTCCATTTCTAAACCTTTGATATGATATACATACATGTATAAAAACGATTACATCCCCAGAGACATAAAGAAACATGTTAAGGTAACAAAACAATGTGCACTTCAGCCACCCTTAAATGTTGCCAGGGCCTATTTAAATAAGTATGTATATCCTAAGCCACGATCCCACCAAAAACGACCCTTCAAAAAGTATGGTGCTGTAACATTAATATAATATTATTGGTTATTACTGCTTTGAAATATTGAAATGTAAACTTTACTGATCCCTTTACCTTTTACACCATGTTGCTTTTGCTTTCAGCCCCTCACTTGGGTATCAGAATTGCCTTAACCATCAGAGACCTCAGGGCTCCTCGTATGGACCAAACAGCCATATGTCTTACAACTCACATGAACACTTGACCAGCAGAGGAATGGGAACCCTTCAATCTCGCACCTCGATCAAGCACTGCCAGGTGGGTTCAGGCCATCCGTCTATGTTAAGTAACCTAAATATAGAAATATCAGCATTGACAAAATGCCTATTAAGGGCTACATTGTCTGCCTAAATGTGATATTTCAGAACTCTTACAGCTCAACAAATGATAGCATATTTGTTAAGAAAAAAAAAATCTGTGTCATTGCACTGCCCATTTTTATACTTTATTTAATCACACTGGTCATCGTTATCCACACAGATGAAATCTGAGCCATTATCCAGTGCAAGCTTAGACGCTATGAATACAAAACGACTGGAAGATGGATCAGAAGGGGATATATCAAGTCCGGCTTCTGCTGGCACACAGGTATTAGTATAGTAGAACAAAAGCTTATAATTATTGTAAGACAATTAATGTTTTCATAATCTATTCTTAAATCATCACTGAAGTTTCACCAATGCCATTAAATGGACCTGCAAAATCCTGCAAAGATGAGTCCATTTGCATTCTGATGTTAAAGGATCACTAAAGGATTTAGTCCTTTAGCTAAATAGCTTCCGTTACCTTACTGCAGTCCTGGTTCCATGTCCTCATTGTTCGTTTTTGCTTTGCAGTAGCTGTAATACTTCTCTGATCTCCACACCTCCTGCTTGCCTGGCTCCTTATGAAAAAACTCATGCTAGCTTTTCACTGTGGTCCATGATCAAAGAGGTGTGATTACTATGTGTCTAAAACTCCTCAGAACCAATCAGATTAATTTTAAAAACAAACATTGCCCTGTATTTGTTTGTTTTTGTTCTGTGTGTCTCTTTACTTCACAGAAACATGAAACCAGTTTAAAAGTAAAACTAAAACTGTAGGCACATTATATGATTGATTTTTATCTATTTTTAATCATTTTTAAAAGGAATCAGTTAACTTTTATGTCTCTATACCCTGTAAATAGTCATTTCAGCAAAAAAAAAAATTCCTTTTAGTGACCCTTTAAGGCTAGAAGTACCCTTATGCCCCACAAACTGACAATCATCATTGATTAGCAACTCCAAGGCTTCCAGCACTAGGATTTTTTCTTCACATTACTTGCACTGGCTTTTCTACAATTCTGCTTCAGTTATTAATGTGGCTAAGTGGGATTTTAGGTTTTTATGTCCCTCTATTTTAAGGCCATTAAGATGATCAGGAATTGTCCATATAAAACCATTTTGAAACAAACAAATTTACCATGCACAATACATAAAGTATGACCAGCACTGTATTTAATTGGACATTTGCTATTTAAGTTAAATTTTCCTTATCAAAACACTGTCTATGGGACTAATAATATAAAGGCATTTTCTCATTCTCTGTGTTATTTTCACAGGTGAAAAGTAATAATAACTGCTATACAGATTAAAATTGGATATTTGATAAGCGCAATCCTCATCTCAATAATAAAATTGAGGGGCAGGCAATATTTATTGCAGGGATCTCTCCTACAGTCTATATAAATTTCATATGCAATTAAATAGAGCATAGATCTTGCATTCTTCTACTGTATGCATGCCTAAATGTTATTAGATCATACAACATGCAGATAAAAGCAGGTTTCTTCCAGCCACCAACAATTATCTTGCACGCAGCCACATGCTTTCTTGGGCATTGCTTAACACTTCCCTCGTTTAAAATTCTTAAAGATGTATCGGTCAATTCATTCACACCTCCCTAGTATATGTCTGTAATATGTCAAAAATTCCGTCAAAAAAAGTCAGATGGAGTCTACACACGGTTGGAATTTCCAGCCAAAAGCTCACATCGAACTTTTCTTGACGTAATTTCTGATCTTGTGTATGTGGCATTAGACATCAATATTTTATATCTGATTAGTGGCAATAAATCAAACTACTACTAGATGACCCATAACCTTGGAAAACCTTTAAGGCGCATTCACACCAGCATAGTTACTTAGTTGCATATGGAAAAAAATCCATCCATTTCAACAAAACATTGCCCAATTGCAAAAGCAAGACAATTTGTTAGGTCTTACGTCTCATGACTTTGATTCACGCCAACATGCTGCATTGGTGTGCACTGAAAGAAAATAAGCTAAGTGTTGCATTTTTGATCAGCACAGCAAATTCCAACATGCTGCACCAGACCATTACATATCTGGGTGTAACTTTTTATTCAGTCCTAGAAAAAGTATAGCAAGATTATGAATATTTAAAAAAATGTAAAACTTTCAACTTATACGGAAAAACGTTATAATTTGTAATTTCTCTTTCAAATAGGATCCACTGCTAGGGTTGCTTGATGGCCGAGATGACTTGGAGAAAGAAGATGGGAAACATGAACCAGAAGCTGTGTATGAAACCAACTGTCACTGGGAAAACTGTACTAAAGAGTTTGATACTCAGGAACACCTTGTGCATGTAAGACAGATGATTCCCTGTAGCTCTTTCATTAACAAATACTTTTTTGGCTGCTCTAGACTTCAGCAAGGCCTCTAAACATTATCAACTTTTACAAGGCCAGAAAAAGTGTGTTTTAATTTACATTAGTTGTATAGTAATTGTTTTTAATTTAAATGACTCTTCCACAGCACATTAACAATGAACACATCCATGGGGAGAAGAAAGAGTTTGTGTGTCATTGGCAGGAATGCTCCCGAGAACTCAGACCATTCAAGGCCCAGTACATGCTTGTTGTCCACATGAGAAGACACACCGGAGAGAAGCCCCACAAGTGCACAGTGAGTTTTGCAGCTATTTATATTAACCACTTAAGACCCGGACCATTATGCAGGTAAAGGACCTGGCCAGTTTTTGTGATTCTTTACTGCGTCGATTTAACTGACAATTGCGCGGTTTTTCCCCACAAATAGAGCATTATTTTGGTGGTATTTATTCACCTCTGCGTTTTTGTTTTTTTCGCGATAAACAAAAATAGAGCGTCATTTTGAAAAAAAATCTATATTTTTTACTTTTTGCTATAATAAATATCCCCCAAAAATATATAAAAAAAACTTTTTTTTTCCTCAGTTTAGGCCGATACGTATTCTTCTACCTATTTTTGGTATAAAAAAAAATCACAATTAGCGTTTATTGATTGGTTTGCGCAAAAGTTATAGCCTTTACAAAATAGGGGATAGTTTCATGGCATTTTTATAAATATTTTTTTTTACTAGTAATGGCAGCGATCAGCGATTTTTTTCATGACTGCGACATTATGGCGGACACATCGGACACTTTTGGCACATTTTTGGGACCATTGTAATTTTCACAGTGAAAGGTGCTATAAAAATGCACTGATTACTGTGAAAATGACAATGGCAGTGAAGGGGTTAACCACTAAGGGGCGCTAAGGGGTTAAGTGTGCCCTAAGGGAGTGATTCTTACTGTAGGGGGGCGTGGCTGTAGGCGTGATGTTACTGATCGTTGTTCCCTATATCAGGGAACAGACAATCAGTGTCACTGCCACACAGAAGAATGGGGAAGGTGTGTTTACACACACCTCCCTGTTCTTCAGCTCCTGTGACCAATCGCGGGATACCGGCAGCGATCGGGTCCACGGGTCCCACAGGCGCGGTCATTGAGCTTCGGACCAAGTCGCGTGTGTGCGGCGGCGGCGTGTGACCCACGGCTGGGCTCTTAAAGGCGACATACCTGTAGGTGCCTGTACCCAGCCATGCCATTGTGCCAACGTATATCGTAATGGTAGACCACACTGATATTTAAAATTGAAAAAATAAAGAAAGAAAGCCTGCTGCCCATAGATTGTTTTCATCATCAGCAAAATATTTAAAATTATAGAATTTCTTATTTAAAATCCTAACAACTAATAACTAAATTTTCTACTTCATGTGCCTAAATTGACTGTTTCCAGAGATTAATGCATTTATAGAAACACAGAAAATGATGTAGCATTTGAGTGTGTATTACCACAATAGTATAGACTTATATGAGAATATGTGGACTAAAATAAGTAGCAACATTCCTGCAAGTATACTACCAAAACTTTTTTGCCAATACTTGGAGTTTTTGTGGGAATCTGTACAGTATATAATTTTTATTTATTTAATCAAAAACAAATACTCCAGTGGTAAAAATGTATGTGAAAACATAATATTACAATATCCCACACAAACAACTTTGAAGACCATTTATTTGTTTCTTGTAGAAATGGCAGTTATGTTGTGAATATAGGCCTTCTATCCTACAACATTTGCAGTTCAAACTGTCATTCATAATGTTTTTGTAGCCAATGTCTCCCATTACCTCCATAGGTAGCTATGGCAACTTTTGTCCCGTCCTAAGCTAACTTGTACCTGGGACCAACAAAAGATCCAGTAAATGCAATTTGAGCAAGTTTGTACCTAAAAACCACAGCAGGAAATATTATCCTACATTCTAATAACACTCATATCAGTCCTCTGAATTAAAGCAAATCTAGCGGTGAATTTTTACGTATTAAAATAATCCGTAGGAGGAACTAGATCACTGGTACTATGCAACTTAAAAATATTATTTTGTTTTTAACATAGCTTTTAGCTTATAAAATAAAAATTATATAATTTTGAGTTCCTAAAAAGTCCCAATACAGGCCAAAAAGTGATAGTATTCAAAAATAGCTGACCTGAAAATTGACAGCAAGTGTTATCCATGAAGGTTTATTCTAGCTCTCATAGCTCTCTGTTCTATGTGTCCAGTCCAACTTTTGATTTTCTACCATTCACAAGAAATGAACTAACCTGACGATGAGCTCTTGGCAAAAGCAGCAGTTTTTATTTTAAATCAGAACGGAAGGTAGAGCTAATTTTCTCCTGATTCTTACACTTTCACCTTACCATCCTGTTCAGTAAATACAGTGAGTGACAAAAGGTAAAGGCAACAGAGGCAGCACTAAACATACCCATTTTGGTATTTAGAGTACATTAGAACATTTCATACATTTTACCAATCTTACTGATAAAAAAAGTCAGATTACAGTCCTAATAATGTACATGTATAACTAAATGATTTTTATCTTTGTTCTCTACTTTTCTTTTTTTAGTTTGAAGGTTGTAACAAAGCATATTCACGTCTAGAAAATCTGAAAACCCATCTGCGTTCCCACACAGGAGAGAAGCCATATGTGTGTGAACATGAAGGCTGTAACAAGGCATTCTCCAATGCTTCTGACCGGGCCAAGCACCAGAATCGCACTCATTCCAATGAGGTAGGAAAGAGCTTTGTTGACATTTGTGCAGATACATGACCAATACAGTAGTATGAAAAACTAATCTAAAGTACGAAGACTGAAGTACAGAAAAGCAGTACAAAAACAGCACTATGGGGGTTATTTACTAAAGGCAAATCCACTTAGCACAAAAAGTGCATGGAAAGTGCACTTAAAAGTGCAGTTGCTGTAGATCTGAGGGGAAATGCAAGGAAAATAAAAAACAGCTTGCACATGATTGGATGATAAAATCAGCAGAGCTTCCCCTCATTTCAGATCTACCCCTCAGATTTACAGCAACTGCACATCCAAGTGCACTTTCCGTGCACTTGTTGTGCAACGTGGATTTGCCTTTAGTAAATAACCCCGCATGTATTTATCAATCCTTTACTCAGAAGAAATGAATGTACTATGGAAAATACAGCTCTGTTTATTTAGAAGCTGAATGTTCTCTGATATGAAGGTTACTCAAGAGTACAGAGTAATATAGTCTACTACATATGCCAAATTTTCAAACTGGTCCTCTATGGTCCTGGTTACAGTTTATTGTATTAGTCATTACGCGCTCATGCACTACTACTTCTTTACATATCTGTTTGATGTCGCCCCTATGTGGGCAAACCATTGCCTGTTATGATTTTTATAACGCCAATAAAAATATTCAAACAGAAGCTGAAAGTTCTCAAACCACCATCATGTGGATAAGTATTATTATAAGGACAGTCTCTTAATACATTTCTCTTCTTAAGAAATCACAGGAATACAATTTTTAACAAAGCTTTTTTATACACAGTCTGCCATTGCTCCCCATTTCTCTGAACGGGGGACACCTCCAGAGTCCCCAGCAGAAAGCATTAAAGTAGTTGTTAGACAATTACCAAAGCTGGTAATACATAAGAAGATCATAAGACCAGAAACGTTGTATTGTCTGCTGTGGGCAGCCCAAGTTGCAATAGATTTGGCCACTTACAGTTAGTTACATGTGAACAGTTTAGGCACTTATTACCTACTGGGTATACTGTATACAACTAGTCAGTGCTAGAAATAGCTATATATTCATAAATATATTATATTATCTAAATTCCTGGCTGTTCAGTATAAAAGATCAGTAATTGGCCATATTTAGCTGAGTATTAGGAAAAACTGTCTCAACCTTTTTTTCCCCTCACAAAAAGCTCCTGTATTAGCATTTTGACTAATATGGCATCGTGCATTCATTTAAACGTGCAAACTATTTAATTGAACAATATTTATATCTCATTCAGAAACCTTATGTGTGCAAGATCCCAGGGTGCACAAAAAGGTATACAGACCCCAGCTCTCTAAGGAAACATGTGAAGACAGTCCATGGTCCTGAAGCACACATCACTAAGAAACACCGTGGGGATGGCCTGCCTAGAAGTCATGGCACACATGAGGGTACTGGACCTCAAGGGATGAAAAGTGACATTCAGCAGGACTTAGATCCAAACTCTTCCCAGGCACGAAAGGAGGAGGGAAGACTAACTGTGCCAGATATGGCTATGGTGAGAATCATTTGAGATACGTATAAATAAAATAGTTTTTTTTCATTAAAAAATAATTAGTTAATAGCAATTACATGACAAAAAGAAGACACCAAATACAACACATACATAATATTATATGATTAGATACTAACCACCCTGTATATAAAGATAAATTAAATTGCGTTTAAGTATAAAGCCTCTAAATCTCCTCTATTGCTATATTTTTCCTGTTGCGATACAGAAATCTCAGCCCAGCCCTGGAGGACAGTCATCTTGTAGCAGTGAAAGATCTCCATTGGGTAGCACAAACAACAATGACAGTGGTGTAGAAATGAATGCCAATGCTGGTGGTAGCTTTGAGGACTTGTCCACATTAGAAGATATTCCTTCAGTAGAATCTATTGGAACTGCAGGAGCTTCTGCCCTCAGGAAGCTGGAGAACCTCAGAATTGACAAATTAAATCAGATGAGAAAAGCGCCACCATTAGGAAAATCTGTAAAACTGCCTGCTATCCACAATTCAGGTGAGTCATACTAGAAAATGGAAATGTTATTTTATATAGTGCTGACACATTTCTGCAATGCTGAACATAGAACATAAAATCACTTATCTCAGTTCTTTTTCCAAAACGAACTCACATAAAGCTGACCTTTGGGAAGATATAAAATGGCGGGCACCATGTATTTTTTAAATGCAGATTTTCTATGTGGATCTGTATTGGTATCAGCCTTCTGTAATCCCCTGTAAAATTGCACCCAGACCGGGAGAGAAATGGAGAGATCTTGGTGCTAATCAGGTTTGCCGCATACACATGTGCTGATAGGAAGTGAGAGCACACCAGGGAGTCGACCTAGGTTTTTTTATTAACTGCAGCAGAGAAATTTTAGGTCACCACAATGTCTGTGCTGTTAGGTAGAGCTGTGAACATTTTAGGACTAAATGGGCAAAACACTATAAAGATAAAACAAATTCAAGCGTGTATTTAATTGATTATCATTCAGCGTTAAGGCTTAATTTAGTAAGCTATAGCAATCATTTTCTGAAATAACAACCATTATTTAAAAAATAAAAAATAGAACAGACAGGTTACAGATTTGTTAGCATGGCCATAAACAGAACGAAATGTTATCGGTCTGACTAATCTTTGATGAACTCCTTTGTCAATTCGTCCATCGTACTGTACGTAAACAATTAACTGGAAAGTGATTTTCAGCAGATGATAATTATCAAGAAATACTAGCAGTGCAAACTTATGGGTAGTGGGATTGCTCTGACATCTGTGTTATATCTGCTGTATCACAGAGCATTTACCATTTGGGCAGTTTCCAGGAAATCTTGAAATAACATTAAATTGTGTTTATTTTTGATGAATTATGAATTATACATACATCGGCAGCTTGATTGGTTAATCAAATCTTAGTTAGATAGTCAGTTAGTTATGAGAAATTTCCAGGAAATCTTAAAATAACGTTCAGTTGAGTTTTTTTTGTTTTTTTGTTATGAATTATCCAAACTCAATTGGTTAGTCAAATCTTTCTTTCAGAAAAAAAAGTTCCATCTTTGGATTGCTTTTGTTAGATAAGCTTCATATATAGTCCTGTGAAGAGCATATGGATAAAATGCTTAAAGATAATATAAAGGGTTTCCTGGTTAAAGAAAGTATTTTAATTTACTATTTAGTTACTATTTAAAGCGGGGGATTCACCCTAAAAACAAGTATATACGATTCAATCCAGCATACTGCCGACATATGCAGTATGCTGGTTTTTATTTTTTTCTGTTTACATACCGTAGTATAGCTTATTTTCCCCAAGGCTTCCGGGTAGTGAATCCCGCGGGACTGGATTTCTATTCAGAGACCGTGATTGACGTATGACAAAAGCTTATCCCCTGGCACATAATGCGCGTCAACAGTTTCCGAAAGAAGCCGAACTGAGAGTCGGCGCTATATGTCGCCTGTGCACCGACGTTCGTTTTGTTTTTCGGAAACTGGTGAAAATAACCTATACTACGGTACGTAAACAGAAAAAAATGCACATGTCGGCAGTATGCTGGATTGAATCGTATATACTTGTTTTTAATGTGAACCCCCACTTTAATTAACTTGTAAATGGGTTAAAAAGTATTTAAGCATTCTGAAAACATATGCTTTTACAGATTACATTTTACTTAAAAAATTTTAATACCATTTCCCCATTAGAAAGCCTTTAAAAAAGGACTACTTTTCATACAGTTAATTACCCCTAACATACCTATGGTAGATTTTAAAGGACCAAAAGACTTAACGTGTATCTAAACCCAAAAGCAAACATTTTTAATCTTTATATTACATTTTTGTTTTTGTGTTTCAATATGCTTTGATGTGTATGTAAGCCCTAACAATGAACTTCTCTTCTTTTTGCCCTTTTGGTTTGCTGAATGCAATATTAAAAGGAGAAGTAGGGCCAAAGCTCTTTTGGTCTTACTACTCCCGCAGATCACAGGAGTCCAGTTAATTCTGGTCTATTGTGAGCTGTAAAAAGCCTGCTGGCAGCTGACATCACTCAGCTGTCCAGGCAGGGCCGTCTTAATAGCATCATGGGCCCTTGGGTAAAGTAATGCTCTGGGGCCCCTACAATGATGACAGTGCAGGTTAACAGACATCAAGTAGGTAGGAGGCAGACTGCCTCCCCTGTGTATCTATCACTCTCTGTGCCATCATGGGGTCCCCAATTTCAGGGCAGAGTGGGCTCAAGAACCAGCTTCTTTGAGGAAAGTGCAAGGGCCCCTACATGCAGCTGGGGCCCCTGGGCAGTGCCTAGGTGTGCCCTCTCATTAAGACAGCCCTGGGTCCAGGCTTTGTAGAGACCCCAACTTTATTGTTGGGATCCACCCAGACACCTGCCTGCTAAGAGTCCGAGCCAGCTGATCCCGCCACAGCTCAGCACTCCAGCAAGTGCTAAAGGGGCAGAACAGAGAGCTGGTGACTGACAGCCACCAGCTATCTGCTCACTGAAGACCAACAACTGAGCGATCAGTGGTGTTTGATCACTCAGCCTGAAAAAAAGAAAATGAATGCAGCTACATCATCTAAAGACGAACAAGCTGCAATATATTAACATTTTCCTTGAGTTTAGATACACGTTATATTTTTAAAAATAATACTATTGTTATATCAACTTTCCATCTTTAGGTGGTGTAATTTTAATTTGCAATTTTTGATTTAGTATTTTTTTATTTAAATCTACAGCTTCTCAGGGAGAATTGCAAGGAATGTGCAGTCCACTTGGCATCCCCCACAGCAATCACCTAATGGAATTGTCTTCTAATGATCATTTAAATCCACTGAATGACAGACGCAACAGCACTACAAGCACAATGAGTTCAGCTTATACAGTCAGCCGTAGATCTTCTGTTGTTTCACCATATCTATCCAACCAGCGACCAGGTGATGTTGGGAACATGGCGGATACATATGACCCAATGACCTCAGATCCTTCGAGACATTCCAATACCATGGGGCTTCCAGGCCTAACTCCGGCACAGCAGTACAGACTTAAAGCAAAATATGCTGCAGCTACAGGTGGTCCACCACCTACACCGCTTCCCAACATGGAGAGATTGAATTCTAATAATCGAATGGCTTATCCTCCTGGAGACTGCCGAGGGCCATCAATTACTTCAATTTTAGGTGGTAACACTCAAAGAAGACATAGTAATAATGAATACCATAGTTATGGTACAGGAATAATTCACCCAGCCCAAGCTCCAGGGGCTGGAATAAGAAGAGCTAGTGACCCTGCTAGACCTGGGGTTGATCCTCAGGCAATATCTAAAGTTCAACGGTTCAAGAGTATGTCCAATATGAATACAGCCATGATGGGAAGACACACTATTGGCCAACAACAACATTATGGAGGTTCTGATGCAAATATTCAAAGACATATGTTTTCACCCAGACCACCCAGCATCAGTGAGAATGTGTTTATGGAGGTAACCAGCACAGATGGACAGTCTCACAATAAAGAACACAATATGATGCCCCCTAATGAAATGCAGCACTATATAAACTATCAAGGATCTCAAATGGGTACTCCTAGTAGCCAGATGAACCCAAGCCTTCAACTTCATGGATTAGATGTTCAAACCCAAAATGCTTACCCAAATTCTCAGAGAGCAATGGGTGGAATGCACATAAATTCACACAACCATTCTGGCCAGGACAATATTTTAGGTCATTCTGACTTCAACCAGTGCCAAATCACAGCTCAGAGTGAGCCTTACCAGAATCAAAGACATTTGACCAATAACTCCAATTTACCTATTCAATGGCATGAAGTAAGCTCTGCATCAATAGAAGTAGCTGCAGGTCAAAGCCCCAACCATCAGGTGATGCAGTCAAATCTATCACCAGGAAATCAGTGCCATAGCCAGTACTCCAATCCAACATCAGAGTCAGCCAAGCAAGTTTCCCTTGGGAACAACAATTCTTGTCAACAGAGCTTGCATGTAAATGCTCCAAGGTACAATCACTTAGGTCAGGTGCATATCAAACCAGAACAGCAGTTTCATCAATCCATGTCATCTATGATGTCCTGCCAGAACATGAAACATCATGCAGCTCAGCAACATGTTTTCAACCAGCCAAACACAGTGCCCATGTCCCCAGGAAACACAATCTGTGATTTCCCAGGTCAGCAAGACAACCAGCAAAACACATGCTTCAATGTTGGCCTAAACCCCAGTATGTTAAGCCCTCAGGGGCGAAGGTCACAAACCCCTATGATGCAAGTGAAAGAGATGATGGTAAGAAATTATGTTCAATCTCAACAAGCACTAATGTTGGAGCAACAGCCCAAGCATATTCCAATGATGAATAACTCTGGGGAAGATGTTGATACTGTCCAGAATCAGCACAGAAATACACCTAATGCCCAGGCATACACAAGTCCTAAATACATGAATTATCAGGGCAAACAGACACAGAGCAATTTACTGAGTCCAAATTCACAGGATAACCAGTCAATCCAATCTAAAACAATAAGGAGTCCTGGAAATCAGTGTTACAGTCTAGATATAGTTCCTCATCCACCCAGTGGCCCAAAACCATTAAGCCGGCAGCACAGTATAGCAAGCCAGTCAACATATATAGGCAGTCCACCTCAACTTAGTCCATCTTACCATTCAACTGAATCCAGTCCTAGAAGAATGGTTACCCTGCCCCCTATTCATTCTCAACCAGACAATAATGACACCACTAGTATGATGTATTACTCAGGGCAAGGTGAGATGCATCATATAAAAACAGGAACCCAAAGGTTTGTGCCACCACTAAACCATCAAAACAGCTGTGATGGACTTCAGCATGCACAGTACAATTCTAACCTGAATTTCATGAAGACAGACTCCATTCCATACAGCAGTCCGTGTCCAGCTTCCAATCCTTTGGACAGTCTGGACTTGGAGAACACTCAACTTGATTTTACTGCCATCATCGATGAATCAGACCACACAACTTTAATGTCAGATAGTATAACTACAGCTGGCATGCCAGGACCATCTCAACCTCCTTCACACTTGAGCACATCACGGAATCCATCATCCATGGTCCCAAATATTCCTGTGGCAGACCTGAACTCCATGCTGTCTTCTTTAGCTGGCGAAAATAAGTTCCTCAACAATATTTCTTGAGCAGCTTAGAACTTCATTCATAGGGACATAACCGACAACTGCCCAGATCTTAATGATCATTTATGGTGCAGAGCTTGCTCATTATTGCTCTTTGTGTTCAGAGTATGCTGGATCATTTTTATATAGTGTGCTTACAGAGTATGCAAGATTTTAGTTTTTATGGTACTAAAAAGTGCTCTCTTGCCATTAAATCTCTATCATTATGCCTTATCTTTCTGTCATGGACTTACTAATTATGACAAAAATTTGCACATTTGCCCTATATCCTTATATTTGTAAGATGACTGTACGATATTGGATAGTGTTTGACTATTTGTTGACTAAACATGGATCACAATACATTTCTATCTAGGATAGTCGATGAGATTCACTAAATTAGTAAATTTGACCTATTTTATTTAGAGGACAGCATAGATGTATTTTTATAGATACTACCATTCTGTTACACAATGGCATGGTAACATGTTGTAGCTTAGTGATAGTATATCACAGGCTGCCGCTTGTTACATGTAGGCATCTCTGTTATACATAAGGGGTTTATTTATTAAGGCAAAGGCAAGCATGCAAAATACAGTAATTAATCAGCAACTATATTTCATTTTTTTAATGGGCTTACATATTGGGAGTTGAAAGTTTACTGGTTGCTGTGTATTATTGTACTGTGTATATTTTGATTGCTATTTACACTGCCTTATTTAATAAGCTAATGTGTATATGTTGGTAGATGCTGGGGGATAATTTCTCAGGAATATTGATAAAACCTACAAAGTGGCATTTTCTACTGCTAATAGGTCAGGCAAAGGGTAACCTTGTTAAGCAAACTTATCAAAATTCCTAGAGTCAGAATAAAACAGATCATATAAATTGTCTCATATTGAAATGAATATTTTGGGGCTGCTCTTAGCTTCAGTCTTTTTTGGGGGGTTTTCACCTTTTTTTTATCTTTTTCTGCTGAAAGATTTAACCGCTTGTTGGCAGTCACCTCATTAGGCTAGAATAACATAGGGGATATTATAATAGCTCAATTGTGCTGCTAAAATTTGTTCCATCTCATTAGCAATCAATTGCTAAATCTAGTGATTTAATTTATTTTGTTTTGGAAGTTTGACTGAGCTACTAATTCTCACCTGTGTAACTTTCGCCTAATAAGGTAACTGCAAGGGCCCATTTACACCACTGTGCTTTGGTAAAGTGTGTGAAAACATGTTCCAAGTGTTGGTATGTTGTGTCATTCACTACTATGCATTGCAGTGTGCTGCGCTACAGAAAATACTGACGGAACCATCTTTGGTAAGTTGTGGTGCTTTAAGCGGCCCATTCAAATAAATGTATTACAATTTTAATTGCACAGCAATGGTCCGCCATGTGTACCATAGCACTTAGGCTAAACCTCTAGTTTTTAAAAACTTTCAGAGTTAACACAGAAGAGCAATGCAGAATAGCAAAGTCAGAGAAAGGCCATTGTTCGCTATTTGTTCTTATTCTTCAGCTTGTTGAAGTAAGAGTGCCAGCATTCCAGCCAAGCATTTCAGAAGTAGAGGACAGCATTGGCAGCCTCCTTATTGCTTCCATGTTGCTCCTAAAGCTTGTCAGTTTGCAATGAAAAGCAATCATGATATGATATCTCACCCCTACCCAATCTGCTAATGCAATATATAGGAGCTGAATACATCATCTGTTTAATTATCAGTTCCATTAATCCATAAGCAATAATTCAGACACATTAAAAGCTCGTCATCCATTGGGATTTTTCTATTTACTGCATTATAGCAGTTTTTTCATGCAACCACTGCACACTGGTTCTAGTCTTAAAACATTCTCCTTATCATTAGCCCATTCATGATCCAGAACATTGTTTCTTTCATAATATAAAACACCTACGTATAAAGATAAATTCGCTACTCTGGCGCAAGAATGTGTTCTTGTAAAAGAGTGATAGCGTCTGAGGCTTCTCACAAACTCGTTGCTTTATATGTTTTTTTAAAAAAAAACAAGATCTGTCAAGTTGAATTCTGATCATTTGCTTAGTGGAGATTATTTATTGACACAAAAACATGTCCAAAACCTTGGCAGGATGTTACCCGGGCTTTTATCTCCATTTCCAACTTGAAGTCAAACAAAAAATAGTCATGTTTAAATGGAATCTGACAGAAAAGAAAAGCATATATTGCCATTCATAGCCTTGTACCCTAGCTGTCATAATACAAATCTGATTCACTTAAAGCGGAAGTAAACCCATCGATTTAACAGTTTCAAAAAGCAGTTAAGTTTCCGGCATGTCGGGATTGCCAACTGTCACATTGGTTGTGCTCTCAACCAAACTGTCAAACCATCCAATGACTGGTGTCATAACTGATCACCTTGCAGCACCACAGCAGTTGAAGATTAAACAGAGGCCAAGATGGCAGCTTCCTTGGCTGAAAATGATAGAAGGGTTTACTTCCACTTTAAATTCACTTCAGTAAATCATGCCAGGTACTGTGTGTCCACAGAATATCCAACATGCTGAATGCTTGTCCTTTGCTGGTGATGTATTAGCTATCACACAGCTACAGGACAACATTGAAGGCAGAAAACTAGCATCATTTAAAGTAGATCAACAGCCTAAAAACTAGAATTTCCACCAGGGTCGGTTCCTTTAGAAGAAATACCAAAGCACATCAGTCATCGATGAAACACACTTTTTTCTTTCTATTACTGTATATTTTGTTTTTACTGTGTTTATTAAAGAGCTATATCAGTAAAATGTAGAGAATGAGAATACTTCTTGAAGATGCTATAACTTTATCTCTGATCTACATTCAAAGCTTTTAAGAATGTTTTATGAAAAAAAAAAGAATAAAACATTGAAAAGTTTTATTTTTAACAGCTCGAGGGAAGCTTGTAAATCCTTCTGTTTTGTACAGTGTGTATTTTTATATTTGTAAATTCCTTTTTTGCTAGTCTTTTTTCATAAGACAATAAAATATGTCTCATTTGACAGTATTACTTTATATAAGATATTGTGTGTGTTTTATTTGGTTGTAACTACCCTAGGAGAGCTTCTTCTGCACCTCCGTAGAGAAATCTAGGAACACCTTAATTTCACAGTTCTTGTATGGGATGTTGCCTTTCAGTCTGGTAAGCCGGAGGACCGCATCACGATTGTGGAAATTCAACAGTTTGGCGTGACTGAAATTTTAGTTGGTCTACCTGACTCTAGTTTGGTTTGAACAGAACCCCTCATTTTCCACTTCTTGATTAGAGTTTGAAAACTTGCTGATTGGTATTCTCAATTCCTTGGATATCTTTTTATATCCCTTTCCTGTTTTATACTGTTCAACTACCTTTTCCCAAAGATACTTTGACAATTCTTATGGTTTCCCCATGACTCAGAATCCAGAAACGTCTGAGGAGCACTGGATGAAAGATGCAAGGGTCTGTCAGGAGTCCAGAAACTCACTGACCTTTTATACACACACACACACTAATTACAAGCAAACAGATAACAGGTCATTCAAACTCCTTTGTGTCAATTTGTGTGCATGTTATCAGGCCAAAATCACCAGGGTATGTAAACTTTTGATCAGGGTCATTTGGGTAGTTTCTGTTGCCATTATAAGTTAAAAAGATGTAAACACAGTTGATTGATAATAAATGGCTTCAGCCAAACACTAACCATGACTGAAAGAAATGGTTTTGTGTTATCATTCATATTCTCTGAAAAATGGCCAAGAAATCATAAATTCTACCAGGGTATGCAAACTTATGAGCACAGATATATATAATTAATATTATAATATTTAAATTAATCACATTTAAGTTAATCAAAGCAAACTCACCCGTCCATCCATGTCTCAATGCTTTATATTGCTAAGAAATCGCTTTTAAAAACATCCCCTAGCATTTCTGGCTGTGGCCATCTTGAGATAGGACAGATAATTCATGTAGCATTTAGTTCCTGGAATCCACCTGCCCTTAGCTCAGGCTTACAGGCAGGTGGGTGTGCTTAGCTGAGAAAACCTCTCCTCCCCTCCTAAATACTCCTGGCATGTATGACATCGTTTTTCTAGGCCAGGACACCAGGAAGTAATTGAAGAAATGTAAAAAGAAGTTTAAAACAGGTAAATATGTTATACTTTCCTATATATTTACTAATGCTAGCAGGATAAGGATTACAAGTATTCAATGTTGATTTAGAAAGAGAGAGAAGATGCTGTCCTGTTTTTGTAAAATAATGCTTGTTTTATCAGATGCTCATTACTTTGTCCTCCCTACTACTTCCTGCAGATAGCAGGACATACAGAGCGTTGAAGGTGCGGCCTTGGAAACTCATGAACAATTCAAGTACTCAGCTTCCTTCCCTACCCATGCATGCTCTTTCACTCTCGCAAAATACTTAGCAGACTGTGCCAGTGGGGAACAAAGCTGAGTGCTTGTTCGTGAGTTTCCAGACCAATTGTTACATTCAAATTATTGGATTTTATTTTATTTTGTTTCCACACTGCATAACAGTGATTGAGACCGAAAATGCTTTAAGCCGCGAAAGGGGTGAAGTATAAGGCGCCAGATGTTCATTCGATGCCTAAGGTACAAATTCAGCCCTGTTTATAAGCAATAAATGGATTTTCCTTACATGAACTTGGCTGTCTTCTGCTTATTACTTTAAACATAGACTTGGAACAAGCATCAGCATCAAGAAAGTTATGAGGAAGTTAGAATTCTCATTCCCCACGCTGAGTCTGCGATTTACCTGGATTGCTGGGTTATCTTTAAAACACATACAGTACTTGCCCGTTCAACAAATCCAGTCTTGTGCTCGTGCAATAGCCTGGGTCCCGTGCCTCCATCTTGGACCTCTTCAGTTGGCTATCTCTTCTAAATTCAACGAGCCAGCTGCAAATGTCTCACTGGGCCTGTCCTGTGTGCCTGCTGCTGCAACCTACTGAGAGATGTGGCATTAGTATCCTAGGGGGCTGCAGGACCAGGGACACATCATTCTGGTCTATAAAGAAATAAACACACAAAAAAACAACTTCCATGTTACACCTATATTTAGAGTGTAACATGTAACATGTTCAGCATCCCCTACCTATGAATGAATGAACTACAAGTCCCATATATCACCACGGCAGACAGCTTGTAGTTCTCAATGAACTACGAGTGTGTTGATTAGCGCCCTTGTAGTTCATTGACTCTTCTTGCAGCTCAGTAACTAGGGTTGTCCCGATAACACTTTTTTAGGACCGAGTACAAGTACCGATACTTTTTTTCATGTACTCGCCGATACGAATACCGATACTTTTTTTAAATGTGTCCCCAAATGCAGCCATGTCCCCCACATATTGCAGCCATGTCCTGTCCCCTACATATTGCAGCCATGTCCTGTCCCCCACATATTGCAGCCATGTCCTGTCCCCCACATATGCAGCCATGTCCTGTCCCCCATATTGCAGCCATGTCCCCAATACCTGTAGTAGATGCCGCCGCCACTGCTGCCGGGTTAATCCCCGTGCAATACAGCGCGCATTACAAGCTTTCGTTTGTATATTTGTAATGTCCGCCTCGCCATGTATAGACACTCCTCTTCTCGGGATTGGACGGATCCGTCCAATCCCGAGCAAGGGGGAGTGTCTATACACGGATCTGTGCATAGACACTCCCCCTTGCTCGGGATTGGACAGATCCGTCCAATCCCGAGAAGGGGAGTGTCTATACATGGCGAGGCGGGCATTACAAGTATACAAACGAAAGCTTGTAATGCGCGCTGTATTGCACGGGGATTAACACGGCGGTATGCGGCGGCGGCTTTGCGGCGGCGGGGAAGTATTCTATTTAGGTATCGGGGGTATTTGCGGGAGTACAAGTACTCCCGCAAATACTCGGTATAGGTCCCGATACCGATACTAGTATCGGTATCGGGACAACCCTATCAGTAACTGTTGGCCCCTATGGAGATATCGACTGATCACCAGTGGATTGATTTGCAGGCTCCAGTGTAAAAAAATAATAAATGCATTTTTTTATACTGAAAATCATGAGCATTTAATTATTTATTTTACTAAGGGTGAACTTTGCCCGTAACTGCACCCCCGCCCGGCCTATTCATGACAGTCGAGTGGGAGTACTTTAATCCTTGGAGGCAGTCATATGATGCTCTCCCACTCACCTGCCTCGTGAGCGCCCTAGGGGACATGCAGCGGCACAATCAGTCATTGATCGTTGTAACGAGCCGGCCTCTGTACCATGTGATTACTTTGACCAATCACAGTGA
Organism: Rana kukunoris; assembly: GCA_029574335.1. NCBI lineage: Eukaryota > Metazoa > Chordata > Amphibia > Anura > Ranidae > Rana > Rana kukunoris. Next base: position 135,463,412 of record CM056050.1, on the reverse strand, counting down.
TCACATGTCAAAAGTACATAGTTTTAATTTCGTCTACTTTTTTATCAACAAAATTAACACTATTTTATTCAATAAATAATATGACTAAACCATACCCCTTGATTCAACATTACTGAAACCTTCGTAAGTGCTATAGGATGACCGAGACATCTAACTTCCCATCCCCATTGACACCGATTATTGGCCACCCAGACTTTGTTCCAGGTATCCCTGATAAAGCCTTTCGGCTGCAGCCAAACAGAGCCTAACTAGAGCTTCAGCCTTTCTGGGTTCTTTGGGGTGGGTCAGCTCATCCGTCTTATATGGAACTATCAACTCGTCAGGCAGATGGAAAATTTGACAACTATCTCATTTTCACACTACTCCATATCTTCTGGGACTGTCCAAAGCGTCACTCTTTCTGGCTACAAGATCGTTCACAAACTTGTGGACATCACTCTTTTTGACAATCCAGTGCTCCTTAATTTAACCCATATGTCGAATAAGGAATACTGTATATCTTCATTGTAACATCTTCCAAATGCTGCCAGCGCATGCATCCCCAGTTTGTGGAAACAACAATTCCCTCCTACAGTATTGCTGCCCTCAGGGGCAAGACGGAGAAACATAACGCACGATGGCTGTACTGGGACTTGTTTTATTTCTCAGATGAGTACTTGATCTACTCCTAAATTGAGATTACTCTCATATGGGAATCAGACTTCTTGAGCCGTTGACCCTGCCATTACTCCCCACTTTGCCTCCCTTCCCCCTTTTCTTCTCTCCTCCCCTTTTCTCCTCTTTTTCCTAAACACCTAGGGGGTTATTTACTAAAGGAAAAAACACTTTGCACTGAAAGTGCACTTGGAAGTGCAGTCACTGTAGATCTGAGTGGGACATGCAAGGAAAATAAAAAAACAGCATTTTAGCTTGCTCATTTCAGATCTACCCCTCAGATTTACAGCGAATGCGCTTCCGAATGCACTAGTGGATTTGCCTTTCATAAATAACCCCCCTTAGTGTGTATATTTTTTTCTCTCAAGATAAAGAGAAAAAAAAGCTGCCCGGTATGCGCTGACTTTTGGTGCAGCTGCTTTGGGGCCCGGACATAGTTGCCTTACACTATCTGAGGTTTTTGTCGTCGTCGTCCCCACCTCATTGTAGTTATGTACCTACCATTATGTGCCAATCTTCTTTGCATGTGCATGACAGACATATTCTCATATGTGACTCTCTACAAAATACAGGTTATATGGAAGCCACAGCTATACCTCAGCTTTATAGTTTAACATACCCCTCAGGGTAATGCCTAAACCCCTGTTTGTATTTGCTTTGTGTATCAATGGTTATCATTAAGAACAGGCTGGCATGTCGTTCTACATTGTCATGTTGCATACCTTAAATATAGAATAAAAAATAAATTAAAAAAATATGACTAAAACTAAAACAATTCAGATGACTAAATTACGACTAAAAAATTTATTGCATTTTAGCCAAAAGACTATGAGTAAAACAAAATCAAAATTTGATTTCAAAATGAACACTAGGCATGTGCAAAAGTGAAAAATTCGTTTTGTTTCGTTTCGTTTCAATTCGTCATTTAATAAATTTCGTTAAGTTAGGTTCGTTACATGTGTTGAATTCGTTTTCGGAATTCGTTCGTTTTCGACCGAATTTCGAAAAATACGGTCGAAATCGAAAATATTTCGCCCGGTTTTCGAATTCGTTGTTCGTTTTCGACCGAATTTCGAAAAAATGGTCGAAATCGAAAATATTTCAACCGATTAGAAAACAAATAGTCTCTTTTCGAATAGAATTTTTTTCGAATTAAATTCGAAAATATATATTTTTTTTTTTTTTTTTTTTCGAATTCCGATCGAATTTAGTCCGCGGGTATTCGATTCGGAATTCGAAAAAAAAAATCGATTTCGACCATTTTTTTTTCGAAATTCGGTCGAAAATGAACGAATTCCGAAAACGGTCGAAATTTTTCGCTAATATAGCAATTCGGGAATTCGTATGCATCCGAATGTCCGAATAATGGAAAATTCGTCCGAATTTCGATTCGGAACGAAACGAAATGCACATGCCTAATGAACACTGGTTATGTATCACAGCAGCAAAAACTGTGTCTGTAGTGCATGTTCACACGTTAATACTATAAATAATGTTTTTATGTTTTTGCTCCAGGAGTATATAATGAGTTTGTAAATTCTAGAGAAATGCTTAAATACTGCATTATAGTTGAACTAAACCCATTCGATTTTAGACAACTAGATATTAGTCGACTAAAATGTACTGAAGATTTTAGTTGACTAAAATACGACTAAATCAATTCAGATGACTAAAATACAACTAAAACTAAAATGGTATTTTAGTCAAACGACTATGACTAAAACTAAATCAAATTTGATGTCAAACTAACACTGAGTGCACAATGACATGTCATTCATAGCCATTAGAGTTGAGTGGATGTTCGGGTTCGGCGGGTTCGGGCAAACTTTGGAAAAAAGTTCGGGTTGAAAGCGTGGGGGTCCCCCCAAATTCAATTACCAGACCCTTCAGGTCTGGAATGGATATTAAGGGGAACCCCGCCGTCAATTAAAAAAAAAATGACATGGGGTCCCCCCAAATATCCATACCAGACCCTTCAGGTCTGGTGTGGATTTTAAGGGGAACTCCACCCCAAATTTAAAAAGAAAATGGCGTGGAGTTCCCCCAAAAATCCACACCAGACCCTTATCCGAGCACGTTAACATGGTCGGCCGCAGAAAAGAGGGGGGGACAGAGTGCGGCCCCCCCTCTCCTGAACCGTACCAGGCCACATGCCCTCAACATGAGGAGGATGTCCCCATGTTGAGCAGCGTCGCCAACCTTCTCTCTCCGCTGGACACAGCCCAGCGGAATGACGCGGCCGGAGCTTTGACATTTCTTATATAGGGGAGGCTGGGCCACCCATCACGTGAACCCGCCCCCTCTGACGCACACTCTGCTACGTCACTGGGAAAGCCCAGACACCCCTCTTGCAACAGAGGAGGCGGGTCACGTGACAGGTGGCTCCACCTCCCCATATAAGAAATGTCAAAGCTCCGGCCGCGTCATTCCGCTGGGCTGTGTCCAGCGAGGAGAGAAGGTTGGCGACGCTGCTCTTGATCGCTAGACCGAGCACCCGTCGCTGGAGAGATCACCCTTCGCTGGATACAGACAACGTTGGAGCGGGGAGACGGATCAAGAGTGGAATACCACCGCTGGATTTTTTTTCTTCTTTTTTTTATTAACCACTTCCCAACGGCCATACGACTTTGTACGGCTGAAGGGATGTCCTGAATCTCTAACAGGCCGTGTTTTTCCGGCCTGTACTCCGCTAGGCCACTGGGGGGGCGTGGATCTCTGTCTGTAAACACAGAGATCCATGTCCTGTCAGGGGAGAGAGGAGACCGATCTGTGTCCCTTGTACATAGGGACACAGCATCGGTCACCTCCCCCAGTCACCCCCCCCCTCCCCCCACAGTTAGAACACAATTTAGGGTACACATTAACCCCTTCCTCACCCCCTAGTGTTAACCCCTTCAATGCCAGTCACATTTATACAGTAATTAGTGCATATTTATAGCACTGATCGCTGTATAAATGTGAATGGCGCCAAAAATGTGTCAAAAGTGTCCGATGTCTCCGCCATAATGTCGCAGTCACGAAAAAAATGCTAATCGCCGCCATTGGTAGTAAAAAAAAAAAATAATAAAAATTAATAATAATTCTGTCCCCTATTTTGTAAGCGCAATAACTTTTGCGCAAACCAGACGCGTATTGCGATTTTTTTTTTTTTTTTACCAAAAATATGTAGAAGAATACGCATCGCCTAGACTGAGAAAAAAAATGTTTTTTAAAAAAAAATTGGGCTATTTATTACAGCAACAAGTAAAAAATATAGTTTTTTTTTCAAAATTGTCGCTCTATTTTTGATTATAGCGCAAAAAAAAAAAACGCAGAGGCAATCAAATACCACCAAAAGAAAGCTCTATTTGTGGGGAAAAAAGGACGCCAATTTTGTTTGGGAGCCACGTCGCACGACAGCGCAATTGTCAGTTAAAGTGATGCAGTGCCACAAGCTGAAATTTCACCTGGTCAGGAAGGGGTATATGTGCCCAGTAAGGAAGTGGTCAATAAAGGACTTTTTTCTTTCTACGGTGTCTGTGTGTGTTTTTTTTACACAAATTTACACTTCCTTCATGAAATGGTAGGGGTACAGTGTACCCCATTACCAATTCACATAGGGGGGGCAGGATCTGGGGGTCCCCTTTGTTAAAGGGGTCTTCCAGATTCTGATAAGGCCCCTGCCCGCAGACCCCCACAACCACCGGCTAGGATTGTGGGGATGAGGCCCTTGTCCCCAACAACATGGGGACATCCTCCCCATGTTGAGGGCATGTGGCCTGGTACGGTTCAGGAGGGGGGGGCGCACTGTGTCCCCCCTCTCTTTTGCGGCCGGCCAGGTTAGCGTGCTCGGATAAGGGTCTGGTGTGGATTTTTGGGGGAACTCCATGCCATTTTTTTAGAAAAAATTGGGGTGAAGTTCCCCTTAAAATCCACAACAGACCTGAAGGGTCTGGGATGGATATTTGGGGGGAAGTAAAGAGGTAAGAGAGGGCGCTACTTAAGCAATGACAACCTAGAATTCTAGATTGGCTGAAGCATTGTGCTGTGCCTAATATTAGAGTAGATAATTAAAACGAAAAATGACAATCAGGTGAAATATGTATAGGGTGATAATGGCTCAGTGCATAAATTGCTAATGTGCAGTGAGAAACTAAATAAATGCAGCAATTGGATGACATAAGTAGTGCTCGCTTATTGGAGCCAGATGGAACAACATATAGGTAGGGAGGATTGCCTATGGAAATGTAATGCCGCGTACACACGGTCGTTTTTTGCGATGAAAAAAAAACGACGTTTTTTTGTGAAGTAAAAAACAACGTTTTTGAAACGTCACTTTCAAAGACGATGTTGCATACACACCATCGTTTTTTTCACAAAAAACGAGGTTACGTTCACCACACTTTTCCATTGAAGCTCGCTTCATAACTAGCTTCTGGGCATGCGCGGGTTGAAAAACGTCGTTTTAAACGACGTTTTTGCTACACACGGTGACTTTTTGTGAAACAAAAACCGACGTTTTGAAAAACGACACAAAAAATTCAAGCATGTTGGAATTTTTTTTTGGTCGTTTTTTTTAAGACAAAAAACGACGTTTTGCCCACACACGATCAATTTAAATGACGTTTTAAAAAACGTCGTTTTATTTCATCGCAAAAAACGACCGTGTGTACGCGGCATAAGTCCAAATAGCAGTTAAAAAACGCTTCTATAAATGAGCAGCAGAAAAAAAAAATCCAGGAACTAGGATTGTAAATTCAGCAGAATTGACAGGTGTGATTGATAGCCTTCACCACTTGATTGAAACTGCACCCGGAGTGCTGAGGATACTAATATGCGCTTACCACAATGATGGGACCTCTTTAAAAAAGTAGGTCATAGATGCTTGGCAGGATGAGTGCCTGCTCACTATAAGGCTTAAACTGGAACCATGTTGGAGAGTTGGATCAATAGGAACTCAAAATAAGCAGAAAGAGAGTGGGGGAAATCCCATAGTGCATTACTTTTATTACATTTTTTTAAAAAGCACAAAACAGCCAAGTGGCTTCTTACTTTGGATGTGCCCGCCTGGCACTGGGACTGCAGCAAAATGTCTCCTACGAGAGACCCGCTGGGGTGTAATGTGATCCGAGCGCTGTGTCAGGCTGGGTGCCGTTTGTATAGAGGTGCTGTAGGCTATGCTCGAGCGTGGGGAAGCCAGATCTCGTCGCCGACATGTTTCGTAGGAATTACGCCCCCCTTGGCAGGCACTCATCCTTCCAAACATCTATGACCTACTTTTTTAAAGAGGTCCCATCATTGTGGTAAGCGCATATTAGTATCCTCAGCACTCCGGGTGAAGTTTCAATCAAGTGGTGAAGGCTATCAATCACACCTGTCAATTCTGCTGAATTTACAATCTTAGTTCCTGGAATTTTTTTTCTGCTGCTCACTTATAGAAGCGTTTTCTAACTGCTATTTGGACTTACATTTCCATAGGCAATCCTGCCTACCTATATGTTGTTCCATCTGGCTCCAATAAGCGAGCACTACTTACCGGTATGTCATCCAATTGCTGCATTTATTTAGTTTCTCACTGCACATTAGCAATTTATGCACTGTAATATATGTGGATTTTATGTGGATTATTTGCTCTGGTTGATATCCTATGGTCCAACCTATGAACCAGCAATGATAATCAAGGTTTTATAGTACACTGTTTTTCATATCTATGCACAACTTCATGAGCCATTATCACCCTATACATATTTCACCTGATTGTCATTTTTCGCTTTAATTATCTACTCTAATATTAGGCACAGCACAATGCTTCAGCCAATCTAGAATTATAGGTTGTCATTGCTTACATAGCGCCCTCTCTTACCTCTTTCATCACTGTATCCCTGAGGAGCAGCTTATCTCAATATATATTAATTTATATTTTGCACCCCCAAAACATTTGGGAATTTTTATTATTTTGGCGTGGAAAACACCCCACTTATCAATATTTGGGGGGAACCCCATGTAATTTTTTTAAATTGATGGCGGGGTACCCCTTAATATCCATACCAGACCCGAAGGGCCTGGTAATTGAATTTGGGGGGACCCCCACGCTTTTTTTTTTTTTTATGAATGAATCCTCTCTAAATTGCTGAAGCCGACAATTCATTATAGCCGTAAAGCCGGTTTTAAATTACTTTTTTTCCTTTCAGAAATGACACTTTGTGCGAACTTTCAGCAAATTATTCGGGTTCGGGTTCGGGTAAAAAAAAAACAAAGTTCGGTACGAACCCGAACTTTTCAGTTCGGGTTCGCTCAACCCTAATAGCCATTCATGTGTACTATTGTGATCTCAGTTATTGGTCACAGCTATCACATGGTAGGGAGGCCAATTATAGCACCTGTACCATGTGATGGCTGTGGCCAGTTACAGCTTTCACAACAGTACACAACGGTACATGAATGGGTGTCATTCACAAAAATTATTGCTTAAAGCAGTGATCAGAACAGCACTGTGAAAATCAATATTTTTTTTTTAAATGATTTATTTATTTATTTTTACATACTGTCACCAGTAAGTGTCCTTGATCACTGACAAACCAGTGATATGATGATGCTGTATTGCTCTGGCGACTGTACAGTATGTAAAACCAAATACAGTTTCTTTTACCACTTCCCGCAAAACGACATACCTGTACGTAGTTTTAAGGAAGTGGTGTACTAGCATGATGCCTGCCATTATGTTTCGTCTACACCCACCCCCCCCCCCCCCACAGCCTTCTGCCGCTCTACCCAGGTCACCCGTCCCACTGGAAGACCCGATCGGCCAGCTGGCACGTCCACTGGCTGGCCGGAGTCCTGAAAACGGATGAGCTTTATGTTCGACTCGAACATGAGTTTGACTCGAACATTGGCTGTTTGCCCGTTCGCCCAACAGCGAACAATTTGGAGTGTTCGCAGCAAATTTGAAAAGCCACGGAACACCCTTAAAAGTCTATGGGAGAAATCATGCTAGTTTTAAAGGTTAATATGCAAGTTATTGTCATAAAAAGTGTTTGGGGACCTGGGTCCTGCCCCAGGGGAAATGTATCAATGCAAAAATCTTTTTTTTCAAAACTGCAGTTTTTTGGGAGCTGTTATTTAAATAATTCTTAAAGTGAAACAATAAAAGTGAAATATTTCTTGAAATTTTGTACCTGGGAGGTGTCTATAGTATGCCTGTACAGTAGCGCATGTTTTCCGTGCTTAGAAAAGTCCCTGCACAAAATGACATTTCTAGAGGAAAAAAGTCATTTAAAACTACTCGCGGCTATAATGAATTGTTGGGTCCCGGCAATACAGATAAAAGTCATTGAAAAAAAACAGCATGGGTTCCCCCTTTAGTTCATTACCAGGCTCTTTGCATCTGGTATGAATATTAAGGGGAACCCCAAAACAAAATACAAAAAAAATGCATGGGGGTCCCCCCCAAATCCCATGTCAGAACCTTCAGGTCTTGTATGGATTTAAGGGGAACCCTGCACCATTTTTTTTTAAATGGTGTCAGATTTCCCCCAAAAATTCATACCAGACCCTTATCCAAGCACGCAACCTGGCATGCCGAATGAAAAGGGGACAAGAGAGCGCCACCCCCCTCCTAAACCATACCAGGCCACATGTTGATAGGGACATGGGGCCTCATCTCCACAACCCTTGCCCGGTGGTTGTGGGGGGTCTGCGGGTGGGGGGGTTTTCAGAATCTGGAATGGTACCCTACCATTTCACAAAAAAAAAAGTGTCAACATTTTAAGAATCACAGGGGACAATTTGGGACGTGTATTTAAAAAAAACAAAAAACAATATAATATAGTCTCGAACGATACGGAAAAAAAACTCGCCGATACGAACGATACGCTCTCCCGGTGTGACAGCTCTTTTAAAGCTGAGGGGGGGCCATCCATCACGTGCGCAGGTGACCCCACCCCCTCTCTAACGCAAGGAAAAAGCCCAGGGTTACGGGTGACCCGCCCCCTTTGGCTCAACGCGGGTTTCCCGTGACCAGGGCCAGACTTACCATTGGGCTTGACTGGGCTCAAGCCCATGGGCCCCACCCAATAGGGGGCCCGGATGGAAACCCTCTATAGGGGATCATCATCATCCCCAGAGGTCTCCAGGGCCCCCGGATGGCAACCCCCCCTTTTTTTATAAAAAATAAATAATTTTTATATATATATATATATAGATATATATATATATATATATATATATATATATTATTTTTTATTAAAGAGCTCATAGGTCCCCGGGGCCCCATGTGGCAACCCCCCTATTTTTATTTTATTTTATAAATGTTTATTTTATTTTTGTTTATATTTTTTTATTTTTTATTAAAAGGCCCAGAGGTCCCCAGGGCCCTGGATGGCAACCTCCCTTTTTTGTGTATTTTTTATAAATGTTTATTTTTTTTATTTTTTATTAAAAGGCCCAGAGGTTTCTTTTTTCTTTTTATTAAAAGGGCCCAGAGATCCCCAGGGCCGCGGATGGCTACCCCCTTTATATATATATATATATATATATGTTTTTGTAAAGGCCCCCCCTGCAATGTGCAGCAGCCCCCCTGCTTCTCAACTTCAAGCAGGAGGAACCGGAGCGGTGTGTGAAGGACTGTGGCTGCTGAAGGGAAGAAAGCCGTCAGCCGGAGCAGTGTGGGGGATGTCTACTGAAGGGAAGAGAGCCGACACATCATTCCGTGCACAGATGAGAGCCAGCCCCCCCCCCCCCCGCTCAACAACTTTAATGCGCCCCCCCGCTCAATTATGATCCCCCCTAGCTCAACATCTTCGATCCCCCCCCAACCACAACCCTAAGTCCTGCCCTGCCCGTGACGCACATGTGAAGTGTCCTGGCATTGTAGGGCCTCAAGAAATGAGTCAGTACATCAGGATTGATCAATTTTCAAATATACAGTATATACCATAGATTGTAGACTCTATGGGCCAGATTCAGGTAGATGAGAGCATCTTTGCTCCAGAGTAACGCTTCTCATTTACGTTACTCTGAAGACCCTTTCAGCGCAAGTACTGTTATTCACATAGCAGTTGCGCGTAAACTTGCGCCAGAGTAACGATAATGCGCTGGCGTAACCCGACGCAAGTGGAAGTGGGTGTGATCATATGTAAATGATGGGCGGAGCCCAGCGCAGAGGCTTACGTTCAGCGCATCATCCACGGAGCATGCGCAGTGAGTGCGGCTCCACTCGCCCCCTTGTGCGCATGCTCACAACTTCCGTCGGCACCACTTCCCGGGAAACGTCAGCGCAATGCGTTCCGCTGGGCGCTTAAAAGCGCAGGCGGAAACGCCATTCCGGCGCAAAAGTATATCCATTTCCCCCCACCCCAGGGAAGATACTTTTGCTCTGTAATGGCTGCTCCCGCTACCCCCAGAGAGAGGAGGAACCTTAATTTTAATTCCCAGGAGGTCTCGGTTATCATCTCAGCGATGGAGTCTGTGAATGATTTGCTTCATGGGAAAAAAGCCGCAAGACCACCCGGGAAAGGAAGCAGGGCATCCTGGAGTCCATTGCTGCCAGGGTGAATGTCTTGGGGTATTCCACCCGGACTAATGGGGACATTCAGAAAAAAATAAACGACTTGCGGCGCAAGGTCAGGGGCAAGGTGTCCACCATCAGGAGGCATGAGAGGGGCACAGGTGGTGGTCCCCCATGTCCTGTCACCCTGACCGCGGAGGAGGAGGTGGTCGCACGCTGCCTGGAGAGGGAGCAGGTGGAGGGGGTCCCAGGCTATGACTCCATGGAGGAAGGCTCCAGGACAGGTAAGTGTTTTTTATCCCCTATTTGATTTGTTGCATTTGGGGGGGTGTGCCAAGTGTGTGGGACCACCAACATGTGTCTGCTTTGTGTCATCCACAGATGACGGAGCTGGGCCATCATCGGTCAGCGTCCATTCCACCCCATCCCCCCCACGCCATCGTGTGCCCGAGCCCCTGGGTGGTGAAGAGGTGGTGGAGGAGAGTGGCCACACCACACCTGCCGAGGTCGTTGAGGAGGAGCCCTGCTGTGGCAGAGCAGGACTTTTCTTTAGTTTTGGAGGTCTCCTCCCCTTCTCCTGGGCCATCTGTTATCCCCTCCCCCATCCTTGGAAGCCCCTCAAGGGTGACTCCTTCCCCCCGGGGACAACCATCTTCTGGCCCCAGGAAGGCGACCCAGAAGACCAGGGGGGTGTCTGATGTTGTCCAGGACCAGTTGGCGAGGGATCACGCCAGACAGACTGAACAAATGGGGGCCATAGTTGGGCATTTGGAGAAAGTGTCTGACAGCCTGGGCTCCGTTGCCCAGATAAGCAACGCAGTCCAGGATGTCAGCTGTAATTGCGCTGCAGTGGTCACCAGTTTGGGGGAGGTGCATGGTGAAATTACGCAACTCACTGCAGCCGTCCAGGCCAACACTGCTGCCATCCAGGGTAACAGTGCTGCCATCCGGGACCAGGGGAGGCTGAGTCGGCGGGCCCAACACTACCAGGTCACCCGTCAGCTCCGGATGCAGGCCCAGACGAACTCTTACCTCGGCCGGATAGCCATGGCCTTGGAGGGCATGCAGGCCACACCTGCCAGGAGTGGCCCACCTGGGGATCAGCCACCTCCAGATGCCCCCCCACCCCCACCCACTCCATTTAGGCAGCTGAGGAGGCAGACAGGGGCCCCCAGAAGAAGCCCCCGGCATCCCCGATGAGGCTTTTTTTTTGTTTTGGTTTCTATGATTTGTTTAAAAATACTCAGGTCATGAGTTTTTGTTTATTTTGTATTATTTATTTTATACTCAGGTCATGAGTTTTTGTTTATTTTTTTTCTCAGGTTATGAGATTTTGTATTTCTTTTTTTACTGCACACGGTCAGGAGTGCAGGGGACAGTGTGAATGGTGTGTGAATGTGAGGGGGTGGCACTCCTGACAGTAAGGGGTGTCACCCTCGGCCGTGGTGGTGAAGTTAACCCCACGGCTGTATGAATGACGTGTGAAAGGTGTATGAATGGACAGTGACATCATTGGGGCCTTGACGCTGGCGTTGCTGCTCCCAAGTCCTACATGCTGGACTTGGGCTAATCCAATGCGATGTGCATGTGGTGTGTGTGATGTATGGACATCAGTGGTGTACACGCGTGCATTGTCCGTGTGATCAATGTTTTGGTTTAGTGTGCAAAGATGCCTACGGCGAGGACCCTCCTGACTGCTCTTCCATCAGCAGACTGGGTCTCCTCTGCAGGGGGGACTGTGTGGGTCGGGGGGTCAGGTCATCACGTATGTCAATCTGCAGGCCTTTTCTCATAGCAAAGTTGTGCAGAATGCAACATGCACCGATGATCTGACACACAAAGGTAGGGGAATACAATAGGGCCCCCCCCAGACTTATCCAGGCAGCGGAAACGGGACTTCAGGAGCCCAAATGTTTGCTCCACCACTGCACGGGTTTTGATGTGTGCTTCATTGTATTTTCTCTCTCCTCTGGTTTGGGGGTTCCGGAAATGAGTCATTAGATGGGGTCCTAGTGCATATGCAGAGTCACCTGTAAGGTAAAAGACAGGAGAATGTTAGTCATGCATGTGCCACTTCTGTTGTGCATCACGGGAGGGGATAGTCATGCCTGACTCCCATGTCACTCACCAACCAACCAGCTGTCCCCAACATGTTCTGGTTAAATTCTGCTGGGATGGGCTCTGATTGTATATGAAACTGTCATGGCTGGACCCGGGGTGTTTGGCACGGACGTGCCATATGAGGCGTTGGGCATCGGCTATCACCTGTACGTTGATGGAATGCCAATGCTTCCGATTGCGGTATATGTGCTCTGTGGCACTGGGGGCTGGAGTGCCACATGTGTGCAATCAATGGCCCCCACAGTGCGTGGGAATCTGGCAATGTTGTAGAAATCTGTCATTGCCTTCTGCCGCAGCTCCTCAGTGGTGGGTCTGATGAACTGGTTGGACATGCGTCTGAGGATTGCAGGGACAACCTGGTGCACACATCTGCTTATGGAGGACTGTGACATCCCAGCCACCACTCCACTTGTACGCTGAAATGATCCACTTGCAAGGAAATGGAGTGTTGCCAGTACCTTCACCAGTGGCTGCACTGCTTGTGAGCGGTGTGTCTTGCTGGTGATGTCATCCTGCAGGGTTGTGGTTAGTTCAAGTATTGCATCTGGGCTGAATCTGAAGAGATGATACACCTCCTCATCCCCCATGCCAAAGAGGCTCATACGAGTGCGGTATATCCTCTCACGTGCCCGCCTCCTTCGTTCCGGGGGACCCATCAGTAGTTCGAGGACCACAATTGCTCCTGGCATGTTGGCACACAGAGGTGTTGTCCTTGCAAGTGTGGTTGTTCAGCTAGCTCCTATCGTCGGTAACGCTGCTGTAGCTGCTCTCCTGCTGACCTCTGACCGTTTGGAGTAAAGATAAAGCAGCCTTTTGTAGAAATAACTTTGCGCCGGACGGACGAGATACGCGCGGCGCATGTAGCCAGCGTATGGTGCTTATCCGTTCGCGAATCGGGAAATCTCCCTCATTTGCATATTTGCAGGGGAAATCAATAGGCGCGACTGATGCGCCAAACGAAATTATGCGCTGACGATACTCTGGCGTCGGAACGTTCCGCCGGTCGCAAATGCCGCGTCTTCGGGCGCATCTAGTTTGGTGGGTACGGGCACATAGAAACAACGGCGCATCTTCACAGTTACGCGGCGCATATCGAAATACTCCAGCGCAAGTGTTGCTGAATCTGGCCCATTGACTTTCACACAGACTAAAAAATATACACAGATATGGATTATTTTTTTTACTAAAGAAATGTAGCAGAATACATTTTGTCTTCAATTTATAAAGATTATTTATTTGCAAAAACAGAAACAAAGACTTTTTTTTTTTCAAAATGTTCTGTATTTTTGTTTTTATAGCAAAAAGTAAATAAAAAAATATATAAAAATATCTGCTTTAAAAAATGATAAAAATTGTATCTAGGTGCAGTGTTACACGACTGAATAATAGTCATTTAAATTGTGACTGCGTGAAAGTGTCTGGTATTGAAATGGTTAAACGAAACAAACTAACTTTTAGGAGCCAAGTTCTTTTTTTTTTATTTCATTGCCAATTTATACAAAGGTTTATCAATCTGACCACCAGATGGCGACTAGGCACCATACAATTATATTAACTATAACTAAGGGCAGGACAACTGAAACAGTTTTAATAAAGCTAAAATTATTATTTTTAAACACTGAGATTTAGTGACTTTGTTGAAACCGTAACTTGCCAATTGATAAAGTAAAAATACTATGTAAAATATGTAAGATATTGGATAAGAAAAAGCAGCATATATTTTAAGAAAACTGTTTTACAGAATGCTTTTACTACTGTGATGATATCTCTAACAAGAAAACCTAATCTTAAGTTTCCTTTGCACAGAGTTTGCATTTGTGCCACATTTAGAACACGAAACTGGATGCCAAACACTAAAGGTATTTATATTAGCAAGGACATTCAGGCCGGGTTCACACCTATGCGAATTAAGTGCGGCTTAAACCGCATCTAATACGCAGAATATTCGCACTGCGCATTGCCGAAAAAACGTGTGCGTATTTTATGCCTTGCGGTGCGGCTCAGGTGCGAATTCAGGCCCATTATCTTCTATGGGTACGCAGCTGATTTGCAGATGTGTTCATTTCTCTTCAGGATTTGTCTCATTCATCTCAATACACTTTCCCCCTCCCCCTCCCCTCCCCCAGGTCTCCAAATTTGCAGCTAATCTGCAGTTAAAACGCAATGGATCTGCTGAACAGTTGTCTTATATCTCTGCAAAGATAAGAGAGCTGAAATTTGCACTGCACAAGTGTGAACCTGGCCTCAGGCTCTGTTCATACCTATGCAGTTGCAACAGAGCACGCATGCGTTTTTTGTCATTTCTACAAGTTGCGTTTAGGGCAGCCCATTCCTTTTAATGAAAAATGAACTAAAGACATTCATGACCAGAGTGCACGATACTTTTTGAAAGCTGCCAGGCAGACTGGTTAAGTCCACCTGTCCGTTTTTTAGGCAGGCCTGCTTTACATTTGCCTACCTTCAAGTCTGTCCAGATCTGAAGCAAAAAAATAAAAAATAAAGAGGTGTGATTATTCGGACCTAAATTTGACAGATTTGTAAGGGTAACGTGTGTTTGGCTATTTAACTGCTTGCCGACTGCCCGCCGTCATATTACTGCGGGAAGTCGGCTCTGCTGGGCGAGAGCCCGTAGCTATACATCCGCTCTAAAGCGGCCACTAGGGGGCGCGTGCGCGCCGCCGGCGCGTGCACCCCCCGCTCACCCCCAAGTCCTGTGGGCGTGCCCGGCGAGCACGATCGCCGCCGGGCACACGCGATCGCTCGTTACAGAGCGAGGATCGGGAGCTATGTGTGTAAACACGAAGCTCCCGGTCCTGTCAGCGGGGGAAACGCTGATCTTCTGTTCATACAATGTATGAACAGAAGATCAGTGATTTCCCCTAGTGAGGCCACCCCCCCCCCCATACAGTTAGAACACACCCAGGAACATACTTAACCACTTCCCTGCCCCCTAGTGTTAACCCCTTCACTGCCAATGGCATTTTTATAGTAATCCAATGTATTTGTATAGCATTGATCGCTAAGAAAATGCCAATGGTCCCAAAAATGTGTCAAAAGTGTCCGAAGTGCCCGCCATAATGTCGCAGTACTGAAAGAAAATGCTGATCGCCGCCATTACTAGTAAAAAAAATATATTAATAAAAATGCCATAAAACTACCCCCTATTTTGTAAACGCTATAACTTTTGCGCAAACCAGTCAATAAACGCTTATTATGATTTTTTTTTTTACGAAAAATATGTAGAAGAATACGTATCGGCCTAAACTGAGGAAAAAAATCTTTTTTTAAATATTTTTGGGGGATATTTATTACAGCAAAAAGTAAAAGATATTGCATTTTTTTTCAAAATTGTCGCTCTATTTTTGTTTATAGCGCAAAAAATAAAAACCACAGAGATGATCAAATACCACTAAAAGAAAGCTCTATTAGTGGGAAAAAAAAGACGCCAATTTTGTTTGGGAGCCACGTCGCACAACCGCGCAATTGTCAGTTAAAGCGACGCAGTGCCGAATCACAAAAAGTGCTCTGGTCATTGGGCAGCAATATGGTCCGGGGGTTAAGTGGTTAAGACCTAAATTACAAATTCTTTGGATTATAGTTTATATCCGCAATAAGTGGTATGCATTTTCAAGCAGCTTTCTTTTATACATATCTAAAATCACATAAGCACTGTGTAAACATTTTTAAAGGGCAAGCACACACTTCAGATTAGGTATCTAATGCTTTAACTTATGTTTTATGATCTCATTCTGTTATTGTACTGAGAAGAGAAATTATTCTCAGATGCCATGTGATATGGCAATATCATTGAAAATATGCATACTCAAGAAAGAAGAAAGTTACAGGATACTGCTGAGATTTCTTGTAATTCTATCTTCTATTTAACCCATTAAGTGCTCTGTATATCATTAGATGATGAGCACACAACATTTTTTTAAATGAATATGCATATAAATAATTAGCATTCTATATGAATAGAGGCATTGCTTTGCCATGGTAGGTAAATTATTAAAACAATAAACATGTCATACTTACTTGTCATATCCTTGTCATACTTAGGAAGCCACTATGGGGGCATTATTGCATGCTCTAACCCAATCTGGAGACTTATCAAGAAGTCTGAGGATATCTCCCCAAAGTGGAGAATTTCTCTTTTTTTACAATTGTCACCGCAACAGGTAAACCAAAACATCTTTTCCCTGCTAGCCAGCAAAAAAAAAAAAAATTACACTGCCTAACAATTTTCAATAACATAGTGGCCCAGATTCATAAAGCAATTACGCCTGTCTAACTGGTGTTAGACAGGAGTAATTTCACATTTTGCGCGCCGTATCACTAGTTTGAATCCTCAAACCATGATACGGCGGCTTTGGGCTTCGATCCGAGAGGCTTACGTCTTCGTAAGCCTTCGGATCTACGCTGCGATATTTTTGCGGCCGCTGGGAGGAGTTTGCGTCGTTTTCATGCGTCGGGATATGCAAATGTGTTTTTACGGCGATCCACGAAGATACGAGCGGTCTTCGCAATCGCTTACGTCTGTTTTTTTTTACGTATAGACCAGCTTTTTGCTGGTCTAACGGTGCGTAGCCCATGTTATATGGCCGTCGTTCCCGCGTCGAATTTAATTTTTTTTTTTTTTTTTTTGCGTAACTATAGAAATATATACTATCATGATATATATGCACGAATGCGAACGGAGCATGCGCAGTTCGATCGATATTTTAAATCCTTCACGCCCCCTACGTCTATATGGATTGTGACGGGAGAAATACACTACGCCGCCGTCGTTTACTGGACAAAATCTACCTGGATTCCACGTAGAGCCAGGTAAGAAACGGCGGCGTAGTGTATTTCTGATACGTTACGAGAATCCAATTCTCTCTGAATCTGGGCCAAAGTTTTTAGTTGCACAATGTTTGCAAATACAGTATATATATATATATATATATATATATATATGGAAGCTGTACTGCCTCGTCAAGGCCCCTCTGTACAGTGCAATCCTTACTCCAGTCTACGAGAGCCTTTATGTTGAGGCATATATAGCAAAGGATAAATTAATGGAAAAGTTCATCTTAATGGAAAAGTTCACCATATTCAGGGTGTAACATGTAACATGTTACAAATGTACTTGCCACATCCCCTACTTTAACCCAATCCCCTGTTTTGGCAGTGGGCGGGGATCTTCTCACTCCTGCTCGCTGCCCCAATCTAAAGAAAACGTGGCTGTGAATGAATGGACTACAACTACGACAGCCTTTGAGGCTGTTGGCTTGTACTTCCCAATGAACTACCACAACACTGGTGAGAGCTGTGGTATTTCATCAAATTTTCCTGTCTCTGAGAAACTGCCTGGCCATATGATGTGTGATGTATGGATAGACAGCTTACACTGACAGTATACAGGAGACCTGCATGCCATTAGCGATCTGCTGATAGAAGATGCAAGGCTTTCTAGGCTCCTAATAAAAAAAGTAATTAACTGCAATAAAATGTGCATTTTTTTTTAAAGGCAAACTTATCCTTTAGGGCAGGTGTCCCCCAACCTTTGGACTGTGGACCAGTGCCAGTCCATGGCATATTGGATGCTAGGCCACATAACAGGTGATGGGCAGCGTCAAAGTAAGCTAGAACAACATGAACCACCACCCTCCCACCACCAGTGGGCATCCACGGCAAAAATCACTGGATCAATGAGGAAGGTACGTTTCTGTCCTGGTGGGCAGCATTAAGGGGGTAGAGGGAGAACTGAATAAAGGGCAATTGTACCAAAGTTTCAGTTGTCCTTTTAATAAGTCATCTTCCGTATAACACAATTTGTCATTTGTTCACCTTTTTTTTCTCTAAATTCCAGCTCTTTTATGTACCAACATTGCAACAATGTACTTCTTTTGCAAAAATATCAAAGCTTTTTATTGAGGAAAAAAAATGGATGCCTGTGTATTTAGTGAGAAGGGTGGTCACTGATTGATTGCATTTCATTAAAAAAAAAAAAAAAACGTGCACCTGGAAATGGGTGGGTAGGTTGGAGGATGGATGATGCAGGGTGTGTTCTAATGAGGTCAGCTGGTCAACTCCTTCCTGTGTCATGACCTATAATCTTCCCAAGAAGTAAGGCAGAAGTAATGGATACGTGTTTGGAAACATCCATGAAGACAATAAGGTAAGCGTCTGTAGAAATGGAAATTGGGAAGCTTTAATATTTTTGCAAAAGAAATACATTAATGCTATAGAACATAGAAAAAGAAAAGGTGAACTTAGCCTTTAAGGATGCCAGATTAAGGTTAAGATGGTAAGAGAAATTGTTTTGCAAGGAAAAGAAGGGGAAACTGATTCTGGCTAGAGTATGTTCCTTTAAATGGAAACCAACTAATATCTTCCTTGGAAGGCTCAAGTCTGAAGTGGGGTGTTTGTAGAATTCCTGCCTAGTAGGGGACCAAAGAGGTGAATCCTGGTATCCTGAAGACAGGGTTGATAAAGAAGGTTAGCCTGCAGCACTGGAATTGTTATAGTGTCTGTGCCTAAAGATATAGGCCTATACTGTAGATTGTTCTTGACTATGTATGCAAACAACAGGCTTGAGTGCAATGGCAGCATTATGTGGGTTAAGAACCTCTCATCCAGTTCCACAGCACAGCAGGGCAAAGTGATGACCTTTGGTGTGGAGTGGGACCACCTTTGACCTCCTCTGGGATGTCTGTGAAGGTGGAGAGAACCTGGTCTGTCTGCCTGCAGAGTCTGCTCCCTGCCTCCTCAGGATGATCAGCTTCTCTGGTGGCCTCCATGACTTTCTGACTTGACAATCCAGCCTAAGCCTGCGTAGATCCACTCCACTCTGTCTCACTTGTCCGACCTTCAACACGGTCTATCACATCTACTCCTGTGTTTTTGGACTTTTCCCTTTTTAAATGCTCCCGCCCCTTTTCCAGTCCTCATGAGCAGTGCAGTTCAGCTCCAGCTGATCTAGATGAAATAATCCTGCTTACAGCATACAAATCACAGAGTTCCCCCAAATTTCTGTATTAGTTGTGTGATAACGAAGTTTCGGGACACTGCTATCTTGTGACAAAAACACAGTTCAGCATAACGGTAAAATTGCACAGTGTTACAGTGGTAAAATACTGCTTGTTTCTTAAAAACTGACCTAATTATGCCAGTTATATTACCATAATTTTTGGCATTCTGGATGGCACCCAATTGCATCTTGTCATTGCTGTGCTGCCAGAAAAAATTTTTGGCATTCTGGATGGCACCCAATTGCATCTTGTCATTGCTGCGCTGCCAGAAAAAATGCAAGTTGGTTTCTGGGCCATTGAGGTGCATTGTCCACCCATTCCTAATGCATTAACACAGGGCTCAAAATTTCAAGCCCTGAGCTACTAGCCAGGTTTCAAGAGTTGCCCCACCTAAGTCATACACTGCCCTGCGCCTAATTGCCCCCATAAACACACCCTCATAGGTTATCTCATGGAATGACACTGTTAAATGTTTTATGTAGAATCAAGTTACACAATTAAATATTACCAACACCAACTTTAACAAAATGGGACAGGGCATTGGGGGCAGACCAGAGGGACAGGGCACTGGGGGCAGACCAAAGGGACAGGGCACTAGAACAGGGTCTCTTCCCCATTCTCTTGCTGTCTCCTCTGCAACTCCCATCCATCCTCTCTCTCTCTCCCTCTACTATTCACCTCATCATCAGGAGCTTGTGTGTGCGGCTCCATGCTTGCATGTCCCCACTTCCCCCTTTTATTCAGACATGCAGTGAGGAGAGGAGCAGCAGCACAGCAGGAGGGAGTACAATCTAGAGCCGATATCCACACAGCACAGCCATTGACACCATAGCACAGCACACATTGAGACCAGTCTGCTTGCAGTGCTCAGGCTGAACTGTTGGACACTTACATAAAGCACAAGGAGAACAAAACTGCATTGGGAGGCTGCCGCTCATGTCAGGGCAACTTTCAGGGAGCGCTGCACCGGAGTTGTAATTTTCGCAATTTTCCACCTCACTTATTACTCCCTGCTCCCTACTCTCTAGCTACATTGGTCGGGGAGGGGACAAGCTCAGAGAGGTCATACTGTTAGTTCCCATGTCTTAATGAGAATTGTAAGGAGAGCACCTGTGTACTGCTCTGCCTGTGCGCGGCTCACCAGACTACTTTTCCCGAGCAAGCACCTTTGCTCTTCGGCCACCAATCGCATCGGGACTCTAAGTGTAGGCACAGATTGGAGGGAGATTGGTCATGCAGCCCTGTCATCACTCGCCCCCAGCTTAGATCCACTCGCCAAATGCTAGTAGGCGAGTGGAAATTTTGAGGGCTGCATTAACATACAGTTAGATGTCAACCTAGCCCAAAGGTCAGTCACATGATGCTGCAGGTTTCTCCTCCTATTTGCCCCGTCTTCAGGCTGACTAGCCCTCAATGATGCAGAGAGCAGAGCTGACATGATGACCTCAGCACTACTCCCTACATAATGAATTTAGGACACCAGGGTGATGACCCCTTAGTAAATGGGCCCCTGATTAACCAATATTCTCAGAATGTTCTTTAGTCTTCCCAGATCTGAGCATTATTCAACCTGGAAGACTGAAGATTTCTTGAATTGGAGAAGAGGTACTGTGAAGGACAATTCTGGATTAAAGGTGAGTATTGCAGTCGTTTTTTTTTTTTTAAGGGCCCAATTAAACAAAAAAAGAGTTTTGGTAAAGGGCATTGCTCAAATCCATCCAATAAATTATAACTATAGGGGAAACTTTTTTTTCTATTTTGGACAGAATAGACAGTGATTAGGACACCTCTTGGGTTTTTATTGCTGTCCCCATTAAGGAGATTCCCCCTCACTATTTGTCCTGTTTACCATTATCACTGAAAGTAAAAGTAAATCCTAAATTAGGAACATTTTTCCAATGGGAGCACTAGTTCTGGTGACCCTGGTGACAAACAGGGATTTACTCTAATGCCGCGTACACACGATCATTTTTCAGCATGAAAAAAACATAGTTTTTCAAAAACGTCATTTAAAATGATCGTGTGTGGGCTACACCAAATATTTCAGATTCTGAAAAACTACAAAAAAAAAAAATTCGAACATGCTGCATTTTTTAACGTAGTTTTGTTGTTTTTTCGTTTTTTTAAAAATGATCGTGTGGGGGCTAAAATGATGTAAAAAAGACGCGCATGCTCAGACGCAAGTTATGAGACGGGAGCGCTCGTTCTGGTAAAACCACCGTTCATAATGGAGTAAGCACATTCATCACGCTGTAACAGACAGAAAAGCGCAACTCGTCTTTTACTAACACTGAATCAACTAAAGCAGCCCAAAGGCGAATGGAACTTCCCCTTTTATAGTGCCGTCGTATGTGTTGTACGTCACCGCGCTTTGCTAGATCATTTTTTTAAAACGATGGTGTGTGGGCAACATCGTTTTTAATGATGAAGTTGGGATGATAATTTTAATGATGAAGATGGCAAAAAAAACGGGGGTATAACCCTTACTAATTTTTGCCTTTAGTTCTATTTTAATATCCACAGTTTGCACGGAAACAATAATGTATTAACATATTAATATTTTTTTCTGATTATGGAAAAGGGACTACAATATCTCACACATCATCTGACAACTATTTTTAGTTATTTAGTAATACCAAGTGCATAGCTTTGATGCTATTACCTACTGTGCTCAGTATGGTGGCAAAAGTATTGATTATGTATCCACACAGCTATGAAAACGTGGTACTAGTAATAGGTAAAATTATAACATTTGTTATAAGATAATTTTATGAATGCATTGGAATTCCCACGCTGTACATAAAATTACTTCCACCTGTCAACTATATTTAATCATCATTCAAAACTTTTTCACAATCAGCTGCTACATGCAATGTTATAACCCCATATAAAATAAACCAATATAACTCAGAAATGCAGCACTAAATCCCTAAACACCATAAGAAATGTGACAACACTACAAAAGGATATATATACCACAATTGGCAACATATCCGGCGGGCTTCTGCGGGGGGGTGGGTGCCGCTGTTCTTCAAAAAAAGCGCCCACCACCCGGCGGGCTCCAGTGGGGTGGGTGGCTCTCCGGGGGTCTTCTCCGGCTCTCCGGGGGTCTTCTCCGCTCTCCGGGGGTCTTCTTCTTCTTCACAAAACTGTCCCTCCTCCCTGCCCCCACCTTACCTTTCCCTTCCCACCCCCCCCCCCCACCCCCCGCTGCGAGCCGCGCGCCATATAACAGCGGAAGGAAGCGTTTTTTTTAATTGAGCTCTCTCTTCCCACTCTCCAGCTGCTTTCTTTTTTCTCTTTCACAACCTATTCTGCAACATGATGGGTTGACCCTTTGCCTTTATGGCAACGCCTAATAGGGTTCCAGACAAGGTACACCTACTCAGGGTTTTTGCAAATTTGTTGCAATTATTTGTATGTATAAGAATATCTTCAATGCGACCGTAGGCTTGTTAACACTTTATGTACTGTGGTTGCTACTGTGCATCTTTCTTGTCCAGTCTGTTCTTTTAATTGATACTACATGCAGGGCTGTCTTAATGAGATGGCACACCTGGGCACTGCCCAGGGGCCCTAGCTGCATGGGGGCCCCTGCACTTTCCCCAAAGCAGCTGGTCCTTAAGCCCACGCTGCCCCATAATTGTGGGTACCATGATGGCACTGAGAGTGATAGATACACAGGGGAGGCAGGCTGCCTCCTACCTACTTGATGTATGTTTACCTGCACTGTCATCATTGTAGGGGCCCCAGAGCATTACTTAGCCCAGGGGCCCATGAAGCTATTAAGACTTCAATAAACATTTAAGAAAGAAAAAATAAATAAAAATCTAGTAAAAATTACACTAATAATCTCCCTCCATCAAAATTATAACAACTTCTAAAGTGACCTTCTCACTCAGTTAACATTATCAGAGGAAGTATAAACTGTTACATTAAACAAACCATAAATGAACAATGTGTCAAAACTCCTGTAAAAACTCCTGTGAAAAGTACACCATCGATCTTCATCCATCAGTGCAAACAATGTTTACAATTACTTTTTAATGACTTTTTAAAGCCGGGTACACACTGTGGGCCAGAACCACAAAGCACTTAAGCTGGCGTTTCACAAGATGCGCGGTGTAAGTCTAAATATGCGCCTGCGTATCTATGCGCCGTATCCCCAAAACGATATACGCCTGAAACCCAGAATTTTTCGACCAACGTAATTTCGATAGACCGGCACATCGTGCGTGCAAAAATGCGCTAGACACACCATTATTTTGCTATGCAAATATGCAAATGAGGGAGATACGGCGATCCACAAAAGTAAGTTTGTGCGGTGCAGGCTACGCGCTGTGCGCATCAGCTGCACGTCTGGTCTAAAGTAAGTCCTTATAAAAGCAGGACACACTTGCAGGACAACAATCTGTATGCCAACATGCCAGGGGCATCCTTGCTCATAGCTATACTACTGACTTTAGATGAGCGCAGGAGGAGGAGGGCACGGAGGAGGGCACAGAGGAGGGCACGGGAGAGGATATACCGCACACGCATAGACATCTTTGGCATGAGTGATTCTGAGTTGTATCGCATCTTCAGATTCACCCCTCATGCCATCCTGGAATTAACCACAACCCTGCAGGAGGACATCACCAGCCCAACACAACGCTCACATCCAGTGCAGCCACTGGTCAAGGTCCTGGAAACACTCCATTTCCTTGCCAGTGGCTCTTTTCAGCGTACAAGTGGAGTGGTGGCTGTGATGGCACAATCCTCCATGAGCAGATGTGTGCACCAGGTTATCCCTGCAATTCTCAGACGCATGACCAACCAAATCATCAAACCCACCCAGAAGGACCTGCGGCTGAAGACAATGACAGATTTCTACAGAATTGCCAGATTTCCACGCACTGTGGGGGCCATTGATTGCACACATGTGGCACTCCAGCCCCCCCCCCCCCCCCGTGAGACAGAGCACATATACCACAATCGGAAGCATTGGCATTCCATCAACGTACAGGTGATAGTCGATGCCAAATGCCTCATATGGGACGTCCGTGCCAAACACCCCGGATCCACCCATGACATCTACATATACAATCATAGCCCCATCCCAACAGAATTCGAACAGAACATGTATGGGGACAGCTGGCTGGTTGGTGAGTGACATGGGAGTCAGGCATGACTGTCCCCCCCATGATGCAGAAATCACAAGGGGCACATGCACTACTAACATCCTCCTGTCTTTTCCCTTCCAGGTGACTCTGCATATGCACTGGGACCCCATCTCATGACTCCTATCCGGAAACCCCAAACCCCAGGAGAGGAAAGATACAATGAAGCACAGGCACATACCCGTGCAGTGGTGGAGCGCACCTTTGGCCTCCTGAAGTCACGTTTCCGATGCCTGGATAAGTCTGGGGGTACCCTGTTGTATTCCCCAAACTTTGTATGCCAGATCATCGGTGCATGCTGCACAACTTCGCAGTGAGAAAGGGCCTGGAGATTGACATACGTGATGACCTGACCCCTGAACCAGACAATCCCACCCTAACCGAGGCTACCCCGTCTTCTGAGGGAAGAGCAGCCAGGAGACAGCTCACATTAGGCATCTTTGCACGTTAAACACACACATTATTCATGGCACAATGAGAATGCATGCATGCACACCACTGTGGTCCCTAGATCACACACACCACATCCTCATCACATTGGATTAGCACAAGCCCACCATGCAGGACTTGTGAGCAGCAACGCCACGGCTCCAATGATGTCACTGTACATTCATACACCATTCACACGTCCCTTCACTTCCCTTCACTTCTCCCTGGTCCTGGGGAACCCTTCTCCACCACAAATGAGGGTGACACCCCTTTTCCGGCAGGAATGTCACCCCCACATTCAAAAATCATTCACAAACAGAAAAAAATCATAATCCAAAAAAAAAATGCCCAGCAAAAAAAACAAAACAATGCCCAGCCAAAAAAAAAAAAAATGCCCAGCAAAAAAAAAAAAAGCACAGCAAAGAAAACACAGAAAAGCCAAAAAAAATACCGCCGCTGGCGTGACCCATGCCTGGGGCGGCTACGGCCCCGGCTCCTCAGGGGAGACTCATGGGGGGGTAATCCGGGGAAGGAGGAGCATCCCCTGGTCTCTGCCCACCTGGCGGCCTGCCCTCCAAGGCCACGGCAATTCTGGTCAGGCCAGCATTGAGGGTTGCCGGGTCTGGCCTGGATAGCCTGGGTGAGGGCCCGCACATCCTGACTGAGGGCCCGCACATCCTGACTGAGGGCCCGCACATCCTGACCAACGCCTGCTGTGGTAGCCTGCATTTCATTTTGGCAATTGATCAGAGCCAGGGAGTTGCAGGCCATGTCCCCAACTGAATCCTTTATGGAGGACAGGCTCTCCTCCATCCGCCCCAAAGTCTGGTTGACCTGTCCCAGATGGCGGGTCTGAAGGGCCTGGTCCCTTCTCAGATTTGCAGGCAGGACCTCGGCCACCCCCTGGTCTTGTGGGTCGCCTTCCTGCCTCCAGATGAGGTTTGTGGCCGGGGAGAAGTGTAGCCCCTTGGGGGGGAGCCCTGTTGGGGGAGGAGTGGGAGGGGCTACCCCTGATGGAGGCCTGGCTGCTGCCAGCCATAGGGGAAGACTCCTCCAAAATTAACATGAAGTCATTCCCTGACATGACCTCCTCCTCAAACTCAAACTCCTCCTCCTCAACCTCCTCAGAGGACTCCGGCCTTGTCTGGGGGTCTTCCTCAGACTGTTATCCCGGGGATGGTGCAGCCAGGCCAGATGGCTCAGCACCCTCCTGCACATCTGTGGATGACACAAAACATTCACAGGTTGGAGGATCCACACACTTGCCACATATTCCCTTCCCCCCCACACATGCTACACACCAGATAGAAAAAAAAAAACCTTACCTGTCCTCACGGCCTCCTCCATGGAGTCAAAGCCAGGCAGCCCCTTCACTTGCTGCCTGTTGAAGGTCTGGGCCACCGCACGCTCCTCCTCAGTCAGCCTAACAGTGTATGGTGGGCCCCCTCCAGTGCCCCTGCCATGTGCTGCAATCTTGGCCAGCTTCCCACGGACCATACGCCAGAGATCATTGATCTTCTTTTCGATCCCCTGGCGTGTCCGGGTCTCACCCCCCAAAGCATTTACCTCGTCGGCGATGTCCTGCAAAATCTGACTCTTTCTGGCCGGGGGGTGTTGGCACTCTCCGGGCCGTGCAGGAATTGCCCATATTGGGTAATGGCCGTGATAATTATTTCCTTCTTTTTTTTTAATTTTCTCTCCCTCTCACTCATGTTCACACAACGCTCTCCAAATCACTCTCCAAAACACTCATCAAAAATCACTCTCCAAATCACTCTCCAAAACACTCACCAAAAATCACTCTCCAAATCCCTCTCCAAAACACTCTCCAAAACACTCACCAAAAATCTCAAAGACACGTCACAAACCAACAAACACTAACAAACAACAGAACAAAAACACCTTGCTGTAGGAAGGGAAACAAATGGATGTACTTTTGCAAAGGAAGGGCGTTTCTCTCGGTCTATTTAAGCACTGTGCGTAGCTTACTAAGTTGACCGGGCCTAGTTCCAATCTCACTGATTGTGCCGTGCCGAGTTCTGAGCATGCGCAGAGAGGTGCTGACCATAGTCTGCTTCATGCGCATGCGCAATTCGGCTGGTGTACGTGAATCTGGCCCTATATATTTTTTTTAATTTCTTACAGCGGGCCGAACAAACAAAAACTGAGAGATTGCCAAACTAATACAAGCGATCTCCCCAGCATGTCCCTTTGACAAAATCTGGTCCTTAGACTGTCTCCTGTGAGAAATACAGCTGTAGAGACTGACCAAATGTCGGACAGTTTCTGTTGACCAGCCAGTACAGGGCAATATTTGGCCCATATGTACCCAGCCTTAAACTCCTCGGGGTAGATTCACATAGAGATACGACGGTGTATCTATTGATACACCGTCGTATCTGTGAGATCCGACGCTCGGATCTATGCGGCTGATTCCTTGAATCAGGTTCCGCATAGATCTCCCTTAGAGCCGACTGGTGTAAGTGAGTTACACTGTCGGATCTTAGGCTGCAATCTCCCGCCGTCCGCTAGGTGGTGCTTCTATTACTATATGCGACAAATATGCAAATGAGGAGAACCGCCGATTCAGAAACGAACGCCCGGCCGTCGTTTTTTTTTTACGTCGTTTGCATTCGGCTTTTTCCGGCGGATCGTTACCCCTGCTATATGCGGGGTAAGTGCGGCGTATCCTATGTTAAGTATGGCCGTCGTTCCCGCGTCGAGTTTTGAATTTTTTACGTCGTTTACGTAAGTCGTTCGGGAATACGGCCATACGTTAATTGCGTTAACGACGAAAACAATGACGTCCTTGCGACGTCATTTGAAGCAATGCACACTGGGAAATTTAGCCGGCGGCGCATGCGCAGTACGATCGGCGCGGGGACGCGCGTGATTTAAATAGTAAACTCCCCCTAGCCGGGGAATTTGCATTCCGCCGGGGGATTTACGATCCGCCAGGGCTACTTACGAGGCAAGTGCTTTCTGAATACAGCACTTGCCTCAAAAACTGGCGCAGGCGGATTGATAGAAACGCGAAGATAGATCACGCGGGTCAAAAGATCCGCTGATCTATGTGAATCTACCCCCTCATCTTCGGCTTCCTACTCCACGATTCAAAATACACTCACCCTCTCTTTTTGCCTCTGAATAAGACAGGCAAAAGTGCTATTTAACCGTATAACCGCTTGCCCACCACCTGCCGCAGTTTTATGGCGACAGGTTGGCTCGGCTGCGCAAAATCACGTAATATTACGTGATTTTGCATTTCAGCCTCTAGGGGCGCGCGCCATAAAACTATCCCCCTCTTTTGTAGATGTTATAACTTTTGCGCAAACCAATCAATAAACGCTTATTGCGATTTTTTTATATTTTTAAGAATACATATCGGCCTAAACTGAGGAAAAAAATAGTTTTTTATATATTTTTGGGGGATATTTATTACAGCAAAAAGTTAAAACTATAATTTCTTTTTCAAAATTGATGCTCTATTTTTGTTTATAGTGCAAAAAATAAAACCAGCAGAGGTGATCAAATACTGCCAAAAAGCTCTATTGGTAAAAGCTGGTAAAAAAAGGACACCAATTTGGTTTGGGAGCCACATCGCACCACCACGCAATTGTCAGTTAAAGCAACACAGTGCCGAATTGCAAAAAGGGAGAAGGTCCTTAAAGGGGTAATTCCCCCAACAACCTTTTTTTAACATTGATTGAGGCTCGGTATGTCAAGGGGAATCGGGTGGTTTTTTATTAGAAACGAAGCAGTACTTACCGTTTTACAGATGCATCGTCTCCGTCGCTTCCGGGTATGATCGTCTGGTCTGGGCGTGCCTATTTGATTGACAGGCTTCTGACGGTCGCATACCTCGCGTCACGAGTAGCCGAAAGAAGCCGAGCAACGGTGCGGCTCTATACTGCGCCTGCGCACCGTCGTTCGGCTACTTTCGGAAAATCGTGACGCGATGTATCCGACCTCGGAAGCTTGTCAATCAAATAGGAACGCCTAGACCCGGAGACCATACCCGGAAGCGTCGGAGACGATGCATCTCTAAAACGGTAAGTACGGCTTCATTTCTAAAAAAAAAACACCCGATTCCCCTTGACATAACGAGCCTCAATCAATGTTAAAAAAAAGGTTTTTGGGGGAACTACCCCTTTAACCTGCAAAATGGTCCGGGGCTGAAGTAGTTAAGCACCACCTCCTGTATATTTACGTCGGCAGAGTGGCACAGACAGGCATAAGGATGTATATATACCAAAAAAGGAAAGATGAACAGAAAGAAAGATGAAAAGAAAGAAAGAAGGAGAGGGGATAGAGGGCGACGGAAAGAAAGAAAGAAAGAAAGAAAGAAAGGAAGGAAGGAAGGAAGGAAGAAAGAAAGAAAGAAAGAAAGAAAGAAAGAAAGAAAGAAAGAAAGAAAGAAAGAAAGAAAGAAAGAAAGGAAGTAAGAAAGAAAGAAAGAAAGAAAGAAAGAAAGAAAGAAAGAAAAAAAGAAAGAAAAGATGCAACATCACCACATAGCGAGGCTCAGTCAGAGGCCATAGGAGGAGATGTGGTGGAAACACACACCCAGCCTAGGGCAAATACTACTGGGACTACAGAGAGGAACCCTAGAACTAGCTATAAAAAAAACAAGTATGCACCCAGTGCTGCCAACCTCTTGTTAAGCCAATGGAAAGACAAAGCAATTTTCAAAAAAAAATATACCAGGGCTAGTTCTTTTTAAGAGCTTTATAGAAGACATTGTGATCCTATGGAGAGGACGTCCAGATCTACATAAACTGACCACTCCATGCTTTAGATAGATGCACACACACACACACACCAAAAATTAGGAGAAAGTAGATCACACACATAGATTATAGGATGAGGCCTACTACAAACATAAACCCAACATTAGAAAAAGGATGACTAGCATCCAGTAGGGTAGCTTAGTGTAGTTTAGTGTAGGTCCTGCCCTAGAAGAGTCTAACTTGCCGTGGTGGACATGCTTGGAATCTCTTGGTCAAAAGTGTGTCAGCGAATAGGCGAGAGGATCACTAGATCTCCACTTCTGGCCAATTGATTTTACCAAAGGACTCTTGGTTTATTCAGAGTATATGTATATTTGGAAAAGGAAAAAATGTGTATAGGTTCATAATTCTACTTTCATAAACACACGGGGGGGGGTTGTCATTACCACTTGGATGCCCATGCCACATTTGCAAGGCTGGAAGAGGCTCTATGGTTACTTATCTTCTGGTGTGTGTAGGGATGTGTAATAGGTGTTTATGTATTAACACGTGTCCTATGTATATATGTACTGTATGTACTGACAAGCCCCCTATGTGACAGTAGTGACAACAATGTCCTCTCAATGGAGACATCCTCTCAATGGAGACATTCTAACTTCACCCCAAGAACAGGAGATACGATTAAATCCTCTAATGAAACATTCCCCTTAACTAGGAAAAGATATCAAGTTCTCAGGTAATTTTATATACATTTTTAATAAATGTTATATTCCTACACATTCCCTTCACAAAATATATAGGGAATTCTTTCCTGTTATCCAGGGCTGGAGGATCTGCTTTATTCAGAAAAAACATGTTTTCTCCTTTCGTCCATGGACAGACACAGCTCCTTAAATCTTGACATGTGGGTTATGTTTCCTGTTCATAGGAGAGGACTAGGCAGAACATGTTAGTCATCTTAAAACATGTAACTTTAACCACTTCAATACAGGGCTTTTATACACTCTGGTGGTGTGGCGGGTACTCTGGTGGCGGGTACTCTGGTGACGTGGCGGGTACTCTGGTGGCAGGTACTCCTGGTGAGGTGGCATGTACCCTGGTGGCGGGTACTCTGGTGAGGTGGCGGGTACTCTGGTGGCGTGGCGGGTACTCTGGTGGCGGGTACTCTGGTGGCGGGTACTCTGGTGGTATGGTGGGTACTCTGGTGGCGGGTACTCTGGTGACGTGGCGGGTACTCTGGTGGCAGGTACTCCTGGTGAGGTGGCATGTACCCTGGTACTCTGGTGGCGTACTCTGGTGGCGTGGCGGGTACTCTGGTGGCGGGTACTCTGGTGGCGGGTACTCTGGTGGCGTGGCAGGTACTCTGGTGGCGTGGCAGGTACTCTGGTGGTGTGGCGGGGACAGGTACTCTTTATTTAGAGGGGGCAATCTGGGCACAGTGGTACTTATGTAGTGTTTTACAGATGTGTAACTCACTGTTGCTGATCTCCTCCTAACACTGGATATGTGTGTGAAGAGGAGAACAGCAATAGTAAGTTACACACACAGTGTTGTGTTTACATTTAGTGACCGGCTGTGATTGGACACAGCCGGTCGCATGGTATAGAGCCAATTTCATTGGCTCTTTACCCTGATCTGAACTGGGCTGTATCCATGTGAACAGCCTCAGCCCAGATCGCCGCACTGCGTGCCCACAGGGGAGTGCGTGGCCGCGCTCCATTACCTGTAAGTTACCGCCGCCCACCAATACAATACCCCCATCGGGGATCGGCTGTGTCCCGAGGGACACACCGGATTCCCGATCGCCGCGCTGCGCGCCCCCGGGTGCGGGCGCTGTGCATGCCGCTGCTGCAGCTCTGCAATAGGAATCAGGTATGCTACACCGGAAGTTCCACCACCCGCCTCCGCCGCTCTGCCACCACTCCAGTACCCCATCCGGGAATGGCTGCGTCCTGAGGGACACACCGGATCAGCGATCGCCGCGAACGTCATATGACGTCCACCCAGGATGGGAGATCCCATCTGTGGACGTCATATGACAATGGCTGGGTATTGAAGTGGTTAACAGAGTTAAACAGCCCCGCCCAGGGGGCGGTTCCTCTGGTCATAACCCTTCACCCTGCAGCTCAGTTTTTTTCTGCCCAGTAGAGAAGATTATTATTTTATTATTTTATTTTTTGATCCTAAGATCATCTATCAAGTGGCGGCAGGGCGACAAGCTGGATATTATAGATCCTGGTAGTCTCCCAAGTCCGGACTTCGAGCGTGAGCAGACCTTAGCTGAGCGCTGAGCGTTTTTTCTGAGGAGTCCGGTGGCCATTTTGTTTTTGTTTTTTCACTGTGTGGCTTGGCCTCTAGTGCTGGAAGCTTCCTGAACAGCGCGAATAGCGCTAATCACTAGTGTTGAGCGGAATACGCCATATTCGATTTCGGGATATTGCGCGAATATATAGAAGAATATTCGCGAATATTCGGTAATATCGAATATTCGTGATATTTTATCCAAAAAAAATGTTGCGAAATTTCGCTAATGCGAAAATGATTGCATCAGCTACTCGGCCCAGGGTCTCTCTCTAATCATACCAGCAATGCTTTTAGACGTCGATGGAGATCACTAGGATTTGATCTGTTTTAAAAATAAATTAGAAAAAATATGAATATTCGTCATAGCAAATATTCGCCGCAATATTCAAGTTATTCGCGAATACTCGAATATGCAATATTCGTAGCGAATATTCGCAATGCGAATATTCGTGAGCAACACTACTAATCACCTCACAGAACACCTTAGTCACACGCTGTGTATGAGGCAGAGCGGACAACGGTGCTGGGCAGTGTAAGAGGACTGTTGCCGTCTGTCCCCGGCGCCCTCCGGCGCATGTGCGCGCACACGGGTGCCCTGTAATACCCCGGCGCACCAATGCGCATGCGTGCGCACACGCGGGCACGCCAATGCACGCACGCGCACCAATGCGCGCACGGGCGCGTGGCGGACGCCGTGCGCGCCCCTAGCATCAATTGGCACTCGCTGTCTATTTAGGAAGTGCTCTGACCCAGATCCTTGCTGACTGATCTTCAGCGTGTACCCAGCAACCTGAATCCTGCTCTTATCCTGATGACTCCCTGTTGATGAACCCGGCTTGCTCTGACCCCGCTATTGACTCTGTTATACTTAGACTATTGGTTCCTGACTCCGGCTCCCCACCTGACACCGCTACTGCCTGCCACCTGGTACCTCGTCGCCCGCCTTCCTCTTGACCCGGCTATCCGTATGACCCGTATTGACTTCTAGTGCCTGCGATCCAGCAACCCTGAATACCCGCTTCTGGCTTCTGTGACTTCCTGCAAACGTCCTGCTGTTAGACCCTCTGGGACTACATCTCGCTGGATCCTCAGCGCCCGGCTGTCGGAGTCCTTACCCACAGGCACTCGTGTTCCTCCAGTCCTTTGGTGTCCTCTGTACCATCTCCGGCGGTGCCAGGGCTGGAGATACAAGAGAGGCCGACCTCATCATCTCAGTCTCCCATCAGGTACGTGACAGGCAGTCTCTGGCTGGGTGGTGAGTCCATGGGTAACCCCCCAGTCAACGCAGCTAGCAGGGTGGACATTTTTTATCACAAGTGTCTTGACTTAGTCCCTAAGGACTGTCAGTGGGTCAGAATGGAGTCTGAAGCTAGTATTTTTTCCCCAGACATTCCAGAGGTAGCAGCTGGTGCCCCTGCACCTGCTGTTACACTGGACAATTTGTTGACAGTCCTGGAATCATTTGTTGCCAGAGTGGGAGTGGCATGCGGGCGTAAGGGGGGTAAAAAGCGCCCCTCCCCCCATCTCCTGGGGAATGCTCTGACTCTGGCTACAGCACAGGACCCCTGTTCTGAGGTGTCAGAGAATGCGGGCCAGGACTGTCCAGGCACTGAGGAGGACTCCTTGTCCGGGTCTGTGCAGAACAGAGCACTTGTGGGAGCACTTATCAATGCAGTAAGGAGCACCTTGAAGATACACAGGGTGTCAGTCCCTTTTGGGTCGCACAAACCGACCCGTTCTGTAAAGGTTTTTCCTTGTGTTGATTTCTTTGACAGCGCATGGTGGTCCTCAGCGCATGGCGGTCCATTACACCTTTGAAGAGAGCCTTTTGAAAAAATGGGCTTCTCCCTCTGTAGCTGAACCCCTGGTATCAAGGTTGAACAAGGTAACCACTATCCCGGTAGAGGGGACCCCTGCTTTTAAGGACCCTACTCATAGGAGATCCAAAGTGGTGACTCGGACTGCGTTCGCCATGCTGGGGTCAGCGTTGCGACCGTTAGTGGCTGCGACTTTGGTGTTTCAGACACTCACTGAATAGGCTAAACTGCACTGGGCAGTGGAGGAGCATCAGCTCCCACAAGAAATTGTGACACTGGCCGACCAGCAGGTGCTGGGTATGGTGTACGTATGTGATGCAATTCTGGATGCAACTCCTTTAATCTCCAGGGTCTCTGTATCCGTGGTGGTCTTGTACCGCCTGATATGGCTGAAATGCTGGTCCGCTGACCAAGCTTCTAAGAAAGCTCTGACAGATTTGCCTTTCAAAGGTGGGAGGCTCTTTGGTGCCTCACTAGATGACATTATTAAGGATGTCACTGGATGTAAGAGCTCACTTCAACCTCAGTCCACCAAAGGTAAAGGGCCGTCCAGTAAGCCGGGGCCTTCCTTCCCTGCACAAAAGCGGTATTTTCGTCAGTCAGAACCCACTAGCAGACCCTCCCAAGCCGATAAAGGCTCAACTGGGGGACAGAAACGTCCCTGGGTGCGCAAACAATCCAAGCCTGCAAACAAATCAGCTTCTGTATGAAGTTTTATCCCCATCCGATACTTAGGAGGGGGGACGTCTTTGCTGGTTCACAGCTCGCTGGACCTACCTGCTTTCCGACCAGAGGGTTTGCGAAGTGGTCTCTTCAGGGTATAAGATCAAGTTGGTTTTTTTGTCCACCAAACAGATTATTTCCCTCAAATCTTCATCTCCTACTTCTCGTCAGACTGCCCTGACTGGGACAGTTCAAGACTTGTTGAGGTGCGGGGTAATCATACCCGTACCACCGCAGGACAGGTTTCAGGGATTCTACTTGAATCTGTTCGTGTTCCCAAAGAAGGACGGAGTTCGTCCAATCCCAGACCTCAAGGCCCTCAATGCCTTTGTAAAGGTTCGGAAATTCAGAATAGAATCGATTCGCTCTGGTGGTGGCTGTGCTCCATCCCGGGGACTTTCTGACATCCCTGGACATCAAGGAAGCGTACTTGCATGTCCCCATATGCGACAGGCACTAGAGGTTCCTGTGTTTCACTATAAATTTGTGGCTCTTCCTTTTGGCCTAGCGTCAGCACCAAGAGTTTTCACCAAGGTGCTCGCCCTAATTCTAGCTTTGCTCAGACAGTAAGGCATTGCCATCGTAGGTTACTTAGACAATCTTCTTCTGAGAGCTGCTTCCAGCTCAGAATTAGAGGAGGACGTGTCTATAGCCAGTCAGATTCTCCAAGACTTTGGATGGATACTGAACCTTCAGAAGTCGGTGTTAGTTCCGACTCAGCGCCTAGAATACCTGGGGGTGATTTTGGACTCATCGGAGGTGAGAGTTTTTCTCCCTCCAGAGAAGTTGCAGACGGTCAAGACGTTAAAATCCCGCAAATGGTCGTCTCTCAGTTTCTGTATGAGAGTCATGGGCCTCATGGTAGCCTCCTTCAAGGCAGTAACGTATGCCCAATCCCATACTCGGGCGCTGCAGAGGGAGATTCTGTCCAAATGGAACAAATCCCCATTGTCTCTGGATTAGGGATGAGCCGAACACCCCCGGGTTCGGTTCGCACCAGAACGTTCGAACAGACCGCGGGTTCGCACGAATATTTCGAACCCCATTGAAGTCTATGGGACCCGAACGTTCGAATTCAAAAACGGTCGTTTTAAAGACCAAAATTCAATCAAATGTTGGAAAACGTCGTTCAGAACCCGGGTCTTGCCCCAGGGAACATGTATCAATGGAAATTTTTTTTTTTAAACGGCAGTTTTTTCCGGAGCAGCCATTTTAATGATGCTTAAAGTGAAAAAAAAATTCCTATAAATATCACACCTGCTGGGTGTCTATAGTAGTACACATGTTTAGAAATGTCCCTGCACAACATGAGAGGACTATAAAAAAAAGTGGTGGGGGGCCATTATTGTTTTGTGAAAGAAAATGTTTGGTATATAACAGCACAGGTGCGGTGACACTAACTGCGCTCAGGTGGTATATAACAGCACACGTACAGTGACACTAACTGCGCTCAGGTGGTATATAACAGCACAGGTGCGGTGACACTAACTGCACTCAGGTGGTATGTAACAGCACACGTACAGTGACACTAACTGCGCTCAGGTGGTATATAACAGCACAGGTGTGGTGACACTAACTGCGCTCAGGTGGTATGTAACAGCACACGTACAGTGACACTAACTGCGCTCAGGTGGTATATAACAGCACAGGTGTGGTGACACTAACTGCGCTCAGGTGGTATGTAACAGCACACGTACAGTGACACTAACTGCGCTCAGGTGGTATATAACAGCACAGGTGCGGTGACACTAACTGCGCTCAGGTGGTATATAACAGCACACGTACAGTGACACTAACTGCGCTCAGGTGGTATATAACAGCACAGGTGCGGTGACACCAAATGAGCTCAGGTGGTATATAACAGCACACGTACAGTGACACTAACTGCGCTCAGGTGGTATATAACAGCACAGGTGCGGTGACACCAAATGAGCTCAGGTGGTATATAACAGCACAGGTGCGGTGACACTAACTGCGCTCAGGTGGTATATTACAGCACACGTACAGTGACACTAACTGCGCTCAGGTGGTATATAACAGCACAGGTGCGGTGACACCAAATGAGCTCAGGTGGTATATAACAGCACAGGTGCGGTGACATCCAAATGAGCTCAGGTGGTATATAACAGCACAGGTGCGGTGACACTTAACTGCGCTCAGGTGGTATGTAACAGCACACGTGCCGTGACACCAAATGCGCTCATGTGGTATGTAACAGCACACGTGCGGTGACACCAAATGCGCTAAGGTGGTATGTAACAGCACACGTGCGGTGACACCAAATGCGCTCAGGTGGTATGTAACAGCACACGTGCGGTGACACCAAATGCGCTAAGGTGGTATGTAACAGCACACGTGCGCTGACACCAAATGCGCTCAGGTGGTATGTAACAGCACATGTGCGGTGACACCATATGCGCTCAGGTGGTATGTAACAGCACACGTGCGGTGACACCAAATGCGCTCAGGTGGTATGTAACAGCACACGCGCGGTGACACCAAATGCGCTAAGGTGGTATGTAACAGCACACGTTCGGTGACACCAACTGCGCTCAGGTGGTATGTAACAGCACACGTACAGTGACACTAACTGCACTCAGGTGGTATATTACAGCACACGTACAGTGACACTAACTGCGCTTAGGTGGTATATAACAGCACAGGTGCGGTGACACTAACTGCGCTCAGGTGGTATATAACAGCACACGTACAGTGACACTAACTGCACTCAGGTGGTATATAACAGCACAGGTGCGGTGACACCAAATGAGCTCAGGTGGTATATAACAGCACAGGTGCGGTGACACTAACTGCGCTCAGGTGGTATATTACAGCACACGTGCGGTGACACCAAATGCGCTAAGGTGGTATATAACAGCACAGGTGCGGTGACACCAAATGAGCTCAGGTGGTATATAACAGCACACGTGCGGTGACACCAAATGCGCTAAGGTGGTATATAACAGCACACGTGCGGTGACACCAAATGCGCTCAGGTGGTATGTAACAGCACACGTGCGGTGACACCAAATGCGCTCAGGTGGTATGTAACAGCACACGTGCGGTGACACCAAATGCGCTCAGGTGATATGTAACAGCACACGTGCAGTGACACCAAATGCGCTAAGGTGGTATGTAACAGCACACGTGCGGTGACACCAAATGTGCTAAGGTGGTATTAAACAGCACACGCACAGTCAGAGCGACTGCGTTTCTGTGCAATTCAATAGCCCACTTGCATTAACAGCAACTGCCTTTCTGTGCAAATAAATAGCACACTTGCAGTAACAGTTAATGCGTCTATGTGCAATTAACTAGCACACGTTGACTAACACGTTAGAGCATCAAGCACAATCTCCTGCCTGACAGATACTAATAGCAGAACTAGCTAAGCTATACAGTTTATAAATATATTGACAACTCCTAGGGATGTCAATATATTCTCTACAAACTGTACATTTAACTATACTAACTAGTAGCCTCCCTGATCTATCTATCTATCTATCTATCTATCTATCTATCTATCTATCTATCTATCTATCTATCTATCCAGGGCTTTTTTTCAGGGGGAACTTGGGGGAACTCAGTTCCACCACCTCTGGCTCAGACCCTTTGGTGCCCGCTCACCACAATCACTTGTAAACACAGAAGTCTGGTTTCTGTGTTTACAAGTGACAGCTCTGCACTCAGGTGTAACCCCCTGGAACTCTGCACTCTGTATGTAATGCAATCCTGGTATTTAATGCCCCTTTAAGAAACTTCTACTGTTTGTGAAATCTGAACGGGGTCATGGTTGAGTTCCTGCACCTATTTTCTGAGAAAAAAAGCTCTGTATCTATCTATCTATCTATCTATCTATCTATCTATCTATCTATCTATCTATCTATCTATCTATCTATCTATCTATCTATCTATCTATCTATCTATCTATCTATCTATCTAAGTGAAAAGACACTGGGCCAGATTCTCATATATTTTCGGCGGCGTAGCGTAAGCCATTTACACTACGCCGCCGCTGCGTACTAGAGCAAGTGCTTTATTCTCAAAGCACTTGCTCCGTAGTTTTCGCTGGCGTCTCGTAAATCGCCAAGCGTAAACCCGCGCAATTCAAATGGGGCGGCTTGTATTTAAATTAAGCGCGCCCCCGCGTCGAACGAACTGCGCATGCGCCGGCCGGGGAAAAAGCCCAGTGCGCATGCTCCAGCTCACGTCGGGAAGCGTCGTTGAAACCGACGTCAAAACAACGTGAGCATCATTTACGCAACTCCCTATTCGCGAACGAGTTAGTAAAACGACGTAAGCGACGGAAAAAGCCGACGCTGACCCGACGCCATACTTAACATGGCGTCCGACGGCACCCGACGGCATCCAACGGAACTTCGTAAGGTTACTCCACATAGAAGCTGGGGTAACCTTACGAGTCCGTAATCGACGTACGCGACGACGGGGCGGCGTAAAAGCGTTCGGGAATCACCGTACTAGCCTCATTTGCATATGCAAATGAAAAAACAACGTGAAGGCCACCTAGTGGCCGGAGTTGTCATTACACCTACGATCCGAAAGTGTAATGCTTTTACACTTGTCGGATGTAGAAGCGTATCTATGCAAAAGTGATGCTAAGCATCACTCGCATAGATACGAGGACAAAAAAAAGGCGATACGACGGGGTATCTGAGATACTCCGTCGTAACGCCTCTGAGAATCTGGCCCACTGTGGGCCAGATTCTCAAAAGAGATACGCCGGCGTTTCGTAGGAAACACCGTCGTATCTCTCTATTTTTACTGGGTATCTATGCGTGTGATTCCTAGAATCACTTACGCATAGATACAGTGAAGAACCGACAGGTGTAAAAACAATTACACCGTCGGATCGGAGATGTAATGACATCGCTGGCCGCTAGGTGGCCTGTACGTTGATTTTCATTTGCCTATGCAAATGAGCCTAATCCGACGATTCCCGAACGTTTTTACGCCGCCCTGTCGTCGTTTACGTCGTTTCCGTACGCGTAAGGCTACCCCTGCTATATGAGGGGTAACCTTACGAAGTTCTGTCGTATGCCATGTTAAGTATGGCGTCCGGTCAGCGTCGTCTTTTTCCGTCGGTTACGTTGTTTTACTAAGTCGTTCGCGAATAGAGACTTACGTAAACGACGCTCACGTCGGTTTCATTCACTTTTTCCGACGTGAGCTGGAGCATGCGCACTGGGCTATTTTTGAGGCCGGCGCATGCGCAGTTCGATCGACATGGGGGCGCGCTTAATTTAAATACAAGCCGCCCCTTTGAATTACGCGGGGATACGTAGAGCCATTTACACTACGCCACCGCAATTTACGGAGCAAGTGCTTTGTTAAATTGCGGTGGCGTAGTGTAAATGGCTTACGCTACGCCAGCGGGGATTCTACGGGAATCTGGCCCTGTGTCTCTATCTATCTATCTCTCTCTCTCTCTCTGTCTGTCTCACTTTTCTAAGCAAGCCGGA
Organism: Rana kukunoris; assembly: GCA_029574335.1. NCBI lineage: Eukaryota > Metazoa > Chordata > Amphibia > Anura > Ranidae > Rana > Rana kukunoris. Next base: position 135,423,495 of record CM056050.1, on the reverse strand, counting down.
ACACACTACACGAGGCCGCCCGGGAGGCGGCCTTTTATAGTGTGGGGCGTGTGCTAAAGCCCTGAGCCCTAATTGGCCAAAGCACCCAGGCTTTGGCCAATTAGGTCTCTTCGTTTTTTGGGCGCTGTGATTGGCCAAGCATGCGGGGTCATGGTGCATGCTTGGCCAATCATCAGCGTGCAACGCCGCAATGAATTATGGGTCATTCGAATTTGGCGCGAACGACCCGATTTGTTCGTTTTCGACGAACGATCGAACGGCCAATGTTCGATGCGAACATGTGTTCGCATCAAACACGAAGCTCATCCCTACTCTGGATCATCAGATTCAGGTAAGTCGCCTAGTCAGGGCCTCTCTGACTTGGTGGCTGACATCCCCAGCACTTTAGTCTGGGAAGTCTTTCCTTCCTTTCCACTGGACTGTGAACATGACAGACGCCAGCCTGTCTGGTTGGGGGGAAGTCTGGGGGGTTCAGTCGGCCCAGCGCAGCTGGATTCCAGAAGAATCTCTCCTGCCGATCAGACTGTGCCTCTCCAAGTGGTCATAGAGAATTCAGGGGCGTCCGATCAGGATCCAGTCGGACAACGCCACGGTGGTGGCTTATGTTAACCATCAGGGAGAACCAAGGAGCTCAGCCGCAGAGTCGGAGGTCGCTCACATCCCTAAGATGGGCCAAAAGGAGCGTACCGGCTCCATTGGCTGTTTACATTCCGGGCAAAGAAAACTGGCAGGCGGACTATCTGAGTCGCCAGATCCTGAACCAAGGGGAATGGTCGTTACACCCAGAGGTTTTTCAACTCCTTTGTGGTTCTCCTGGCCTCTCGACTCAATCGCAATGTCTCGAGGTTTGTGGCCAGGTCCAGGTATCTCTGGGCAGACACGTCAGATGCGTTGGTGGCTCCATGGGGTCAGTGTCGGCTAATTTATGCCTTTGCCCCAATGAAGTTGTTTCCTTGTCTGCTCCGCAGAGTGGAGGCCGAGGAGATTCCGGTGATTCTAATCACCCCAGACTGGCCTCGGTGTCCCTGGTACGCCAACCTCATGTGGCTGGTAGCAGATGCTCCCTGGCGTCTGCCAATGCGTAAGGACCTTCTGTCTTAAGGTCCCATACTTCATCCTGCTTTAAAGTCGCTGGCTTGTCCCATTGTATAGATTTACCTTCACTTCCTGCCCCATAGCCAAACAGGGAGTGAGAGGAAATCTATGCAAATTAACCTGTTGAGATCCGCACTATAGCCGAATGACGGCTTCAGCACGGATCTAAATATCCAACAAGCCGTCAATTGACGGCCTGTCACTAGCACGTTCCCCACGCGCGCTCCAGAGCGCGCCGCGGGGAAATTCTGTGTTGGCCGTGTCCCTTGGACACAGCCAATCACAGATCGCCGCGAACAGCCAATCAGAGTGGCCGTTTGCGATGCGATCTGTGCGACCAATGAGAGATGATCTCATATGTAAACATATGAGATCATCTCTCATTGCCGTTTTAAACAGCTTCCTGTCTCTGGAGAGGAGACCGATCTGTGTTCCTTGTACATAGGGACACATATCGGTCACCTCCCCCAGTCACCCCCCCTCCCCCCACAGTTAGAACACTATGTAGGGAATACATTTAACCCCTTCCTCACCCCCTAGTGTTAACCCCTCCAATGCCAGTCACATTTATACAGTAATTAGTGCATATTTATAGCACTATAAAGTATTTTATAGCACTATACAGTATAAATGTGAATGGCGCCAAAAATGTGACAAAAGTGTCCGATGTGTCCTCCAAGAATACGCAGATATCGTAAAAAATAATAGTAAGAAATAATAATTCCCCCTATTTTGTAACTATAACTTTTGAGAAAAAAAAAATGTGTTTTAAACTAAAAAAAAAAATTTTTTTTTTTTTTTAAATTGGGATATTTATTATAGCAACAAGTAAAAAATATTGTATTTTTTTTTTCAAAATTGTCGCACTTTTTTGTTTATAGCGCAAAAAATAAAAACCGCACAGGCGATCAATACCACCAAAAGAAAGCTCTACTTGTGGGGGAAAAAGGACGTCAGTTTTGTTTGGGAGCCACGTCGCATGACCGCGCAATTGTCAGTTAAAGCGGTGCCGGAAGCTGAAATTTCACCTGGGCAGGAGGGGTATATGTGCCCAGTAAGCAAGTGGTTAAGGGAATCTAATGCCCCCCCCACATCTATCGCGATAGATCTTTGGTAGAATACTGACAGTGGGGGAGAGATCAAGGCAAGCAGTAGGATGCTGATGAAACCATGTGCAGCTAATTATACAAAATGCTGATATACATGAATGGTATTTAAATGTGATTTTACTCATCTGTAATTAATTATTTTTTTATTATTTTATGCTATGTGCAATCTTCTATTCTTCAAGTCAATGGAGGTGATGTAAAATGGTAATCAATTGACTGTTCCTCTTGGAGGGGATAAACAGTACTGAAGGTTTACTCACTCGATCATAAATTGTATATGATTAAAGAGCACTTTGTCCCTTCTTATTCAGAGAGTCAAAAAGAGAGGGAGAGTGTATTGTCAATTGTAGTTTGAGGTGCTTCATAGTGTCAGGTAGAGTAATGCAGGGCATACACAGAGCGATGCAGGAAAGTGGTGGTAGGAAAGAAATTTGCTAGATTCTCCCATCAACACAGACAGTATTGACAAGGGAATCCCTTCCTGCCCGGAGAAGACCACCTGCTAGTGATAATTGCATGTAAAATACGGCAGACTGATGGTACCCAAGTTGATCGATCAATCAACTTGGTGCATTCAGCCTGCCCATAAATGGTTCAATTTGTTGCCAGTTCTTGCTAGAGTCTAAAAAGGGACATTGCATAAGTTTTTTGCACTGTGATGGTTGAAGATTAATGGTGTCATTTTCACAGGAGTTTTCACAGGACTTTTAACACGTTATTTATTTATGGTTTCTTCATTATGACAGTTTATACTTCCTCTAATAATGTAAGTGAGAAGGACACTTTAGAAGTTGTTAGAATTTTGGTGGAAGAAGATTAATATTGTAATTTTTCATTGGATTTTTGATGTATTGCTAATCATGGTATATGAAAAAAATATATATATATATTAAGGACAATACTCAATTAATTTTTCTGTGGCTTTGTTAAATTTTTAATGGTATTTAGGAATTTCGATTATTATAAGTGCTGCATCACTGAGTTATATTACCTTAACCGCTTAATCACCGCCCCATAGCCGAAATACGGCTACAGTGCAGTTGCTTAACTCTGGGAGGACGTCCATGGACGTCCCCACAGAATCGCTCTCCATCTATAGCTGGCCATAGCAGTAAGTAGCATTGGAAGGCTAAAGCAGATAACAAAAAAAACCTGGGGAATGCCCAGGGAATAACCAAGCCTACTTACCGATCAACTCGCAGACAACCAATTAACCTGTCTAACAGTATGCGTTAAAAACAGGGGTTTTGTCCACACGCATTTGCAAACGCATGCGTGAGCCACAGAGCCGCGCCAAGGCACCCCATAATTCTGTGGTCCTAACACTAAACAGTGAGTGTCCCCGCAATGCAGACACAATTCTTGCCGACAAAACCAGTCGTGTGTACGAGGTTTAATTAAACAGGTATGCCCTGTACACATGATCGGTCAAACCGATGAGAACGGTCTGATGGATTTTGGGTTAAAAAAAACGATTGTGTCAGAACGCGGTGACGTAAAACACAACGACATGCTGTGAAAAATGAAGTTCAATGCTTCCGAGCATGCATTGACTTGATTCTGAGCATGTATGGATTTTTAACCGATGGACGTGCCTACAGACAATCGTTTTTTTTCTATCTGTTAGGTATCCATCGGTTAATTTTAAAACAAGTTCCATTTTTTTAACCGATGGATAAATAACTGATGGGGCCAACACACGATCGGTTTGGTCTGATAAAAACGGTCCATCAGACCGTTCTCATCGGTTTGACCGATCGTGTGTACGCAGCATTACTGTTGATTTTATCATCAAGGTGCATTAACAGGCATTTCCTTTCCTAGAGTGACAACGTTCATAGAATTCAACTGCAGAATTTTCACCCTACTCTGTCTTCCTTTAAGTTGGACTACAAGTAATTGAGCCAATGCACAGTTGGCTGGGATATTTGTTTAAATCACTGGAGTAAAACATTGGCATTCAGCTACCAATAGAGCCTGTACATGTTAACCTTTAAGGCGGCGTACACACGACCGAGAAACTCGTTGGGCTAAACTTATCGTTCCGCCCGTCGAGTTTCCCGTTCAGCTGTTGAAAAGGTCATCGAGCCAAATTTCCCCATAGAACAACGAGGAAATAGAGAGCATGCTCTCTTTTTGGCTCGACGAGCTTCCCGACGGGATGCTCGGCGAAAAGTGTACACGCGACCGGTTTTGTCGGCAGAATACGTCTCCCATCGAGGTTCTCGCTGGATTGGGGGTATGCAGAGTATTGCGCATGGGGGTATGCAGAGTATTGCGCAGGGGGGTATGCAGAGTATTACGCAGGGGGGTAATGCACAGTATTTCAGGGATAGCTGAGCAGGGATGGATGGATCTGTGACTGCAATAGTCACAGATCCAGCCGAAGCGCTGCCGACACCCGCTCTCCCCCCTCTCACACTTTACCGATCGGTACAGAGAGAGGAGGGAGGAACCGGCGTCATCAAATAATGCCGGTTTGTTTACATGTAATCGCTCCGTCATTGGACGGAGCGATCACGTGGTAAACGCCCATTATCAGCGGCAATTTACTTAGATTTGTGATCGGCCGGGTCCTCTGGACCCAGCGGTCATGGACATTCCCGTGTGGATATGTTTATGTTTCACCTGTGGTGCTTGTATTGGTCCAGCAACACACCAGACACCTTTGCAGCCATAGTGCTATATGCTGGGTGTTTGGTGTGCTCCTGTACCTTTAAGGAGGGGTGGCTCCCCTTCAGTCCACCTGCCCCTATCTATCCATTAGAATTCATGTGCCTCCATTGCGGGGACACTCACTGTTTAGTGTTAGGACCACAGAATTATGGGGTGCCTTGGCGCGGCTCTGTGGCTCACGCATGCGTTTGCAAATGCGTGCGGACAAAACCCCTGTTTTTAACGCATACTGTTAGAAAGGTTAATTGGTTGTCTGCGAGTTGGTTGGTAAGTAGGCTTGGTTATTCCCTGGGCATTCCCCAGGTTTTTTTTGTTATCTGCTTTAGCCTTTCAATGCTACTTACTGCTATGGCCAGCTATAGATGGGGTGGTGGATACGTTTATGTTTCACCTGTGGTGCTTGTATTGGTCCACCAGTACACCAACACCTATGCAGCCATTGTGCTATATGCTGGGTGTTTGGTGTGCTCCTGCACCTTTAAGGAGGGGTGGCTCCCCTTCAGTCCACCTGCCCCTATCTATCCATTAGAATGCATGTGCCTCCATTGCGGGGACACTCACTGTTTAGTGCTAGGACCAATTATGGGGTGCCTTGGCGCGGCTCTGTGGCTCACTCATGCGTTTGCAAATGCGTGTGGACAAAACCCCTGTTTTTAACGCATACTGTTAGACAGGTTAATTGGTTGTCTGCGAGTTGGTCGGTAAGTAGGCTTGGTTATTCCCTGGGCATTCCCCAGGTTTTTTTTGTTATTTATCGGCAAGAAAGCTGCTGGGAGAGCTTTTTGCCGTGAAAACCATACGTTTGTATGCTTTAAGGAGGAGGAATACCGACAAGAAAAATAGAGAGCCTGCTCTCTATTTTCACGTCGGGATTCTCAGCAGAGTGTTTCCTGACGAGAAAAACGTACATCAGTATGCTTAGCTGTCCTCAGGTAAACCCGCGCATGCTCGATGAGACCTTGGCGCATGCACAGTAGCATACAAGGGTAGTGTAAGGTTTAGCAAGATGGCCGCGACAGCATCGAATGTGACGAGCGCCGGCTCGCAGTAGTCGATATTGTCACCACATTCTTGCCATTCAAAAGAACGGTGGTTCTTTTGAATGGCCATCTGTATACACGACAAGCTTGACAGGAATCCTGTCAGGAAAACCGATGTTTTTTTTCCTGACGGGATTCCATGCCGTGTGTACAGGGCTTTAGAAGTAAGACGCATACAAAATGAAACTATTTGAAATGTGGCACTGGTGTTAGGGTTCCCCTGTTCCTGATGTTAGCAACCCACCAGACAATACCTCACTCTCTGACAAACAGGCAATCACTTAGGGGTAGCTCAGAGCTTACTATCCCTGACACTCTGTTTCTCCGAGGCCGGTGTTTACAGCCGACTAGCATATAAGGAATAATGGACAATTTGCTACAGACCTCCCTCCTTTCCCTGCCCATGTCCAACTGTCTAGCTTGGAAAGACCATAGCTATTGAAAGGTTTATAACACCAGAGATTGAAAATATTGTGCCCACCCCACATATATCAGACAGTGATATGGAAATTCTCTTTTACAAGGTTGTGCTCAAATTTTTGGCTGCATGTTGTAGTAGTGCAGCAATAACTTTTAAAATAAAAGTGCACTTACCTTATTGAGGTGACATATGTTCTTATAAATAGCATTTGGATTGAAGTTAGCATTGCAGACCCCTTCCTCTAAAAATGCTAGTTACCTATCTAATTGAAAAGCACTGACCTTGAACAAAACAGAAAAGGATAAATGGAAAGATTCATGGAACTGTGCTGGCCTGTTTGTCTTATCTTCTCCTCCTTTATTATTTCATCTATTCCCGTGATGTATGCAGAATGTTTTAGGACCCCAGTCACCTGGAGTATAATTTATAACAAAGTACTAGACTCTGGGCCAGTTGGTAGCATCCTACCCATTTTATCAACATTTCTCTTTTGTCGAGGCCTTTTGTGGTTGCCTCACCTTCTTTGAAGGTGGATAGTTATTAAGATTTGACAGTTGTTTTATTTCTTAATGGCTTGAGCCCTAATGAACTAGTGGAAGGCGGGGCCGCAGGCCTGCCTGAATTTGTAGGAGGAGTCGGAGGGCTATTTATCCATCCTCCCCTCAATGTCCGGCGTCGGTGGGGTTTCTGGGTATTGCACGTCACTTCCGGTCGCGGGTGGAGGACTTCCGGTCGCGTGTGGAGCAGCTGCAGGTGTCTCGTGGGGGTTCGGGTCCCCCACGGGAGAGGTGGTATTACTGGGGGGGGGCTCTCCTCAGGATCCCCAGCAGGCCGGACGGTCTGTATCCCATCCTCCTCCCTTGGCTGAGCGCCGTTCACCCAGCTGCCCCCCCCCCGGTCCGATGTTCGCGGAGGTGGGGGCTGGTGGTGCATGTCCTCCCACTCCTCCATGGAGTCTGTTAGACTTCCCCCGATGTTGGCGGCTTTCCAGTACGAGTCTGATGGGGTGGTCCATCGAGGGGGACTGTCACCCTTTCAGGCCCGCTTCTCCTTCCGAGCTGACACTGTATGGGGGACCCCTCCGTCCTCCCTCCCGCTCCTTCGGACGTGCACCCCTTCTCCCAGTGCACTTACCAGCGCCACCCGGGCTCGCACTGTGTGGGGGGGGGCCTCCATCCTCCCTCCCGCTCCTCTGGGCATACATAGGGGAGGGGGGCCATCCATCCTTCCTCTCCTCCAAGCACGCACAGTGACGTCTACGTGGTGCAGGGCTCCGCAGGTATCAACAGGGCCGAACCACAGGGGGGAGGGTTTGCCCACTCGGCTCACGCTGCCAAGTAGGGGTCACCCTTGGTGCTTTGTCACAGCAGGTTCTGTCAGTATGTTTTGTCACAGCAGGTTCTGTCAGTATGTTTTGTCACAGCAGGTTCTGTCAGTATGTTTGGTCACGGCAGGTTCTGTCAGTATGTTTTGTCACGGCAGGTTCTGTCAGTATGTTTTGTCACGGCAGGTTCTGTCAGTATGTTTTGTCACGGCAGGTTCTGTCAGTATGTTTTGTCGCGGCAGGTTCTGTCAGTAGGTTTTGTCGCAGCAGGTTCTGTCAGTATGTTTTGTCGCGGCAGGTTCTATCAGTATGTTTTGTCACGGCAGGTTCTGTCAGTATGTTTTGTCACAGCAGGTTCTGTCAGTGTGTTTTGTCACAGCATGTTCTGTCAGTATGTTTTGTCATAGCATGTTCTGTCAGTATATTTGTCTCAGCGGTTCTGTCAGTATGTTTTGTCTCAGCGGTTCTGTCAGTATGTTTTGTCTCAGCGGTTCTGTCAGTATGTTTTGTCTCAGCGGTTCTGTCAGTATGTTTTGTCTCAGCGGTTCTGTCTGTATGTTTTGTCTCAGCGGTTCTGTCAGTATGTTTTGTCTCAAGCGGTTCTGTCAGTATATTTTGTCTCAGCGGTTCTGTCAGTATGTTTTGTCTCAGCGGGTTCTGTCAGTATGTTTTGTCACAGCATGTTCTGTCAGTATGTTTTGTCTCAGCGGTTCTGTCAGTATGTTTTTTGTCTCAGCGGTTCTGTCAGTATGTTTTTTGTCTCAGCGGTTCTGTCAGTATGTTTTTTGTCTCAGCGGTTCTGTCAGTATGTTTTTTGTCTCAGCGGTTCTGTCAGTATGTTTTTTGTCTCAGCGGTTCTGTCAGTATGTTTTTTGTCTCAGCGGTTCTGTCAGTATGTTTTTTGTCTCAGCGGTTCTGTCAGTGTATTTTTTGTCTCAGCGGTTCTGTCAGTAGTATGTTTCTGTCGTAGCATGTTCTGTCGTAACGGTTGCAGTCACTGTATGTTTCCTGTCATGTCATAGCGGTGCTGGCAGCATCATGCTTCTGTCATGGAACGTTTTCACTGTCGCCGCTCTGTCGTCAGTATTCGGCACAGCGGCTCAGTCGTTGGCGTGTTTCTGTCATGGCGTGTTTCTGTCATGGCGTGTTTCTGTCATGGCGTGTTTCTGTCATGGCGTGTTTCTGTCATGGCGTGGTTCTGTCATGGCGTGGTTCTGTCATGGCGTGGTTCTGTCATGGCGTGTTTCTGTCATGGCGTGGTTCTGTCGTCACACAGGTTCAGCTTGCACCAGTGGCCGTTCTAGCTTTGTTCGTTTCCATGTCTCATTATTTTTGCATAGGTTGCTTTCCTGGTCCGGTTGGCTAGGGCTCGCATTGGGGGTCTGTCGCATCTACAGATCCATTCGGGCTGAGGTTTTTTGTTTTCCAGGTGATTGTTCACCGCAAACTTCTCGCCTGTCATGTCACGTCTTACTATGCTTTGGGTTTCATTTCTCGGGCAGGACTACCCACCACGGTCTGTGGGTCCACTGGTCCTCAGTGTTCTGCTGTGCAGCAGGTCATTTGCACTCACTCACGTTATTCACGGGGGGGGGGGCGTCGGGTTCTTTGACATGCTGGGGTCCCTCCGTCACTGCCATGTCTTCATACTTGGGTAGGCACAGAGGTGGTTGTGTTTCTGTTGGGGGTCCTACTCCAGCGTGGGTTGGTCACATAGCTTGTCGGTACTATGCAGTCACAGCACACAAACAGCCTTGTAGCTTTATTTGTTTTCTTTGTCTCGTCATACCGTTCTTTCGGGTATAGTTAGCCAGGGTGCGCATCTCAGGATCTGTCACGTCTACAGATCCATACGGGCTGAGGTTTCGTTTTTTAAATGATTGTTGACCACAATCTTCTCGCCTGTATAACATACGTCATACATGCACGTTCATTCTCACGCCTATACATCTACCCACCACGGTCTGTGGGTACATCGCCTTGAGTGTGTCGTTTTTAATTACCTGTCTGCGCGGCAGGTTACTCGGGCTCGCTTACTGCTTACACTTATCACATACACTCGGGTGGGATCTGTCGTCAGGTTCATTCACGCGCTGAGGTCTGGTCATTTCTGCTCACATCTTTGGCCCAGGCAGCTACAGTGGGGGGGGGGGGTGTCGTGTTTTGTTGTCTGTTGTCTTTCGGTTTTCCTAGGGTTGGGCGTGCGGCACGTTTCGGGGGCGTCACATTCTGGTACATCCCGGCTGCTCCACTTGGGGGTACAGAGCATGGCAGTACGCCGTCACTCAGGGGTTGGCCCGTACTTGGCTCAGCAGAGTGGTAAGTCTACAAGGGGTTTCCTTTTTTCGGCCGCAGCAGGGTAGGCGGTACGTTTCAGTTTGTCCAATTCCATCCCAGCTGCTTCACATACCAGCATGGAGCGTGTTCTGGCCGTTCCTGCTGGGACAATTTTATTAGGGTTCTCATCCATGGAGTCGTTGCTTCTTATCTTTGGGGCTGTTCTCTTGTTCATAGGTTGCCAGATCGTCGGGGCGGGTCCGTCAGGCCAGGCTCTTTGTCCATTGCCCGGCCTGTTGATAGGGGGGGGGTCCCAGTTACTCGGGTAGGTCGTGTCATACCATGTCTGGTTCTGTCTCTGTATCGTTGCATATCGCTACTGCGTGTTGGCCTCGTCCATTAACATCAGCAACTCATCTTTCGGGTAGCCGGCTCTCAAACCCCTTCCCTCCTATCAGTTTGTCCATTTTTGGCATCTCTCCTTCTCACGTCCCCTTACCAGGTATGGATAGTTAGGCCAGGGGTTATGGGTGTTTGACATGGGTTACTGGTCTTGCGTCCTATTGGATGGTGTTGCTTTCACAGGGCTCCTCAGGGCGGCCCTTGTTCCATTCCCCCACGTATCCTCTCGCCACCAGCAGTTGTTCCCATGTCTGTGCTTTTGGGGGAAAGCTTACTCGGTCAGGCACGGGACAGTCGTTTGGTTTCGGGGTTCCTTCCAATCATCGGTTCTTGGGACGCTGGTTTTCTGCTGTCGTAACGGATGCTTATCCAAGCCGTTCTTGAGACTGTCAGGGCGTGCTTTCTCTACCAGACAGATATTCGTGCCCTTCCATTCTTTTATCACACCTACTTCTGGGTCTTTTTGCCCACTTATAGGCGTACTGTCCAGCGAGGCTAATGGCACACCTCAGGCCTGGGTAGTTAGGGTATCGTATTCCTCGGTGTAGACTCTGACTACAAGTGAAAGGCGGGGCCGCAGGCCTGCCTGAATTTGTAGGAGGAGTCGGAGGGCTATTTATCCCTCCTCCCCTCAATGTCCGGCGTCGGTGGGGTTTCTGGGTACCCACCCACCCGTTCCCCCTTTTTTCATGTTATCATTTTCTTCATTAATTTCTTCATAATTACTTCAGGGTATGCCCACTTATAGGCGTACTGTCCAGCGAGGCTAATGGCACACCTCAGGCCTGGGTAGTTAGGGTATCGTATTCCTCGGTGTAGACTCTGACTACAAATGTCATTAATATCTTGATTGTTGAGTTGCTATAAGTTTTATTGAATATTTGTAAAGTTGGAATTAAACCATAGTTTAGCAGTCATTCATAATAATGTCAGACAGGTGTCCTGAACAGGTTTGCCTGTCAGTTTTAGGTGGAGTCAGAGGTAGCCAGGTGTAAACAGACAGCAGATTCCATTTACTCCTGGCTGCTCATAGAGCAGAGTGGGATCTGCCTGTGTCTGCTCTGCAGAAACTGAGAATACGCAGATGTGTCATCTGCCTGCTTTGCTTCGATCAGCAGGGGATCTGTGAGCTGCATGGAGTTTGCATACTCTCCCTGTGTTTGTGTGGGTTTCCTCCCATACCCCTATGATACGCTGATTAAGTTATTTGACTCTATGTATAGATGTGAAGTTAGGGACCCTAGATCGTAAGCTCCTTGAGGGTAGAGACTGATGTGTATGTACAGTATGCAAAACAGTCTGTAAATTGTCAGCTCTATATATAAACCTGTAATATATACATATGAGGTTTTATGCTTTGGTTTATTTGGGTCCAGCCTGCGATATTCCATGTAGATAAGGACATCTGATATTTTCTCCCAATGAGTGACCCAACCTGTATTAATGTGGAACTAAAGGCAGCAGTGCTTACCTTAATTCCAACCATTCCGACGCCTGCAAGGTCCCTCTGTCGGTGCAGGTAACATCTTCCTGGCTTCTTCTGAGTGCTGGTCTTCGGCCATCTTGAATGGTCAATGCAGGATGACATCACTTCTGCGAGTAAGTGCTACCCTCAAAGCAGCTGGTAATTTGGCTTCTTTGTTCTTAACCTCGATTCCAAGAACAATCTCAGTCCCTCTGACACTGGTTGAGTGAAAGTTACTGCAAGCACTTAGAGGAACATAAGTATAGATACCTGTAACGCAGTAAATATATACAAGACTGCTTAGCGGTAAATTAAGTCCTGTACCACTAGAGTGGGATTATATAAAATCACAACACCAGCAGTGCTCCAACATTGGCATAATAATACCATATGTTTAAAATGAATCAAATGATACATTCAAATGTGCATACAATGACAATCCACCAAGTATGTGAAATTACAGTCATTGATATAGAGCCATGCGTGAAAAAAAAATTCCGCTGTGATCAGTACCCTAATCACCATCAATCGCCACAAGTGGGTCCCGCTCCCTATGGATTCAACACTTACCACAAATAGGTAAGTGTAAGGCATGTAACACTGATGTATCACTGCAATCTCCACACCATCTGGTCATCACTGGCTCTGGATGTTACGGGTCATGCTGTGCTCTCATGGATAACGTAGGATTAATGTTATACATATGGCATTATTATACCAATGTTAGAGCGCTGCTGCTGTTGTGATTTTATATAATTTGTTGTTAACCCCTTTGTTTATGAGGGAATTATAGCAGACGCCCATGTAATTTTGGGTTTATCTATCAACGAGTCGATATTGGGAGCTAATTGGAATATATTTAACTTCTATCCATGAATGCTCTGGTCCAGACATGGACTCAGCACTCCAGATCCTGCTCAGGCCTTTGGTATGCAGCAATGAGGGTGCACACTGAATAGCTATGTGCACTCTCTGGGCTCCCTCATGACAACAGGAAGCTGTGTCCTGTACAGCTTGAGAAAATACAGCTCTTTCCCCTCCTCATAGAAATCTTCCTCTGAGAAATGCAGTTTAAAAGCTCTAGATTACAGCCTCTCTCCTCTGCACTACAAAGTCTCTCTCCTCTGGACTACAGTTGTCAAAGTGCACTACTACTTGACTAAGTCTATTGATTGCTGATATGGCTGTTAACCAGTTCAGCACTGCAGAGCAGCAGCTACAGACAGAAGATGCAACCAGTGTTTCTCTTACTCTCCATTCCTAGGCAAGTACCTGGCTGCACATGCATGTGTCATTCATGCCAGCATACTGGCACTGTGCTGGAAATGTAAATGGAGCTGTGCATTACATTTTGCAGAGATTTGCAAACAAGCAGGTAAGTATATTTTATTGCAGTAGAGGCATTGCATGCTGCAACTCTTTTCTTAATGGCCTACCCTTACACAGGTGATCCCCCCTCAGTCTATTATGATTGCTGCTGCTAGACTTATATACTTCACTAACCGAGCCGTGACTGCTGCTCCTCTCTGCCAATCCCTTCACAGGCTTCTCCTACCCTCAACGTATAAAATTTAAAATAATAACCTCAACATACAAGGCCATCCACAACATCGCCCCCCAGTTACATCCCCAACCTCATCTGCCGAATATCATCCAAATCGTCCCCTTCGCTCCTCCCAAGACCTCCTGCTCTCTAGCTCCCTTGTTCCCTCCTCCTATGCTCAACTGCAGGACTTCCCCAGAGCCTTGCTCATACCTTGCCCATACTCTGGAACTCCCTGCCTTGCTATATCCGATCAGTCCCTAACCTGTCCACCTTTAGGAGATCCCTGAAAACTCATTTATTCAGGGAAGCCTATCCCTATCCCTGTATCACCACCCCCTCCCTTTAGAATGTAGGCTCTATTGTAGGCTCTATGAGCAGGGCCCTCCTGTACCTTCTGTATTGAACTGTACTGTAATTGTGCTGTCCCCCCTATACATTGTAAAGCTCTGCGTAAAATGTTGGCACTATATAAATCATGTATAATAATAATAATAATGTATCTTCTGAAATAAACAGCCTATCTGTTGGCAATTAAGGTATTTATTTTTCTTATTTTTTGCCTTTTGTTCCCCTTTAAAGTCAGGGTATCAGCATAACAGTCAGGCAACAAGTAATTTCAGCAGTTCAGCTTATTTTTCTCAAGATATTTTTTACTTTAAGATGGACTGTTTGATAACAGATTATATTTAGCATACTATCAGACGTGTTCATCTCAAGTTTTGTGAAGATGCAACCACTTTTTCTTACATATATTCTACATTTTCAACTTTTTTATTTTAAACTCACGTCCAGGGATTTATAAAACCTATGATACCACTATTACTCTGCCAGCTTTCTTTGACTGTTACCAGCTACAGATTCTCCCAGCAGACAACAGTTAGCAGTTCATGAATGCAGCAAACTAGCAGAAGCTGACTTTTTTCTTCATCCTATGAGTCATTGTCAGTGAGAAGGGTTAATGTATGTTGGCCAGCGGTTCATAGTGGGGTTTTGAATCATTCAAGGACAGCCCCTCCACATGTGACATCATTAAAGGGAGTAGTGGGGTACTCCCCAGCATGTGTCTGTGTGTCAGAGGCAGAAAGAGAAAGCTGCAGAAAGTACGGCACAGATTGGATGTCTTCATGATCCCCACACATATACCATGTCTGAAGATATTAAAGAGAGGCGCAGAAAGCAGGTGCAGCCCAAAAGGACGCAAGGTGAGCAATACCACGCCTGTGTACCGCACTCCTGACCACATGGCTGGGGCATTCTACTCTTTGTGGAATAACTTCACAGCACAGCCAGACAGCTGTTTGACACAATTACTTATAACTGTGATGTGGTTAACAGGCCTTTCAGTACAGAGCATGACACCGAAGACGAGAAAGCATTGTTTCTTAGCAATTTGTTTTTTTATTAAAACTACAGATTTTTCTTTATATATATAAATATATATATATATATAAAAGATTCAATTTACTGCACATTCTATACCTTTTTCAAGTATGATAAAACATACGTACGAGAGATTGTTCTTATTATTTGTGCTTTTACTAGACAACACAGCGTGCGACGCTTCATTATTATCATTACAAAATAGATGGGGATGTGATAAATAAATAAAAAAGGAACAGATGCTTATGCTGTTTCTTATCTGATTCAATTCTTTATAATGTGGCCTATTTGCTTATTAGATGCACAGACTATGATGTGCAGTAACCTATAGCAACTAAAATGAAATCAGTTTTTCTGTGTTGATGGTTGCTATTGTTTGTGTCATATGTTTGATCTTGGAAGCATGTAATTAAATATTTATGAAATTACACAAAAGAGGCACAACAAAAATAAATTAGAACTTTATTTAGACTGAGAAAGAATACTTATTAATATATTATATTAATTTGTACATTATTGGTAATTAACGCAAATGCAAAGGAAGAGTGGAGGTCATTTACTAAAGGAAAATCCACTTTAAACGACAAGTGCAAAGTGCGCTTGAAATTGCACTCGGAAGTGCAGTCGCTGAAGACTTGTAGTGCAAAGTGGATTTTCCTTCCGTAAATAACCCCTATTGTGTCTAAAGCTGGCCATAGATGGATCGAAATTTGGGCTGGTTCAGCGGAGACCAGCCAAATTTTGATCCATGTGTGGCTGCTTTCACTCAAAACAAGTCGATCTAATGATTGACTTCTGTTAAGCAGGCTTGTTGGGAAAGAGTCCTGCTGTCAGAATGCATTGGGGGTTATTTACGAAAGGCAAATCCACTTTGCACTACAAGTGCAAAGTGCACTTGGAAGTGCAGTCGCTGTAAATCTGAGGGGTAGATCTGAAATGAGGGGAAGCTCTGCTGATTTTATCATCCAATCATGTGCAAGCTAAAAATGCTGTTTTTCTATTTACCCCTCGGATCTACAGCGACTGCACTTCCATATGCACTTTGCACTTGTAGTTTGCACTTGTAGTGCAAAGTGGATTTGCCTTTCGTAAATAACCCCCAATGTCTCAGCTGGGGGGGTTTCTGTATCAACCTCGCTTGTATGTCAGGGGGAATCCATAAAAAAATGTTTCCCGCTGGCTGACTGTAAAAAACGGGTCATCTATGGCCAGCCTTAGAGTAGTCTGGCACAAGATTTAAATTACAGATACTCCTTGTTTAACGACTTACCTGTTTAACGACCACTCTGACTTACAACCTGCTCTCCCCACCCGAACGACATGCTATATATTATTGTATTGTATAGTACAGTACAGAATCTTCATTGGTGTTCCGAGCTGGAGTTTTGTGTTTAGACCTTTTTTTTTTTTTACAATACAGTACAGTAGTTAAGAATGCTTAAAATATTGATTACTTGTGACTCCTCGTTTAACAACAAATTTGTTTAATGACCTGGTCATTGGAACGGAACCTGGTACCTGTACTTATACTTTGAAATACATGATGCCATTGTTCAGTATTTAGCAGTAGAAAATGAGTAATTTTAGATCTTTTGTATTTTAACCCCCCCGGCGGTATTCCCGAGTCTGACTCGGGGGTTAGATTTCTGTGCTGCGATCGGTAACCCCGAGTCAGACTCGGGGCTCGCCTCGCTGAATCCACAGGCTTGGTTTACTTACCTTGTTCCTTGTTCCTGGATCCAGCGACGTTACTACGCATGGGGGCGGAGAACGGTGCCATATTCAAAAAAGTAAACAAACACTTTACATACAGTACACTGTAATCTTATAGATTACAGTACTGTATGTAAAAAATACACACCCCCTTTGTCCCTAGTGGTCTTCCCAGTGCCCCGCATGTCCTTTTATATAATAAAAACTGTTCTTTCAACCATGCCCATATCAACCAAAAGTGTCCCTTTATGTCAAAAATGGTTTTAGATCAGCTAAAAAACAGCCATAATAAATCAGAATCATTTGCAGAATTTAGCGATAGCGATTTGTGGGGAAATTCGTCATAAAAAAAAAAATAATCACAGCGACAATTCTGGAACTGAGCAAATTTCAGTGATTTTGAGTTGATTACATTATTGAATAATTATAATTATATTATTATTTGTTATAATTATTTATAATTATTTATTATATTATAATTTATATATTTATATTTTTTAAATGTCATACCCGGAATGCCTATTAGACTCTTGTTTGTCAGATTTAAGTGAGTTATTCCAAAGAATTACAAGCCTACAGTATAAAACGCCAAATTTCCTTGCAAATAACGATGTGTTCTGCCAGCCCCCAGTCGAGATTTTACCAAGTTGCTGTGATGTTTAAATAAAGGCTTGTTATTTTTATTTAGTTGTGTGTACGCCCAAATAAATTGTGCATGCCTAAATGTGTCTTTACTCTTTAGCAATGCTTTCCATATTCATAGATCAGCAATGGACACGCGCAAAGCTAGATCAATGCTTAGTGAGAAATAATTGACAGCATAAAAATCCCCTTTATATATGCTGCTGTTGCTAAGTAATCAGCAATACAAAAAGCATAGGTTTTGGTAAGTTTTTAATTTTCACACACAACAGAAAGATTCCCGACGGGAACGGGAAAAAGTCAGTCGGGAATCCCGACGGGAAAAAAGAGGGCTGGTTCTCTTCTTTTTGTCAGCGGATTTTGGCAGTTTCCCCATCTGAAAAACTGCAAGGGAGCATACACACGCCCAAAAGCTCCCCTCGCAGTTTTCCCATCAAAAAACCCGGTCGCGTGTACGAGGAATTAGTTGTTGTCAATAGCAATAAGCTTTCACATTCAACTTTTTGTGAAAAAAAACTCTTTTACCCGTACCTATGGCAAAAAAAAATGTCATCAACAGCTAAATAATTTTCTACTGTAGAAGATGGATGTCTGGAAGCTGTAAACAACTTGACTAATCCTGTGGTTGGACAGTCCCTACAAGTGTCTGTCTTTTTTGGGGGATGCCTCAAACCCTTCTTTTGTGTCCCTCTCGCTTAACACTCATGCATATTTCCTGCTGGTGTAAACAGGAAAGGGAGAAAAAATAACCCTCTTAAGCCCCGTATACACGATCAGGCTTTTACCCGGCCAAATTCACATTAGAATTCCGACGGAATTCCATCGGATTAAAAAAGAACATGTTCTCTCTCTAAACTCCAATGGAATTCCTCGGAATATCCGTGGAATTACTCCAGTGGGGCATACACGCTATCGGAATTGACTTTAGACCCCTTTTACATTGACCACCGCTCGTTTTACCAGCGCTGTGCGGGTGGAAGTGCGGCGCTTTTAACCCCAAAGAAAGGGTTAACATGGGGTTAAAAGTGCCCGAAAAGTGCCGCTGCTGAAGCACTTTGCAGGCGCTTCGACAGTGCTGCCCATTGATTTCAATGGCAGGGTTGGTTTAGGAGCAGTGTATACGGCACTCCCGCACTGCCCTAAAGATGCTGCTTGCAGGTCTTTTTTTTCCCATCCTGCAAGCGTACTGCCCCAGTGGGAAAGCACCCCAGCTTTCACACTATGGAGTCTTGAGAGGCGCTTTCATTGGGCTCTTCTGCCTTCCTGGTAATCTGCTCTATAGCTGAACCCAAGCACTCACTAACACCAAAATGGCCACTTACTTACAGACATAAACCTCATCAATCTTCTTTTGCAATATTTATTGGCTGAATTACCCACGGATAATAGGGGGTTAGGAGTACAGGATACCCCAAAACAGAAGGAATATATTCAGGGGCAGACTGACAACTCATGGGGCCCCCGGGCAATAGGAGATTATGGGGCCCCCAGGCAATAGATTATGGGGCAGGGGCGGACTGACCATTGAGGAACTCGGGCACTGCCCGAGGGCCCCATGCCACTAGGGGGCCCCATCAGGGTTGCCAGGCTCATTAAAACCAGGGACAGTATGTACAAATCTGTGTTTTTTTTACATCTGTGCCTAGTATGTGCGAAACCGACATGCTTTTGATGTGAAAATCCCAAGATTTTAGCTGCCCCGCCTCTGCACTGCCACCCGGCTTGGTGGCCAACTGTAAGCCCGGGGGCCCCATTATCTTCTATTGCCCGGGGGCCCCATGAGTTGTCAGTCCGCCCCTGTTATGGGGCCACACAGTATACACACACACACACATACAGTATACATATACAGTATATACACACAGACACACACTATACCCACACAGTATACATACACACACTAAAAATGTATTGGAGAAGCGGGGCAGCTATAATCTTTTTTTTAAAACACAGATTTTTACATACTGCCCCCTGGTTTTACTGAAGCTGGCAACCCTGATGGGGCCACTATTCCTCTGGCCTCTGTGATCCATCCCTCCTGTCACCATCACACCATCAAATCCTTCCTCCATGAGCCATCCCTCCTGTCACCATCACACCATCCTCCCTGTCACTGTGACACCATTCCTCCTGTCACCATCACACCATCCTTCCTGTCACTGTGACACCATCCCTCCTGTCACGGTCACATCATCCATCCTTCCTGTCACCATCACACCATCCCTCCTTCCTGTCACCATCACACCATCCCTCCTGTCACTGTCACACCATCCACCCCTCCTGTCACTGTCACACCATCCATCCCTCCTG
Organism: Rana kukunoris; assembly: GCA_029574335.1. NCBI lineage: Eukaryota > Metazoa > Chordata > Amphibia > Anura > Ranidae > Rana > Rana kukunoris. Next base: position 135,404,095 of record CM056050.1, on the reverse strand, counting down.
TCACTATCACACCATCCATCCCTCCTGTCACCGTCACACCATCCATCCCTCCTGTTACCGTCACACCAGTGGCGTAACAACCAGGGGGGCAGGGGGTGCACCTGCCCCGGGCGCTGAGCTGAGGGGGGCGCCAGCGACTGGCAGCTCTGCGGATAGTATAGTGAGCGGTTCCTCCACTGAGCGCACATCCCCCTGCCGGTACCATCCCTCCGGCACGGGCACGCCTGGAAGGATCAGGGAATGCCCTGTCACACCGTCACGCGCTGCGGAGGCTTCAAGATGGCGACGCACTCCAGTCCAGCGGCGCCTGCAGGGACTCCCGCTCACCAAGCAAGTAAGTGTCACTCATTTAGCATCTGGGGAAGACCTGGGACAGGCTGCATGTCCCAAGTCTTCCCCAGCACACACCCTCCTCCTGTCACAGGCTGAGGCACTCCCCTGGAGTAGAGTGTTGGCCTGTCCATAGCTTAATAGGGAGCTCCACACCATCATCCTCTGCCCCTCCATGACTCTGGTTACGCCACTGCGTCACACCATCCATCCCTCCTGTTACCGTCACACCATCCCTCCCTCCTGTCACCGTCACACCATCCCCCTGTCACCGTCACACCATCCTTCCCTCCTGTCACCGTCACACCATCCATCCCTCCTGTCACTGTCACACCATCCCTCCTGTCACCATCACACCATCCATCCCTCCTGTCACCGTCACACCATCCCTCCTGTCACCGTCACTCCATCCCTCCTGTCACCATCACACCATCCATCCCTCCTGTCACCATCACACCATCCCTCCCTCCTGTCACCGTCACACCATCCTTCCCTCCTGTCACCGTCACACCATCCATCCCTCCTGTCACTGTCACACCATCCCTCCTGTCACCATCACCTCCTCCCTCCTGTCACCGTCACACCATCCCTCCTGCACCATCCATCCCTCCTGTCACCATCATACCATCCCTCCCTCCTGTCACCGTCACACCATCCATCCCTCCTGTCACTGTCACACCATCCATCCCTCCTGTCACCGTCGCACCATCCATCCCTCCTGTCACCATCACACCATCCCTCCTGTCACCGTCACACCATCCCTCCTTTACCGTCACACCATCCCTCCTTTACCGTCACACCATCCCTCCTTTCACCGTCACACCATCCATCCGCCTGTCACCAGGACACAATCCATCCCGCCTGTCACAGACTGTAGATAATGATCTATTCACCTTTCAAATGTAATTGCAACTTTTTTATTGCTTGGTTGAATAAAGTAAATTACTGAGCTAGATCAATGCACTTTCTCTCTCTTCTTGTCTTTTTGCGTTTCCCCTGGCAGCAGCTTTTTCTAAGCTCACCAGGACATAATTCCAGAGAGGAGACTTTATTAAAAAGCTCCATCACCCATTATTCTGATTGTCTAGGCCAGGGGTCTCCAAATGCCCAAAAAAAGGGGCGATTTACCGTACTGCACTTTACCTTAGGGGGTCCGGACTGTGGCCAGTGGGAGTCGAAAATGTCCTATCTTTAATAAGAGGAATAGTGACCCAGATTTAATATTAGGTAAGGAGTGAGTAGTGTCTCATCATTGTTATCAGTGGGAGGAATAGTGCCTCATTATTGGTATTAGTGGAAGGAATAGTGCCCCAAGGGCTGGATAAAGGGATGTAGAGGGCCACATCCACCCTCGGGCCACAGTTAGAAGACCGCTGGTCTAGGCCCTAACACAGGCAATCCTAGATTGCCTAGGTCCAGGCTCAGACTCCTCTTTGTGGTGACATCCTGTTCAGTAAGCCTGTGAAGGAGGGACTGGATTCTTCTGTCCACTAATAATAGGGCATTTTTCCTTTTACGGATTTGGCTGCATTTTTACTTCCAATGAGGTTGGAGCATTTTTTCTTTTACAGATATCAGGGTATTTTTGTCCTTCTACTTACCTGCAATATAAGGAGCATTATGTTGCATTTTCCTGACCACTACAGCCTGTAAGCTGTGCTCTGCATTACACCGCTCTCAAGCACAGCGCTGGATTGCGATAGAGCGATAGAGCCGCTCTAACTTTTGCGCAAACCAATCTATATACACTTATTGCATTTTTTTTAACCAAAATATGTAGAAGAATACATATCAACCTAAACTGAGAAAAAAAAAAAAATCTTTAAAAAAATGGATATTTATTATAGCAAAAAGTAAAAAATATATTTTTTTTTTCAAAATTGTCACTCTTCTTTTGTTTATAGCGCAAAAAAAGAAAAGGACGTCTATTTTGTTTGGGTACAACGTCAGAAATGTCAGTTAAAGCGACGCAGTGATGTATTGCAAAAAATGGCTTGTGCAAGAAGGGGGTGAAAGTGCCCTGTATTGAGGTGGTTAAAGAGTATTTTGTGATACAAGAACTGACGTTTCTGTACATAGTATGTACAGCAAATGTGTTCAGATTAGCACAATTTGAACATATTTGCACAATATTTAGCACAATGTAGCCCCATCCAGTTTTTTTATGCAGCTTCCACACTAAGACCCCTTTCACACTGAGCCACCCATAGCGTCGGCGGTAAAACGTCGCTATTTTTACCGGCGGCGCTATGGACTGATTTACGGCGCATTTCAGCCGCTAGTGGGGTGCTTTTAACCCCCGCTAGTGGCCGAGAAAGGGTTAAAACCGCTGAAGCAGTGCATTGCGGGCGGTATAGCCGCACTGTCCCATTGATTTCGGTGGGAAGGAGCGATAAAAATACCGCACCAAAGATGTGGCTAACAGGACTTTTGTTACCGTCCTGATAGCGCAACACTCAGGCCCCGTACACACGAGCAAATAGATTTGTTAAAATCGGTCGGACAGACCGATTTGAACAAATCTGTCTGCTGGGATGTATTGGTTTGATCGTGTACACACGATCAAACCAAAATTCCCTGCCGGCAGACAGCGCGCTGACGTGTCGGTGACGTGTCGGTGACGTTGATGCCGCCACATCACCGCACCGGGAAGTAAAACACTTTTGCGCATGCGTCGAAACCATTCTATGCTAACCAGCAGACATGTCGGGCGGATGGGTTCCCAGCCGACAGATTTAAAAGCATGCTTTCAAATCTGTCGGCTGGCCAAATCCGTCTGTTTGCCCGTACACACGATCGAATCTGTCTGCTCAAACGGTCTGGCAGACCGTTTCCAGCAGACAGATTTGATCGTGTGTACGCGGCCTAAAGTGTGAAAGCCCTCAGGCTTTCACACTGGAGACAATGGAGCAGCTGTTTGAGGGCGGATCGCAGGCACTATTTTTAACGCTATAGCGCCTGCAATACCCTCAGTCTGAAAGGGGTCTTATGGATGTCACTCTTTGTTATATTGGAATATTTGAAGGTATGCTATTGGCAACCAGCAAATTGTCAGAAGACCACTGCTAGACCAAAATGAGAAATTATGAGGTTATCTGAGTAAGTTTTATCTACAGCGTATGAGCAGTCAGTGCTACAGACAGATAGAATGAAAGATACATTAAAGTGTTTTAACAAAAAAAAAACTCCCTGCTGCCTGGGTAACTTTTTCACTATGACCTCTTTCACATGAGTCGTGATGATCCGCCCTGTGAACCTCCGCTTGCTCAGTGGGGATCGCTCCGCTGATCCCCGCTGAGCCGGTGGATGACAGTGTGGTTCCCGCACACTGTGCAGGGACCGTCCTGTCATATCTCCGCTCTCCTATATGGGGGGATCGGATGAACACCGACCATCTGTCCGTGTTCATCCGATCCGATCCACAGGTGGATGGAAAAATAGGGTTTTCCTCTGTCTGCAGAATCGGAGGATTGCGGACCCGGATGAGATCGGGTGTCTGCGGATGTTCATCTGCTGACACCCGCAATTTCATAGGGATCAATGTATGTCCCTTTTTCAACTGCAAACGGATGGAGGAGAAATCGGACATATGGACCATCTGTGTGAAAGAGCCCTAACTGCCACCCATTCTTATGTGTTGCTTTATATAGAGTAAGGCCTCTTTCACACGGGACGGATCCTTGATGATCCGCCCCGTAAACCTCTGCTTGCTTAGTGGGATCGCTTTGCTGATCCCCGCTGAGCCGCAGGGTGACAGGGCGGCCCCTGCACGCTGTGCAGGGACCTCCCTGTCGGATCTCCGCACTCCCGTATGGGGGGATCGGATGAACACGGACCATATGTCCGTGTTTACACGATCCGATCCGCAGACGGATGGAAAAATAGGGATTTCTTCCGTCTGCAGAATCGGAGGATTGCGGACCCGGGTGAGATCGGGTGTGAGCGGATGTTGCTCCGCAGACACCTGCAATCTCATAGGGATCAATGTATGTCCCTTTTTCATCCGTACAAGGAAGGATGAAAAAGCGGACATACGGTCCGCCCATGTGAAAGAGCCCTAACTATATCAAATCACTTGTACTGTGTCTTCAGGATGTAAATGGTGGTTTTCTGGCTGCAGTTTACAAAACAAAGAAAACAAATCTGTATATGTTCTTGTGAAAGTACATTCTTATATGATTGCATGGTTTCACCGTGTATGTTATAAATACAATACATATACAAGTATTATAAATAGAAGAATGAAGATCAGGAGCATGTGTGGGGTTAATACACAAGGTTGTAGAAAAGTTTCCAATATGTGGTCATTGTAATGTCAGATTTACAGCATGCACCTTACAACATCTCTAGATCTACTGATCTCTCACTCCTCCTCAGAGAAAAGGTCCCCAGAGACCTGTGACTCATAAGACCCATTACAACCCACTGGGTCTTCCCTTCAATCATTTATTCCATGGGGTTCCCCATCTCATGTACATTTGTGATCAATGCTGACTGATTACAAGCGGCAGCCAAGTGCTGCAAAGTATGCTCCATACAAAGCATGAATTTGTAATGTAACTACATTCCTAAGGGAAGGGAAAGGGAACTTTCAGTTCTAGCAATAGGTTACGAGTTCATTGCAGTGTGACCAGACTTGGAATGCCCATCTGGCTAAATGAGCTGTTGTGTCACACAGTGTTTGTGGCCTACATAGCTCCAATTAGACCTGATCTAACAGAAATAAAATAACCAGCAGCATTCTGTCTAGGTTATAACTCTAGTGTTGATTCGCTGTCAATTTGCTCATTTAGGCCTCTTGCACACAGAAAAAAACAATGCCACATTTGTAGATATGTAGCTTTTTTTTTTTTTTATGGATCGGAACACAAATGCATGGTTGTCTATGAGATAATGCATATAGCTGCGAAAAAATCCATAATGTAGCAATGTGTTCAGAGGTTAAAAAACAAAATAGAAACAGTTTTGTTCAAATGCAGTAATTTATGCGCGTACATGCATACATGTGTAAGACAATCCCTCGCAGCTAGAAGGGGATGAAAAAAAAACATTACGTATGTATACGCCTACTCATGTTTACACGTCTGTATGTCTGTATATGCAAGGTCTTTATGGAATATAACGTTTTTATTCAGCCTTTTCCAGTGGGATCTTGCTTAAAAACACCAGTAAGGCCTCGTACACACGACCGGTTTCCTCGGCAGAATCCAGCAAGAAACTTGTTGGGAGACGTGTTTTGCCGAGGAAACCAGTCGTGTGTACATTTTTCGATGAGGAAACTGCCGAGAAACTCGACGAGCCAAAAAGAGAGAATGTTCTCCTTTTCCTCGACGGGAATGGAGAAAATTGGCTCGTCGAGTTCCTCGACAGCCGAACAAGGAACTCGACAAGGAAAACGACAGTTTTGCCCGACGAGTTCATCGGTCGTGTGTACGAGGCCTCAGTTTTTATGTCTGTGTCCAAAAAGCCTCAGGGCAAGGTGACAATGTCTTTTTAGGTCTCTTGCTCCAAGGCTTCAAAAAGGCTACGTAAAGTAATTCTCATGTGTATACACAAGAGCACCACTGTACACGCAAGGTCTTTATTGAACATAATGGCCCGGATTCAGAAAGGACTTACGCCGACCTATCTACTGATATGCCACGTAAGTCCACGGATGCGCCGTCGTATATATGCGCCTTATTCTTGAAATAAGATACGCCTGAATTTTGGCTTCATCCGACCGACGTTAGTCTCCTACGCCGTCAGATCTTGGGCGCATATTTACGCTGGCTGCAATGGGCGCTTCCATAGATTTACGTGTCGATTATGTAAATGAGCAAGATACGCCGATCCAGGAACGTACTTGCGCCCATCGCTGTAATCTACGCCGTTTACGTAAGGCGTACGTCCGTCGTAACGTTAGCCCTGCTATATGAGGCGCAGGTCATGCAAAGGTATGTACGTCAGAACAACCGTTGAATTTTACGTTGTTTACGTAAATCGTGCGGAAATAGGGCTGTGCGTAGGTTACGATCAGTGAGGCGTTTTTTCCCAACGTGATTCTGCGCATGCGTACTGGGATGTGTCCAAGAGCCGACGCATGCGCAGTTCGTTTTTTGAAGCTCAGCCCATCATTTGCATGGGGTCACGCTTCATCATCATATATCACACCCACTTCCAGGTAATTTGACTTACGTCGGCATACGCCGACAACTATACGGTACGCCGGCGCAACGTTGAGCGCATATTCTTTGTGAATAGCAGGCTTGCCTCTCAACGTTGCGCCGGCGTAGTGTAAAGAAGATACTCTAAAGATGCGCCGTTCTACGTGAATCTCCCCCAATGGGTTTTTTACTCAATATTAAATTATTATATCTGGACCCAAAAGGATTTAGGATGGAGTGACGTCGTTTTAGGCCTCTTGCACACAGGCAAAATAGCCTTGTTAGTAGCCGCAGAAGTATTTTACCCGTGTGTACGCATACACACTTTTACTCACCTGCACACACATATACAAAAGGTCTTTACAGAACATAACTTGTTATGATTTTTTACTCAAGATCTTTCTTCCAGCAAGATCCTACATATAAGCATCAGCAAATTATTATGTCCATGTGCAATAGAAAAAGAAGCCTCTTCCGAAAAAAATAGATAGATTATGATGAAATTGGTCGTACCATCATCCAGAGAATTTAGTATAAATAAATCGGAAGGTTGGTCCCCAAATCAACACTCCGAAAAAGCAAGAGGGGGGCAGGCAAATTGGACTATCGCCGTACATGTAAAGGAAATGAAGCAGGGTAGAAAAACACATATGTAGAAAAATAACTAATAAGTTTTATTAATAAAAAATCAATAAAAGTCCATAACATGATACATTATTAAAAAAAGTTAGTGGTGGATCACACAAATCACCAGAAAAAGGATCCCCGGGTGGGGGAAATTTCCCAATGGAACATGTGGTAAATTTCCCCCACCCGGGGATCCTTTTTCTGGTGATTCGTGTGGTCCACCACTAATTGTTTTAAATCATGTATGTATGTTATGGTCTTTTATTAATTTTTTATTAATAAAACTGAGTTATTTTTCTACATATGTGTTTTTCTACCCTGCTTCATTTCTTTACATGTACCGCGATAGTCCAATTTGCCTTCCCCCCTCTTGCTTTTTCGGAGTGTTGACTTGGGGAGCAACCTTCCGATCTTTTATTACCGTGTGCAATAGACCCGACCCAGTTATACTCACCTTGTCAGTGCTCTCTCTCTCTCTCTCTCTGCTCCTGCCTCCATCACACACATTCTCTATTGTCAACTGGTGTAGGATGATAAGGAAACACTTGCTGGTGTGACAAAGTTCAGGTTTAGTGATTGGCTGCTAGGCCCAAGAACTGTTAAATGGAAAGAGATCATGTGCACACCCACACCCATAAGTCCTGAGTGTTGTCACCAGCTGTAAATGGGAGGCATGAGCATTGAGGTTGTGCTTCCAAGGTAAGTATAATTGAGTTGTAGGTGTGGGGAGGAGGCTGTTTATGGCAATGACATTTTTCCCTATAGAGGCAATATGACAGTGTCTCTTTCAAAAAAAAATATTTGATGTGACTTTCACATTTTTTTATGATTGCTCTTCCATAGTTGTCTTATAATAAATTAGGAAACTCATCAAATTAGTCACTGGCGACAGAGTAGATTAGCCACTATCATCACTTTATCTTGTTGCTTGTATTGGCTCCTGTAGTTTTTCTATTGGGAAAGCCTACAGTGGAGCATACACACAATCTCCAAACTAGATCCCAAATTAGAATAGCATTGTTCTTTTAAATGGAGGGTATTGAGATTGTGGCCAGTAGCCTCTCACCACAGAAGAGGGTCTCTGAACTCCAGGTAATCTCCCAGGGAATTTCTCTGACTTCTTGTTGATTTACATCCATCCCAAAAAGAAATGTTTGGGTTGGAGTTCTACTTTTATTTGTCAATTGGTCCTTAACAAACAGGACTGCTCAGTTGTCATTACTGGTATATAATTTAAGAAACATCAGCACCGTGAACATTATAGAACACCGACCATCAGAAGCCAAGTCATCCACCTTTGGTCTGAGTGTTTTCTTTCAATAACATGTACTCTATGTAATGGGTTACAGTTGCTTAATCTAAGGCTGCTCATTCTGTGCTGGGAAAGGAACGGTTGCATCAGATGGTGAAATTTTCTTTCCCCTAATCTGAGAACAATTCCTGATCTGTGGCCCAGTCTACACCCTTTTTAGAACAGGACATTCAGCACACCAGGGAATTCTTCGCTCTCGTCTATTCCACCCCCCAACAGATCAGAAGATGAGGAAGGAGGGTGTGATAGTCTGGAGTGGTTGATGTGGGAAGGGGAACTGCCCAAAGCTTATAAAGCAAAGACTTCTGAAAACCGAAGAAGACATTTCCATAAATAATAATTAAAACTATACACTTTAATGTTTACATTGGTACACCTATCATTTTAAAACCTGATATACTTATTTTAATGGTCTTTGAATAATGATATAACAAATTGTGAGGGGCAAAATGGAAATATAGAAATTACTATAAAGTTGACTATACTAAGTCTAATCCTATAATATTATATGATTTTGGTGACTCAAAGGGAGATTAGACAGATGATAATGTTAATGGCCAGCAGGGCCGCCATCAGGGGGGTACAGGCAGTACACCTGTAAGGGGCCCGGATGGCAACCCCCTCTTTTTTTTTATTTTTATTTTTAAAAACAAATATTTTTTTTTATATATTTTTATTTTATTTTTTATTAAAGGGACAATTTTTTTTTAGAGGTCCTGAGGTCCTCAGGGGCCCGGAGGCCCCCGGGGCCCCAGATATCAACCCCCCTTTTTTTAATATATTTTATTTTTATTTTATTTTTTATCAAAGGGACAATTTTTTTTTTTTAGGGGTCCGGAGGTCCCAAGGGGCCCGGAGATCCCCAGGACCCTGGGTGACAACCCCCCTTTTTTTTATAAAAAAATATTTTTTTATATATATTTTTTTTATTTCGTTCTTTTTATATATATATTAAAGGGCTCAGAGGTCCCCAGGGCCCAATGTGGCAAACCCCCCTTTTTTTATATATATTTGTTTTATTTATTTTTTATTAAAGGGCCCAGAGGTTTATTTTTTTTATATTTATTTATTTATTTATATTTATTAAAGGACCTAGAGGTCCCGGGTGGCAACCCCCCTTTTTTTGTAAATTTTATTAAAGGGCCCAGAGGTCCCCAGGGCCCCAGATGGCTACCCCCCTTTTTTTATATATATATATTTTTTTATTTCTCCTTTTTTTTGTAAGGGCCCTCCTCCCACTTAATTTCTGGTGGCAGCACCCCCCCCCCCCTGGTTCTCTGCTCCAGGGGGCCCATGCCTGAAGCTGTGTAAGGGGCCCCATAATTCCTGATGATTCCCATAATGTGTATAGTGATTTTTTCCATCTTTGCTTTTTCTTTAATATGAACATAGGGTAGCATTCCCAACCAGCAGGAATGTCCGAATACTAATACAAAACAAAGGGGAGACGGGTCCCTGACGGCATACCTACTTGTGAGTACATTACTTCAGATCCAATGCCACTCGCCCGTGTCGGGTGTAGCTGCCGTAGCCAAGCAAACTGAATGAAAATAAAAGAGTAAGGGAGATCTCAGGTGAGGGCACCCTAAAGAAAAGACTAGGCTGCAAGGGGCATTGATGGGGGCAATTATGGAAACTGAAAAAAATACAATAAAGCTTATTCAGTTCGAAAATATGAAAGATAAAAAATATGGCTCAAAATATTGAGCAATATAGACTTATCTTTAATGAATATCCGAATCTATGGCCTTGCAAGAAGTGTTATGAAGGCACTAGATATGATAATTAGGAAATATCAGTAGAAAATGTAAACACATGTATGGACTGACTGCAGATTTTTGGAGGTTACCCCTGAGGATTCCCTATCTATCTAGGGGATATGAGACAGATCTCTGCTCACATATGCTGCCATTGAACATATAGTGGGCAGTACTGAAATCATTTTTTTCAGATGATTTCCTGAAGAAATAAAAGTGTGAAATATATCAAGAAGAGGCTACTCCCCCATCACCATCGGGAACTACCATTTGTTCCGGTAAATGGAAAAATATGTATAATTATGGTGGGTGATAATATAGTGTATATTGTATAGTGTAAACTACATGTTATATCATATGTCATTTTAATAAGTGGTAAAAATATTAACACTTGATATTTTATGCACTGGATTTCACAGGCATATTTTTAGCAACTTAAAAGTTACACTGAGTTATGTTGTACTATACTTATACTATATTTTCCTATTAATGTTGGGGCGTAATGCTTATATTTATTGCTTTGCGCAAAAGTTATAGCGTCTACAAAATAGGGGATAATTTCATGGCATTTTTACTATATTTTTTTTCAATGTGAAATGGTAGCGATCTGCAAATTTTATTGTGACTGTGACATTATGGCGGACACATCGGACACTTTTGATGCTATTTTGGGACCATTGTCATTTATACAGCGATCAGTGCTATAAAAATGCACTGATTACTGTGTAAATGACAGTAAATGTATATATAAGAATATTAAAAGGGGTCTTTTGAGACACTGGTTGACAGCAGCAAGATTAGTTATACCACGGCACTGGCGCTCAATACAAACTCCATCAGTTAAGGAATGGGCCAGTGAAATGGATGGTATAGAAAAGATGGAATCACTTTTAGCACTTGAATTGGATACATATGAGGAACACCTTCAGACTTGGGTCCACTGGAGAGTATATAGAGAAACAACAAGAATTTAGAAATTACTTGTAGGAACAGAACAAATTAGTGGTGAGTGGTGGGGGTTGTTGCTACCAATCCTTAACCTTGCCCTAATTTTTTTTTTTTTTTTTTTTTTTTTTGTATATATATTTTTTTTTTTTTTTTTTTTTGTATTTGGGTATGTTGTCTTGTCTTGTCTTGTCTAGTCCAGTTTTGTTTGTCTTGACCTGTCTTGTCATGTCTAGTCTTGTCTTGTCCAGTCCGGTTTTGTATAGTCTTTTTAAACAATATATGGAAACAAAAATATATCAGAAATTGATTAGATGAAATAACTATATTACTTATCTGAACACATCAATGTCTGTATTATATTCTATAATGTATTGTTATAACATAATAAAATCAGAATGAACTAAATGACAGTAAATGACACTAGTAGTGAAGGGGTTAACCAGTAGGGGGTAAGGGAGGGGTTAAGTGTGTCCTAGGCAGTAATTCTAACTGTGTGGGGGCTGGGCTTACCGTGACACAACACTGATCACTGCTTACGATGAGAGGGAGTAGACGATCAATGTCCTGTCACTAGGCAGAACATGGAGATGCCTTGTTTACACAGGCATCCCCCGGTTCTGCGTCTCTGTGACACGATCGCGGGACACCGGCGGACATGGAATCTGTGCGTCCCGTCGTTACAGTCATGGAGCTCACGGCGGCTTTTTTAAAGCAACATACGGGTACGTCCATATGTGCACAGGAGCTATTATGTCGACGTATATCTTCGTTACATGGTCGGCAAGTGGTTAAAGTTTTTGATCCCATAGATTTTAATGGGAATGCCTATCAATGAGCTTAAGTTTTTGAACACGGTTTTATACCTGAAGGTTTCCTCTCCTCCTATAGAACTGCTCTCCTCCCCTTGCCCAGCCCAAGAAAAAACTCCTGTAAGGAGTCGTAAAGGTTTTTTATTTTGTAAATAGGTTCCTTTAAGATTTAAGGTGCATTGTTGGTTCACTAACCTTTTCTTTCGATTTCCCTATTTAAATGTTTTTTTTCTTTGCTTACTTTGTCTGAATTTCTCACTTCCTGACTAACCCCCAGCCAGTTGATGGGGGCAAGCTTACTGAGGAGAAACAGGAAGTGAAAAATTCGGACAAAGAAAAAAAAACATTTAGCCCTGGATTCACATAGAGAGGCGTATCTTTGTGCAGGCGTCGCGTATCTTCTTTACGATATGCTGCCGCAACTTAGAGAGGCAAGTACAGTATTCACAAAGCACTTGCTCCGTAAGTTGCGGCGGCGTAGCGTAAATTGGCTGGCGTAAACCCGCCTAATTCAAAGTAGGAAGGAGGTGGGCGTCATCTATTTAAATTAAACGTGACCCCATGCTAATGAATGGCCGGTCGAACTCGGCATGCGCTCGCATGTTCAGAATCACGTCGCATATACTCCCTAAGAGACGTTGGTGCAATGCCTACGACGTGAACGTCACTTACGCACAGCCCTATTCACGTAGAACTAGGTAAACGGCGTCGTTCCCTGGCCCATACCTTTGCATTAGCTGCGCCTGCTAGGCTTACGCCGGACGTAAGCCTTACGCAAATCGCGTATATGAAGCGGCCGGGCGCATCTACATTTGTGAATCGGCGTATCTTACTCATTTGCATATTTATAATGGGAACGCCGGATGCGTCCAGCATAACTATGCGCCCACGATACGCCGGCGTAGGCAAGTTACGTCGGACGGCTGAAGCCATGTTTTTGGACGTATCTCGCTTTGTGAATCAGCGCAAAGATGCGACGGAGCACATTTGAAATTACGGTGGCGTATCTGGAGATACGGCAACGTAAATGCTTTCTGAATCCCGGCCATAGAAGGGAAATCGAAAGGAAGGGTAAGTGAACCAACAATGCACTAGCTTAAAGGAACCTATTTAGAAAATAAAAAGCGAACCTTTACAACCCCTTGAAGCTTCATACACGTGCAAAAACACTTGTAAAACGTTTAGAATTCATTTTTGTAACATTTATTATTATCACCCTATAAATATCATTTTAGTGTAGTGCAAATTCAAAATGATTATTATCTTCTGTGGCATATAAAAAAGTAGAAGGTTTGTGAGCTACAGAAAGGAAACGTTGACTCATTTTCGCTGACACCATTTTATAGACACATTACCTACTGAATGCTAAAAAGTATTTCCTACTTTCAGTGGTGATATAATAGTTTATGTTTTAAAGATTAAGAGAAAACAACTGTCACTGTGACAACGTGATATTTGAGTGAACAGGTCCATTTTCAATACACGCAAAGAAATACTTTTTTTTTTTGCTGTGTGTACACTTCCTGTTGGAGACTTTGGTTTAGGAAATTGTGAAGATACAGATAATACAGTGTAGCAGAGCTCTGCCTCGTCGCGCACACAGCGTTGTTTTAGTATTAACATGTGGGTTGCCAGGATCTCCCTAGTTTTTGATGCGATCACAGACTAGCTTTTCATGTTTGTGTGATTTCCCTCAGTTAACAAGCACTTTGAAGACTGAAGTTACAGCTTGTGGGTGTTTTGAGAAAGAGGCGAGAGGTACCTGGATGAGGCAGGTACACAGTCTCATATCTGTACCTGTGGAACGCCATAAATCTCTCACACCTCTTATTTCTACAGCTCCTCCACAGAGGTGCAAATCATACACACTAAAATATGTTCTTATGGCTAAGGGCTAAGTGTAATCAAACAGGAGGTGATTGGCGGTAAAATAATAAAACAAGTAAAAGTCTGACCTTACATTTCCACATATGATTGTGTGTTGATGGTCTAATTAACATTTATTATTAATAATTATGGCTGCCTTCTAATGCAAAACTCTTTATTAAGCAAAATAGAAAATATTAGAACTATGAAGTTTGTGTCTATAGCAGTTTGCAATAGACATGTGCACAACAAAAATTTTCGTTTATTTCTGTTTCGTTTCTGTTCGTTTATCGTGATTCGTAACGAGTCGTAATTTCGTAAGACGTTAGTGATCGTATTCGTACTCTTTAGGATTTTCGCAACACTTTTTTTTCCGTTTCCGTTTTTTTATGTTAGTTTATTTTTCGTTGATTCGAGATTAGTATTTTCGTTAAATGTTGTATTCTGCCTCGTTCGTATTTTTACAATGAATTTATTCGTTCATTCGTTTTTACGTTGGTTTATTTTTTCGTTGTTTTGATATTCGTATTTACATTATATTTTCCATAATGCCGCGTTTGTATTTTCGTAAGAAATTAATTATCGTTGCTTTATGATCATTCGTATTTTCGTGTCTAATTTCATTTGATTGTAACAACATTCTTTTGTAGATTTTTTGCATTCGTAATTCTGTTAAAATACATTTTACGTTTATTCGACACACTACTCGTCGTAATTTTGTAAAACATCGTAATTTACTGCGATTGACTTGACAGATCCACAAAACCGGTGCAACCTACCCAAACACACCCTGGACTCTGGATGGAATGCACTGCAGTCTAACACAGATAAAGACACAAGGTCAAGGAGCCACTAGGTAATAAGAAAGAAGCTCATTGGGGCAGTACTAATGAAAGTGAATTTACGTTATTTCATTTCCGTTTTCCGAAGATTCGTAATTTATTTTTCGTTAGTTTTGCTTTTCGTTTATTATTCTTTGTTCGGCATTTCGGTTGTTTTCTTTTCGTTCTTCGAATATTAGTAAGTTTGCATTTTCGTTTATTTTTCGTAATTATGATTTTTTTCATTGAGAAAAGTCGCCTCGCTGGGGTGATAGGACATGGTGAATGCTGGATTGAATTGGTTTCTGTTAAGTCTCTCCAAGTAGGTGGATAGCAACTCCGCAGGACCATTCCACATCAGTGTACATAGCCAACTGCTCATCTGACATAAGCATGCGCTCCCACTCCCCCAGGTACAGGTGGGCATATGACATGGCACAATAAGTCCCCATCGCCACCCCCTCCACCCTGAGGTAGTGGAAGTCATCAAATGAGAAATAGTTGTCATTGAGGACAAATTCCAGGTATTGGATAATAAAGTGACTGTAGGGCCATCCATTCTCTGCTCATTGAGACAAGATGTGTTGGATAGCTGCCAGACCCAAAGAGTGATGGATCACGCTATACAATAACTCCACATTGATGGTAACCAGAATTGCGTGGTCAGGTATATATATAAGCCGTCTAGAAATTTTTGAAAATGATTGATGTCCTTGAAATAAGATGGAAGGCTTGCAACATGGGGTCTAAGATGCTCATCTATCAGACAGCTCAGATTCTTAGTAATGGAACCGTTGCCAGAGATGATAGGATGGCCGGGTGGATCTGAAATGTCCTTGTGTACCTGTGGAAGTAAGTGAAGGTTGGAGTCCTAGGATATTCGGTACGTATAAACTTCCATGTTTTTTGAGTTATAGTGCCATTTCTGAAAGTTGTAAAAACTTTGGTTGAATTTTTCAATTAGTCGAAAAGAGATTGGGCGATACCAATTCTAATTTTCTTTAAGATTTTTCTGCACATAGATTTATATTGATCGTTGTTCATAACAACAATGTTACCACCTTTGTCAGAAGGTTTGATAACCAAAGAGTGGTTGTTAGATCTTTTAACACCTGTTTCTCTTTGGATGTCAGGTTATCGTTATATCCTGACTTGTTTTATCAATGTCCTTGGACACGAGTTTCAGAAAGGCCACTACATTGGAATTAGAAGTAGGCGGTGGAAAATTATCAGATTTCTTTTTGAGTGTGGATTTTGGTGGTGGGACTTTTTTGGTCTCTCTATCACATTTGTATAGTAATTGTTCAATATCAATGCAGTCAATTAAATCAGTCTGATCATTCTCCTCCAAAAGAGATATACGTTGATAAATAGAATTGTGTTGAAAGATACCTATGTTTATTGTACATGTTTTTTGTATCCACTATTTGTCTCTGGGTGTACCTGCCATATGCTCTGTCTATGGCTCATTATGGTCATGTGCTGAATGATTGTGATTCATGGATTTGTTGGCATTGTGAGTATCATGTTAACAACTGCTTCATTCACCACCATTTGGGCTGCCTTTTAATGTATAACAGATATGTAACCAATTTTTTGTCTCTAGACTATAGTTATTCTAAACTGTATAAAGGACTGACCCTGAAGACATAGTCAAGGTCACTCTGAAACGCATTGCAACTGTGAATGCACACATTGCCATTCTTTATATATTATATTTTGATACATTTCTAGAGAAAGGAGGGTTTAAGTAGCTGACTGTTTTGTATGAGTAGTTGGTAAGATATAGAGGTATGCAAAATTGTTGAAGTTGAAGAAGTGAAAAAAAATGCAGAAGTTGGATTTAATTAAAGAAACCCAATTTATGCAAGTGTGGGGTAGTAAGGAGATCAAACTATTTCCAGGCCCATTGGACAGAAACCTACGCACCCACATAAGACCAGTGTTGGCCCATGATTTGACATCTTTATCTGGAATTTTAGGTTCAAACTCAGGGTGACTCAAGCTTAGGATCACAATGGAAGAAAAAGTTATGTAGCTTGGTCAGTTTGAAATACTTGGCAGTCTCTTGAAGGTTGTCCCATGACAGGGTGTTTTTTTAAGCCTAGACAGATCTGTATATGTAGCCCAGGTGGCTCTATTAGTGGGAAGTGAAGGGCAGTGGTCTTGATCTATAGCAACCCAAAGTTTTGTCTTTTTAAGTCTATTGTCCTTACCATGTGTACTACCTATCAACATTCTAATTTTATTGTTAAATAAAATCTTTCCATTTTCATTACATAACTTATTTTAAACCCAATGACATCATCACTGGGTCTGTGTGCTTCTCTATGTAATACAGGAAACCTATGGTTGATGGAAGGGGCCAACAGGGTGCTATTTGTAGCTTTATGAAAACATCATAGCAGATTGCCTCAATACTCATCTGATGAGCCCTCAATGGGTAGATGTCAGTTTGGAGGAGTGGACATTCAAATGCAGACTGCCTTAGGTAACTGGTTGTGTGCCTACATGATTAAAACAACTGAAATCCAATGAATATAAGGGGCAGATCTAGAGCTAGATGATACTGGAAATCCTAAAGTCATAAAAATGGAATGGACCTGTGCAGTTTTAAATGTGCGCTGTGTGAAGGTCACAGGGAGGTTCATTTACTAAAACTGGGTGCAAAATCTGGTGCAGCTCCTTAATAGAAACCAATTAGCTTCCATTTTTTTGGGTTAAAGCTTAAAGTGATTGTAAAGGTTAGTTTAAAAAACAAAAAAACAAACATTATACTTACCTGCTCTGTAGAAAGGTATTTATAAAGTTGGAGGAGATGTTGATAGATGTGAACAGGTAGTGCTTGAGTATATATCTGGACTGACATTTATTTGCACACAATCCAATCCCATGTCTTGTTTTAAGATTCTGGCCAAGTGCACATAATAGACTCTACAACTTTCAAAATGTCAGCTGGTACCTCTGTCCTGCTGAAGTGTTTGTTTGGCCATATTGGCTTGGATTACATTTTTTGATTGAAGTCAATAAGGACATTTTTGGGATCTTTAATTTCTGAGAGTTGACAGGGCGCCAGAAAAATTCCACAAAAGTCCGCTTTTTCCCTCCAATATCTGGGGTAGAATCTTTTATTTTGACAAGGCACCATAGGTGTGCAGTTTCTGTATTAGGGCTAGAAGAGAGGTTATAGGACTGGTCACAGAATCAAGTACCATTTGAATACCAAAACTTCTGAACTAGAGTCTCATAGAATAGGACTGTTTGTTCTTTGTTTTCTCCCTCTGCTGGTCCATCACCATAAGCTACATATTGTATATGGAAAATTTTGGCCAGTTCTTTTTTACAAAAACTGTAAAAGATATCAAACTGAACAAAAAATAGCTGGATAGCTGAATATGTTGTGAACATTTTAAAGTTTGTTTGGCGTCTGTAGGTGAAAGTATGAAGGAGCTGACACTTTTGGGAGCGGAAGAAGATTTTAAGGATTTGAAGCATGCTCTCATTGACTTCAAATAGTAGAAACAAGTCCCATCATTAGCTGAAAGAGCTGAACATTTAAAAAGTTTAAAAGTTGGTTTTAATAGCTGAAAGTATGGTATAAGAAAAACAAATCAAAAAACAATACTGGGAATTCTTGGAGAGCAGTCCCACTAATTATGAGTGCAGTCAAGTTCAATAATTATCTGCAATGATAATGGAAAAGGGACACAAAGTGGGTGTGGAAAGCACTGCTCATCCCTAAAATAGTAGATAATAGGAAAGGGCTCCCCCATTTGGGGTTTTTAGGCAGCAAAGTAATTGAAGGGTTGGTAAAATATAAAAATTTGAATTGAAAAAAGAGAATGTAAAAAGTAGAAGATATTTATTAGTACATGGAAGTCATAAAAAACACATAGAAAATATAAAAAAACTCTGGTACTCTATACAAAGTCAAGTTATATACATACAGAGGGATAAGCACCAAAGGAATGACATAAAAGAACATGAATGGTATACAAAAAAATGTCAAGCATAGCTGACGCGTTTCAACCCACTTGTGGGGTCTTCTTCAGAAGAATAGAGCGCTAGCTGTAACAAAGGATAAAGAGTGAACATATATAGTTGCTGCAATGTAATGCAGAGCAAATGTCTATTGGCATAATTGTTACATATGTAAAAATACCTACTTGGTGTATGTAGACATGGTTGTATATGAACCAGAGATAAAGACTAAAAAGAAAAGGGTATGTTTCTCGAATGGACCCCCAGAGTGATCCTCCACATGGCAGGCAGAGCACCAAAAGAGCCCCGAGGCGCGATGTCCCTGGGCGGCTTGCAGTAGCTCACAGTAGATGGGAAAAGGAATGCTGAATGATTCCGGACTGGCGAGGGAAAGGTACCCCTGCGAGACAGTGGGCACGAAGGCATCTATCAAAAAATGATAAAATGTACAGTATAAAGTAGTATGTAGAGGATAACTGAGTTAGGTCAGGTTAAAGTGCATGCACATTCTCCATTGTATAACCGCAGGGGGTCAGAGAGAGGGAGGGTATGGGCAAATGGTTGGTAGGGTTGAAATGATAGCGAACCTTGGCACTCCAGATGTTTTGGAACTACATTTCCCTTGATGCTCATGCACTCATGCAGTGTACTGGAGCATCATGGGTAATGTAGTTCCAAAACATCTGGGGTGCCAAGGTTCGCCATCACTGGTATAGGGGGTCAACAAGCATGTAGCATAACACATGTAAAAAAAAAAAAAAAAAAACAGGATGGAAAGGGTGGATGGGGGAAGGGAGTGTGAGGGAAGTGCAAGAGAGCAAAAGGTACATGTGTATCCGCTTGTATAGGTAAATTAATTGGGAAATTCCTCTGATAATGAGTGGGCTTGGATCTTGAAACAGCCCTAGGCTGACAGCAAGAGCCTATGCCTACAGAGGAAAAAAATCATGGAAAAGTTGCAGTGGAAAGTCAAAAAAAGTCAAAACTGTTAATTTTCCACTGCTATCGGGTAATAGTGGCCTAAACAGTTACCGTTATATCTGCATTTTGTCATTCTGGGCTACAGCAGTATAATACACTGTAGTTTATGGTCCATTTTTTTTAAATGTCATTTTGGTTCTACTACTAACAATGCTACACATTTATATTTGGTGCAAGTGTGATGTATGTGTAATACTGAAATTATTGAACTTCTGCAAAAACAGTTCAAGAAATGTATAAGCTTGAGAACTACGGCTTGGAATTTACCATCAAAAGGTGACACCTTGCTACAACATCAAAAGAGTTTTCCTGTCCTAAAAAATGTTCTCTGCTGCCAACTGCATGTGATATTGCACATAATTGTTATAAATAACAGTCCTTCATGCAAATACATATGCAAGAGATTTTTCTGTAGATTTTATTTGTATTTCGTAGTTTAATAAACATACATTTACATGAATAGGCTCTGTTTACACTAGTCTGATGCGATTTGGGTCGCACAGAATTACATGACAATGCAAATCACATTGTTTTCAATGGTGTCCATTTATACTCAGCATGGCATGATTTTGGAAAAGGTTCCTGTACTACCTTGGTGCGATTCCTGTGCAATTTTGTCCCACAGAGTATGCAAACCACATCCAAGTTGCATCCAAGTAGCCCTGCATAATCACATTGAAAAGCAGATCAATGTCGGATTACAGCAGTGTGAACATGACCAAAATTCCCTTTGCAAAATTAACAATCTCTTTCCTTATCCTCTATTACTTTGGTAAACAAACCCAAAACTAATGAAATGGGTATCTACGTGAGTAAAGAATGCCACAAGAATAATGTTATCACAAGTTAACAATTTAAGAAATTAAAATAATTATTCTGCAACATATGCTCTGTGGGTTTTTGTTACAATATCTGCCAAAAATAATTCATATTTTAATATGCAATAGATTTTAATGTACGTTGGGAGCCAAGAGTAGTCAATAAAAATAAAAATGTAATAGTTGCTCGTGTTGGAATGGTCACAGACTACTGCTCCCATGATATGACAGGATTGGAACCAGTTATAGTGAAACGCTGATCTATACTATATTACCAAAAGTATTGGTACGCCTGCCTTTATACACACATGAACTTTAATGGCATTCCAGCCTTAGTACATAAGGTTCAATATTGAGTTGACCCACCCTTTGCAGCTATAACAGCTTCAACTCTTCTGGTAGGGTGTCTATGGGGATGTTTCCAGAAGTGCATTTGTGAGGTCAGGCACTGATGTTGGACAAGAAGGCCTGGCTCGCAGTTTCCGTTCTAATTAATCCCAAGGGTGTTCCATGGGTTTGAGGTCAGGACTCTATGCAAGCCAGTCAAGTTCCTCCCACCCAGACTTGTTCATCCATGTCTTTATGGACCTTGCAACTCAATATTGAACCCTTCGGACTAAGACTGGGATGGCACTAAAGTTTGTGTGCTTGTAAAGGCAGGTGTCCCAATACTTTTGGTAATATAGCGTAGAAGCAGTTCTTATCCTTCTTGAATAGACGGGACCTCACTTCTAACAAAAACCTATGTTGCCCATACTCTGTGAATCACAGGCCAGTTTTCACTGTACTTCTGAATGTAGAAGCAGATTATGCTTACTAGGGTTGTCCCGATACCGATACTAGTATCGGTATCGGGACCGATGCCGAGTATTTGCGGGAGTACTTGTACTCCCGCAAATACCCCCGATACCAAAATAGAATACTCCCCCCCCCCCCAATTCAAAATGAAAGCTTGTAATGCACATTACGATATAATGCAGGGATTAACGGCGGTATGCGGCGGCGGCGGTATAATAGCTACAGGTATGAGGGACATACATGGCTGCAATATGGGGGACATACATGGCTTGCAATATGGGGGACATACATGGCTTGCAATATGGGGGACATACATGGCTTGCAATATGGGGG
This sequence comes from Rana kukunoris, assembly GCA_029574335.1. NCBI lineage: Eukaryota > Metazoa > Chordata > Amphibia > Anura > Ranidae > Rana > Rana kukunoris. The sequence goes on along the minus strand of CM056050.1, from coordinate 135,382,568 downwards.
ACATACATGGCTTGCAATATGGGGGACATACATGGCTGCAATATGTGGGGGACATACATGGCTTGCAATATGTGAGGGACATACATGGCTGCAATATGTGGGGGACATACATGGCTTGTAATATGTGGGGGACATACATGGCTGCAATATGTGGGGGACATACATGGCTGCAATATGTGGGGGACATACATGGCTTGTAATATGTGGGGGACATACATGGCTTGCAATATGTGGGGGACATACATGGCTTGCAATATGTGGGGGACATACATGGCTTGCAATATGTGGGGGACATACATGGCTGCAATATGTGGGGGACATACATGGCTGCAATATGTGGGGGACATACATGGCTGCAATATGTGGGGGACATACATGGCTGCAATATGTGGGGGACATACATGGCTTGCAATATGTGGGGGACATACATGGCTTGCAATATGTGGGGGACATACATGGCTGCAATATGTGGGGGACATACATGGCTTGCAATATGTGGGGGACATACATGGCTGCAATATGTGGGGGACATACATGGCTGCAATATGTGGGGGACATGCATGGCTGCATATTTGGGGGACATGGCTGCAATATGTGGGGGGACATGGCTGTATTTGGGGACACATTAAAAAAAAAGTATCGGTATTCGGTATCGGCGACTACTTGAAAAAAAGTATCGGTACTTGTACTCGGTCCTAAAAAAGTGGTATCGGGACAACCCTAATGCTTAGTATAAGGTACACATTAGACATGTGCACACTTGTTTCAGAATTTTGTTTTCGTCCAAAAAATACATTTATTTAGTTACTCCCGAAATTTGTTTTTATTTATTTTCTTTTGTTAAAAAATGCATTAGTCCGAAAATCCGAATTATTTAAGGTTGAATCTGTCATTGAAAGCTTATTGTGACCATCAAATGTTCTAAGAAGATTAGACAGAGCAGCTAAACTGTACGATGCCGCAATCGTACATTTCTGCTCGAAAGTTATGCCTACAAGCTATAATAGAATTCTAATGTTATATTTATAAATTATTATTACTAGTCAACCAACATTAGAATTCTTCTATAGCCTATGGGCCAAGCATTTGACCATAAATGTCCGCTCGAAGCAATCATATGTTTTTAGCTGCTTTGTCGAATCTTCATGTCTCTATAATGTCGAATCTTTTCTCTCTATGTGGAATAATCTTGGACTGATAGAGTTAGGTTAGGCACATTCAACCTTTTTTGCTATTGTCTCTATAACATCTAAATATTTCTACGTCAAATATTTTCTCCCTATGTAGAATAATCTTGGACTAATAGAGTTAAGTTTAGATATTGTCAGCGTCATGTCGAATCTCCTATTTATATGAAACTGTTGCCGCTTTACCCGAAATTCGTACGAAAATGCATTCGGAAGAAAACGAATGCACATGTCTAGTAAACATAAGTTAGGTGTTAACAATTGAGTAGGGGCCTGTGCCAACATGCTATTGTTTACTTCAAGCAGGTTTTGCATTTCCATACAGGCCTATAGGAGTGAAAATCTCACTTGAGATCAGAAGGAGCTGAAATGCACCTGTTCTGAATAAACTCAGAAGAGACTCAAACTGGTGTCAAACTAATGCATTTGGCGCAAACCGAATGCCATTAACACAAATCTTTAGACCAGGGATCCTCAAACTACGGCCCTCCAGCTGTTGTGGAACTACACATCCCATGAGGCATTGCAAAACTCTGAAATTCACAGACATGACTAAGCATGATGGGAATTGTAGTTCCTGAACAGCTGGAGGGCCGTAGTTTGAGGACCCCTGCTTAAGACTGACCATAGAAGGGCAAAAGTCTGACTGAAAGTGTTAGCAAAATGACACAGGGTCTGCATTACATTCTGAACTATTTTTTAACAGTACAGAAAAACCTTGGTTTGCGAGCATAATTCATTCCAGAAACATGCTTGCAATCCAAAGCACTTGTATATCAAAGCATTTTTTTACAGGGTATAAAAGAAAAGGGAGGCACCTCTAAGTGTAGAAATAAGTTGCTAAATGTTGTACCTTCATTAAATGTAACCATATTGCTACACTGAGGCGGCGTACACACGTTCTCGCCCGGCCGTTGAAATCGGCGACCCGCCCGTCGGGAATGGCAACCAGCCATTCATCCAGGCGGGCCATCGAGCAAATAGAGAGCCTGCTCTCTATTCGCTCGACGGGATTCCCGACGGGCGGGGCGAGCCAGGAGCAAACACACGGCCGAGGTTCTCGCTGGTTTGCAGCTCCCAGCGAGGTTCTCGCTGGTTTCCAGCGAGAACCTCTGTCGTGTGTACGCCACCTTAGAGGCTCTTCTTTTTTATGATCAGTTGTGACATGACACTGCTTGTATATCAAGACATCGCTTGTATATCAAGGCAATATGTATTAAAACATTTTGCTTGGCTTGCAAAACGCTCTCAAACCAAGTTACTCTTAAACCAAGGTTTTACTGTACAAAACTCTCCACACCCCCGTACCTCCTTTTTCTCTCTACTGAACAAACTGATTACAGTAGCACATCTTAATTTTCAGTTTTGTGGTTATACAGTATATACAGTACAGACCAAATTTTGGACACACCTTCTCATTCAAAGAGTTTTCTTTATTTTCACGACTATGAAAATTGTAGAGTCACACTGAAGGCATCAAAACTACGAATTCACACATGTGGAATTATATACATAACAAAAAAGTGTGAAACAACTGAAAATATATGTCGTATTCTAGGTTCTTCAAAGTAGCCACCTTTTGCAGCAGACACATCTCTAGAACAACTGTTAGGCTGCGTACACACGATCGAACATGTCCGCTGAAAATGGTCTGCAGACCAGTTTCAGCGGACATGTCCGATCATGTGTACGGCCTAGCGGACAGGTTTCCAGCGAACAAAAGTTTCTAAGCATGCTTAGAAACTTGTCCGCTGGAAACCTGTCCGTCGGACATGTCCGCTGGTTAGTACGCCTAACCAGTGGACCGAAATCCCCCACATGCGTTGAATTGATTCGACGCATGCGTGGAAGCATTGTACTTCCTTGTTTGCGCAACGTCGCGGCATGAACGTCACCGCCACGTCACCGCGTTGTCTGTCCGTGGGGATTTTGGTCTGATGGTGTGTACACACATCAGACCAAAATATCCCAGGAGACATGTCCGATGAAAACGGTCCGCGGACCGTTTTCATCGGACATGTCTCCTCGTGTGTACGCGGCCTCAAGAGGAGAATGAGGCCTTCATGGTAGAATATCTGCTAGGAAACCACTGCTAAAGAAAGGCAACAAGCTAAAGAGACTTGTTTGGGCTAAAGAAGACAAGGAATGGACATTAGACCAGTGGAAATCTGTGCTTTTGTCTGATGAGTCCAAATTTGAGAACTTTGGTTCCAACCACCGTGTCTTTGTGCAACGCAGAAAAGGTGAACGGATGGACTCTACGGGCCAGATTCAGGAAAGAGATAAGACGGCTTATCTCCAGATAAGCCATCTTATTTCTGCGTCTGAGCCCTCCTATCTATGCGACTGATTCATAGAATCAGTAACGCATAGATTTCCATTAGATCCAACTGGCATAAGTCTCTTACGCCGTTAAATCTTATTTTCATATTTTAGGCTAGACGCTAGGTGGCGTTCCCGTCTAAAATATGCAAATGAGCGTATACGCCGATTCCCGAACGTGCGCCCGGCCGGCGTATCTGTTTACGTCGTTTACGTTAGGCTTATGCCTGACCTAAAGTTATCCCTGCTATATGAGGCGCAGGCAATGTTAAGTATGGACGTCGGGACAGACGTCGTTTACGTCGTTTGCGTAAGTCGATTCAGAATGGGGCTGGCCGTACGTTACGTTTACGTTGCTTTCATTGACAATTTGCAACGTGATTAGGAGCATGCACACTTGAAAACTTTCACGGCCAGCGCATGCGCAGTATGTTTGGCGCGGGATCGCGCTTCATTTAAATAATAGACGCCCCCTACCCGCCCAATTTCAAATAAGACGGGCCATTTACGCTACGCCGCCACAACTTTACAGGCAAGTGTTTAGTGTAAAAAGCATAGGCTACGCCCACACAAAGATAGGGGATTCTACATGAATCTAGCCCTACATGCCTGGTTCCCACCGTGAAGCATGGAGGAGGAGGTGTGATGGTGTGGGGGTGCTTTTCTGGTGACACTGTTGGGGATTTATTTAAAATTGAAGGCATACTGAACCAGCATGGCTACCACAGCATCTTGCAGCGGCATGCTATTCCATCCGGTTTGCGTTTAGTTGGACCATCATTTATTTTTCCACAGGACAATGACCCCAAACACACCTCCAGGCTGTGTAAGGGCTATTTGACCAAGAAGGAGAGTGATGGGGTGCTGCGCCAGATGACCTGGCCCCCACAGTCACCGGACCTGAACCCAATCGAGATGGTTTGGGGTGAGCTGAACCGCAGAGTGAAGGCAAAAGGGCCAACAAGTGCTAAGCATCTCTGGGAACTCCTTCAAGACTGTTGGAAGACCATTTCTGGTGACTACCTCTTGAAGCTCATCAAGAGAATGCCAAGAGTGTGCAAAGCAGTAATTAAAGCAAAAGGTGGCTACTTTGAAGAACCTAGAATATTACATATTTTCAGTTGTTTCACACTTTTTTGTTATGTATATAATTCCACATGTGTTAATTCATAGTTTTGATGCCTTCAGTGTGAATCTACAATTTTCACAGTCATGAAAATAAAGAAAACTCTTGGAATGAGAAGGTGTGTCCAAACTTTTGGTCTGTACTGTACATGTCACCTGAGGATAGACAAATAGGCCCTTCATCATTTAGTTGTACCTCAGACATTATACCATCTGAAATAAGAACTGCATAAGGGCTGCAGACAGCATGCAAAAAATTACATATTAATAGACTTCTCCCCTCACCATACGCTGTGGCTTCTCTTGCCAACTCCAATATCGATACAGGGAACAGTAGTTACATAGAGGCTGGCAGACGGCAGCATTGCGTGCAGCAGGTGACTGGGTGTCAGAAACACCCAGACGTGTTAGAGACAAGTGTTACTTCTCTATTTATGCAAAATGTAACTCCCATCATGTAATTTCTAGTAGCTTCTTTACCAATGCTTAATTTCAATTTGTGGGAAGGTTTGGCAAAAAAATCTGCAACTTGTGAACTTTAATGTGTACCCCATTGAAGTCAATGGGAGGTGAATCTTGGAAATTAATTCTCCGCATTTTTAAGACTAATAGACATGTAGACATAAAGAGGGTATGGGACACTGCCAGGGGGAACATGTACAAATTCAAAAACAAATTGAAAAAAAATACCATTTGGTGGGGAGCAGCTCTTTTTTTAACATGTAAAGCTGAACTCCGGCCAAAAAAAAAATCCATGGTAGTTGAGCTGTGCCCGCACCTTAATGCCAGAATCACACTTGTGCGGTGCGAATTTCAGCTTTCTTATCTTTGCAGGGAGATAAGAGAAATGTTCAGCAGATTAGCAACGTTTTAGCTGCGAATTTGGAGACCTGGGAGAAGTTACAGGGGAGAGGAGAGTGGGGGAGAAGTGTATTGAGCTGAATGAGAGAAATTTCTGAAGAGAACTGAACATATCTGCGAATCAGCTGCGTACCCATAGAAGATAATGGGCCTGAATTTGCACCTGAGCTGCACCACAAGGCATAAAATCCACACACGTTTTTTCTGAAATGCGCAGTGCGAATGCATCTCACATATGTGAACCAGCCTCATTGAAAACAATGGCCCAGATTCAGAGAGAATTGGATTCTCGTAGCGTATCAGAAATACACTACGCCGCCGTTTTTTACCTGGCTCTATGTGGAATCCAGGTAGATTTTGTCCAGTAAACGACGGTGGCGTAGTGTATTTCTCCCGTCGCAATCCATCTAGACGAGTAGGGGGCGTGAAGGATTTAAAATAGGCGCGTTCCCGTGGCAATCGAACTGCGCATGCTCCGTTTGCAAATTTCCCGCCGTGCATTGCGCGAAATCACGTCGTTACGTCATTCGTTGTTTGAGTAGCGTCGTTTACGGACATTTCTATTCCCGAACGAGTTACGCAAAAAAAAATAAAAAAATTTAAATTCGACGCGGGAACGACGGCCATACTTAACATGGGCTACGCACCGTTAGACCAGCAAAAAGCTGGTCTAACAGTACGTAAAAAAAAACAGACGTAAGCGATTGCGAAGACCGCTCGTATCTTCGTGGATCGCCGTAAAAACACATTTGCATATCCCGACGCATGAAAACGACGCGAACTCCTCCCAGCGGCCGCAAAAATATCGCAGCGTAGATCCGAAGGCTTACGAAGACGTAAGCCTCTCGGATCGAAGCCCGAAGCCGCCGTATCATGGTTTGAGGATTCAAACTAGTGATACGGCGCACAAAATTTGAAATTACTCCTGTCTAACACCAGTTAGACAGGCGTAATTGCTTTATGAATCTGGGCCAATGTATTTAGAAATGTTCTGCGTATTAGATGCGGTTTAAGCCGCAACCAATTCACATAGGTGTGAATCCGGCCTAAGGGTTAATTGCTTATTTTGGTCTAGAAGAGAGGAGAAAGGAGATATACTTACCTAATCCTCCCCACATAAGACCGGTCCTTGCAGTTCATGCAACCCTATGCTCTAGCAGTCTTGTAAATAACATGCTTCGGGATGCCTTAAACCTGTTTGAGAACCGGTGCACCTGTACAAAATATATAATGTAAATCGCAGAAAATTTTGAGACACACGGAGAAAAAAAAGGAAGGGCGAGGGTCTGGTATGTACTGTAAAGGAGGGACGCCTCAAAAAAAAGGCTGTGATTCTTACAAAAAATCCATACCAGACCCTTATCAGAGCATCCAGCCTGGTCACAAGAAAGGTGGGGGGGCAAGGAGTGTGTGCCCCCTCCTGATCCATACCAGGACATATGCCCTCAACACAGTAGTAAATAGTGTTGCTCACGAATATTCGCATTGCGAATATTCGCTACGAATATTGCATATTCGAGTATTTGCGAATAACTCGAATATTGCGGCGAATATTCGCTATGGCGAATATTCGTATTTTTTCAAATTTATTTGTAAAACAGATCACATCCTAGTGATCTCCATCGACGTCTAAAAGCATTGCTGGTATGATTAGAGAGAGACCCTGGGCCGAGTAGCTGATGCGATTCTTTTATGTTGCCGAAAATTCGCATTGCGAATTTTCGGCAACATAAAAGAATTCGCATCAGCTACTCGGCCCTTCTTTTGCATCAGAGCCAATCAGAATAACTCGAATATTCGGCAAACGGAATATTGCGCGATTATCTTCTTCGCCCTTCTTTTGCATCAGATATTCCTTTTGCCGAATATTCGAGTTATTCTGATAGGCTCTGATGCAAAAGAAGGGCGGAGAAGATAATCGCGCAATATTCCTTTTGCCGAATATTCGAGTTATTCTGATTGGCTCTGATGCGCCCTTCTTTTGCATCAGAGCCAATCAGAATAACTCGAATATTCGGCAAACGGAATATTGCGCGATTATCTTCTCCGCCCTTCTTTTGCATCAGAGCCAATCAAATAACTCGAATATTCGGCAAAAGGAATATTGCGCGATAATCCTTTTGCCGAATATTCGAGTTATTCTGATTGGCGCTGATGCAAAAGAAGGGCGAGAGAAGATAATCGCGCAATAGAATATTGCGTGATTATTTATCTTCTCCGCCCTTCTTTTGCCCCCTTATTCTCCTTCTTTTAGAGTAGAGTTAGTGTTTAGTGCATATTAGTTTAGTAATACAGGAAATGATCTCCGTTTATGAGAATTTCGCAATCATTTTCGCATTAGCGAAATTTCGCAAATTTTTTTTGGATAAAATATCACGAATATTCGATATTAGCGAATATTCGCGAATATTCTTCTATATATTCACGCAATATCGCAAAATCGAATATGGCGTATTCCGCTCAACACTAGTAGTAAATACATAACACATTTGACATTTAAAAAAAAGTCCCATTGTGTAAATCGCATCATCTAGCAATGTAGATCCACATCAATCAAAATGAATGACACCTGCCAACCCTCCACACTAAAACTCACTAATTGCCTACACAATGCACTTCCTACTGACTCTCACTGTGAATGACAATTCCTGACTCAGCAGCTGAATGTACACATTTAGTGAAGGTCCTAAAGAGCTTAATATAAGATCGACAGATACATTCATATCTCAAAATGTCACAAACGGAAATAAAAATATAAATGTAAGTGGGAACGCCACTTCCAAATTCAAACCTCCTATTATCCTGGTTTGCACTTAAAAATCCAGTATACCTCCCTTCTGCACAGGAGCCAAAACACATCCCCCCCTTTTCTTGAAGTCCCCACTTTCTCTATAACCTGGATCTGGATAGCTGAAAAAAATCACCTCCATGACATTCATTAAAGTGTTTTGCTATTGTCTCACCTCTCATTACGTGTGAACAACAGGGGAACTTACTTTTAACACACTTACAATCACTAGTACATTTCAGCCAGTTCCTCTTTTTATTATATCGTGTCTCAAAGTAGTTAGGTGTCACAAAGGTTGGAGTTTGCTTGGACACTACTTTAATACAACCTCTCAAAATTTCTGAATAGATATTATCATTATATAGTGTGGGCAGAGCTGTATCCTGGCCTAGGCCAACAAGGCCCAGGCCTAGGGCAGCACTTTGCAGGGGGGCAGCACGAAAAGAGTCCCCTGCCGGCTTGCGCTACACTGTTAGGAAAATTTGTCTAGTCCCCCCATAAAGTGGCCGCACTGCTTCTAGTATGCGGGCTGCCGGCATTTCTGCAACTGTGTGTGTGTGGGGGGCGCGCTTCCAATTTTGACTGTTTTGTCATCCTGGACCAAAAACCTTCCTCACTGTGCTATATGTTTCGCGTTTACTTCCTGCTCTATGGGCAACCAGGAAGTAAGAGGAAATCGAAGTAAATTGCCCCCCCCCCATGCCCTCAGAACTAGTGTCCTCACTTGAAAATTTCAGGACGGGTCTTAAACAACACTGGTGTGGCCGTGACAGGAAAGGGTGGGTCATATTTAAATTAGGGGGTGCACGAGTTTAGTCAGGCCTAGGGCAGCACAAAACCTAAATACACCTCTGAGTGTGGGTAAGTACCTATATACACTGTGAAAATAAAATGGTTTATAATATCTATTTTCTTTGGCTTAACTTGTAAAAGTTCAACATTGGTCGTCAATTTTGCACTATTAAGTTCTCTATTCATAAATGATTTATGCTACCCCCCCGTACCAATCATGCATGTACAGTATTTAGCTTCCCGGTCAAAACGGGCTTCATCTGTGCATATTTGTTGTCATTTCAATAACTACCTGGTCACTAAACCCTTTTACAGTATTCCAGGAATATCCCAGGTCAGCCTGTAGAATGGCATCACCCATAAAGTTTTCCTATACAATTCAGTGAGGATCCTTCGTTTTTTTATAAGCTTTTCTTGCCCAACTGTTTAAAAAAAAAAGTTTTGACAAGGTTCCAAAAATCAAAATAACGAGTTTCTCTCACAGGGGTTTACCAAACAACGTATTATCAGCATCCTAGCTTACACATGCAGCACTGTGGCTCTGGCATTATTCTTCAGGCCCTGCGCTCACATTAAAAGCAAGAGCCACCCTCTCACAAACACTTGGTCCATACACCATAGCCCCTTTCTGCTCTGGCTCCCACCTCTCTCCAAGTGTAGCACTCCTGATTTCTTGGCAGAGACCTCCTCTGTCTGCTGGGATGGAGCCCAGAACCATAGTCAGGTCTCCTCTAAAGCCTAGCACACACTTGCCCGATTAGTGTTCTTGTGGTTCCCAAAACCAGGACCCAGGATTGGAAATTTCACCTATCCCAAAGCTCTCTGAAATCTCTGGGCTCCAGGTCTCAAACCGGGTTTTACCAACTGATGAGGAAACTAAAAAGCCAGTTTCTTCTGAATAAAACAAGCATGCCGGAGCCCCTCACCCTGCCTGGATGAGGATACCGGGTGATAGAAAGCCCTTTTCACGCAATGGCAAGGCACAGCACTGTCACACCACTTACATTTATATTTCCTTTGCAGTGTGTAACATTTTGAGGTATGAATGTGTCTGGGGATTAAATATGAATCTCTTTAGGACCTATACTACCATATAATTGATTATTTATCCTCTGGAGATGCATGTTTTGTTTTATTTGAGAAGTCTTTATTGATGATTTTTCTATATTGTATTTTTATGTTGGTACTTGTTTTGAATAACAGGCTTTGAGACTGAATTATTTATCAATAGGATTCAGCTGTGCAAACTAGTATAGTGTTTCATCGAACATGTTTATTAGTATAGTGGTTAGCATGATGGGTATGCTATGATTAAGCACTGTTTAACGTGAATGTGTTAGTAGTCTCCTTCCTCCTGCAGTATTGTTCTGTTTTATGGACATGTATAAATAAATAATAAAAAAGAGGGTATGCGGAAACACTGACACTACCAGGAAAAATCAGTGAATATAAAAAATAAGGTGAGTAACAAAAAATCAAGTGTGAATAAACAAGTAAGGATCAATAAAGTATGTGATCATAATAAGTCCCATAAACAAGAAATTGCAGTGATGTGCTGCCAAGCTAAATAAAAAACTGGATGTCCACTCAAAGGATAGAGATAATGGATGTAATCAGGTGGGGTATCCGTCAAAGGGCTCCCAGAACTCTCACCTCAATAGGAGTGAAAAAGTGCCTTCAAAGGAATCCTGTCCTGTCATCCACCTCATCGATCGCCACAGAGGCTTCACCACTTCAATGGTGTATCTCCAGCCTCTCCACCTAATGATATAAACGCCCACCCAGGGCACGGTACAGAGACAGCAACCCGTCTCGGGGGGGGAGGGAGAGATAAACAAAGAAGCCTCCAATGGTGTAGTACTCAAAGCACAGGGAAAGGTTTATTAAAAGAATAACCTGCGCTCACATTAAAAGCAAAAAGTTGCAACAATGGATAAACAAACAGTGGCTTCTCAGCACCTGCCTACGTCACTCCAGGTGTACGCCGTCCACTCCCTACGCGTTACGACACCGTCACGTGTCTTCAACTATTGATCCTTACTTGTTTATTCACACTTGATTTTTTGTTACTCACCTTATTTTTTATATTCACTGATTTTTCCTGGTAGTGTCAGTGTTTGCGAATACCCTCTTTTTTATTATTTATCCTACCTGTGTATTGTAAACACTATTAGGTTTGCTGCACTCACACATTTGTTTATTTGCGTATTGCCACATTATTGACGTATAGTAGCGCGGAAGCTACCCTATATTATTTTCATGTATAAATAAAGGTGCAGTCATCCATTTTTTTTTCATATATTCTTCAGTTGGACTGGCACCTGCCTTTTTGTGGCAGATGAGGGTGGACTGACCTGGAGTATTACTTTTCTTTTTTCCCGTGGTTCGCATGTTTCAGCAGGTCAACAGACATTTTATATTTAGTGCTGCACTTATTTTACTGTCTTGTGGTCATAATTAGGCAGTAAACACAATGTAAGTCATTCCAGGATAGTACCTTTCACACTCCCAAACCTTGGAGATTGTCATTCTATATACAGCTGCTGGCAGCTGATTTTAACTTCTAGTACATGTAGTGCTAAACAACAAATAAAACAGTCATATACAAGAAATAAAGTATCTCTTCTCCATCACCATAAAACTGTCACGACTAATGTTCATTTTCTTTATGCACATATGTTTTTGGGAAGTGAAGAACCGACATTTAAGACGCTATCAGTTAATGTGCAGGTACATCCTAGAACCGTTCCCTCCCCAGCATGGAGGTTGATAAATCTCTCTTCACAAATGTTAACATACCTGGTCCTCCTACATTCAGCTCACCTCAGTTATCTATGTTCAAATGTGTTTGTTTCAAATTGATGACTAAACAAAGATCATATGCTTGATGAATGAAGGGCTAAAAAAGAGTTTGTAAATTTCCAGCAAGGGAGTTTCTCAACTCTCACACTCTTAAATTAATGCAGGGCACACACTGGAACAAAAAGATTATCTTTGGTTTCAAAAGCTGCAAATGTTATACTCTATTAAGTTAACCATTTACATACCTCCCAACTTTTTGAGATGGGAACGAGGGATACCTATTGGAAAAAAGTATTTAGTCATAGGGCACACCCCTGCCACGCCCCTTTTAAAGGAGAATTATACTAAAAAAGATTTAGTTAAACCCACGAGTGCTGTTTTTTTTTTTTTACCACTACTATTTCTTTTTAAGGGCTTTTGAAGTTTATAAATGCAGCAGTTTGGAAACTAAATGAAAGGTTTAGCACTGGGAAACCCTTTTTGAAAAATAAATGGTGCATTTTATATACAACTATATAGATCAGACCAAAATGAGAGACAAATGAGGAGGAATGAGGGACAGAGGGACATTGTTCCAAACCAGGGACAGTGCCTCGAAATCAGGGACAGTTGGGAGCTATGCAATTATAAGGCATTATTATCATCTCTCAAAAGAGAGCAGTATTTTGCCATCCCTTGTGACCAAATTGTGACATATTATATCACGTTCTGCCCATGTCATAACCAGCAGCCAGTCCTCTTGGGATGATATCTGTGTGTATCCTACTGGAGTCTTTGCAGGCCAGTCAAGTTCCTCCATCCCAAACTCGTTCATCCTTGTCTTTATGGACCTTGCTTTGTGCACTGGTCCAAATCATTTGGTGGAGGGGGGATTATGGTCTGTGGTTGTCTTTCAGAGGTTGGGCTTGGACCCTTAGTTTCAGTGAAGGGACTGCTTAGGGCATCAGCATACCATGACATTTTGGACAATTTTTAATGCTCCCAACTTTGTGGGAACAGTTTAGGGATGGTCCTTGCCTGTTCTAACATGACTGCGCACCAGTGCACAAAGCAAGGTCCATAAAGACATGGATGAGCGAGTTTTGGGGTTGAGGAACTTGACTGGCCTAACTTCAACCCGATAGAATACCTTTGGGATGAATTTGAGCGAAGACTGCTAGCCAGTCCTTCTTGTCCAACATCAGTGGCTGACTTCACAATTGCACTTCGGGTAGAATGGTCAAACATTCCCATAGACATACTCCTAAACTCCCAAAAGAGTTCAAGCTGTTATAGATGCAAAGGGTGGGCCAACTCAATATTAGGATGCCGTTAAAGTTCATGTGCGAGTAAAGGCAGGTGTTCCAATACCTTTGCAATATAGTGTATATAGTAATTGTATATGTTATATATTTTTTTCATTTGCTATATTTTTTCAATGAAAGTGGAGTCACCCCTTAAAGAAACAATTAATCTTTTTTTTCCTTGTTTTTCAGTCTATTCATTAAATTTAGCTATCAGCGGCGGTGCGTCCATAGTGGGCGCAGGAGCGCCGCCCCCTCTCTCCCCTGCGCCGTCACCCAAGTCTACAATACATAGATTCATGCATTGCATGAACCTATCTATTGTCGCTGGCACCACTGCCGCTGGGTCTGGTTACCGGTAACCTGATTGGCTGAAGCGACATCAAGGGCGGTACTTGGGAGAAGACGTTGAGGGAGCGTGGAGGGAGGATGGCTTACCAGCGAAAGGTAAGTCCCTGTTGACGGTGGGAGCAATCTGGCGGTTTTTGAGGGGGCAAACTGGCGGAAATTGATGGGCACAATGGTGTCAATTGATGGACACTGTGGCGACAATTGATGGGCACAGTGGTGACAATTGATGGGCACAGTGTAGACAATTGATGGCACGGCACAATGGCTGCGTTTGATGACATGACACAGTGGCTGTGTTTGATGGCATGGCACAGTGGCTGCATTTGATGGCTTGGCACAGTGGCTGCGTTTGATGGCAGAGTGGCGACAATTGATGGCACAGTGGTGACAATTGATGGCATGGCACAGTGGAGACAATTGCTGGCACAGTATCGACAATTGATGGGCACAGTGGCTGCGTTTGATGGCACAGTGGCGACAATTGATGGACACAGTGGCGACAATTGATGGGCACAGTGGCGACAATTGATGGGCACTGTGGCTGCGTTTTATGGGCACAGTGGCGGCAATTGATGGGCACAGCGGCTGCGTTTGATAGGCACAGTGGTGGCAATTGATGGGCACAGTAGCTGCGTTTGATAGGCACAGTGAGGCTGCAATTGATGGTTTTTTTTTTTTTTTCATTTCTTTGCAGCCCCCCCCCCCCCCCCCAAAAAAAAATAAATAATAATTTGAGCACCAGCCGCCACTGGTAGCTATGATTATAAAGCAGACATAAGGCTTTTTTCCAGTCCATTCCATCATTATTTTTTTATGTGATTTAAGGGAGTTTCTACTAAAACAATTTCATGATTCAAGGGTCTTTCCTCAAGTTTCTTTATTATTGTAATTCCCTACCTCTTCCTTCCACTGGTGTTTGCATCAGCAAGCAAACAGTGATACATCATGATATGCTTCCTCCTGTAGTTGCAGTGCAAAATGTATTGTGGTTTATAGTGACACTAAAAAAGTACAAATATAATAAATGTTTTGCCTTGGTATCTGTATGGTCACTGTATTTCTCAGATAACAACTACAGGAAAAAGTACACTGTTGCTATACTCCTGCCCTTACCTTAGGATTGATTTGTTGGTGCCATAATTTAATATAGAAAAATAGCTGGATTGTGGGTTTGCATTACCTGCTCTAGGTTTAAAGCACAACAGCCCAAAGTAAAAACTGAGGGCCAGATTCACAGAGCCATTACTCTGGTCTATCTCCTGATAGACCGGCGTAATTTCAAATTACCCGCGTCGTATCATTAGTTTAAATCCTCAAACCATGATACGACGGCTTCGGGCTTCGATCCGACAGGCTTACGTCTTCGTATGCCGTCGGATCTACGCTGCAATCTTTTTCCGCCCGCTGGGTGGAGTTTGTGTCGTTTTCCGCGTCGGGGTATTCAAATTAGCTTTTTCCGGCGATCCACGAAGTTACGATCATCCGTCGCATTCTCTTACGGCATCTGTAGTCATCTTTTTGCTGCGTAAAGTTAGGGAAGCAAAAATCTGGTCTATAGTAAGACAAGATACAGAGACAGAGAGATACAACTCTGTAGCGTGACTGGTTACGCTTCCTGATGACGTAAACCACGAAACGTACGTCGAGGCGCAAACCAGTCACGTTTTTCCCTACCACTTCCGATTTCCGGGTCCGTTGGTTTCCGACGGTGGAACCGCACGGACGCACGACTAGCGAAACTAGCAGTGCGACGGATTTTCGATCCTTCTCCGAATCCACGTTGCTTCGACGGTAGAACGTACGCCGGCCAGTGAGACTACCAGCGCGGACGGATCACCGTCCTACATCCGAATCCGCGGGTTCGATTGGATATCGAATATACGCTATAAAGCCTCAGTGCCGGGATCAGGGCACAATCTGAGTAAGCAGCCATTTGGCATGTTACTTTTTATTACATTTTAATAAACAATACTTCACTATGATTGCCTTTCTGTTCCTATCTTTATGAATGTTGGATCATCTGACGTGCCTATCCGGATCATTCTGAGTCATCCTAGTGACAAAAGCGGTTTATGACTTCTTTTTTAATTAAAAGAGTCTACTATTATTGGTAAGGAGCCATTTCTATCGATCACATCGGGTGCAATTATATGGTGGAGGTTCCAGAACTGCAATATATACGCCTTTTTTTGAATTGAGATATACCATTGGGTGCTTATTATTTAGCACTATTGGGACTTTTTTCTTTGATTTCATTGTATGGACACTAATTCACTTCACTAATTAATATATGATTTTTGTAATAATAGATTGCACATTTCAATGTTTATATATACACATTATTTTGTATTGAGTTTGTGTTTTCAGCGCCCCTTCACTTCCGATTCTACTTGTATTTTCACACACTGAAAATTTTAGGTGGCAGCTCTTAAACTAGTATATTTAATATATTCAGGTTTAATTACACGTAATTCTACCCATTTGTTGGGAGAATTAATATTGTTTTTTCTGTGGCGCAAATTATACACATTTTCTTCACATTTCCTATAGTAAGACAGCCCATGTTAAGTATGGCCGTCGTTCCCGCATCGAATTTCAATTTTTTTTTTTTTTTTGTGTAAGTCGTCCGGTAATAGGAATGTACGTAAATGACGCTACTCAAAAAAAAACTGACGTAACGACGTAATTTCGCGCAATGCACGGCGGGAAATTTCTGAATGGATCATGCGCAGTTTCAATCGACGTGGGGACGCGCCTAATTTAAATGCTTCACGCCCCCTAATTGCGTATTTCGATTCCACCGCGAGAAATACAATACGCCGACGTACCTTACGGGCCGAAATCTACCGGAATTCGTCTTAGAGCCAGGTAAAATACGGTGTATCTCTGATACTCTGCGCCAGGGCAATTGTACCTGAATCTGGCCCTGAATGTATTGCATCCTACTGGTGCATTGTGGTGGCTGAATTTGTTGTCTTTTTTCACACTTTTCTCTTTTTATTTTTACTTGGTGATTCTGATACGAACATACTTTTTGTCCTAGGGTGGCAACCATGCTACATCAAGGAGGATCAGCATTGGAGGGGTCTCCATACTTTTCAAGCAAAGGGCCAGTTTATTGTCTTTCAGACTTCAAGGGGCCGGATTCTGATCAGTGGGGGTAGAAAATGCCCCAAGGGCTGAGCATCAGTGAGAATAAACACACCCCCACCCCCAGTGCTGGTGGGCAGTAGGAGGAGGAATAGTGCTCCATCATTGCTATTAGTGGAAGAAATAGTGCCCCATTGTTGGTGTCATTATCAGGAATTGCCTCATATCGTTGGGAGCAATACTTCCCCAAGGGCCGGGTGAAAGCTAGCAAGGGGCCACATCCGGCCCTCGGGCCGCAGTTTGGAGACCCCTGATATACTGTAAGACCTCCCCAATTCATAACATTGTAGCACAACAATAAAAAACAAAAAACAAAATAGACTGCTGCACACCCTTAAGGCCTCGTACACAGGAGGCAATCTATTTGTTCAAATCGGTCTGATAGGATTTTGGTTTGCTCGCGTGTACACACGAGCAAACCAAAATCCCTGCCAGCAGACGGCGCGCTGACGTGTCGGTGACGTGACGTTGACGCCGCCACGTCACCGCACCAGGAAGTAAAACACTTCCGCGCATGCGCCGAATCCATTCGGCGGCGGTGCGGGACGACATGTCTGCTGGTAAGTGTACTAACCAGCAGACATGTCGCGCGGACGGATTCTGTCAGGTGGCCAAATCCGTCGGCTTGGCCGTACACACGATCGAATCTGTCTGCTGGGACGGTCTAGCAGACCGTTTCCAGCAGACAGATTTGATCGTGTGTACGAGGCCTAAGAGTTACCTACAAAAATGTATTAGAATAAGTATAAAAAAAAGAACACATGTATGTCAGGTATAAAAACTCAGGTCCACTATGATATGGTAGACCAACCCAGGGATGGTCCCCCTGGATGCCCACTCAAAAACGGCTTATACCAGTAACTTTTCATAACATTCAGGGAGGTTTTTTGGTCATCAACAAAGATAGCTGTGAACAATGCAAAATGATAACTATCCACAGAGGAAGAGAGCCCAGGAAGTTATAAGCTCACCAGATTTCTGCCTGAATGATCAGATATTTCATTTATCAATCAGATATAGCAATATGCTTTCAATGGTATATTTTACAGACAAAAAGAGAGCAAATGAGAAAAATATATTGTTACACCATAACGGATTAATATATTCTCATTGCATCTCCTATTAAAAATGGGTCTGAGACTAATGCAAATTGGATGGGGGTTTCCCTGAAATGGAGAACAGGGACACTCCGGACACCTGCTGTGAGCGTCCGCATTGTGAACCCAGCCTGAAGCAGGAATCTATGTATATTCCACAATGGGCTGATGTTTATGGCAAAAGGGTAAGGGTCAAAGATGATTGCAGTTCAAAAAACACAAAACCATCTCTCTGTTTTTTTTTTGTTGTAGGTCTGTTAAGTTAAAATAGCAGTTGTAAATACAAAGCGGGACAGCTTTTTTTTCACCTTCTAACATTAGTTTTCACTAAAATAATGACACTGTTCAAATCAGGGGAGGACTGGCAGCCTTAGGCCTGGGGGGCAAGTCCAGTCAAGTGGCCCACTGAACCACAAATCAGCTCGCCATCCATGTCCACATGGTTTTATAACGGATGATTGATGTTATGAAGCAAGACAAATATGATACAATGTAGTAATTAAAAAAGTGCAGATAGTGCCTGTTAATGCATCCTGATCAGTGCCCATCAGTGCAGCCTGATCATTGTCCATTAATGCAGTGCAGTTCCCATCAACGCAGCCTGATCAGTGCAGACAGTGCCCGTTAATACATCCTGATCAGTGCCCATCAATGCAGCCACACCAGTGCAATGCCCATCAGTGCAGCATGATCAGTACCCATCAATGCAGCCTAATCATTGCCCATGGCATGTGGGGGTCAGCTGGGGGTATCAGGGTCTGTCTCAACTTAGCAGGCCCGGTTGCCACCCACTATATGCAGTGGATAGATTCTTGCATAGCATGAATCTATCCACTGCTGCCCCATATTCATGCATCTGGCGCCTTCCGGGTCACTGGGCACATGAAGTACAGTGGCCAGGTTTTTTTAATAACCTGATTAGAGCTAGGTGATGGGCTAAGTTGCCGGAAGAGTCTGCTGGGGGGGGGGGGTGGTTCTGGCTGAGTCTGCTGCCCGGGGGGGGGGGGGGGTTGGAGGTTCTGGCTGAGTCTGCTGGCCGGGGGGGGGACGGGGACTGGCTGAGTTCGCTGGATGGCTTCTATGGAGAGCTGAAGGAGATACAGTACTAAAGAGGCAGGTCATCATCAATCATCATTATTATCATTCACATCACCTTACTTTACTTTCAATTCAGTGCAGTCTCTCTCGCAGTCTCACTGACTCTTCTCTGCAGCCAGCCCACGAGTCACAGAGATGTATGGTGCGGTGCTCGTGCCCTGACATGCCACATGACCTTCCTACAACTCCCACAATGCAGCGCAGCAGCAGCCAGCCAATTGGCGGCCCCCGCTGCTGAGTAGGGCTGCGCATCTTCACCGGTCTCACGATTCGATGCGATTCTGTGATGCATCACGATTGCAGCGCATGGTACAGGAGATGGTCAGAGACTGCGGACATAGTACAGGAGATGATCAGAGACTGCGGACGTGGTACAGGAGATGATCAGAGACTGCATACATAGTACAGGAGATGATCAGAGACTGGGGACATAGTACAGGAGATGGTCAGAGACTGCAGACATAATACAGGAGATGGTCAGAGACTGCAGACATAATACAGGAGATGATCAGAGACTGCGGACATAGTACAGGAGATGGTCAGAGACTGCATACATAGTACAGGAGATGGTCAGAGACTGCGGACATAGTACAGGAGATGGTCAGAGACTGCAGACATAGTACAGGAGATGATCAGAGACTGCGGACGTGGTACAGGAGATGATCAGAGACTGCATACATAGTACAGGAGATGATCAGAGACTGGGGACATGGTACAGGAGATGATCAGAGACTGGGGACATGGTACAGGAGATGGTCAGAGACTGGGGACATAGTACAGGAGATGATCAGAGACTGCGGACGTGGTACAGGAGATGGTTGCACATGTTTAAGAACCATAATTGGTGCACAGACAGCAGTTCAGTTCTACTTCAATAGTTCCCAGATTCAGTCCCAGGAAGCTGAAATCTGATGGGTAACACTGCCCGCTGCACCTTACCCACTGATTTTTTTTTTTCAGGCCCCACTCACACCTATGCAGGTGCAACAGAGCAGTTTTATGGATCACGCTTAGGGCAGCTTGAAAAAAAAAAGAAATCGCACAAAAGTGCATGATGCTTTATAATTCATAGCACACCAAAACGCATGACACTTTATCACACACTTTGTGTGCCTGAAAAAAAAAAGTTTTGCCTTGGACAATTCACTACAAATCCCATCATATAACATGTATTATGAAGGTATTCAGTGTAAAAGTCACAGCCTGCTGGTGGACAATACAAGCATGTGTTCCTGAACAATAACCTGCATTGGATAGAGAGGAGGACATTACCAGAGGAGGTATAGAGTACACATAGGAGGGGGTCATATGGCAGCACAATAGGAGGTGATGGAGGAGATCACACACTGATGATGAAGCCTCTCTGACCTGTACACAACGCTGGGACAGTCTCTCCCCTCCAAGATCCAGGAAGGAGCCATTCACTCACTGACAATGCTGCTCTACAGTGTCCACTCTCCAGGGGGACTCAGGTTACAGGTCCTGGCAGATCCGTAGATGTTATCATGGTACAAGCTATAGGAAAAGCTCTGTGCAGAATGTTGTAAGTACACTACAGATTATAAAAAATAAGTACATCGCTATCAGTTATTGTATAAATAACTGATAGCGATGTATTTATTTTTTATAATACACAGTCTATATTTGTTAGTAGTTTACAGGACAGGAGCTCACAGGACCTGCCTCTTCTAGCAGGCTGCGACCTACTGAGCAGAGAAGGTAATATCTGAACAGCGCGCTCTCCCAGGACCCTCCCCTGACATGCCACATGACCTTCCTAGTTCCTACAACTCCCACAATGCAGCGCGGCAGCAGCCAACCAATCGGCGGCCGCCGCTGCCGAGTTTTAGGAAAAAAAAAAAAAACGGCCGTTTTAAATATAATGTGAGCGGCCTGGGGGGCAATCTCCATTTTTCCACCTGGCCCAGTCCGCCCCTGGTTCAAATAGAAATCATTATCCAGGTCTGCCTAAATAAATATCCAGTCTGAAAATGTATGTTCATACAACCTAGTAAGTAGTAAGGACTAACAGGTAAAAACAAGATAGAAACAAAAAGGACCTTGACCCACGTCATTTTTTTTCTAAATGGAGGAGGACCAAGCAGTCCTCTTTAACCACTTGCTTACTGGGCACATATACCCCCCTCCTGCCCAGGTGAAATTTCAGCTTCCGGCACTGCGTCGCTTTAACTGACAATTGCGCGGTAATGCGACGTGGCTCCCAAACAAAATTGACGTCCTTTTTTCCCCACAAGTAGAGCTTTTTTTTGGTGGTATTTGATCGCCTGTTCGGTTTTTATTTTTTGCGCTATAAACAAAAAAGAGTGACAATTTTGAAAAAAAATACAATATTTTTTACTTGTTGCTATAATAAATATCCCAATTTAAAAAAAAAAAACACATTTTTTTTTCTCAGTTTAGGCCGATACGTATTCTTCTACATATTTTTGGTAAAAAAAAAAAAAAATCGCAATAAGCGACTGGTTTTGCGAAAAAGTTATAGCGCTTACAAAATAGGGGACAGAATTATTATTTTTTATTATTTTTTTTTTTACTAGAAATGGCGGCGATCTGCGATTTTTATTGGGACTGCGACGTTATGGCGGACACATCGGACACTTTTGACACATTTTTCGCGCCATTCACATTTATACTGCGATCAGTGCTATACAAATGCAATAATTACTGTATAAATGTGACTGGAATTGAAGGGGTTAACACTAGGGGGTGAGGAAGGGGTTAAATGTATTCCCTACATAGTGTTCTAACTGTGGGGGGAGGGGGGGGGACTGGGGAGGTGACCGATATGTGTCCCTATGTACAAGGGACACAGATCGGTCTCCTCCTCTCCAGAGACAGGACGCTGTCTCTGTGTAAAACGGCAATGAGAGATGATCTCATATGTTTACACATGAGATCATCTCTCATTCGCCGCACAGATCGCATCGCAAACGGCCGTTCGCCGCGATCTGTGATTGGCTGTGTCCAAGGGACACGGCCAACACAGAGCTTCCCCGCTGCGCGCTCTGGAGCGTGCGCTGAGAACGCCCAAGGGGACGGCCGTCAAAAGACGGCCGGTTGGATATTCAGACCCGCGCTGTAGCCGTCATTCGGCTATAGCGCGGGTCTGAAGTGGTTAAAAGCCGCATTTTATTATCAAATGCATGGAAATGCTAAGTTATGAACATGGGGTTTTGAGAGTGCACCCTTTTATAACCAATGGACCCTTATTTTGCATTCATGAATCAAAAATACACGTGACACCTGTGTTGTGTTGCAGTGAAATGGAAAAATGGGTCATGGGCCATGAGTAATATATGGGCATGCATAGCAGGCATAAAGGCACCAGCATGCCTCGTCACTTGAAAATGTGCATTACACTGTGCTCTGTAATGCAAGTTCATACTTTAAATCAGGGGTCTCCAAACATTCTAAACAAAGGGCCAGTTTATTGTCCTTCAGACTCTTGGAGGGCCGGACTTTGGCCAGCAGGAGTGAAAATTTTCCTGGAATCAGTGGGAGTAAACATCTGGTATTAGGGGGGAGGAATAGTGCCCCATTGCTGGTATCATAGGGAGGAATAGTGCCCCATTAGTGGTGTCAGTGGGAGAAATGGTGCTCCATTGTCGGTGTCAGATGGCAGAATAGAGTCTCGAATCAGTGGGAGGGATAGAGCTCCAAGGGCCGGATAAAGGCAAGCAAAGGGCCGCATCTGGCCCTCGGGCCACAGTTTGGAGACCCCTGCTTTAAATGGTCCAAAAAACGGTATCTCCCTTTATAAAGATTCTGTCCTCAGAAGTTTCAGAAATGAATACACAATGCTGCTCTTTTCTTTAAATTCCAGGGGATTCTGGGATCAACTCAAGCAGTGAGCATAGCAGATCCCTGGAGGAGCTTTACAGTACAGTTTATTTACATTCACAGACATATATTAATTTTACAGAACGTCTAACCCCAACCAATAATTTTGGTGGTCTTCATTAAGTATATAATAATTCCACCTTAATTTTCCTTCTGGAGTACCTATTCATGTTTTTTTTTTTGTCTTCTCATCTTCCTCTTCACATTAAATAAATAACTAATGTGTTACTTTAATACTGTCCAGTGAAATGAGTACAAAGGCAGCTGTAGATGCATCCTTCGCTTCCATTGCCCAAAGCAACACGTCATGATTAAAAGCCCCTTTCTAATGCATACCCGCTGGCTAGTGATGTTCTAACAGGAAAACCCTTTAGAAGCCCATTATAAATAGCCATGACATTGAATTGTTCTCATTGCTTTGCATTTGTGGTGTGGATTCTGCTAATAACTATGCTGTGAGAGCATCTCATAGCAGAATCCAGAAGACTGGAGTCTTTGTCACTTCTGGGTAGATATGACATTCTAAGGCACAGCTGTAGTGGCCTTGAGGGAAAGAGGTACAAGTGAGAAAAGGATCGCTGTATAGCAATATACAATGATATCCTCATGAAAATGTGTTTGAACTTTATATCACGTGTATGGAAGAGTTGAGAGTCTAATGTAGTACTCAGTGAGACAACAGTAATTTATCTATTGGGTTGATCAAAAGGTCTAAATAGTATGATATCACATACCCACGCTGGTCCAAACATATATTTGTTTTTTATGTAATTCAATTTGTATTTTTTTTATTATGTTCTTTTTCTTTTTTTCTTTGATGCTTAACTAACATAAGTGGCAGGTTTACTGCAGCAGTTTTTAGGTTTTAAATATATAATGGTTTATCAGATAACTGCTATTTTATATGCATTTAGCCTGCTAGCTGAATTGATACTATTTATTTTCAGTACAGATAGTGTTTTCTCCTAAAACTCTACATTGCTAGTTTTTTCTTTCATATGAAACAGGAGAAATATAGGAGAAAAAACGATCTTATTTCCTTAAAGCTCAAAATACCCTGCGCTTAGGAACAAACCTCAAAAATAATAATAAAATTCGTAATCCTTTTATGCTCCATAGCAGTTTTCCCATCAGGATCCCTGCTCTCTATTTTCTCGTCGGGTTTCCTGGCAGTGTTTCCTGCTGAGAAAAAAAACGTGCATACTCGATAACACCTAGGCCTCGTACACACGATCGGACATATCCGATGAAAACGGTCCGCGGACCATTTCCATCGGATATGTCCGATCTGGAGTTTGATCCGATGGCGTGTACACACCATCGGATCAAATTCCCCGCCGGCGGACGGCGCGGTGACACGTCACCGCCACGTCACCGCACCAGGAAGTAAAACACTTCCGCGCATGCGCCGAATCTATTCGGCGGCGGCGGTGCGGGACGACATGTCTGCTGGTAAGTGTACTAACCAGCAGACATGTCGGGCGGACAGATTCCCACCGGATAGATTTCAAAGCATGCTTTGAAATCTGTCGGGTGGACAAATCTGTCCGCTAGCCCATACACACGATCGGAGATGTCTGCTAAAACGGTCCATCGGACCGTTTTCAGCGGACATATCCCCTCGTGTGTACGAGGCCCTAGACGCATGAGCAGTAGCATACAAGGTTAGTGTGGGGTGTAGTAAGATGCCGGCGATGGCGGCATCGAATGTGACGAGACAGCGACTCGTCATAGTCGATGACGTCACCGCGTTCTTGCCATTTAAAAGAACGGCGGGATTTTGTGTGGCTGTCTGTATACATGGCTTTTCAAGTTAAGCCTGTCAGGAATCCCGTTGGGAATACCAACTTTTTTTTCCTGACGGGATTCCTGGTTGTGTGTACAGTTCTTCATAGTGTCCTTTTGTAAAAGATTGCAGCTACCTAGATCAAAAACCAATGTAAATATGTAAGAGAATAAGCTAATATTATAATCTCCACCATCGCAACTCAAATTATATATATCAAAATAAAGTGTAAAAACTAAAAATTAGGAAGTGTAAATCACAGTAAAGTCCATATGTGAGCTGCATAAAAGGAGGTCATAGAATGCTTTTTTTTTTTTACCAATCAGTAAAATGAGGTGCAAATAACTCTGATGAGTGCAGTGACCTGAGGGAGAGGTTTGCATTTTATGCACCATGGTGGTGGATTGAAAAATACCAACGTTATATGAATAAGAACATTATTGGGCTAACTTCATGAAGATAACATGGATCAATTTGTGCATGAAGTTTATTTGAATCACATACTATGTGGACTTTACTGTGGTTTACACTTTCTGGGCCAGATTCTCAAAACAGTTATGGCGGCGTATCTCCAGATACGCCGCCGTAATTTCAAATCTGCCCCGGCGTATGTTTACGCCGATTCTCAAACGCAGATACGTTAATAAAAAAGGCTTCATCCGCCGACATAACTAGCCTACGCCAGCGTATAATTGTGTGCAATTATACGCTGGCCGCTAGGTGGCGCTTCAGTCGATTAGCCGCGTTGAATATGCAAATGAGCTAGATACGCCAATTCCCGAACGTAATTGCGCCCGGTCATCATATTTTACGTCGTTTGCGTAAGCGTAAAGTTACCCCTGCTATATGAGGGGTAACTTTGCATAGGTGAGGCGTACGCAATGTTAAGTATGGACGTCGATTTTTACGTCGTTTACGTCGTTTGCGTAAATCGGGATTTGCGTAAGTTACGTTCACGTTGAAACCAATGTATTTGCGGCCTAATTTGGAGCATGCGCACTGGGAAACGTCCACGGACGGCGCATGAACAGTTAAAAAAAAACGTCAAAAACGTGGGGTCACGATTTTTTTACATAAAACACGCCCACCTCATCCACATTTGAATTACCCGGGCTTACGCCGGGCCATTTACGCTACGCCGCAGTAACTTAGGACGCAAGAGAATACGGCACTTGCGTCCAGAATCTAGCCCCCTGTTTTTAGTTTTTTGCATTTTTTTTTTATTTGTATTTTGTTTCCTGCTTATAAAAATGGAGCAAACAAACAGATAAATCTGATCTGAGAGGCCGGACACAGAATAGTTTTGTTCACAAAGAGCCTTTTTATTATGACTACCTTTGAAAGGCTGTCATGTTGAACGTATCATCAGACACTTTATTGATTGGCCCCCAGCCATTACCCTAGAGCTGCAGTTGTCTAGCGGCGCTCTGATCACAAGTTTGAGACGCACACTCTCCAAGAGCATGGAGAGGCATGAATATACTTCCTGCTGGAATTTTTCATAAAATAGATTATGTGTGGGTATGTAATGGTTATAGGGAATTATTCTGTTTTGGGTGGAGTAGAGCTGGTTACACCCAGCACAATATAATTTAGTTATTATACCCTGGATAATTTAGAAGTTGGCAATATTTATACTGGTGATGTTTAAAAGAGATTTCTACTTCTTCCAAGCACATTTACACCAGTGTGCATGGTATCAATGCATGATTCACAACACATGGTGACACTTATTACTTGCGTATGTGCATCTCGATGCCATATTTTGTAAATTGCACCCCCAACGCACCTTAAAAATGTGTGTGCATCACAATGCATGATGTAATGTATTGTACTGCACTCTTAAACATGCAGTCTGCTCCATTTTCATGTATGTTGCTTGTGTGTTTCAGCCTGTTCATTTTAATTTGACTCTTTTGGTGCACTGCCACATGCCTCAAAGCATGACAACACTCAGTTTTGTGGTGTGAATGGGCCCACGGTAGCAACGTTGTTCAGCTCCTGACACATATTTTCCTGTGCGTTCTCTTCCATCTTTCTTTTAGGGTTTGTTCACATGATGCTCTCGTGCTATTTGGTGCTATTTTAATTTTTGGCATTATGCATGGACATCAAAAAATCCATTGTTTTAAATAGAGTTTGTTTCCATTCCATGTTTCCAAGTGCATGCATGCGATATTCTGGGTGCCTGGATGTTTATTATTGAAGGTAATTCAGGTGAAGTCTTTCATAGCAGCGCACCTCAGCGCACCTCAATGCAGCATACATTACAATGCTGTATGCAGGCCCAGGATTTGCTCCCTTAGCCACACCAAGGTCGAGTCCTTCAATGCCCCCCCCCCCCCCCCACACACACCCCCACACACACACCATCATTCTCATCCTTTATCGATGACTGCTACAATAGATCTATTAAAAACATATTTCCACACATGAGAACACTGAAAATAACTGGCTTTAATTGTACAGACTGAAAACACCCCCCCCCCCCCCACACACACACACTTTAAAACACCTCCACTGTGCCTCCTGCATACCTCTTCATCCTTTTAATATCTCTTTGTCAATACTTTGTAACCCCTCTCCACAACTGGACCCCTTTACATTACACAGCCCTCCCCCCACAGCTCTGGCACCCCTTTACATTACACAGCACCCTCCACCCCTTTACATTACAAAACCCACTGAACCTCTGGACCCCTTTATATTACACAACCCCTGCACCTCTGGACTCCTTTACATTAGACAGCACTCTGCACCTCTGGACCCCTTTACATTACACAACCCCCCTGAACCCCTTTACATTACACAGCACCCTGCACCTCTTTACATCACAAAACCCCCTGCACCCCTAAATCCCTTTACATTACACAGCACCCTACACCTCTGGACACCTTTACATTACTAAACCCCCTGCACCTCTGGACCCCTTTACATTACTAAACCCCCTGCACCTCTGGACTCCTTTACATTACACAGCACCCCTTTACATTACACATCCCCTGCTCCTCTGGACTCCATTACTGTACATTACACAGCAGTCTGGACCCCCTGCACATTACTCCCTACAGCTCTGGAGCCCCTGCACATTACCCCCCCCCCCTACAGCTCTGGACCCCCTGCACATTACCCCCCTACAGCTCTGGACCCCTTGCACATTATCCCCCTACAGCTCTGGATCCCTTGCACATTATCCCCCTACAGACCTGGACCTCTTGCACATTACCGCCCTACAGCTCTGGACCCCCTGCCCATTACTCCCCTACAGCTTGAGACTCCCTACACAATACCCCACCACACACAGCTCTGGACCCCTGCACAATACCCCCACACATAGCTCTGGACCACCTGCACAATACGACACAGCTCTTGGACCCCCCTGCACAATACCCCCTACAGCTCTAGACCCCCTGCACAATACCCCCCCCCCACACAGCTCTTGGACCCCATGCACAATACCCCCTACAGCTCTAAACCCCCTGCACAATACCCCCCCCCCTATACACACACACACAGCTCTGGACCCCCTGCACAATAAAACACAGCTCCGGGACCCCCTGAACAATACCCCCCGACACACACATACACACACAGCCTTGGACCCCATGCACAAATACCCCCCCCCCCCCACACACAGCTCTGGACCCCCTGCACAATACCCCCTGCAGGCCTAGACCCCCTGCACAATACCCCCCCCCCACACACACACACACAGCTCTGGACCCCCTGCACAATAACCCCCCCCCCCACACACAGCTCTGGACCCCCTGCACAATAACCCCCCCCACACACACACACAGCTCTGGACCCCCTGCACAATTAACCCCCCCCCCCCCACACACAGCTCTGGACCCCCTGCGGCTGCACAATAACCCCCCCCCACACACACACACAGCTCTGGACACTCCCATGTTGTATAGCTCTGTGTTCGTTCCTACCTTACTTTTTGCACTTTCCTATTCAGAATCAAAAGATAATTATTGGTTGCTAGGACCACCTAGCAACCAATCACCTGCAACTCCTCTGGAATTTCCTGTCCTCTGTTCAACACTGCCTTACCATCTCTCTCTCTCCCTCCAGTTGCCTTGCTGTACAAGAGAGCGAGAGACTGTTTTTCTTTCTTCTGCTCGCGGCAGCCGTTCCTGTGCGTGACTGTCACCTGGGTAGCAGTACAGTCCGCACTTGACTCAGGCACCCCCACACCTTGTAACAGCTGGGCTCTCCCTGCACGGTCAGGGTTTAGCTGCTCTACCACGCCACACTGTTTCTAATGTATACAGGGGACTTGGAGGACAGGGGTGCCGTAGCCACCCGACACCCCCCCAAGCGTGTCACACCTAGGGCGAATCGCCCCACCCCCTACTTAGCACGCCACTAAATAGCGCGCCTATTTCATGGCCCTCACCAGTCCTAGAAGCAAGTGCTGGTCGGCTATGTAAATCCGGGGGGCGGCCGCGAAACCCGAGAAGTCGACGCAGGAGCGGAGTCGGCCGCGCCGCCCCTGCACCACTGCCGCCCCGGGGACTGGCCTCAGTGGCCTTGTAGCAACTCCGGCCCTGGCTGTATGTGCTCTGGGGTGTGCTCTGGTGTGAGCAAACCCTTTAAAATAATCTTTGTGATACAAATACAGGAATCCCCCTTGCATAGGCACTCAGATATCAGAGATCGCCTGCTCTCAGCCAGTATGGGAGCTTTTATTGGACAGGCCAGTTGCTGGCGTGCAGCCATGAAGTCAGGAAACGTGAAAGCCCAGTAATAAAATAAAACTAAGACAGATGAACAGAAGAAGTATTTCTGGATAAGTTAATAGCAAGCATCTTGTAGAGGCATTTACTTTTAAACCTTTGAAATGGAGGTCAGGCTCAGTATAACAATTACTACAATTTTAGAATTTCCAGAAACACTAGCAATTGAGTTGGTGTTTTCTACTTTGGAAAAATAAACAATGCAGAAAAGTTCCAGGCATACATAAAGCGGAATTTCACCCGAAATGGGAAGTTCCACTTTATGCACTCTCTTCTTCTTTTCTTGTTTTAGAACTTTTTTTGGGGGGGGGGCTTGGTTTTGACGTTCACAAATCACAACACGGCAGGCTCATGCACACTGTAAAGCCAGCTGTGAAGCTGCATGGAGTCACAGCCAGCATCCCACAGTTAACATGCCAGCACTAGGACCCAAAAAAAAAACAGGCAAAGAACCGGCCTGGCGGAGGATGACGCTGGATCCCTGGACAGGTGAATGTCTGTTTATTAAAAGTGAACAGCTACAATATTTATAGCTGCTGTCTTTTAATTTATTTTCAACCAGGGTGAAGAACCATATTAACAACTATGATTAACCACTTCGGGTCCGCGGCATTGACAGAATACGTCAACAGCGCGGACCTGAGGCGCCGGGGTCACGTCTTTGGACGTGATTTCCTTGTAATTCCCCACGCGCGCCACAGGGTGGCACGCGGCGGGGAAAAACAGTCCCGACGCATCACCGAGGATCCGATGCGTGTACCCGGTGGCCGCGATGTCTGTCAGGTACACACGATCGTCGGTGAGAGAGCAGGGACATAGAGCTCTGTGTGTAAACACAGAGCTCCACGTCCTGTCAGTGAGAGGCGATTGATGCTGTTTCCCTTGTACATAGGGAGACAGCATCGATCACCTCCCCCAGTCACCCCCCCTCCCCCCACACAGTTAGAACACACCCAGGAAATACATTTAACCCCTTCCTCACCCCCTAGTGTTAACCCCTTCAATGCCAGTCACATTTATACAGTAATTAGTGCATATTTATAGCACTGGTCGCTGTATAAATGTGAATGGCGCCAAAAATGTGTCAAAAGTGTCCCATGTTTTCGCCGCAATTTTGCAGTCCCAATAAAAATCGCAGATCGCCACCATTACTAGTAAAAAAAAAATATTAAAAAAAAATCATAATTCTGTCCCCTATTTTGTAGGTGCTATAACGTTTGCGCAAAGCAGTCACTTATTGTGATTTTTTTTTTTTTTACAAAAATACGTAGAAGAATACGTATCGGCCTTAACTGAGAAAAAAAAATATTTTTTTTTTAAAAAATTGGGATATTTATTATAGCAACAAGTAAACAATATATATATTTTTTTAAATTGTCGCTCTTTTTTTGTTTATAACGCAAAAAATAAAAAACGCACGGGCGATCAAATACCACCAAAAGAAAGCTCTATTTGTGGGGGAAAAAAGGACGCCAATTTTGTTTGGGTGCCACGTCGCACGACCGCGCAATTGTCAGTTAAAGCGACGCAGTGCCGGAAGCTGAAATTTCGCCTGGGCACGAAGGGGGTTTATGTGCCCAGTAAGCAAGTGGTTAAGCACAATGAGATAACATATTCCCACATCACTATTATATTGAAATACAAATAATTGTTTGTATTTTAAGAAAAAAGAAGAACCATAGTACCAGCAGATTATAAGAAATGGATGTGACAAACAGGACATTAGATACAGCTGGTTAGAAATAAACATGTGCATTAGTTTTCATCTGAATGCATTTTCATCTGAATTTCTGGCATTTTCGTTATCGTTTTAACAAACGAAAACAAACGCGCTGATTCCGAAAGATCCAACATTAAAAAATGCTTTATTTTTGTTGCTACAAAAGTTCGATATAGATAGGAGATTCAACATGATGCTGACAATAGCGATCTGTGTCTATACAACCTGTGGTCGAATGTGCCTAACCTAACTCTATTAGTCCAAGATTATTCTACATAGAGAGGAAAGATTCGACATTATAGCAAGGAAAGATTCAACATTATAGAGACAGGTGTTGGGGTAGACCATTCGAGAAGCATGACAAAGATTCGATGAGTCTGTCATTGAAGGCTTATGGTGTCTGGTGAAAGTTATAAGAAGATTCGATAAGGAGCTAAACTCTACGACGCCGCAAGCGTATATTTCCGGTCAAATGCTCGGCCCATAGGCTATAGAAGAATTTGAATGTTGGTTGACTAGTAATAATAATTTATAAATATAATTATTACTAGCGTCATACAACATTAGAATTCTTCTATAGCTTGTATGGTGGAACATTTGACTGGAAATGTACGATTGTGGCGTCATACAGTTTAGCTGCTCCGTTGATTTTTTTTTAGAACAATCGACAGACACCATAAGCCTTCAATGACAGATTCGACCTTAATTAATTTGGATTTTCGGACAAATGCATTTTTTAACTAAACAAAATAAAGAAAAAATTATTTCGGGAGTAACTAAATAAATGTATTTTTTGGACGAAAACGAAATTCCGAAACTAAAAATTTCAGTGTGCACATGTCTAGTTAGAAATAAGACATTTCCAGAGACAGATCTTTAAAACTATTCAAGGAAATCAGGGACAACAGGCAACTGACTTGCTGGATTAATCTCTTAGCTAAATTTTAAGTAGAAACAGTTACAACTGGGCTTACACAATAATCTAAAATATTAAACGTAATTAGAACTGTGCAGACTTATGTTGAAAGTTCTTTTTTAGCTTTACCTACTTTGCTGAGTCTAACATTTGTAGTCAGGAACAATTATTATTAGGGTTGTCCCGATACCGATACTAGTACAAGTACTCGTGCAAATGCTCCCGATGCTTCACAGATACTTTTTTTTTCTTTAGAAAGCAGGTGGAGAGGGGGCAGAGAGCGGGTAGATAGGGGGCGGAGAGCTGCTGCCGCCATCTAGTCCCCAAAGAGAAAGCCAAGCCCCCCCCCTGACACCGCCTCCTAGTTGATCAGCGTGGGGAACATTACAGCTTTCATTTGAATAGCTGTGTGTTCCCCACCGCGCCTCGTCATATATAGCCCCTCCTCCCTTGTCCAGGCACTTTGATAGACAGATCACCCATCCCAGGATTGGATGGGTGATCTGTCTATCAAAGTGCGCGGACAAGAGGGAGAGGCTATATATGACGAGGCCCGGCGGGGAACACACAGCTATTCAAATGAAAGCTATAATGTTCCCCGCACTGATCAACTAGAGGGCGACGTCAGCGAAAGGGGGGGGCGCTTGGCTTTCTCTTTGGGGACAAGGCTGAATTTGGGGACATGGCTGCATTTGGGAACATGCCTGAATTGGGGGACAAGGCTGCATTTGGGGACATGGCTGCATTTGGGAACACATGGCTGCATTTGGGGACACATGGACACATTTAAAAAAAAGTATCGGTAATCGGAATCGGCGAGTACATGAAAAAAAGTATCGGTACTTGTACTCGGTCCTAAAAAAGTGGTATCGGGAAAACCCTAATTATTATTATTATTATACAGGGAACTCACCTAAATTTCAACAGTTGCTGATTTGTCAGCTGCCTCACTTGATTCCTAGCTTCTGAGTGTACATAACAGTATCATATAACAGTCCACCTTATTTAAAAGGAATGTAAACCCCAATTGTTACCTGTCCTCTTTAATAACTGATTTTCAAAAACCTTTAAGTTTTAGTCTAGAAAACATTATTAGATTAAAAGAAGCAAAATGATCAAACAAACAAAAAAGTATAATTATGGTGCAAATGGTGTTCAAAACAAATGAAATGTGAGAACTGTGGTTTAACATATGTTATAGGGGTGCTAATGTGAGTTCACCAGATTTCCTATTGAAATAGGCATCAAAATGGAGTTTGGGCAGTCAATGGGTCACATCTAGGAAAACAAAAAGGGACTGACATAACATCTCAGAAGTTTGTCATGAAACCCTGCCCAAACTCTAGAGCTGAGCTACAAATTCCTCAAAGTCAGTTGTGGCAGGATAATTTATCAACAGAGTTATCTGATAGCATCAAGCTCTGTGGCATACATCTTCTAACAACAGAACACCACATCTGAGCTGCTGCAATGATTCTGTCACTGCTGTCAGAAAGGTTTGAGAAGACTGAACTGCTTTCAGGATGTGAACAGATGGTGGGAAGAGGATTCACAAAGTGACCCAAGAGTGGACTGTGTTTGGGCAGTAGTTGGTGTAACCACAGAGAGAAAGAGGTATGCACAGAAAATGGTTTGGAAAAGAAGGTGATTAAACAGAATGGATGTATGGACAATGTTGGGCAGAAGGTGGTGCGAAACCAGGCAGACAAATTAGTGTGGATAGAATAGGAAAATGGGGACTAAATTAGTGTGGAGGTCACAGAAAAGAACTGGTAAAGGAGTTAGAATATCTTTCACTGCTACAAAGATACATTTTAACAAACAAAGATATGCATAACAAAGTTATGTTTAGGGTATATTCTCTTCATATTCCTTTGGAGAATGTAGAGAAGAATTAGTGACAAAATACTGCTTGTAATGACTGGTCCTATAATGGTTTCTGTATAGACATACACTGAGAATGCAGTTTAGCTTAAAATTAAGACCATAGCATAGCCTTAGCTGCCATGACCAAAACTAAGGTCAGAAATAAAGCCTTGGCATAACATCAATCCCCCTGCAAGTTGGGCAAAGAGCTAATTTAAGGGTGGTAGATATATGTTTGAGTTCCAGAAGATTAGTGGTTACTAATAATACATATTCGTGGTAATTTCTAGGTTTGCTGGTGATAGCTAATGCTAATGCTGACAAATGTTATTGTTATCTCTGCCTATTACAGGCAGGAGGATGTTGTCTTCTAAATATTAAACTCAGGTGATGTCTAAACATCTGAGATAAAAACCACAAGGATGTTTAGTCAGCAGGAAGCCAATCTGTTTAAACTAACACTTAGTCAGCAATAACCGTGTCCTAGATTTTTCTGCCCGGTGGGCAATGTTAACGGAACAAAAATAAAAAAGGTTGGTAGTCTTCTATTACTGTCACATTGACTGCAAGAAGGCATTCAACTTGATGTTTCAAGAAGATGCTGGTAATGGTTCCTAGAGTTATAGTTGCTATACATTTAGCTATTCATTTCTAGATGACCACACTGTCAGGAGATCCTTGTTACCCAGCATCCATTGTTCAGTTATATTAGTTGGTGGCTAATCTAGGGAGCATGGTATGGTAGTTAATGGAACACTCGGGTTGATTTACTGAAGTGGTATCAAAGGAATTGACTTTTTGGCTTCATTCTTCACATGACTGGGCTATTACAGTTTTTCTCTATTGCTTTGGCTCATTTCTTGAAACCGAAATGACATTCTCAAAACTCTAAGATCATTTGGCAAAACAGTCTTACAGTTCAGCACAACACTATAATTCACTTGCAAAAGCTCATATCTTTCCCAAAACTGTTCACTCATGCTTCAATACCATATTCCTTTCCCATATAAAGAGTCAGTGCCTCCAACATGGCAAAGATTCTTCTCAATTGCTTTGGCTCATTTCTTGAAACAGACCAGACAGACATTCTCAGCTCTCTTGGTGCTTTTGCCAAAAAAACCTGGATGGTTCGGCACAACACCATGGTTCACCTTCAAATGTTCATATCTTTCCCAAAACAGTTCACTCATGTGTCAAAACTACATTTCTTTTTCATTCAAATAGTCAGTGCCCCCAAAATGCATCATCCCTTTGGCATTGTGTAAGCACTGCAAGTCAAAATGTTTAGTTGTTTTATCTCTATGGCAGAGGACCATTGAAATATCCCTCATGTCCACCTTTCAGTCTTAGCCCAGTCCTTCATTGACAATGGTTACTGTACAGTTTTTGTCTAGCTAACTGAATACAATTGTGTATAAAACTGAAAAATAAAAAAAGTTTTTAGGGTAAAAGTAGCCTCCAAGGTTTGACATCACACATTGCACTCATACTGCCAAGGAAACATTACTTTACAGTATTGTAACCATTATCATTCACACACAAAGTAACTTCCATACATGAGACTAAAAAGAAAACGTATACAGCATAATAAATGGAAATATAAACACACAAACAAAAAACAAGGACAATTACTGTAAATTTAGCCTACAATGCTGTAAATAATGCTTGAGTTTCACAACTACTGTAAGGCCCCTTTCAAACGGGGTGGATCAGTAATGATCCGCCCCGTGAACCTCCACTTGCTCAGTGGGGATCGCTCCATTGATCCCCGCTAAGCCGGCGGATGACAGGGAGGTCCTCGCACACTGTAGAGGGACTGCCCTGCCAGCTATCCGCTCTCTCCTATGGGGGATCGGATGAACACGGACCGTCTATCCGTGTTCACCCAATCCAATCCGCCAGACGGATGGAAAAGTAGGTTTTTCCTCCGTCACACTTTGGCGGACCGGAGCGGGTCTGATGTCAGTGGGCATGTCACCCCTGACATCCGCAGCTCCATAGAGGAGCACAGAGTGCCCATTCAGGTCCGCCTAAAAAACTGGCAGGCGGACCTGAACAGGCCACCCATGTGAAAGAGCCCTAACATCTCTTCACTGGTCGCTGTCCTCACCCTCCCTCTCCTGGGTACTGTCCTCACCCTCCTGCTCATCCACACGCTGCTGACTGTCTGGCCACAGATTCCCATCAACATTGCAGCGTATATCCTCCCTTGGGATGCATTGAGGGAAGAAACGAGGGAGATGTCGCAACCATCGCCTACACTGATCTCCTGTAATATTCTCACAGGCAGCGTCTATTGCATGGAACGGGGACCTCTGATCTTGAGCCTGATGCTCATACACTCTCCACCTCCAATCGCAGAAAAACTCCTCAATAGGATTGAGGAAAGGAGAGTAAGGTGGTAGGAACACAATATCCATCCTTGGATGAGCAGTGAACCAGGCCCCGATAAGCGGTCCACGGTGGAAATTCATATTGTCCCATACAATTATATATTGTGGTAGATGAGGCCCTATGAGACCTCTCTCATTTTCTGGGATCAAATCCAAATGAAAGTGGTCCAAGAAGATGAGGAGCTTCTGTGTTTTGTATGGGCCAAGACTGGGCATGTGAGTGGCCACACCATTCTCAGAAATGGCAGCACACATAGTTATATTGCCCCCTCACTGGCCTGGGACATCCACCATGGCCCAGTGGTCAATAAAATTACGGCCACGTCTTTGGCCCTTGGCTAGGTTGAAGCCAGCCTCATCCCCATACAATACAGTTACAGACAGCTACATAGGAATGTTCTATGTTCTGCACAAGTTCAATATACTACTGGCCAGTATTCCAGTGGATCCAAACCTGGGGTACATGTACCCTATGCAGAGGTACTACAGGGGGTATTTGACAGAAAAGGGAGGGGAAAAATTATGAAATTACTGAAATGTTACAGTAACATTATTAGATAGATTTCCATGGGAGGCACTACTGTAATTGCAGCTCTTTGACCCTTTTACTTACTATATTGTAGGTTATATTCTTCAAAATAAGGATTATAATGATAATTGCATCATACAGTAAGCTGCAGTTTTTACTGTGATACTGGAATACTACTGTAAACTGTATTATCAATATTGTAGAAAATAAACTATTCCATACTATTCCATAGTTTATTTTCTACAATATTTTTCTTGTCATGGTTAGTATCATACGTAACATCCCACTGAAGTAAGATACTGTAATACTGTAGGCCTATCTCACACACACACACACACTAAATGAATACGCAAATGAGTAAATAAACATATTTCTTGCTCTATGCACAGTGTCCTGTCCTATACATTATATCATTCTATCATTGATTGTGAGGGCATGGTTGATGACATGGTCTATAATTGTCGCCCAAATTTCTTTAGGGACAGCATGGTGTCTTTGTGCTCCTCAGCTTCTTCCCCCTATTCCACCATCACACACCCTTACTCCTCCTCCTCTTCCTCTTCCTCGGGCAGGCAGTTGCCCGTGTTAATCTACTTGGCCAGGTGCCTCCATGTTCAGACATTGTACTGGTCCTGCATGGTCAATCTCTATATATACATGTTTGGCAGCATTCACAATACAGTAATGGACAGTACCTGTCAGGTAACTAAAAATACTGTTTGATTGGTCATCTGATACCAACTCCTCCTTCGTTCAAGTTCTAGTTTTACCTGACTGTCAATTGCTGTAATGATTTTATCAAATGTTCCAAGAGATTCATATATGGTATTCATGGTATTGTGTTCCTGAATAACTTTGACAATTGAACAGACTATTGTGCATGTGATGACTTAAACAATGAAATGACGCTGACACGTTTTGGAGAGAACGACCATTTAGACTGAGAAATTACAATCAGTTTGGATCAACATGATCTATTCAATTGGAAATTGTGCTAAATGTAGGTTACTTGTACTAAATCATTTGAGAAATGTACTGAGACATTGAGACATGTACTGAGACATTTGCAATTTGATGAAATTAATGAGAAATGCCATTCAGTTGTGAACAATTGCCAAGTGGTTTGGAGATTTGTCCATGTTGTTTTGAGAATGTCATTTCTGTTTCAAGAAATGAGCCAAACCAATAGAGAAAAACTGTAATATTCCTGGCTGTGCTCTCTTTCAGAGAGAAAAAGTAAAACGGAAAGGTAGTGAAGACTGTCTGTACAATATGTGACAAGTGATCTCAAAGCAAGTGTGAAAGAGGATCTAGTTGATAGAGAGTGTGATGAGGCTGAAGCATTATGGGTGGAACGGCATATGGGTGTGCGTACTACAAAGTTAATCATTGGAGTTTGTTACAGGCCACTCAGTGTTAATGATGAGGTGGAGACTCAGCTCCTTGCACAAATAGAAAGGGCTGCACTGGCTGGAGCAATTATAATAATGGGGGATTTTAACCACCCGGATATAAAAATATATATAAAAGAACATCTGGGTTGCAGTGACCAAAACATGATTTTATTTAATGTTAGCTGTAAACAACAAACACATACAGGAAATATAAAAACACTTAACTTTAAGAGAGCAAATTTTCCAAGTCTGGGGGCTGGGAGGGAATATTAGTATTGATGAACACTACTTTATGCAAACACACTGCAAAATATATCCCCATGGGCAACAAGTTTAAAGGGCTAAAAATAAAATCTATGTTGCTCATGGCCTAAGTTTAAAAAGCTATAAATGCTAAGGAAAGAGCTTTTAATTTGTATTTTTAAATGAAATAACACTATCATCATTTAAATGTTCCAAGGAATATAACAGAATATGTAAAAAGGAAATCAATGCCACAGAAATTCAAATGAATGACAAATTGCAAAGCAGAGTAAGACAAAC
The DNA here is from genome assembly GCA_029574335.1 of Rana kukunoris. Lineage (NCBI taxonomy): Eukaryota > Metazoa > Chordata > Amphibia > Anura > Ranidae > Rana > Rana kukunoris. The sequence continues at coordinate 135,343,959 of CM056050.1, read as the reverse complement.
CCAAACAAATTCTTCAAATATGTTAATAGTAAAAAGATCAGGTCTAGAGTGGTTAACTGGGGACAAAGAGAAGGGAAATGTATTATTCAAAGGAGCAGGTCCATAATTGGAATGGTACTGACACAGCCCCAAATGATCCACTATGGCTCAAAACTGATATGGTCCAGAAATATTTAGACAGAATAAAGGTAAATAAAGCACCTGGACCAGATGGAATACACCCACAGATCCTAAAATAATTGAGTGTTGTCATTTCAAAGCCATTGTTTGCCATCTAATTGTTAGGGACTCTTTAATGACTGGCATAGTACCACTGGATTGGCATAAGGCCAACACGATTCCTATATTTAAAAAGGGGTTAAAGTCTTTTTACAAGTAACTATAGACCTGTTAGTTTAACTTCTATAGTTGGGAAGATACTGGAGAGTTTAATAAAAGACCACATAGATGGGTTTTGCAAGAAAAAGCATTTTAAGCAAAAGTCAGAATGGATTCATGAAAGACAAAAGCTGTGAGACAAATCTGATATCTTTTTAGACCAAAACCTTAGACCAGGGGTGTCAAACACAAGGCCCGCGGGCTGAATCCGGCCCTCCAAGCCATTTCATGTGGCCCTCGCCCTCCTCTGGTCCTCAAGACTTTCTGCTTTCAAGCAATGCATCCAGCTTCTTCCCAGCAGCAGCTTAAGGAAAGGGGGGTACACTGTGATGTAAGGGAGAGTGGGGGACTCCACGTCTGATGGTGGGGTGGCATTTAACATCTAATGTAAAGGGTAGGGGATGCGCTGGACATCTAACCTTACAGATACAACCGGCCCTTTTGAGGGCAATCCTAATGCTGATGCGGCCCTCGATGAAATTGAGTTTGACACCCCTGCCTTAGACAAAGGAGTGGCTGTGGACGTGGTATGCTTGGATTTTGCAAAAACATTTGACACAGTTCCCCACATGTGGCTAATGTGTAAGGTAAAGTCTACAGTCTTGGAGAAAATCAGTTTGTAAATGTTCAGTGTTGGGACCCTTGCTTTTTAATATATTTATAAATGATATTGGGTCTGTGATTAAAAGTATAATTTCAGTCTTTGCAGATGACACCAAATTATGCAGTGGAAAAACATCCTTACAGGATGTCTCCAATTTACAAGCTGACCTCAATGCTCTGTTAAATTGGGCAGATACTGTATGTGGAAAATTAGGTTTAATGTTGATAAATGTGAAGTTATGCACTTGGGGGCTAAAAATATGGATGCATTGTACTTACTAGGGGGAATCAATGATGGAGAAGGATCTCCTCATCAGGAATACACAGTTTAGCTTTAGGCACAAATTCACAAAAAGAATATTAGGGAACTGGAGCAACCAAACTGATAAGAGGCATGGAGATGCTCAACTATGAGAAAAAATAAGCTGAAATGAATTTATTTATTCTTGAGGAGATTAAGGGGGACATGATCAACATGTATTAATGCATAAGTGGTCCACATAGTGAACTCAGTGTAGAGTTATTCACCTTGAGGTCATCACAGAGGACAAGGGGGGAACACTTTACGTCTGGAGGAAAATAGATTTAATCACCAAATACAGAAATGTTTCTTTACAGTAAGAGCTCTGAAAATATAAAATAGACTCCCTCAAGATATGGTTATGGTCAGCTCAGTAGATTGTTTTAAAAAAAGGCCTGGATTCTTTCCTAAATATAATATAACTGGATACTAATATTTATAGGTAAAGTTTATCCAGGCAATATCCGATTGCCTGTTGGGGGATACGGAAGGAATTCCCCCCACCCCTCCCCAGAGCAAATTGGATCATGCTATGCTGTTTTTCTTTTTGCCTTCCTCTGGATCAACTCTAATATATGAAGGTTTTCTATTTGTGTGTGAGATGAATGAAATGTTCACACTACAAAAGAATATCCAATTGATTGCAAGGAAAAAAAAGATTTTTTGTTTGCACATGAATGAATAGTTAGCATAACTTCACCATATTCACTACAATTTACTAAGAGAAATTTCACTGGTCTCTTGCCTAAAAACATGTGATGCTATTCTGTACATGCCCTTGGTTTCTCATTGTAGCAATATATGGTTATAGACTCTTTGGTGTTAAATTAGTTGACAACTTTTTTCACTTACTGTATGTTGCAATTTGACCACTTATTGTCTTTTTATTAGCTTATAAAAATTAGTATATGGATATAGTTTTTATAATGCTAAAAGCTGTCACTGGGGCAGGCATGACAACACCTCCATCCAAATCTCTGGTGGCAGTGGCAGCTACACAGAGCAGGGAAGCCTTCGTTACCCCAACCTCCTCCTCTGCCGGCACCCCCCAGCTTGACTCCAGCATGTACAGCCAGCCCACACATCTGTGCTGTCTGACAGTGGGGCCCGCATCCTCCCTGCATGCATGGGACTACGCCCACCACTTTGCCATCTTCTGCCTCATTGTATCCGCTCGGTACACACACACGTCGCCCTGCCTACCTTCTGCTCTGTCCCACTGACAGTAGCAGCCTGCCTAAATAACACAGGGGGAAGGTTGAAGCAAGCAGACCAGCAGCTTTGTCTGTGCAGTCTCCGCAATATCTGAATGAGCTGCGGGCCGGATAGAACATACAAGTGGACCGCCTGTTTTGCCCGCGGGCTGGGGTTTGGAGACCCCTGCTGTAGAGACATCAGATTTATTCAAATTTATCTATCATTCACTGTATATACACAAGTTACTTTAATGCCATACTACATATGTAAAAGTTGTTATCCAAGCCATTGTCCATATACCTTCACCCAACTTATAGGGGGAACTTGTTGAGGCAATATTGTAGGGCAACGGTCTATTTCCTCAGATGACAAAAAGTAACAAACGATGCAGAAATGTCAGTAATTGGCTTTTGTTTATACACATATATTTTTAAAAAAAGGATCAAGCCAACGCTCCCAAAAATATGGAATGTGGTGCTGTGGGGAACCCCAGAGCTGTGGAGGACCCTAGAGACACACAACTATACATCAGAGTGCTGAATTAAAGTTCCCTACTTACAATGCAATTACTAAACAGATCTGCCTCTAATAGGTGGGTAATATCTCTGTGTCTCTGTGTCGCCGTGCCCGCAGAACTAAGATACGCCTAAAAACTGACTTCATCTGACCGACGTAACTTGCCTAAGCCGGCGTATAGTGGGCGCATAGTTACGCTGGGCGCATTTGGCACTCCCATTGATTTTCAATGCAAATATGCAAATGAGGGAGATATGCCGATTGACAAACGTACTTGCGCCCGGCGCATGTTTTAAGCGATTTGCGTAAGGTTTATGTCCGGCGTAAAGTTATTCCCCATATTGGAGGCGCAACTCATGCAAAGGTATGAACCAGGGAACGAACGCCGTCTAATTTTACGTAGTTTACGTTGTACGTGAATAGGGCTGGGCGTAGGTTACGTTCACGTCGTAGGCAGTGATTCGACGTATCTTAGCCAGTTGTTTCTGCGTGAATGTGAGCATGCGCACTGGGATGTGTCCAAGGTACGATGCATGCGCAGTTCATTTTAAGTACTTGTCTGAAGCTCAGCCCATCATTTGCATGGGGTCACGCTTCATTTAAATGTATCACACCCACTTCCAGCTCACTTCCAGCCCACTTCCACCTACTTTGACTTACGCTGACTTACGCCTACGACTATACGCTACGCCGGCGCAACGTTGGGAGCATTTGTTTTGTGAATTCCATGCTTCCCTCTCTGCGTTGCGCCAGCGTAGTGTAAAGAAGATGCACTACAGCGACATAAATATGCGCCGATGTATGAATCCGGGCCTATATTGTAAAGCGCTGCGTAAGCTGACAGCTCTATATAAGTACAACAAAATAATAATAAATACAACTAGTTTTATGTATTAGAAAATGAACTGTCAGATGGCAACAAGAGAATAGAAAAAATATTTTTGTGACGTAAATGGAGAAAAGCCAAAAATATATTAGAAAGCACAGGTGTATTATCTCATAGGGAGATGTTGTTCTATATCATTGCCTAGTGTACATCCATGGACCATGGTGCAGATTACATTAATGAAGATCGCTTCTTTCTCTGTGTAATTTTTTGTGTTGCGGAGGTGGCTTTCAGATGTGGCAACTCTGACTCAAAACAGGAACTTCAAACGCCCATTTTGTTATATAATTACCTATGTATCAAGCTTAAAAGTTTTGCATAATACCTTTCTTGTGTTTGCAATGATTAATTTACTGCAAAAAAGACTGAACTATTTTAGGTTGCACTGCAAATAATCTATTAAGTATTACAGAGCACAATATTTACAGGTATTTTATGAAGGATTTAGAAAGCGGTTAGAAAAATAATTGACAGACCGGTGGATTTTGACACCATTACTAAGCATGACAATGTAAACCCGACCATTCAGGATGATGGTGGTGAAAGTCGAAGAAGTCGTATGACATTATTCAGTAATGGTAGCTAAAAATATTTAATGTATGTGTAAGGCCAATTACTAAAATGATCCTAACATTCGCTTTAAAACTAATCTTAAATATGTTTAAACTGACAGCATTCAGTAATTGGTACTTTCTGTTATAAGGTGACAACGCATTGTCCCTACATCCCATTTGTGCTCTTGCATTGTTAAAGCAGTTATAAACCACTGGATGTTTTTTTTTTTCTCACCTGCAAGGCAAAAGCATAATGTGCTAGTATGCAACGCATACTAGCACATTATGTGAAACTTACCTGATAACGAAGCCTTGCACTCGCGGGAGCCAGAATGATGTCACTCCTGCAAATGCGCGTGGGAGCTGCCAGTCATGGCACAGGGCTCTGAAAGAGCGGTATGGGTGGCCGTTCCTTTAAAGCGCATGCACCAGTCATGTCACTGGCTGAATGTACAATAAGTATTAAATTGCACTACCTATAGGTAAGCCTTATTATAGGCTTACCTATAGGTACAATTTAAAGATGGAAGTTTACCTCCTCTTTAACCTGTCTAGCAAACATTCAATGGAAACTACAGGTGGTCATTTATACAAAAATTATGCAGGCATGATCTGCTGTTGTAATATCAGAAAGAGAAAAAATGTATGCAACACAAAAGAATCTTACATCTAAAAATCTCTAAATTGTATTATGAAAATTGCATCAAACTAGTAAATATTAAAAAACACATCTTTCTCCTACCAATTTAAAATTAGGATATCCTTGTCCATAGCAACTGTACAGCACTGTGACACCGAGGGTAAAGAGGCCAGACAAGCTGCCTTGCTTTAGAATGGTGCAGTGGAATTGGATTTGAAAACCCTATAGGTCAGATATGTTACTATGTTTACTAATATTGGGAACAACCTAAGCCTCTTTTGTGTTACACCCCTGTATCTGGGAGGCTGGCCTGTTCAAACTTAATTGCTAAAACGGGACTTTAAAGTTATGCTGCTCTCAAAGTGTATTGATACCTGCTGATAGAGTTGAGCGGACACCTGGATGTTCGGGTTCGGCCGAAAAAGTCTGTGTTCGGGACCCGAACTTGACCCAAACTTGACCCCGACCCCGAACCCCATTGAAGTCAATGGGGACCAGAACTTTTGAGTACTAAAATGTCTCTAAAAAAGTAATGGAAAGGGCTAGAGGGCTGCAAATGACAGCAAAATGTTGGTAAGAGCATGGCAAGTACTCTGCAAACAAATGTGAATAGGGAAATAACTTAAAATAACATAAAATACATAAAAATAATCTTGACCTAGGAGGACAAGGTCCATATGGAGTAGGAGGTTTAGGTGGCGGTGGATGTGGATGTGGTGGAGTAGGTGGAAGCGGCGGTGTAGGAGGACGAGATAGCCAACACAGGTTTTTGTTTTTAATTGATTTATTTTTTAAATTAGGGTACACCCCAAAAGAGTGAGAAAGTTCAAAAATACAAGAATGGCTGGGTAAGGCCAGTAAATGTGTCTATTCTGCACAAGGTACGGACAAGTCCTGTGGGATCCATGTCTGGTTCATTTTAATGAACGTGAGCTTGTCCACATTGGCTCTGGACAGGCGGCTGCGCTTGTCTGTGATAACGCCCCCTGCCGTGCTAAATACACGTTCAGATAATACACTGGCTGCAGGACAGGCCAGCACCTCCAAGGCGTAAAGGGCAAGCTCAAGCCATGTGCCCAACTTGGAGACCCAGAAGTTTAAGGGGGCAGACTCGTCATTCAGTACGTGTAGGCGTGTGCACACATACTGCTCCACCATGTTGGTGAAATGCTGCCTCCTTCTAAAACGTTCCATATCAGCTGGTGGTGCTGTTTGTTGTGGCGTGCTGACAAAGCTTTTCCACATTTCGGCCATGCTAACCCTGCCTTCTGAGGTGCTGGCGGTGCCCCGGCTGCGTTGGCGACCTCTTCCTCCTCTTCTGCCTTCGCCTTGTGCTTCCACTGTGCCCCCGCTGTCAGGTGGGAATTCCATCATCAGCGCGTCTACCAGCGTGTGCTTGTACTCGCGCATCTTATGATCACGCTCCAGTGAGGGAATTAAGGACGGTACATTGTCCTTGTAATGGGGATCCAGCACCGTGGCCACCCAGTAATCAGCACCTGTTAAAATGTGGGCAACTCATCGGTCGTTGCGGAGACACTGCAGCATGTAATCGCTCATGTGTGCCAGGCTGCCCAGAGGCAACGAAAAGCTGTCCTCTGTCGGGGGTGTATCGTCTGTGTCCTCTGTATCCCCCCAGCCACGCACCAGTGATGGCCATGAGCTGGTCTGGGTGCCACCCTGCTGTGAACATGGTTCCTCCACCTCCTCCTTCTCGAACCTCCACCTCGTCATCCTCCAGAACTGTGCCCTTGCTGGACAATTGTGTACCTGGCATTTGTAATCTACAACACTTGTCAAAATTGGCTACAAAACAAAAGAACAAGTGAAGTACACTGGATAGTACAGATAAATCAATGTATAACCAATAATAAACTAAAACAAATTGCACTAACAAAATCTGAAAGTTGTCATCACAGAGCAAAATGTATAGCATGGATCAGTGTATACATACTTAACTCACTTCCTTTAAAAGCTATAATCCAGGGAAGAGGAACAATGCTGACAGCCTCAAGCCTCGTACTCTGTTTAAAGCAGGTTGTATTATGTTCAAAATCATAAGAAGCCTTGCTCCGAGTTACCTCTGTTCACGCTTCCACAAATAAGTTCTGGGAAGATCACTTAGATCGAGCAGAAGAGACCTACTCCACATCTCTGTGCCTAAGAAGACCCGGCGTGGTGGTCGAGCTTTCTCCCACCAGGGTGTCGTGCTGTGGAATAGCCTCCCTGCTGAGCTCCAGGAGGCCCCTACCATCTTGGTCTTTCGCTGTAAAATGAAGACTTGGCTCTTCACACAATCCTTTCCTGCATAGACTCTCTTATTCCACCTCTAATGCTGCTTCCACCTGCTTCTGTCTCCTCCTAGTCCCTGGGTTTTTTTTTCTTCAGGAACTCTGCCAAGCGTGTCGGGATCCTATTGGGTAAATTACTGCGCTATATAAAGATGCCACTCAACTCAACTCATGAAACACAGGCTGACAATGACCAATATTGCAAGCATAGAACACTTGAATCAGCTGTATAGGTTAGTTTTGTGTTGATGGTGGTGGAGATGGGACAAAGAAAGAAATTCCCACTTTTTCTCTTTGTTTACTAATCCTCTTTCATCTTCTGAATTCCATTGGCCCCTCTGTTCTTCAATACCTAATAAATAAAATACTTTACTACACAAACCCGTCAAAATAAGAAGAGAGATGGGTCCACAAAGCAATATTATCTCAGGGCTGTAACTAGATTATATTACCAATATATTATGATTCGATCAAAGGTTGTATGGCTCAGAACAGTGGAAAACAAAGTCTTACTTTGGAAGTTTGCAGTCAGGGTGTCCAAGCCGAGGTGTCCTCCCACACACCAATAGACAAACGGTCATCAAGAAAAAGAAGCAGCCGGCATCTCCATAACATCATGCGTATTTATTGTAAACCTTCACAGTGAGTACAGTCAGCAGCAGACTAGTTTTGGCGATAAGCCTTGTTAACAGCTTATCGCCGAAACTAGTCTGCTGCTGACTGTACTCACTGTGAAAGCTTTACAATAAATACGCATGACGATATAGAGTTGCCAACTGCTTCTTTTTCTTAAAGACCATATTACCAATATGGCAATTTTACTTCTGTAATTACTGTCAGTATTATTTGTACCTTTTATTAAAATGCAGTAGGCATTTTAGGACACATAGGGTTGGATTTACTAAAGGTAAATAAAGTGTGTACTTAGCAAGTGCAGTTGTTCCAGAGCTCAAGTAAATGATCATCATCCAATTCCTTGCATGTGATTAGGTATTCTTTGCAAAGTGAAACTTCACCTAATTTATTAAGGTCTAGAGCAACAGTCAATTTGACTTTAGTAAATCCATCCCGTAGCGCTAAAAGCCTAAAAATGCTGCCACATTCATGAGGATAAAGTAGCAGGCAATATATATATATATATATATATATATATATATATATATTACAAGCAGGCAGCAGTCATTATAATGTATTAAAATGAGGTAAACTAAATAATTTATTCAAGACATATTCTAGCGTAATTAACAGCATATGTTCCTTGAAAAGGAAACAATAAGCTGCATTTGTAAAGTGCAGAAAAAACATTGTCACTTACATTCACGTAACTTGTATATTCACTGCCACATCATAACGCAATTGGCCGGTGCAGTCCCATCAATATAATCATAGAAAAGTAAAGTTCTGAAATACATAGTTTACACCTTTTACCTCTTGTGTTTGACAGCTCAAATCTAAAGAATACACTACATGGTTGAGATTTGACTAATAGCGAAACAGCCATCATGCAAATAGATATTTTTTTCAGCACTTTAATTTCTAGCTGCACAGAATTTACCTATGAGCTGTCTCCTTGGCTACTGTACTTTTACCTCTTTCCTGTATTTTCTAACCACCTATGCATTTGGATTATGCCCTGATGGCTTGATTTTGTCTGCTTGCATTCCATGCTGTAGTTACTCTTTCTAAAAACCACTTGTAAAAATGATTGGCAGCCCCAATGACAAATAGAAAAGCACCAAAAACAGAAGGGGAAGGCCCAAACTCAACTTGTATATTATTCAACTGCAATGTTCTCTGGATGTACCGATTGTTTTAATATGCAATTCCCACTTAAGGTAATCTATGCTTGTTCATTTTTCCTCATATGGTCATTCTAAGCTGCCTCTGAACTCAGAAACACTTTTTTTTTTTAAAGGTCTACTTTAAAGTTGAACTCCAAGACACTTGAAAATGCCCCCTGCAGTGGGGCTTTTCCCCTTATTGATATGGTTAGATGTTCATTTAGGTCTAATGCCGCGTACACACGGTCGTTTTTTGCGATTAAAAAAAACGAAGTTTTCTGTGAAGTAAAAACGACGTTTTTGAAACGTCACTTTTCAAAGACAATTTTGCATACACACCATCGTTTTTTCACAAAAAGCGAGGTTACGTTCACCACTCTTTTCCATTGAAGCTCGCTTCATAACTAGCTTCTGGGCATGCGCGGGTTGAAAAACGTCGTTTGGAACGACGTTTTTGCTACACACGGTGACTTTTTGTGAAACAAAAAACGACGTTTTGAAAAACGACACAAAAAATTCAAACATGTTGGAATTTTTTTTTGGTCGTTTTTTTGAAGACAAAAAACGACGTTTTGCCCACACACGATCAATTTAAATGACGTTTTAAAAAACTTCGTTTTTTTTCATCGCAAAAAACGACCGTGTGTACGCGGCATAAGGGTCAAGAAAAAGAAGATTTACTTACCCAATCCTCCACCCCTATTTGCTGCTAGACTTGTCCCTGCAGTGTCTTCTTCCCATGCTCCAGCGGTCTAAGGCCCTGTGTCATCAATACTGATGCAAGGTCCCTAGCCCTGAAATTATTGTGATGCGGGCGGCTGAGAGACAGTTCACTGGTGGAGCATGGGAAAGTGCCATCTTCCAGGGGAGCAGAGGATTGTAAAGTAAAAGTGTTTTATACTCTCCCCTAGATATAACAAGCAATTAAACCTTACACTTGGGGGCAGCCCCACTTTTATGGAGAATTATATTTCTTGCAGTTGAACTTTAAGCCATGGCTTTTTATTGCCTGGCTGCCAAGTCATTTATTTGGCTTCACTAATCATAAATACAAAAGGGGATAAGAAACCTTAGCTTTCCATGACATTTTCTGTGCACTTTCTGGGTCTTTGAGTTATACAGAAGCCAAGAGCAACCAAGTAAATAGTATTTTCAGAAGGCAATTACACATGACAATTATTAAGCTTAAAATGTCAGATAACCTAAGTCAGACTCAGATGGTTTACTTTACTTGGTTTACCTTTATCCAGTCCCTTTCTAAAGCCTATAAAAAAATAAAGGGTGGTAACTAAAATTTTACAAAGCCCCATCCCACTCTTACCTCTTCTAAGCAAATCCTCAAATCATATTATGAACCTCAGATGTAATTAAAATTATTTTCTCACTGTCCCGATTGGCCACAGCCAGGTAGCACTTCCATTGTAGAAAACAGAGCAATCTTCTGCTGTAGGCACCACTTTTCCATATGCAGTGACATGTATATGTTATACACCCTACTTAGGGTAACTGTGTGGGCAACTTGGGGTCTTTTATACAGTTGTGAGTCGGAGACAGTGGTGTGGACAGAAAGGCTCCAGTAAGCGATGCACCTGAAAATCATTGTTTTAATAAAGTAAGTGTGCATTCGGCTAACAAGGCATAACACTGACCTCATGTAAAGAAAAGTCTTCTCTACTATAAGTCTGAAGGACTTTTTAAATAATTCTGCCAACAGAGTCTGCAGTGAAGTCAGCATAAAAGTGATTCAGGTGCTTCTACTGTGTGGCCTGTTTTTCTAGGAGCTATCAACAGGCCTTCAACAGCTCTGTTTAAGTATCCCATGATAGATTTATTGTTTGAAAAAGGGGAAGTGAGAATCTTAATGGAGTTGTAAAGGTTCATTTTTTTTTTTAAATAACATACATATTATACTTACTTCCACTGTGCAGTTCGTTTTGCACAGAGTGGCCCTGATCGTCCTCTTGTGGGGGTGCCACGGCATCTGTCTCGGCTCCTCCCCGCATTAGATAACCCCCTCTGGGAAGCTCTTTACCAAGGGGGTTACCTTGCGGGTACACTCCCATCTCATACACTTGGTGTCCATAGACACACAGAGTGTATGACTCGGTCCCGTCCCCCAGTGGCTGCGTCATTGGATTTGATTGACAGCAATGGGAGCCAATGACTGCGCTGCTATAAATCTATCCAATCAACACCGAGACTCCGTGGAGAAGAGGACGCCGGGGATGAGCCGAGCAGGTGAATGGATTTAGGTAAGTAAAACGGGGGGGCTGGGAGGCCCGTCATTGACAGGTGTTTTTTTACCCTAATACATAGGATGCATTAAAACACAAACCTTTACAACCCCTTTAAGGACATTTTTGCTTGCAAATAAATGGATGATGAAAATCAGCAGAGCTTCAGCACATTCACTAATCTCAGGGGAAAATTTGTTCAACTGCACTTGTAAAATGCATAGTCTATTTGCCTTTAGTAAATGAACCCCAGTGTGAACCCCAGTGTGTACCTAAAGTTTCAGAACATTATATTTTCTGCAAGAGACTTTACCTGTTCTAAATAAACCCTAATATAGACTAATATACTATAACTGTTAAAAATATACAGGACTGAATGGACTAGTTCTAAAATATGAAGTGTTCTGAGGTACAGTATCTCACAAAAGTGAGTACACCCCTTACATTTTTGTAAATATTTTTTTATATCTTTTAATGTGACAGTAGTGAGTGTACAGCTTGTATAATGGTGTAAATTTGCTGTCCCCTCAAAAGAACTCAACACACATCCATTCATGTCTAAACCTCTGGCAGGCAAAGTGAGTACACCCCTAAGTGAAAATATCCAAATTGGGGAAAGTGTCAATATTTTGTGTGGCCATCATTATTTTTCAACACTGCCTTAACCCTCTTAGGCATGGACTTCACCAAAGGTTCACAGGTTGCCACTGGAGTCCTTTTACGCTTGATGATGACATGAGGGAGCTGGTGGATGTTAGAGACCTTGTGCTCCTCCGCCTTCTGTTGGAGGATGCCCCACAGATGCTCAATAGGGTTTAGGTCTGGCGACATGCTTGATCAGTCCATCACCTTTACCCTCATATTATTTAGCAAGGCAGTGGTCATCTTGGAGGTGTGTTTGGGGTCATTATCATGTTGGAATACTGCCCTATGGCCCAGTCTCTGAAGGGAGGGGATCATGCTTTAGGTAGAGCAACAATTATATTTTTTCAGATCCTCAGAGAGTTATTTGCCATGTTGAACTTCTGGTGACCAGTATGAGAGAGTAAGAGCGGTAACACAAAATTTAATACACCCGTTCCCCATGCACATCCGAGACCTAGTAACACTAAGGAGTCACATGAAACCCGGGGGGGAGGGGTCTAATTGGGCCCAGTTTGGACATTTTCACTTAGGGGTGTACTCACTTTTGTAGCTAGCGGTTATGACAATAATGATTGTGTGCTGAGTTATTTTAAGGGGACAGCAAATTTACACTGTTAAACAAGCTGTACACTCACGTATGCACACGGGAGCCACCAGTCACGGCACAATCTCCTTTAGAAATGTCACGATCGCTGTGATTGGCTGGAGCCCAGAGCCGCAATGACGTCACTCCCGCGCATGTGCCCAGGAGCCACCAGTCACGGCACGATCTGCTTTAGAAGCGGCACGATCGCCATTTCTGCACTGTTGTCACATGAAAAGATATAATAAAATATTTACAAAAATATGAGGGGTGTACTCACTTTTGTGATATACTGTAAGTGTAGAGATTTGCTTTACAAATGAAGCAGGGAAAGGTCTTAAAATGATCCACTATAATCAATTTAATAGGGAATAGTAAATGGGTATTGGGGTTGGATTTTCACAGGTCATCAAATCACAGACAAAGTCAATACTTGAGTCCAATTGGCTTGTATTTATCATAAAGACAGGGACCCCCCAAGCAGAGAACATCCATCCTAGTTGAGAAATCCAAATGTAATGGGTTAAAAAGAGTGTCAACTGAGTCCAAGACTTTAGGGAATCCTAAGGATTTTTTTGTTTGGAGCTATCTTTGATCCATTACATCATCATAATCAATGATGATGCTGTTAAAACTAGTCACAACAAACAAATAAGCATACAAAAATACCAATCATTTTACTTAGCTTCAATTTGAACATTTATGTAATACAGTAAATTACATGTTGTCCTATACCCTTGAGATTAGGTTAATAGCAAAGTTTATACCTTGCAGCTGCAGGAGTGACCACAGCTCACTGATGAAGTGCATTGATAATAGGTGTAGCTGTAGAGAAGAGCTTGTGGACCTTTGCATTTATCATAATTATTTACCACAATAAGGGCATTTCCGCAATGCGGCTTTATTCACACTTATTTTGAAGGCAATTTTTAAGACCTGTGGTTGAATTGTAAGCCCCCACCCTTGTGGGAACTTTGCTTGATACTATTACTTCTCCTCGAATGAAGGTGGCAAATGCATTCACAGAAAGGTGGTAAAAAAAACACGATTGGCAGGGGAAGACCACAAGAAAATTTGCTGAAATGCCAGTATTTATTGCAAGCAAGGCACCAACAATACAGGAAATTGTGACAAAGTTTGAACCAATTGTAGACAATCATATTTACCTGCATAACCCTGACAGGTTTTAGCAAGACATTTGCATTGTACATAATCTTGGCAGGGTTGGCAAGGTTGTCAGCGCAGGTAATAATTAGATTTTGTTTTAAGTAGCTTCAAAGGGCTTTCATATTTCAAACACACTTTGACCTGTGCTTCAGGGTTCATTATGTAATGACACCTAGAGATCATCTTTTGTAGCCCCTTAATAAGAAACAATGGAACAAGTCCCAGGAGGGCAATCTGGCAATTTGGGCAACTGAGGGATGGTTATTTTTGGCAGAATATGTAAGTTGGTGTCCATTCCTGTTGTTCGTTCAGCTTCAATTTGCTCTAGTTTAATATTAAAAAAAAAGTAAAGGCTACAAACATTTTTGTATTTAAGAATGGTATGATTCTTTAACTGATCTTAGATTTTCTCCAGGGCTACAGTATAGTGGAATATATATATATATATATATATATATATATATATATATATATATATATATATATATATATATATATATATATCACAAAAGTGAGTACACCCCTCACATTTTTTTAAATATTTTATTATACCTTTTCATGTGACAACAGTGAAGAAATTACACTTTTCTACAATGTAAAGTAGTGAGTGTACAGCTTGTATAACAGTGTAAATTTGCTGTCCCCTCAAAATAACTCAACGCACAGCCATTAATGTCTAAACCACTGGCAACAAAAGTGAGTACACCCCTAAGTGAAAAAGTTCAAATTGGGCCCAATGAGCCATTTTCCCTCCCCGGTGTCATGTGACTCGTTAGTGTTACAAGGTCTCAGGTGTGAATGGGGAGCAGGTGTGCTAAATTTGGTGTAATCGCTCTTACTCTCTCATACTGGTCACTGGAAGTTCAACATGGCGCCTCATAAGAAAGAACTCTCTGAGGATCTGAAAAAAATGAATTGTTGATCTCCATAAAAAATGTAAAAGAACCGCGCCTCTAAGTGCAGTATGCAAAATCTAATAAAGTGCACAAAGGGTTAAAAGCACTTACAAGATTGCTGAGTGTTAAAAAACATGATACCTGGGTTCCGTGGTAGAGAGCAATGTAGAGCCGTCCAGCAGCTATAAAGCATTCTCATAGGTGTTGCAGAGAGGAGGCAGCAGGGATGCCTGTGTGTGTTCCTCTCTGTTTGCTCTACATAAAGATGGCCTAGGCTGTAAGAAGATTGCCAAGACCCTGAAACTGAGCTGCAGAATGGTGGCCAAGACCATAACGTGGTTTAACAGGGAGCTGGTGCTCTACAATAGGGTTTTCGCCTCAATGCAAGAATGCATTGAGGTGAAAAACAGGGAGGGTTTACAACCCCTCTATTGGTTGTGTTTTGCTTTATTTTGAGGGGACAGCAAATGTACACTGTTATACAAACTGTACACTCACTACTTTACATTGTAGCAAAGTGTCATTTCTTCAGTGTTGTCTCATGAAAAGATATAATAAAAAAAAAAATATATATATATATACTGTATATATATATATTTTTATATATATATATATATATATATATATATATATATATATATATATATATACAGTACAGACCAAAAGTTAGAACACACCTTCTCATTCCAAGAGTTTTCTTTATTTTCATGACTATGAAAATTGTAGATTCACACTGAAGGCATCAAAACTATGAATTAACACATGTGGAATTATATACATAACAAAAAAGTGTGAAACAACTGAAAATATGTCATATTCTAGGTTCTTCAAAGTAGCCACCTTTTGCTTTGATCACTGCTTTGCACACTCTTGGCATTCTCTTAATGAGCTTCAAGAGGTAGTCACCTGAAATGGTCTTCCAACAGTCTTGAAGGAGTTCCCAGAGATGCTTAGCACTTGTTGGCCCTTTTGCCTTCACTCTGCGGTCCAGCTCACCCCAAACCATCTTGATTGGGTTCAGATCCGGTGACTGTGGAGGCCAGGTCATCTGGCGCAGCACCCGATCACTCTCCTTCTTGGTCAAATAGCCCTTACACAGCCTGGAGGTGTGTTTAGGGTCATTGTCCTGTTGAAAAATAAATGATGGTCCAACTAAACGCAAACCGGTAGCCATGCTGGTTCAGTATGCCTTCAATTTTGAATAAATCCCCAACAGTGTCACCAGCAAAGCACCGCCACACCATCACACCTCCTCCTCCGTGCTTCACAGTGGGAACCAGACATGTAGAGTCCATCCGTTCACCTTTTCTGTGTCGCACAAAGACATGGTGGTTGGAACAAAAGATCTCAAATTTGGACTCATCAGACCAAAGCACAGATTTCCACTGGTCTAATGACCATTCCTTGTGTTCTTTAGCCCAAACAAGTCTCTTCTGCTTGTTGCTTTTCTTTAGCAGTGGTTTCCTAGCAGATATTCTACCATGAAGGCCAGATTCACACAGTCTCCTCTTAAGGCCACGTACACACGACCATGACAGATCGATTTGATCGGATTTGTCTGCTGGGATGTATTGGTTTGATCGTGTACACACGTGTACACACAGGAGGGTCTGTCATGGATCTGCCACCTAAGAGTTAATGGTGCAGACTGATTTCAGTGATTGACAACAGGCTGCCTATTTAAACACCTCAGCAGCACAGTGTCTTTGCTGCCTGATCTGCAGTGCTTACCTGACTTCCTGTGATCTGACCTGTTTCCTGTTTCCTGTGTTTGACCCGGCTTGCTGACTACGATTGATCTCTGTTATCCTGATCCCGGCCTGCCTTGTGACCTACGCTCAGCTCTACAACTGCTTGATTTCCCGTTGCCGAACTTGCCTGTATACTGACCATTCTCTGCCTGTCGTTTATATCTATATCGGATCATCTGTTACCAAACCCGGCTTGTCTGACTACGCATTCAGTGCACCCACCAGCCAGCTTCCTGTTTCCTGCTGCACCTGCTGAACCGACAAGACCCAAGACGAACCAGGCACCCATACACCGCCAGGCTCTTGTGGCCACTGTCGCAACATCGGTGGCCCTTTAGCCGGGGTTGTACGAGAAGCCTTCCCACTACACGTCAGGCTCATCTGGCAGGTACGTAACAGTATCAGGCAGCCACGTCTGAGCCTGCTAGTGGGAAATCGGCCATGGATGACGTCTGCCAGCACCTTGCAGCCCTCACCCAAGCAGTCAAATCTCTACAGGAGGGTTATACGCAACTGGAACAACGTGTACAGACTCTGGCTACACCAAAAAGCAATGCTGCCCCTTCCGTCTCAGGGACTGCCACTGCAGCAACCCCATTAGTGATGCCGCCCCTGAACCCAGAGTTCCAGCACCAGAGAGATTTTCAGGTGACCGGGGAAAGTTTCGATCCTTCCGCAACGCATGTGAACTGTACTTCGCCCTACAACCTCGAACTTTTTCCCTTGAAATGACTAAAGTGGGGTTCATTATATCACTGCTTCAGGGTGAGCCCCAGTCCTGGGCTCATCGTATGTTGGAAAAGAACGATGTATTGCTACAGTCCATGTCCGCCTTCTTCGGTGCAATGGCCGAATTATACGACGACCCGCAACGAACCACCACAGCAGAGGCTGCCCTTCATGCACTCCAGCAAGGCCGCAGAACAGCTGAAGATTATGTCACAGACTTTCGACGCTGGAGTGCAGACACACAGTGGAATGACGCAGCCCTGCGACACCAGTTTCGCTTGGGGTTATCGGAGGGTCTGAAAGACGAATTGGCACGTGTTGGGGTCCCAAATACCCTGGAGGCCCTTATCACACTGGCCATCCAAATTGACCGCCGGCTTCGTGAGCGACGATCCGAAAGATCAGCCCAGCAGCCACGTCCAGTATGGATGATGTCCCGGATCCCAGCTCCTACTTACTCCGCACCTGATAGCTTCACCCCAGTTCAGCCCGCTCCTGTCGCTACTGCTACCGACGCTCCAGAGCCTATGCAAATTGGCCTAATACGCCCCTCTCTGTCCCCAGAAGAACGCCTGCACCGACGTCAGAATAACCTTTGCCTGTACTGTGGGGGTGCAGGCCACTATGTGCGTTCCTGTCCAACCAAGACACGTAAACAGCGGATGATTTTTTCAGTTAATAACTTTTTTTGCCTACCAATGCTACCAACCTAACCCTTCCCATCTCTTTCCAGCTGCTAGAAAGGGAAGTGACAGTTACCGCGATCATTGATTCCGGGGCCTGCAGTTGCTTCATTGATCTAACCTTCGCAACACAACAACGCATTCCCTTGAGACCTAAAGCACAAGGACTTTCTGTTTTTCTAGCTGACGGGTCATGTATCAAGTCTGGACCTGTGACACAAGAGACATTTCCCTTACCCGTGTTGGCTCCCTCTCAACATAAGGAATTCCTAAGCCTTGATGTCATCTCCTCCCCACTATTCCCTGTTATTCTGGGCCTACCCTGGCTGAAGGTGCATAATCCGCAAATTGACTGGGCCACAGGGAGAATCAACTTCCACTCAGCCTATTGCCAGGAGCACTGCCTACCAAGGCCCCCAGTTCCTTCTACAACACTATTTTGTGTGGACTCTGAGTCTGAAGTGCGGAAAGTTGTACCTGAACACTATCATGAGTTCCTGGATGTCTTTAGTAAGCGAGGGGCTGACATTCTTCCCCCGCATCGGCCATATGATTGCCCAATTGAACTGCTTCCCCTTCTGTAGAATCTTCCCCCTCGCTGAACGAGAACAGGAGGCACTAAAAGAATACGTCCAAGAAAACTTGGAAAAGGGTTTCATCCGACCCTCTACCTCTCCAGCAGGAGCTGGAATATTTTTTGTTGAAAAAAAAGATCACTCCCTACGACCTTGTGTGGACTATCGGGAGCTCAACAAAATTACAGTTAAAAACCGATATCCTCTCCCTCTAGTACCCGAACTATTTCAGAGACTAAGGTCAGCGACCATTTTCACCAACTGGATCTACGGGGGCTTACAATTTAGTCCGCATTCGCCAAGGGTATGAGTGGAAGACAGCCTTTCGCACCCGATTTGGCCACTATGAATACCTAGTGATGCCCTTCGGGCTATGCAATGCTCCGGCCACTTTCCAACATTTTGTTAATGATATATTCAGAGACTTCCTTGATATATTTTTGATTGTTTACCTAGAAGACATTCTGATTTTTTCCATTTCTCTGGACTCTCACCGAGGTCATGTCAAAAGGGTGCTAAGTCGACTCCGCCAACACGGACTATATGCTAAAGGTGAAAAATGCGAGTTTGAAAAACGCAGCATCCAATTCCTGGGACTGGTAATCTCTCCTGAAGGGATCAAGATGGACTCTGAAAAGGTCTCCGCAATCTTAGACTGGCCTGCACCTACCGACAAGAAGGGGTGCAGCGCTTCGTAGGATTTGCCAACCTTTACAGAAGGTTCATTAAGGGCTTTTCTGCTATCATAACCCCTATAACACAGCTGACTAGACAGAACCTCCGCTTCCATTGGACTCCCGAGGCTCAAGCCGCATTTGATACCTTGAAGGGACTGTTTACTTCAGCACCTGTTCTTGGTCACCCGGAACCGTCTCTGCCCTATACACTAGAAGTAGACGCATCTGAAGTCGCTATTGGAGCAGTCATCTCCCAACGCCAAGGCCCTAAGGATCTGATGCATCCAGTAGCTTTTTTTTCCCGCAGGCTCTCTCCAGCAGAGAGAAATTATGACGTTGGGGACCGGGAATTGCTGGCCATTAAGGGGGCATTTGAAGAATGGAGGTACCTCCTAGAGGGAGCAGCGCATCCCATATTGGTCTATACTGACCACAAAAACCTGGAGTATTTGAGGACTGCTAAACGTCTGAAGCCACGTCAAGCACGGTGGGCCCTATTCTTCTCCCGATTTGTGTTCCACATTACCTACCGGCCAGGCTCGAAGAATGTCAAACCAGATGCACTGTCTCGTATGTTTGATGACCCCAAGGAACCACCAGTGGCAGATACCATCTTATCTGAAAATAACTTCTTGCTTTTACAGGGCAACCTCCTCAACAGAATGAAGCAGGCTTCGACAGACGTTCCTAGCCCTCCAGGGGTCACGCTGACACTCCGGGAAGGTTTACTGTTCAACGGAAGCAAGGTATTTGTACCTGAATGTTTACGCATAACCATTTTGGGTCTGTGCCATGATCATCCCCTAGCAGGTCATTTTGGGGTCCACAAGACACTTGATCTCCTGAAACGCACATTCTGGTGGCCAGACCTAGAAGAAACCTGTAAGAGGTACGTGAATTCCTCTGTAATCTGCAACCGCAGTAAGGGTACAAGAAACCGAGCTTGTGGTCTACTTCGGCCACTGCCAGTTCCTGACAGACCATGGAAAATGATAGCCATGGATTTTGTTGTGGAACTTCCCCCATCAGAAGGATGTACAGCCATCTTCGTAGTAGTGGACCGATTGTCCAAGATGGCCCATTTCTTGCCTCTGAAGAATACTCCCTCAGCCATAGAGACAGCTCAAGTATTTATCAGAGAAATTGTGAGGCTTCACGGGGTCCCTATGAACATTGTCTCCGATCGGGGGTTCAATTCACCTCCAGATTCTGGAAAACTCTGTGTGAAGCCCTTAAAATCGAAAGATCCTTGTCCTCTGCCTACCATCCCCAAACCAATGGACAGACAGAGAGGACAAATCAAACATTGGAACAGTATATCCGATGCTTCACTACTTTTGTACAGGATGACTGGGTATCGCTGCTGCCACTGGCGGAGTTCGCCTATAATAATGCCACTCATTCTGCCACAGGTCAGTCACCCTTCTTTGCAAATTATGGTTTTCACCCATCCTTCTTGCCTGACTTTATTCCAGAAACCACGGTTCCGGCTGTCCAAGACACAGTGGATTTCCTAAATCGCAACAATAAGTTGCTTCAAGAAGCGGTTACCAAGGCACAAGCAGCAAGCAAGACGGCTTTTGACAGGAGGGGTGAACTGATTCTCCACCCGGGAGACCAGGTATGGTTGTCTACTACAAATCTCCGGTTGGCATGCCCCTCAAAGAAACTGGCACCTAAATTTGTGGGACCATTCCCAGTCAAGAGGAAA